>CM040126.1:256775522-257975522 GCA_022559845.1 Amorphophallus konjac | reverse complement strand
ATGGCGAAGGTAACAGGGTAGGTGACGGAGCAAGTGCAACACTAGACGAGGAATCACCGGGGTGCCCCTAGTCTTGAAGTAATGGAGACAGCTGCCCGGGCGGCACTTCTTGCTGATGCGGTTGGCTGCAAAGATGTAAAATGACTTTGTCAATAGCGGCCCAATCAATCCTTTTCTTAGATTCCAGATCATAAATATAATCTTGGAACTCGAGACAATCCTCAACCAAATGCCCCTGCTGGCGGTGGAAATAACAGAACTGGAGCATATCCCCGACCGTGGGTCGGCAAGGCACAACCGCAGAGAGCGGCAACGCGTGAGTGGCCATCAAAGCCCGAAAGATATCGGTGAAACACTCCAGCAATAAAAGACGAGGAGCCTACTTCAGGCAAGGGGGATGCCAAGGGATATGTAATGGTGGAGAAGGTTTTGGAGACGAAAGTGAAGGTTGCATAGGCAATAGTGCTTGGCTAGTTGTGGAGAGATTTGGTGAAGGCATATGTGGAGCAGGATGAGGGGGTATACAGACTGCATCCACTTGCTCGGGATGTGGTGTTTCCTTGACCGGGGGTGGAGACATAGGCAGAGACGCATGTTGGTATGTTGAAGCGGAAGGCTGACTGTGAATGACGATAGGTTGACTCATGGAGGTTTGATATGCGAGGGTGCATGGCTGACTCGTGGAGGGTTGGTATATGGAAGGATACAGGTATGTATAAGCGGAAGGTTGGTATGTGGAGGTAGATGTAGATGGCGGGTGTGTGGAGATGTAGAAGGTGGAGAGGACCAAATAGATGTAGATGGCGGATGTTGGTATGTTGGGGTCAAGGGAATCTTGGAGTTGTTGGCGGATGAAGCGGGCTCGGCTGTAAAGTTGTTATCAGGAGGTGATGTTGTAGAGGGCTAAGACAAACCGATACTCGGGCGTGGCATCTTAATTTGCTCTCCCTCTGGAATGTGCCCCGGGACCTGCGTGGCAAGGCGACGTCAGCGATCGGCAAAGGTAGAGAACTCCTCTTCGGGCTTCATCATCTCATGGGCCAAATCCACCATGGAATACTTGGGCCCAACCTGGTCTTGAAACTGCTAAATGAACTTCTCTTGCACGGCTTGAAAATTCACAACTTGCCCTTGCGGAAGGGAGAAGAACCAATCCCGAGCCGAGCCTTCCAATGACAGACCAAATAGATAGGCCATCAAGCGTTTGTCATGTCGAAATTGGGCCGACTCATAAATAAACACCTTAATGTGCACATACGGGTCACCGACTCCACCATAACGGCGATATGCGGGAATTTGCGAAGATGGCGGAAGTCGAAGACCTTGAAATGCGAAGGGAATACTTAAGGAGGACTTAAGATCGATCCGACATTGGACTTCATCAAGCTGGCGTTGGGCTTGAGCAATCATCTCCTGGATAGGGAGAGATCGAGAACAATATCGGCCAACTTGAGCAAGAGGTTGTGAATTAGGACCAGGAGCATGGTATTGAGCTGAATAAGAGCATCCGGGCTGAGAAGAAGAAGGGCCCATTCCAGGAGTGGAAGGGTATACGGGCCTAGAAGAAACATTGGCATATGGACTGAATGGGCCAGCAGCAACATGGGCGGAAGAATGAGGCCCATTAAGAGAATAAGGCCCATTAGAAATTGGGCCAGCGGCATATGAAGGAGAAGAAAGAGGCCCATCAAGGGAAGAGGGCCCATTATGAGAAGAAGGCCCATTAAGATGAGATGTAATGAGACGTTGGGCTTGGGCCGGGTCCATTTGGCGAACAAGGCTTGAAAGATGGGCCATGAGATTAGCATGTTCCTCGGATGGATTGGAGGGACCACGGGAAGATGGGCCCAGGTGGGAAGAGGATTCCACGTGGGAATAGGAAGAAGATTGGGGAAAAGGGTGATACAAGGGATTGGAACGATACTCCATGAGGGCAAATGGAGACTTAATACAAAGAGGGAAGTAATGAACTTAATGGGCTTGAGGACAATAGGGGACTGACCCACTAACGCAATGACGAACGGACAACGGACCACGGGACAATGGACTAGACAATGGACACACAAAATGGGCTAAGCTAAATAGGCCTAACAATAATAAAACATGTGGATGATGAAAGAATGTAACACAAACACCACTAATGGGCCTGGACAAGCCCAAACAATACAATCAATGGAATGTGAGAGTTTTCACCCAAGTCAAACAAGTTGATATGATGGGAAATATTTCAGGGATTTTAATAGACCTTTTAATGATTTGAATTAATAATAATTCCCTCAAGATAGGAATCCTATGGGAGTAAGGTCCAAACTTTGGGTTGACTAAGGTTAACTCCCTCACACGGATGCAAATGCAAGCCTAAAGGGTGGAAAAGGTACAACCGGCCCGACGTCCGTGTGGGAATCCACGGCTCGTGGGGACTTACGGAGGTCCCGGATAAGATCACCTAGTCGACCCTAAAAAATATGGAGACGAGAGGATCACTTACTAAGGTAGGAAATGCAACTATGATATGCAATGTATGGCCCTATGTGCACCGGAGTGCATGCAATTTCTAGTCTAAAACTAGAAAATCAAGACAAAATTAAACTATACAAACATGATCCAAATAAGACAAATAGTATATGGATGGAAAGACAATACAAAGATCTACACAGCGGGCCCAAGAACAGATCAATCTGACCACGGGAGGTCAATCAAATCACTGAGCAAAGTTGCCTCCGTGAACCTGTGCGCAGACCACATGCTGATTTTATGGATAAAATGCTAAAATGATGATAATTTTTAACTAAGCAAACGTGACCTAAATGATGCAAGTAGTATATGGATGGAACGACAATACAAAGGTCTACACAATGAGCTTAAGAACAGAATAATCGGACCTCGGGAGGTCAATCAAATCATCCAAGAAAGTTGCTCCCGTGAACCTGTGCGCCGACTGCATGCAGATTTTATGGACAAAATACTAAAATGACGACAATTTTCAACTAAGGAAATGAGACCCAAATGATGAAAATAAGCTATGGATGTAAAGACAATACAATGGACTATCCAATGGAATAACAATCAGTGCAATCAGACATCGGGAAGGCAGTCAAATCACCGAGCAAAGATGTACCTATGAACTTGTCCCTGAGCCTGCCTGCAGAACTTATGTAGAAAACTCAAAAAGTTGGAAATCATTAGAATATGCAAATGTTAACTGAAGAGGCGAAATCTCGCGCTGGTTCCTGAGCTAGCTGGTAATCACCAAGTTAATGAACTGTAAGATAGCGAAACGGGTCAGAGGGCCCAGGGGGATTCCCTGGGGCAAAACCCTCCGACGCTCAAGTCAGTAGAGCAATGGTGGGAGCAGCGATAGGGAGGAGAAGGTGAAGGCGCGAGATCCCTCTCCACCAATGGGGTGAAGTGATCCTTGCTCAGGAGTTGGGGGTGGATCAATGCCCTTTTGGACTTACCTTTCGCAGGAGGGTATCCCAGGTTTAAATAGTGCGCCGCCCTCTGGAGTCCTGTAAGCTGAGAGGTCTCCGGTGGAGGTTGTCCTCGTCGTGGGCTTTTATGGCCTCATTGTGGGGGCGTTATCCTCGCGTGGAAGCCGGAGCTCCTGGACTTCTTAGCGTTCGGCCCGCTGTGGACTCTAACGGCTGCAGTGATGAACATTTTATCGGTCGTACCGAGCTTAGGGGGGCCGGCCCTATCGGGCGATAGGCCTAGCTCGGTGAGGAGATGGGTCGGATAGACCGGCTAGCGCTTCCCCCCTTCGTGTGGAGGGATAGCTCGTGCGCGGGTCATCCTGTGACCTGACCGAGGCTCGGGCTCTCCGAGCCTTGGGGCCGCCTAGGAGAGTTGTTTCCTCAAGCATTGTTTTATTGGGCTTTTCCGAGTGGGCCCTGTGGGCTGTCACTTGGACGAGCTTGCCTCGTTGGGACTTGTTGGGCCTAGTTGGGTCTGCTCTTTGAGTGGGCTGTAGGAATCCCCCTCTCCACTTGTCCCCCTCCTACTCCCGAGCCAAGGAGGCTCGGTTGAGTAGTTTTTCGAGGCTTTAGACCGGCGTGGCTCGGGTGGGTGGAATCCTATTGGCGTGATGAAGCCACGTGTAGTGGTCACCTGGGCTTGTAGTAATAATGATCCTGACGGATTTGAAATGAAGGGGCCCCCTTTTTCTCGGAGGTTGAAACGGCGCGCCGCCTCCCGCGAGGGTTTATAGGCGTAGGGCACTGCTAGTTCCTCCCAGTCTTTTTAGGGTTTTTGGCCTTTCCTCCATTTCTCTGCTTCTGGGGCTCCTTGATGCGCCGTGAAGATACAGCGAGGGAGCAAGCTCTTGCGGCGGTATTTGAGGAGCTGGCGCGTGTAACCGCGGAGGCGATCCGACAGTTTCCTTCTCCCTCGGAGTCTTCGGGCTCTAGTGAAGGTTCTTCTTCCAGCTCGATGGCGGATCTGCGCTCGGAAATCGAGCAGGTGAGGCGGGAGCCCGTCCCCAATCGCAACGAGTTGGGGGAGGCTGATGTGAAGAAACTGGAGCATCGGTTCCGCCTGCCTCTCCGATATAGCTTTGTAGCTGCTGCCCCATACGAGTCGAGCTTGGATAGCCGCACGAGCCATATTTGTACTTTTCTCCTGGTGTGGAAGAGCGGATTCTGCCTCCCCTTCGAGCCTTTCGTCTTGAAGCTTCTCAATTTTTTCGTGTTGGCGCCTGTTCAGCTGGTGGCCAACTCGTATCTCTTGCTTTCGGCCTTTCGGATCCTCTGCCGCCTGCAGGGGGTTCCCCCGTCGTTGGATCTTTTTCATTATTTCTTCGAGCTGAAGGCACATCCGTCGGCGGGGAAAGACTTCTATTTTATCCAGGCGCGCAGGAATCGGAGTTGTATTCCGCTGGCGGCGAAGGATTCTTCGCACAAAGGGTGGAAGAGACAGTTTTTCTAGGTGAAGGCGGAAGCAGTGGATGAGTCCTGGAGGTGCCAGGTTATGCCCAACTTCCATCCGAATCTTCCCCCGCGCCAGGAGGAGTTCCCCGCCGACGTGGAAGAGTACGCCGCTCTCTTGTTGACAAATCGCCGGTCGACCGAGGAGCTGGTGATGCTGGAGAACGTGGAGCGGTATCTGCTTACACAGCTCAAGCCATCAGGTACCATTCTTCGGACTCTTCTGTGGGGTCGGAGGGTCGACTTTTCGCTTCCTAACTGAACCTTCTTCTTCATTGCAGACATCCGGCGGGAGCCCTTGGAAGAGGTCACCGAGGTTGTCGATCTTGGGGATGATTCGGCGGCCGATGAGCCTGTCGCACCCGCGGGTCGTTCCCAAGCCCGGGATAAGGGCAAGGGGACGACCTCCGAGGGATCTTTACGGTCAAGCGGGGCGAAGCGCAAGGATCCCCTGGAGGGAAAATTGCGGGAAGCCGCGAAGGCCAAGAAACGGGCCAAGAAGGCCGGCCTTCCTACCGCTGCCGGGGGTGATTCTGGCTCGGCGGCGCTCCCCTCTCGGGGGCAAGGTGGGGCCTACCCTTCCAGGCCAGCTCCCCCACCTACCAGTGGAGAGGGGGCCGAAGAGACCAGGGGCCCCTCAGAGGGCGGAGATGGGTCGGTTCTCCCTTCCCCGGGGATGGAGGGGGCCGGCGCTGTAGCGGCTGGCGTCGAGACCGGGAGACCGGTCGAGGTCGGCGCTGTCTCGGGCGGCGAGGTGCGGGCCTAGACAGATAGGGATGGGGGTTCAGCCGCCAGGGCGTTGCAGCCCCAAGTACCCGAAGTTCTTGGTGCGATCGATCCTGTGGCGTCGGTCGAGGTTGGGGGTTTGCCCGGGGAGGCGTCGCAACCCCAACCGACCGCGGCGCGCGGGGCGGTCGGCCCCGTCACTCGGGCCGAACCTTCTGGCGGGGCATCCGGTGGGGAGCATATCTCCATGCCGGAGGCTTTGGAAAGGCTCGGCGTTTCGGGCGACCTGTACCGGGTTTGCCGAGAGGTTGCTGCAAAGATGAGGGGGGGAGACAAGCGCCACTCCCCCTCCGGCGTCCTCGACGTCCTCATGGAGGGCGGCCTAGTCATGGCTCGGTCGGCGGCCTTGATGGCGGAGACGTACGCTCAGACGGAGGCGTACGCTCGGACGGAGGCGGAGCGATCGAATCTCGCCTGGGCCCTCGGGGGGTGCGAGAGGAAACTGGCCCGCCTCAGCGAGGAGCATGAGGGGCTCCGACGGGAGTTCTCCGCGATCAGGGACTTGGCACGGGCGAGCCGGCTAGAAACCGAGGCGCTGACTGAGCAGTTGGCTAAGGCCCGGGAGTCGCTCGAGAGGAAGGGCAAACTCTTGGAAGAGGAGCGTCTGCGTCACCTCGAGCTGGATGGTCGCTGGGAGCTCGAACGGGCCGAGCTACTGGACCGGGCGGAGGTAGCGGAGCGCCTTCGTTCCGTGGATGAGGCGGACCGAGTCCGGGTGGAGAGGCGGTCGATCGAGGCCGAGCGAGGGATGGTCGCGGCAGAGGAAAGCCTACTCGGGTCGAGCTCGTTGGAAGGATGGAGCAGATCGAGGCGGAGGCGATCGAGCGATATAGAAGCTCGAACGCTTACTCAGCCGACCTGGAGAGAGTCGCCCTACCATATTACGAGGTAGCGCTTCGCCGTGGTGCCCGAAAGGGGTTTAAGCAGGGTTATCGTCGGGCGGTGGACTACGCCTTCGATCGAGACTCCGGGATCGAGTTCTCTTTGGGCCAGATCTATGACTCGGATGAGTCGGTTTCTAGCTCCTCTGCGTCGAGAGGGGAAGATCCAGAGGGGTCTCCGACGGCGGGGTCACCAACTCCGGACGCCTCAGGAGGGCTCGCGACCGAGACAGTTCTCGCACAGGCGAGGTCAGTGCCCGGGTCGGCCGTCACCGAAGGTGCTGGGGGTGATGCGCCTACTTCCGTCGCTCCCGAGCTTCAAAGTGGGCCCGAGGCCTGATGTATTTTACCTTATTTTGCCCCTTTCTCTTGTTTGTCTCTCTTTCCTCCTTTAGAGAGTTTCCTCTTTATGAGATAATAAATGACTTACTTGTTTGATCGACATCCTTGTCGTGATTTGGCTGGCATATCTGAAGTAGTTGAAAAGTGCCGATATGTCCTATGTGGTTTTCGCATGCTGATTCGGTAGGCTTCTGACGGGACGCCTTTCTGTTCCCTCACGCTTTGAATGTCAGGCCGCTTCGTGAATCCCGCTAGGGCGGGAAACAAGGAGTTGGGGGTGACTGTTCAGGGGAGAAATCCTTTGGCGTGTTTTAGAGGGGGAGTCATTTAAGGCGCGTAGCCTCCTTTGGCCTATAAGAAGGACCGAAAGGCGCCCTTTTCTCTTTACCGCGTGAGATTTTCTCTAATAGTCTTCCCTCACTCCTTCTTCTTCACTCTGCGTTGTGCCGTTGCATTCGGAGCATGGAGGATCCTTCGGATGGTGACGCCGCCGACGACGGGGCGCAGAGAGCTTTTGCCGTCGCGGCTTGTTTTACGGGTCCCACGGTCGCCGCGCGGGTTTGAGACGGGTCCGACGGTCGCCGCGTGGATCTGGGGAGGGCTTCGACGTGCGAGGGCACGGCTCTTGCCCTTTCTCAGTTCTGGCGTGGCTTCCGGGCGGGCACCGAGGCGGAGGACGGATGGTATCAGGGATGCCTGCCGCCACTCCCCCTCTACATGGGGGGGTAGGCGCATCAAGTTCCCTCCTCACCGAAGCCTTCCTCCGTCTGCAGCCTCTTTCTCCCTCTTCTGCTCTTCATTTCTTTCACTCTTTGGAGGCTGCTTGCTCTATGTTCCCTTCCAAGGAGTTGGCAGGTTGGGAAAGAAGGGGTCTTCACGGCGCTCCTTCTCCCTAGCCTCCATCAACTTGGAAGGTAGCCTTCTCCGACTTTAGAAGGTGGCTACCTTCTCTGTACTCCCTCTGTCACCTTTGTCCGGGTCATCTGAGCCAACTGGATCGGCCCCCTCTTGTCCGAGCCAGTTTCTACGCGAGGCAGAGTCATTGGCTGGACGCGAGGAGATCGAGATCGAGTCGACCGAGCGATGACCCCTTGCAGCGGTGTTAGACGGATTTTCTTACTTTTTGTTATGCAATGTACTGGCCTTTGCCTTTCTGATGTATCAATAGTTTTGAATGGAAAGGAATTTATTTCATCTTTCTTGTTGTACAATTTCAAAAATAGAATTTGCGTAGTGCGGCTGCGTTCCATATCCGAGGAATGGGATCCCCTTCCATTGTTGCTAACATGTACGCACCTTTCCCGAGCGTCTCGACCACTCGGTAGGGGCCTTCCCAGTTAGGGGACAGCTTGCCCGCCACCTCTAGTGGTCGAGAGGCTTCGGGTTTCCTGAGGACGAAGTCTCCCGGTCGGAAGTGTCTGCTTCGGACTCTGGCGTTGTAGTATCGAGTGAGGCGTCGCTGGTATTCCGTCGCCCGGATGCTGGCAATATCCCGGAGTTCATCGGCTAGGTCGAGGTTCTCGAGTAACTTTTGGTTGTTTTCCTCGGGCGAGTAGCGGATAACTCGGAGAGACGGGTTGGCGATCTCTAATGGAATGACGGCCTCAGTGCCATACACCAACTGAAAAGGACTTTCACCGGTTGCCATCCTGGGAGTCGTTCGGTGCGACCACAGTACGCTAGGCAATTCCTCGAGCCAACTACCCTTGGCTTTGCTGAGTCTGGTCTTTATGCCTTTCAAGATAGTCTTATTGGCATTTTCGACCAGCCCGTTGGCCTGAGGGTGGGCGACCGAAGTGAAGTGGTTGCAGATGTTTAGGTCGGCGCATCTGTCTCGGAAATATCGAGAATCGATTTGCCGACCGTTATCGCTCACTATCACTCGGGGGATGCCGAAGCGACAAATGATCGATTTCCAGACGAAACTCCAGACGACTGTCTCGGTGATCCTTGCAGTGGCTTCGGCTTCGATCCATTTAGTGAAGTAGTCGATGGCGACGACGATGAACTTTTTCTGGGACTGAGCCGTAGGGAATGGTCCGAGAATGTCGATCCCCCACCGAGCGAAGGGATAAGGCTCGGCGAGGGTGACGAGTTCTGTAGTCGGCTGATGGACCAAGTGGTCGAACCGCTGGCATCGGTCGCACTGTTGAGCATAGGCCGAGCAGTCACGCTGTAGGGTGGGCCACCAGTACCCTTGTCGTAACAGGATTCTGGCCAGTGACCTTGCCCCTGAGTGTGCTCCGCACAAGCCTTCATGAACCTCTCGGATGGCTCGGCTGGCTTCGTCGAGGCCGAGGCACTTCAGGAGAGGGCCGGCGAAAGACCTTCGGTAGAGTGTGTCGTCCAGGACGACGAAGCGCCGGGCTTGGTACTTCATTCGGCGTGCTTCCCGAGGGTCGGAGGGCTCTTGGGAGTCTCGAAGCCAAGACAGTTAGGGGGTGCGCCAGTCGCTCGGGACGGCTGAGTCAACAGCGAGGAGCTCCGAGTCAATGCTCGGGCGTTCTAGCTCTTCGAGGAGGACCGATCGGGTACCTTCTGGGTCTAGGGAGGAGGCCAATCGAGAGAGCGCGTCCGCTCAGGAGTTTTCTTCCCGGGCTATTCGGACTACCTCGAATCCCTCGAATTGTTGGGCCAGGCTCCTGACCAGCTGGAGGTATTTGATCATGGGTGCCTCTCGAGCTTCGTACTCGCCGTTGACCTGGCTTGCGACCAGCTGAGAGTCGGTGTGGATCCTGACTTGCTCAGCCCCCAACCGCCGGGCCATGCGTGCTCCCGATATAAGGGCCTCGTACTCGGAAGCGTTGTTGGACGCCTGAAAGTTGAATTTCAAGGCGTACTGCAGCTCCACTCCTTCGGGGGATCTTAGGAGGATCCCAGCGCCACTACCGACTGAGTTGGAATATCCGTCGACGTACAGTTCCCAGGTTGGCCCGGGCATGGTCAATAGTCTTTCTTCGGTCGGGATGGTGCTTTCGGCGATGAAGTCGGTGAGCGCTTGACCTTTTATAGCTGAGCGCAGGCGATACGAGATGTCGTAGGCCCCAAGCATAATGGCCCAGTTGACGAGTCGCCCCGAGGCCTCGGGGTGGGCCAAAATCTTCTTCAACGGCTCGCCGGTTGGCACGGTGATGGGGTCCCCCTGGAAGTAGGGTCGGAGGCATTTCGTGGAGGTAACCAGCGCTAGCACGAGCTTCTCGGTTGCGGGGTACCTCCTCTCGGCCTCGCTAAGCACCTTGCTGGTGTAGTAGACTGGTCTTTCGATTCCCGAGTCATTTCTGACTAGGACCGAGCTGACCGTTGATGACGTCGCCGAGAGATAAAGTAGCAAGGCTTCGCCCGACACGGGCTTGGAGAGCACCAGGGGCGAAGCCAGGAACTCCTTGAGCTCAGCAAACGCTTTCTGGCATTCCTCATCCCATCCGAACGTAGCAGATGCCAACTTGGGCCCCTTCAACAGTTTAAAAAAGGGCAAGCATCGTTCGGCTGCACGTGACAAGAAACGGCTGAGAGCGGCGACATGCCCTGTCAAACGATGGACGTCCTTGATGCAGGCAGGCGGCGGGCGCATGTCCAGGATGGCCTGGACCTTGTCAGGGTTAGCTTCGATCCCACGCTGAGTGACCAGGAAACCCAGGAACTTCCCGGATCTTACTCCGAAGGCGCACTTGGCAGGATTGAGCTTCATGTTGTACTTCAGGAGGATGCCGAAGGGTTCGGCGAGGTTGGTGAAGTGGTCCTGGGCCTTGGGGGTCTTGACGAGCATGTCGTCAATGTAGGCCTCGACGTTCCGACCTAGCTGCTCCTCGAACATGTGGTTGACCAGTCTTTGGTATGTGGCTCCGGCGTTCTTCAACCCGAAAGGCATCCGGGTATAGCAGTACACGCCGTAGTCGGTGATGAAGGCGGTCTTCTCGACGTCTTCAGAATTCATTCTGATCTGATGGTAACCCGAATAGGCATCCAGGAAGCTGAGCATCTCGTTGCCCGATGTCGAGTCGACCAGTTGGTCGATGCTGGGCAAGGGATAGCAGTCCTTAGGGGTCGCCTTATTCAACTCGGTGAAGTCCACGCGCATCCGCCACTCGCCGGAAGCCTTTGGTGCCAAGACGACATTGGCTAGCCACGTCGGGTACAGGACCGGTCTAAAAAGACCAGTCTCTTGCCCCTTGGTGACCTGCGCCTTGATAATCGTCTGTTTCTCTGGTGCGTGCTTCCTTCGGCGCTGCTGCACGGGCTTCATGGTGGGGTTGAGGTTGAGTCGGTGCAGCACGGTCTCCTCTGGTATCCCAGGGAGCTGATCGTCGGACCAAGCGAAGACTCGGATGTACTCAGAAAGAAATTTCTTATATCGCTGTTGTTCCTCGGGTGGTAGGTCGGCTCCGATCCTTACTCCTAGGGTCGGGTCATCGTTTAGGAAAATTGTCAGCAACTCGCCACCTGGCTCAGTAGCTGCGGATTTTTCCTCGACTTCCCGGGGGCCCTTATCATTTCCGTTCGGCCTCGTGGCCTCCACCGAGATGTTGTAGCACCTTCGGGCCGTGGCCTGGTTACCTCGGATTTCCCCTACCCCATTCTTGGTGGGGAACTTCATTTTTTGGTGATAGGTAGATGGTACTGCCTTGATCCGGCTGAGGATTCCCCGGCCGAAAATGGCGTTGTACGCTATCATCCCTTTGATCACCATGAAGTCTACCATGACCGTAACGGTTTTGGGTGGGGTGCCGAGGGTAACCGGCAGGCTTAGGGCTCCTTCGGGGAGAGTGGCCAGGCCATTGAACCCACAGAGGGGCGTCCGGATCGGGCGGAGTTTGGATGGACCCTCTCCCATTTTGAGGAAACAGTCATAAGACAACACATCAGGGGCACTTCCATTGTCCACAAGAATCCGATCTACGTTACAATGGTTTATAGTGGCCGAGATTACGAGGGTGTCATCGTGCGGGGTGCTCAGCCCCTCCAGGTCTTGATGGGAGAAGACTATGACCTGGGGCGGGGCCTTGGGTGGCTCTGGGGCTCGGCTTGCCCGCTCAGCATGACGCTTCCTTCCACGGCTGTTGTCGCCTCCTGATGCTATTCCTCCAGAGATGACGTTGATGTGGACCCCTCGGGGGGCGTTGTTAATCTCCTCTGCGGCGCCTTGATCTTCTCTGCGCTCGGCAGTGAACCGAGCCAGGTGCCCCAAGCAGATGAGGCGCTCGATTTCATCTTGTAGCTGGTGGCAATCACCGGTGTAATGCCCATGATCGCCGTGGAATAGACAATGTCTGTCTCGCTTGCGGTTCTTCGACCTCATCGACTCGGGCCGACGGAGAAGTCCCGAGTCTTTGACGTCTTCATAGATTTCATAGACCGGGGTGGTTAACGGGGTGTACCGCTCGTACTTCCGCTTGCGCCCTCCATCTCGGTCTCGTTTCTTTCCCGAGCTAGGATTTGGCTCAGGGCCCCGCTCCTTGTCCCCCTCCCGACCCGAGCCGGTTGCATCTCGGCAAGCGCTGAGCACTTTTTCGCACTCGGCGTGGCGCAGAGCTAGAGTCACTAGCTCGGCAAGGGTCGAGGGAGGGTGGAGGACGAGTTCGCGGTGGAGGTTCTCGTCCCGGGTACCCCCGGTCAGTGCGGTTGTGGCCGAGGCCACATCCAGGCGGGGGATTCGGAGGGCTTCCGATTTAAATCGATGGACGTACGCCGGAGCCTTTCCCCTTGCGCCTGTTTGAGGGCCAAGAGCCCCGCTATCGACCTCGGGGGGGCACTTCTGGCGAAGCTCTCCTTGAAGACTCGCCTGAACTGCTTGAAGTCTCGGATGGATCTGGGGGCGAGAGCCCGGAACCACGCTTGAGCGCCCTGGACCAGAGTGGTCACGAAGGCTCGACACTTGATGGGGTCCGACGCTCCGTGTAGAGTCATCAGGGCGTCGAAGCTATCATAATAGTCGGCCGGGTCACCCTGGCCTTCGTAAATCTTGAAGGTTGGTATGGGGGCTCTGGGAGATACCTCTGCCTTCAAGATATACTCGGAGAACGGGGATTTCTCCTAGTCTTCCGGGGAAGAGGCCTTCTGCAGGGCGCGAAGGGCGCGCTCCTGCTCAGCGAAGCGCCTTTCGAAATCTCGCAGCCGGAGGGATAACTCCGGTTACTGTCGTGCCGCGAGGCTAGGGGGGGCGCCTTGGCGGTCTCCGGGAACGTCGGCTTCCGGATCTGGCCGTTGCGTCCCCCGCCTTCCTTTCCTCGGCGAGGAGGAGGCCTCTTGCTCCGGAGGTGGAGCTTGCGAGGGTCCTCCGACCCTGTTACGGATGAGCTGCTGGCCGCGGAGGGTGAAGCGGCCCCCAGCTATGTGCTGGGACATACTCCTGCGGGGGGGGCTCCCTGACGGGGCGCGGGACCTTGCATCCCTAGCCGCCTGGGTCTTCATGAGTTCCACGAGGACATCCAGTTTGGTGTTGAGGGCCTGGAAGGCTTCGGCGCCACCGTATGGGGGTAGCCCCGCCGCCGCGGGGGGGGGGGGTGGTGGTCCGTCGGCGGGGATGCTGGCGTTGGAGGGAGGGTTCTGTGAGGCCCTGGAAGGGCCAACCCTTGCTGCTGCCATGGCCTTACCCTTTTCGCCGGCGGACCTCCTCCCTGAGCTCCTTCTCACCATGTTGGCTCTTCGTGCGTTTCCCACAGACGGCGCCAGATGAAGAGGCGAAATCTCGCGCTGGTTCCTGAGCTGGCTGGTAATCACCAAGTTAATGAACTGCAAGACAGGGAAACGGGTCAGAGGGCCCAGGGGGATTCCCTGGGGCAAAACCCTCCGACGCTCAAGTCAGTAGAGCAATGGTGGGAGCAGCGATAGGGAGGAGAAGGTGAAGGCGTGAGATCCCTCTCCACCAATGGGGTGAAGTGATCCTTGCTCAGGAGTTAGGGGTGGATCAATGCCCTTTTGGACTTACCTTTCGCAGGAGGGTATCCCAGGTTTAAATAGTGCGCCGCCCTCTGGAGTCCTGCAAGCTGAGAGGTCTCCGGTAAAGGTTACGTCCTTGTCGTGGGCTTTTGTGGCCTCATCGTGGGGGCGTTATCCTCGTGGGGAAGCCGGAGCTCCTGGACTTCTTAGCGTTCGGCCCGCTGTGGACTCTAACGGCTGCAGTGATGAACATTTTATCGGTCATACCGAGCTTAGGGGGGCCGGCCCTATCGGGCGATAGGCCTAGCTCGGTGAGGAGATGGGTCGGATAGACCAGCTAGCGCTTCCCCCCTTCGTGCGGAGGGATAGCTCGTGCGCGGGTCTTCCTGTGACCTGACCGAGGCTCAGGCTCTCCGAGCCTTGGGGCCGCCTAGGAGAGTTGTTTCCTCGAGCATTGTTTTATTGGACTTTTCCGAGTGGGCCCTGTGGGCTGTCACTTGGACGAGCTTGCCTCGTTGGGCCTTGTTGGGCCTAGTTGGGTCTGCTCTTTGAGTGGGCTGCAGGAATCCCCCTCTCCATTAACCAAATGATGCAAATGATATATGGATGAAAAGATAATACAAAGCGCTATCCAACGGAATAAGAATCAGCGCAATCCGACCTCGGCAACAAAAGTTATGTCTCGACGAATATGGCCCTGTGAGCACGCGCGTAGGACTGCCAGAATCCGTAATGGTCTAACAAATGACCGTTTTTTGCCCTCTGGCGGTCTACTATAGGACCGCCACACTACCAGAGCCCTTAAAACGCCCCAAACAATGGAAGAATGGATAAAATATCACCGAAACATGCACATGCACACACCCAACTCACAAAAGAGCATTAAAACAAACGTGATGGGCATTGGAGTCCCACCGTGAACGCCAAAAAATTGTAGATTTATTTTAATTAGATTCCTATCCCACCCCCTTTAAATTAATACATGCATAAACATGTGAATCAAAGACAAGGGGGATGAAAGGATGAAAAATACTAACCGTGATCGCCACCAAGGTTCTAACAACGCCAAAGGATGAAGAAAGGAGAGAAACGTCGCCGTGTACCATGGAACTTAAAGACTTGATCGCGCTTGAAACGGGGGGCGGGGAACTTTGTGGGATCAAACCTCCTCGTCTTCTAGCCGGCTAGAAGAAGAGGGCCTCACGTCCATATCATGCTCTCCTGTAAAATAAAGATCAAAACACAAAGGCAAAAACCAATTAGAACATGAAGTGTAGTATCAATCCCAAAGTGATAAAATAGTATGAATAAAAGGGGGAGAACGCACCGGGGGAGGGTTTTTAACCAATTTGGAAGGGTAGAAAAGATAGGTGTATGTGTTGTGCATACATGAGAGTTGAAATCATGGAATTTGGTTGAGAGAATAGAGAGAAAACATTGATGTAAAACGTGCAAAAATGCATGTGTAGCAGAAAAGTGCAAAAAACTATGATGATTTGTGATTTTGAGAGGAAGGGAACTAAGCGTATAGACAACCAAATTAAGCTCAGAAGGATGGAATTGAAAGCTAATACTTTCCTCTTCAAGCCAGGGTCAAAATTGTGAGTTGGAGTTGCAGCATGGCTTCGCCCTACGTCCGGAAAGAGCCTTCCTTTGTAACTACGAACTGGGCAATTTATATAGAGATTGCAGAAAACCCAGAAAGTTCTCCCAAGATTTTAGAGGATAGAGTCCACAAAAATTCATGTTCTATGGATCAATCTCGAGATAATACAAAGAATAAGAGGTAGGAACAAGTGAGACTCAATTTGGTGGAAGGATATGGAAGATATGGTTTCTGGAAGGGAGCCCCGAAGCTTAATCTGCAGAGTTTGTGTTGAACTAGGATGCATAAACCCCCAACTTTCATCCATGTTTCTGAGCAAGATAGCCAATGAAAATATGAGCTCTATAGACCAAATTAAAGATAATATAAAGGAGAAACCATAACAACAAACGGCGCTCAATTCGGAGCAGAGTCCAGCATGAATTGCACTCTCGGTTCGCACAGCGGTCTATCGTAAGATCGTCAGTGTCATGTAACAGCCTAGGGTAGCTCCGTCAGGTTCTGGGGGTCGAACGGGGCGATTTCGGGCAAATTTGGGTGTAACGGTCTATTAATAGACCGTCACTTGGGCTCTGGCGATCTTACGATAGACCGTCACATGGGCAATGACGCTTCACTAATAGACCTTCACATGGCTGTGACGCTCCACTAATAGACCTTCACACTGATGAAAGAACATTTTGGGTAGATTACGCGTGACTTCAGAAATTGAAGCGTATCTCTCAAACTGTGCAGAACTAGCAAAAGTGGTAGAAGAAGAAATTGTACATAACTAAAAGAGGAACAACGTATATGAAGAAAGCAAGTTGAGAAAATGATCCGAAGAGGGGGAAAATGAGACAAGAACAGGAAGAAAGAATTCTGGGATGCAGGTGAACAATGCACTAAAAAAAATGTGAATAACTTGAAACCGGTATAGAACTGGCTAATGGCGTAGAAGAAGAAATTGTAGAGCTTTAAAAATTGAACAACTTTGGTGAAGGGAAAATTTTGAATAGAGGATTGGAAGAGAGTGAAAAAGAACCACTTTTAGGACTGCGCAGTGAGAGAGAGCGGATTGCTTGATGGAAGCCGACCTAAATAGGCCATAAGTTGACTTAGAAGCCGGAAGTTGATAAGATAAGCTCCAGGGACTCTAAGAAATCATGATCTCTAGGGCTCAAAGGGAATGGAACAATGAAAATTGGCTCAAAATCCATCCAAGAAGGCTCCAAAACAATGGCTAATTCGGGACATCAAAAATGATGAATAAGAGAAATGACGCAACTTGCGGGCTAAAAACCGGTGTCAACACCGAGGAGGGGCCTTCTCTTATTCATCATGATGGGCACATTTTCACGGCAAGTCGCATCATGTGGCCCCTACCAAAGAGAAATCTCTACCCAACCAGAGCCATAAAAAGTCCAGCCCAAATGCTACTCGTCCGAGCCTAATTTTAGCTTGGGAGTAGGAGGGGGACAAGTGGAGAGGGGAAATCTCGTCGCCCGTACGGAGAGGCCAAAAGAGGTCCAACCAGACCAAACGAGGCCCAACTCCTTGAAGTGGTAGCCCCCGGGCCCACTTTGTATAAGCCCAAAAACTCACTCGGAGCAAGCACTTCCTAGGCGACCTTCGGGTTGGGAAGTTCGAGCATCAGTTCGATCGGGAAAGCTCCCTCGGAGCCCCCTATTCCCTGTCCCGACCATGCACTCATCACTCGGGAGACCACTCCTGGGCCAGTGCCTATCGCTCGGGCTCACTGATGGAAGCTTATTGAGAGTCCCTTAATGGCAGGAAGCTCAAGAGGATAGGAGAGACCAAGAGTCCACGTGCTATAAAGGAGCCCGCATGAAGGACGTAACCCCCCCCCCCCCCCCGAGACTCCTCCGCTTACAGGGATCAGTCGTACAACGGGCCACTATTTAAACTGGAAAAACCCTACTACAAGAGGTAAGCTAGGCAAGAGCCAAAAACCTTGAGCAGGAACCACTTCACCTTTTCGTGGAGAGGGATCTCGCGCTCCCACCTTCCTCCTAGCTCTTCCCTTCGCATCAGAGCTCTACTACTTTGCTTACTTAAGCATCAGAGGGTCTACCCCGCGGATCTATCCCTGGGCACCTCTGACTTGTTTCCCTTCTTACAGTTCACCCTTCAAGTGTACGTGGTCATCCTCTTCCCCGCTCAAGAGCAGTGCGAGATAGCCCCTCTTCAGAAAGCTGCATAAGAATATGAACAATAAAAGACAGGTTAATATAAATGCCACTTAACTTATGCTAATTAAAATGAATAAACAAGCACGAGAATTCTACATCTACCAATAGAATTTAATTTCAAGATTCCAAGTGATAAGAAGAAAGAGTGCCCACTCGAAAGAAGACCAGATGCGTCCGCTGACGACTTATACTGCCTTCTCGGGTATCTCCACTCGTGTCGAGTCATGGTAACTGGGACTTCGTAGTAGTACAAGGAACAACAATAATGAGTGACTAGTCAGGGTCACGCCCGTCGACGTCAGTCCAAGGCCCTAACCACGTGTACACACACCAGCTCAATACCTTGAGCCAGACCTCTAGCTAGTTTTCCCACCCAGTAGGACGCTACTGACAAGCAAGGGGGCCCACAGAAACTAGCCTAAAAATCGTACATCGGGACTGCCCCGCCACCTCTCCCAGGTGGGCCAACACTAAAGGTCATCGGGCTACGACTAGTGGCTCAATTCACCAGGAAAGAGAAATAACTCTACTGGCATATAAAAGTATGCCACAGTTTACAAGAATGATTAAACATGGCGAATATGCAACATTAAACACATAATTAAATAAGTAGGATTGAATTTATAAACTGCATGGACTTGGCAGTCTGGGATGGGCCGCAACGGTTAATAGACGGTCGGGCGACTGGCCGTTTTATTGACAATAGCGGTCAGCCTATGGCCACTAACCTACCAACGCTATTTATCAGCTGGAAGAGAATGGCGGTCTGGACTAGGCCGCTCCAATCATGTGGCGGTCACGTGACTGACCGTCCCAGGACATTAGCGGTCCGGTCTGAGGCGTTAAGCTCTTACCGCCTCAATAGTTAAAAGGGAGTGTGGCAGTCTGTGATAGACCGTTACAGCTCATAGGCGGTCTGATAGATAACCGTTTTATGACAGTAGAGGTTAGTCCTGGACCGCTATACTTCCACCACTTACACCCTACTAAAAATGGTCTCTGAAAGCACCACTATGCTCTTAGATGACCCAAAATGTGAGTAACTGATGCGGGACGGACACGCGACGATGGCAGGGCGTCCCTGAACGACTCCCTGAAGGGGCGGCTTCTGAAGTTGATTTTTGATATTTATTTCTGAATATCTTCTGGGCTACAATTTCGGACCTGCACAGGGAACAGATCTGCAGGCCTCGGCGACACGAATTATGACGCTCAGATCCGGAGGCCGATCGAGGCGTGGCTAGTACCGTTGGAAAGAATACTCATAGATATACAACATATAATTTGGTAGCTCCATCCACCGAACGGATTGAAAATGAATATGACTGTAACACTATTTTTGTTTCTGACTCGGACTAACAGACACACAGGGCAGCAAGGGATCTGCCTGAAACTGACCTTTGACCGAGGGTCAAATGAATTTTCTAGGCTCCAAGAAAATTATGGTGGAAGGGGATATATGTGTGGAGCACTGAGTAATTTTTTAGGATTTTTTGAAAATTTGTAAGGGGGTGGGGAAAATGCGACAAGGTGACTCTGTCCGGTAGATCTACAAAAGCGCAGATTACTGAGAGGATAAACAAACATATGGAAAAAATACCTAATGACTTTAATGACACGAAATTTGAACTGGAGATTAGGGGAGATGGACATAACAAACCCTCAAAATTGGGGCTTGAACAAACTACAAGATGAAAAGATAAAAATCCGGAGGTGAGGTTCTATCCTGATTTGGACAGAACTCCGATGGAGCGGCGGTGGCGGCGCGATGGCGGCACGAACGACGGCGACGGCGGCAGAGAGGGAACTCAGAAAGGCTAAAGAGAATATAGGAGAGGGCTTCACACCCTGGAGGGCTGGAGGAAGAAGAAGAGAACCAGAGAGAGAGGAGAGAGGGCACACCCTTCTTGCTTCAAGTAATTTTCACATAATTTCTTCATCAAATCTCTAATGACACCTACATAGACTTATATAGAGAATGGCAAGGGGTGGGGGCTGGGAATTTCGTGGGAGCGAGGGGATTTTCTTCCCCATGTGGTCAAATGACCAAAAAAAATAAAAAATACAACATGGGATAAACTATATTATAAGGGGGAAGCATCTTGGACTTTAAGGGTTGGAATATTGAACTTTTTAATCCAATTGTCCCATTGAATGGTCAAGCCATCTAGAAGCCCACCTTCGACCTTTGACTGACCCCACATGGGCCCTAAGACTTAGGTGGACCAATAGGAAAGGAGATGGGGGCCCCTTGCTGTTCCTACTGGACTTTTACACAAAAACCCAAAGAATCCTAGGGAATGACACATTGACTTATAAAGTCTTAAAATTGTGAACATACTTTCCCAAGGATATAAAAATAAACTAAAAGACACAAATGCAAATAAAATGTTAGTGCTCTTGGCGTCGATTCCCAGCAACTCTCCCCGGGTGGGAAGAACTAACCCCGTCGAGTAAGGGGTACGGCTGCTCGAGTAGCTCCGATGGATCCGTCACCGAACCTGGAAGCGCGGAGTACGCTCCACTCCACGTAATCGACACCTACTCATCCCGTATAGATTTGATATGCGCACGCTACCATGGGAATGAGGCTAGAGGTGGACACTCTGGGGTGGGGTCACTCTCAAATGAGGGAGGCGGCTCAAAGACTTACTAGGAATCACCGCGAGTCCCTTATGTGACTAGATCCGATATGTGGAGTAGAACCGATCCCAATAGTCCGACAAGTCTCATACTCGAAAGGGACTAACAACGCGAGCATACAAAACCGACTCGACTCAACGTATGCACAGACACACAATGCACTCGACAAACAAACGAAACGAAGACTCACAAGGACCCTAAACAAACCGAATGTTAGTCCGACCCGTACATGGGTGACAGCGGACCAGGACATCCGAATATGTGCCATGCATGCATCTTATGTACCCGAAGGTTGGTGGTATGGGAAACACCTAGACGCCCAAGTATGACCCAGTCATGCATGAACGGCCCTTTTGGATTTGGGAGACTTGAGAGGGCTAGGAGAGCCGGGTGTGAATGAGCCGGGTGTTGGTGTATCGAGATTGGGCTTGGTGGGTATAGATGACCCGGCCCGTGGGGTAGGGGTGTGGTAGTGGACTCCCTCGAAGAAATGAAGTATATATGGAGGGTCAAGTGGCCCACTAGGGAATGGGTCAAAGTGATCAAAGAAGGTATGACCCCTTGTGGTGGGTTCCCATAAGTCACGGTCCCATGTATGGAAGTCTTGAAGGTGTGTATGGTCACCTTCATACATTGTGGTAGATGGGACGGTGATCATATGTAGAAAATAAGATTCCTCCCTCGGGTAAAAGGGTATGAAGTCGGGCCCGGCCGACATAGGGAGGAATAAGAGAATCTTCATGGTGACACAACCCGCGGTGCACACGGAGGTAATGGTCCCTAAGGCCGGATGGGTGAAGCTAAGACTAGTGGGTTGGTTGAAGCTTTGGGCCAAGGAGTGCGTCAACTGCCATTGCGAGTCTAATCCCATAACAAGGTCATCCAAGGTATCAACATGGTGACTAGACCGGAATGTCGTATGGTAGGAGTTGACGGGCACAAGAGGTACGGTGGGGTCCATGGATGGGTAAGGAAGTGGGACCAAGCCATCCTTGAGCCAACTAAGAAGCGGCTCGGTGATGAAAAGCGTACCTGTTAGAAACATGGGTGGCTCGGGCTTGGGTGGCTCCAAATAAGATGGTTCTGAATAAAGTTCGGAAGTAGAAAGTGGCAATGGAGCACTCACGGGTGGTGAAGGAGCATGTGTTCTTTCTATCCTTTCCAACCAATCCGAAAGCATTTTCTTGATTTCATCTAAGGTGTGGGTTGGAGTAGGGGCCTCGGGGTGGACTCGCTCCTCATCTCTCAGCCCGAATGTGGACCTAGACTCGACAATAAGTGGGGCTTCCACTTGGTTGGAGGCGATTGGGTGGGATTGGACGGAGGTGCCCAGGGGTGGTTGGTTGGAGGCGACATGGAGGGCCACTTGATTGGGGTTGCTTTGGTGGACTTGGATGGAGGTGAAGGGGCGGGGTTGGTTGGAAGTGTGGCCCACTTGATTGTGGGTGTGTTGGTGGGGTTGGCTAGGGGTATGACCCCCGTGGTTAGAGGTAGGTGGGCGGGGAAGGTAGACCCTCCTAAGCGCTCTCTTCATATCCCAACATGACTTGATGGGGCTTAGCCTCCTATCTTCCCGGAAGTACTTGATGCCCCTCCATCTTTCGGCGGCTTCATAGAAAAGTCACCTTTTGGCAAAGTCGACTTGCGCGGGACTGGACATAAGATAACACTCAAAGTAGTCGTCCATAATGGCTTCCCACTCTAAGTAGTCACTCGGATTATCGGAGCCGTACAAGTCCCGAGCTACGGGCCTTTTGGGGTGGTCCGGGTGATCCTTCCATTTTAGATAGTATCGCCACCATGCAGAAGATGCGGCCCCTTGGTCATCCATGGGACACGGGGACACTAGTGAATGGACATGCCAACAGTTGGTGACAAACACTAGACACGACCCTAACTAATGCAAAGTGGGAATGTACTAACTAATGCACACTAAGGACCTATACTTAAACCAAGACTCGGTACCTGGCGGAGTTAATCGATCCGAAGATCACTCGTGCAAGTGTGCGGCCTTCCCGATAGGCGTAGCCTAACGTTCGGACAATACCTTTTTATATACCGAACAATGGTATGCGGATGCAACCTTAGACCGACTTAGACGATGACTAGATGTAAATGACACTTTTTTTGTTTTTGACCAAATACTACCCTAGACTCAATTGGCGCTCTGTTACCAAATTGATGCGGGACGGACACGCGACCTGGGACTCTAGCTCGCGATCGCCCCTAAGTGAGGGAAGACGTGGACCGTGCGCGGTTGAGAAACCGGCAGTGAGTCTCGGGTATCGGCATTTTCGCGTTAACTCGGATTGAGTCACGGGATGGTCACTCACTCTCGCTCTCGCAGCAGTGATAAAATGATAACAAGCTAGATAATCTATCTCTCATGCAGCGGCATATACAAAAATATACGAGTAAAGCAATGCCTACGAGGAGGGTAGCGAGTGTATCTCCACGCTCCGAGCGTGGGGAAGACGTTCCCGGCCAAGTATGGTAACTCCCGGTAACAACGGTAAAAGTTAATTACAACAGTGAATTTTATTGCCCACTCCACGCAGGGAGGTAAAGGGCTACAAGTGGGGCCCGAGAGGACCGACCCTGGGTCGGGCAGCAATCTGGAGGTGCGTACACCACGAACTCGGCCTACTGGTCTGACTCAGCACTATTTCAACTCGGTGCTGCGCCAACTCGGTGGCTGACTCACTGGACAGCAAGCAACAGTTTCCAAAGGAACGTCGCCTTCCTGAGATCTTCAGGAGGCACCACTTGGCTGGGACGATGGCAAGGCGTCCCTGAACGACTCCCTGAAGGGGCGGTATCTGAGGTTGATTTTTGATATTTATTTCTGAATATCTTCCTGGCTGCAATTTCGGACCTGCACAGGGAACAGACATGCAGGCCTCGGCGACACGAATTATGACGCTCAGATCTGGAGGTCGATCGAGGCGTGGCAGGTACCGTTTGAAAGAATACTCATAGATCTACAACATATAATTTGGCAATTCCATCCACCGAACGGATTAAAAATGAATATGACTGTAACACTGTTTTTGTTTCTGACTCGGACTAACAGACACACAGGGCAACAAGGGATCTACCTGAAACTGACCTTTGACCGAGGGTTAAATGAATTTTCTAGACTCCATGAAAATTATGGTGGAAGGGGATATATGTGTGGAACACTGAGTAATTTTTTGGGATTTTCTGAAAATTTGTAAGCGGGTGGGGAAAATGCGACAAGGTGACTCTGTCCCGTAGATCTGCAAAAGGGTAGATTACTGATTGGACAAACAAAAATATGGGAAAAATACCTAATGACTTCTAAATGACACGAAATTTGAACTGGAGATTAGGGGAGATGGACAGAACAAACCCTTAAAATTGGGGCTCAAACAGACTACAAGAAGAAAAGATAAAAATCCGGAGGTGAGGTTCTATCCTGATTTGGACAGAACTCCGATGTAGCGGTGGTGGCGGCACGAACGGCGGCGGCGGCGGCGGCAGAGAGGGAACTCAAGGGGGCTAAGGTGAATATAAGACAGGGCTTCACACCCTGGAGGGCTGGAGGAAGAAGAAGAGAACCGGAGAGAGAGGAGAGAGGGCACACCCTTCTTGCTTCAAGCAATTTTCACATAATTTCTTCATTAAATCTCTAAGGACACTATACATAGGCTTATATAGAGAATGGCAAGGGGTGGGGGCTGGGAATTTCGTGGGAGAGAGGGGATTTTCTTCCCCATGTGGTCAAATGACCAAAAAAAATAAAAAATACAACATGGGATAAACTATATTATAAGGGGGAAGCATCTTGGACTTTAAGGGTTGGAATATTGGACTTTTTAATGCAATTGTCCCCTTGAATGGTCAAGCCATCTAGAAGCCCACCTTCGACCTTTGACTAACCCCACATGGGCCCTTAGACTTAGGTGGACCAATAGAAAAGGAGATGGGGGCCCCTTGCTGGTCCTACTGGATTTTTGCACAAAAACCCAAAGAATCCTAGGGAATGACACATTGACTTATAAAGTCTTATAATTGTGAACATACTTTCCCAAGGATATAAAAATAAACTAAAAGACACAAATGCAAATAAAATGTTAGTGCTCTTGGCGTCGATTCCCATCAGTAACTCAATGGGAACCCCTCCCAATCGATTCAAATCGATGGGAATACAATTTCTAAAGCTCGAACCTGCCCATACATGCTCAATTCAACACATTCAACCATCCAAAAACATAAAACAATGGGCATGAGTGGATTAAAACATAATTGGCTATGTTCATGATTTTCATTCAAACTAAGCATATTAGCATATAAATAGCATGCAATTGGAATGGAAAACAATCCTAAGGAGAGAAGAAAGCCATCCCCCTACTTGCATACGGAAAACTATGCCATTACTCGCCGTTCTTCGCGAGGAAGCCACGCCCTACACGAGGGATTCTCCACCTCCACGCTCCAAAGGTCACCTCCACGATGACACCTCCGCTCCACCAACACCTTGGGCTCGCCAAGGCTACCTCCTGCCAAACCTACAAAGCCACGGGGTGATCACACCATCGAGAGAGCAAGAGAGGGGGGAGAGAGACGTGGGGAGAGAGGAGGGAGCCTCCCTATGTGGGTTCAAACAAAAGAGCATTTGTTATGTCATTTTTTTTTGTTATAAAACCTTTACTTGCCATAAGGCATCAAAAGGAGTAAATTTGCATATATGCCCTATCTAGCTTCTAAAAACTTGAATAAATGGCTAAGCCCACTAAACTAGGCCCATTAAGCCTATTAAAATAACCTAAACTCATGAATTGTTTTATATTTCGATACTGATAAAGAATCCATTAACTATCAGATCTTACAAATCGTGTCCACCTTTTGACTTAGGCAAACCCATGATGAAATCCATCCCTATGCTTTCCCATTTCCACTCGAGAATATCCAAGTGATGTAGTTTCCCGACGGGCTTTGAATGTTCCGCCTTTACTTGCTGACACGTGAGGCAGCGAGATACAAAATCTGCTACATCTCATTTCATATTGGGTCACTAGAAATTTCTTTTCATATCTTGGTACATCTTGGTAGCACCAGGGTGAATAGCATACCTTGATTTATGAGCTTCTTCCATGATCAATTTCTTAGTGTCGACATGATCCGACATACAGATTCAATCTTTGAACAATAGTCTTCCATCAGTTGAAATGGAGAATTCTAACCTTTGATCAATATTAGCCTTGATCTCCATCAATGTGGGGTCATTTTCTTGTAATTTGACTAGGTCTTCAATCAATGTAGGTTGTGACCTTATATTAACAATCATACATCCTTCCTCTTCTTTATCAACATCGAGATTCAAATGAGCAACATCCTCGATAAGATAAGTCGTACCTTTCCTGAGGCTTGCTAGAGTTGCCATTGGTCATCTACTAAGAGCGTAAGCTATAGCATTTGCTTTACCTGGATGATATTGGATAGTAAAGTCAAAGTCTTTGAGATACTCCAACCATCTGCGTTGCCTCATGTTCAATTCCTTTTGGGTGAAAAGGTATTTCAGACCATTGTGATCTGAAACTATAATGAACTTCTCCCCATAGAGGTAGTGTCGCCAAATTTTTAAGGCGACTATAACCGCAGCTAGTTCCAGATCATGCACGGGGTAGTTTTCTCCATGACGCTTTAACTGCCTTGATGAATAGCAAGTCACCTTTCTATTGGAACCCTAGTTTGTATAATGACATTCTATGTATCATGTTAAGACTAAAATGCATAAATATCTCAATCAAATCTATTTTGTGTCTTAGTATCAGAACACAGGTTGTTGCATAATCATTCAAGAGCATATTAAGGTTGGTGCGCATTTCCTCTGTGCATATAGGTCGGTGCATACCTTGTGAGTCTGCATGTAAGGACAGCATATAGGTCAGTGCACTTTTCTATTCAGATATACAAAGTCAGTGCACTTTTACTTTGTTATGCATATCAGGTCCGTGCACATTCTGATCGGTCAGCATATAGGTCAGTGCATATTTTGCGTGTCTACATATAAGGTCAGCGTATAGGTCGGTGCATATATTGTAAGCCATCACATTAGGTCTGTGCACATATTGTATGAATATATACAAGGTCGATGCACACCTCTGAAGAGAAGCACAGAAGGTCGGTACAGTTTTTGTAGAATGCACATGTAGTCGGTGAACGTTTTGCCTTACGCACATAAAGGTCGGTGCAACTTTTTGTAACATGCACATAAAAGTCGGTGCATGTTCTGCTTTAAGCGTATAGAAGTCGGTGCACCTTTTGTATCATGCATATAAAGGTCGGTGCATGTTTTACCTTAAGCGCACAAAGGTCAGTGCAATTTTTGCATCGTGCATATACAGGTCGGTGCATATTTTGCCATACGCATGCAAGGGTCGGTGCATATTTTTACCTATACATATGAAGGTTGGTGCACGTTTGCCATACACGTGTAAGAAGTCAGTGCACATTTGTCATTTGCATAAAAGAAGTCGATGCATGTTTTGTCATGTGCCTGTTTCTAGTCGGTGCATGTCCATGATCGTGCATGATTTGGTTAGTTCACTCTTCTGTTTATGCTTGTCTAGGCCAGTGCATCCTTTTCAAATTCTGCTTATCAAGTTAATGCATATCTTGCATTCTTGTCTAAGCACATCCTAAGGTCTTTGCACACTCTGGCTTCAAGGTCTACGCATAGTGTGCAGTTTGTGCACATGAAGGTCTGTGCATGTCTTAAGTCAGTGCATCTTGTTTTATACACTATGGCATTTTTTAGAACATCTATATGACGGGTCCGAGTATACGATTTCTTAATTATCTAAGTATGAACTCCGTATGCCAGGTGTATGACTAAATGTCTTTACTTTGATTGGCATGATTAATGCAAGTATCAGGTCTATGAGATAAATGGAACAGTAAGGCACGTGACCCAAGATTAAATGATTGAAGCACGTGATTCGAAGATACTTGTTCTTCAAGAAGACTCATCCACGTGTTCTTCTTTCAACCACCAAATCTGACACGTGGACAACTTATTCCATCTATTAGATAAGAAGTCTCGATGGGAATTTCCCTTCACGCGCCAGGAGAGAATTCAGTAGGGTCCACCCTATCCGATTCTCTAGTATAAAAGAGGGATCTCTAAAGATGAATCAACAATTCAACGAAGAGACGAGGACTGACGAAAAGGAGAAAAAGAAGAAGAAAAGAAGGAAGATTAGAAGTAGAGAAAAGGCTAGATCGGCCGGAATTTTGAGAGAAGAATTTTAAGAGGAAAAGAGGAATCTGAGAGAGTAATTCAGAAACGAGAGAGAGAGTTGTTGTGAGAAAAAGAGTGCTCGGAGAAGAAAGCAGAGTACCATAGCTTCAGTGAGAGTTAAAGAGAAGAAGAAGAAGATCTGAAGACTTGTTCTACTGGTTCTTGGATCAGATCCAAGCCAGATCTGCTCCTTCGTGAGCTAAATGTTTCAGTTTATATTTCCAGCTTTCTGTTGCTGAAATTTATCTTTTGTTTTTCCATCTCTGATTTCGTCAAGTTATGAGTCAACAGAGCTAAGCTATAATGCCCTGATGGCGAGGTGGATACCTCGGACAGTAAGCTGTGATGCTCAGCGGTATGTACGCAAGCTATGATGCGCAGCGGACGCAAGCTGTGGTGCACAGCAGTTCAAGCTGTTAGGCAGGAGTAAGCCACACTCAGGTCTAAGTGCGGGGTGGACGTAGGTCTCTGGTAGAGACTGAACCACATTAAAATCTCCTTCTTGTGTGATTGTTTCATTGTCTAATTGTTTCGATAGATGAATGCCTAGGAACGCTTTCGGTTGAGTTTAATTGTGAATTCAAATTGGGTTAGAACGTGGATTATTTTTAAAAATTCCTAAAAGTCTCTGTGGGATCCATTCACCCCCCCCCCCTCTGGATCTCCTTCCAAGCGGATCACCAATACTAATAATTGGTATCAGAGCAGGTTTCTGTGTCCTTAGATCCGACGATCTACAGATCAGATCCTGTAACTTTGGTGCATCCTTTGTGTTCTTATCTTTGTTTTAAATCTGTCTCTATGGCCGAACCACCGAGATTTGACAGTTCTAGTTTTTACAGTTGGCTAGGAAAATTCAGAGATTATGTAATCTCTGATGATCCGAATTTATGGGCTCTTATAGCACATAGTCCATACGATATTCCAGAAGATAAATTTACATGGACTGTCGTTGAGAGATTTAAGAATGCTAAAAATGTAAAAGCCCTGAACCTAATGAATATGGCGATAGATGCTAATAAAATTCCCTGTGTCTCTGAGTGCAGGAGTGCTAAAGAGATCTTAGACAAGTTGAAGGTCAGGACTCATATGGAAGATATCAAATGTCTGATGGTCAGAGATCACAACAGTGATCAACAGGATGAATCTTCATCACATGTAAGTTCTAAGTCTGATGAAATTACTTTTGAAGATTTGACGAATCTTTATAATTGTTTGTTAGATAAGTACAAAACTGTCAAATCTGAAAAGAAGAAAATGAAAAAGACCATGTCATCTGAAATAAGTTCATTAAGTCTTGAAAATGAACAACTGAAAATTGAAGTAAAAAGAATTAAAAACTCTTGAGATAAATGTGTGTCTAAAGAAAAGTTGAATGCAGATCTTCAATCTGAGATTAAATGGCAAGAAGAACTAATTGATTCTTTAAGGGAAGAAAATGAAGAACTACTAAACAAAAAGAAAGAGAGTGAAGAGCAGAATTCCATGTCAAGAAATACAGAAGTTGAAAAATTGAAATTGGAAAATGAAAGTCGGAAAGAGCAGAATAAGAAGCTGATGGTTCTAAACATCGTTATTTCAGAAAGACTCATAACAGTTGAGAAAGGGAAATGTGTCTTGAAAGAAACTGAACTTAACAATGAACTGAAATTAAAACAGGAAATAGACAATCTCAAAAGTTTGAATGATGCACTGCATCAATAGGTTATTTCCTGTGAAACCAAAATTGTTGGCTATGAAGCTAACATTGCTTCTTTGAATTGTGAAATCCAGGATCTTAAAAACTCATTGTCTAGATTTGTTCAAGGAAAGGATAATCTTGATAAGATCCTTGGAGTCAAAATAAATTTTCAAAAAGAAGGGTTGGGCTATAACCCTGTAAATAAGAAGAACTTTACTAATGAAACTCAAACTTCTTTTGCGTCTAGCTCTACTTCATCTGTTTTCCAATTTTCTGCTCAAAGATCTAAAAAATAAAATAAAAATCTGAAAAAGATAGAAAACAGAAAAAGGTTGTGGATCAGAATAAAACCAAAAATGTTTCTGTTGTTATTGTGAATTCCTCTATATCTGAGAAATCTGGTGGTCTAGTGCATGTTAGTAAAAATTCCCCAGTTCATTCACATGTACGTAAAAGGAATGCCTCATGTCATTATTGTGGGAGAGCAGGTCATGTTATGGATGACTGCAAGGTTATGATAGCTAATGACATGAAAGCTCAAAAGAAAAGAATGCATCTCAGAATAGTGATAAGAATAAGCAGAAAACATCTAGGAACTTTTCTGGAAACAATATCAACTTGCATGCTAAGCCTAATGTCATTTCTCACATGCATGCAAACCAGAACAAAAATAGAACTTCATGTTTCAATTGTGGTAGATATGGCCACCACATGCATGATTGTCACTTTCTGTCTCATAATGATCAATCGATTCACAAGTTCCATACTCAAAACATTAATGCACAAAAGTATCATGCTATGAAACATGTAGTTCAGAACATGGAATGTTTTAATTGTGGAAGTTTGGACATGTAGCATCTCAATGTTGGTCACTAAAGAAACTGTTTTATGATAAACATGCTCAAATGACTATACTTAGAAACACTCATGGAAGGAACAAACTCATGCATAGACATACTACTTGTAGTAATTATGAAAAACCTGGTCATACTAGGTTTAAATGTTTTTGGATGAAGTTTGATCCAGTTACTGTCATGAATAACTAGAGTACACCTACAAGAAGTGTCACTCATCTGACAGGACCCAAGAGCTCTTAGGTTCCTAAAAATGCAAGGTAATCTTGTCTTGCTGGTGTGTCTTGAAGGATGAAATAAAAGGGGTTGAATAAAAACTCAAGGCACATGAAGGTCAGTTAAATCCCATTCTTACCTTTTCTTGTTTTGCTTATTTTATGGTTTGAATTATTCTTCTTTGAGTTCCTACATGTTTGGTCAGAGTGACTCTTTTGTTGCTATTGAATACTATCTCATCAATTAATATTTTTGATTGAGGCTATATTGTAATGAATGATAAATTTCTTGATCAATCTACCACAGGTATGCTTCTCATGAGAATTTATTTTAATTAATATATTTTAGACATTCAAATTCATAGTAGATGTATAGGTCTGCATGACTCTTTGGTATATCAAATGGAAGTTGGGAGAAGGGCAGATTTCTTCTGTCTGGAAACCCATGCCATGTGTAGAGGCTAGACCTTCACCAAGTACCAAGGGTCTTGTCATTGCATGTAGTTTAAATCTGTAATGTGCATTTAACTACTGCATCACTATGTACCTTAAGAAAAGTATTGATGTCACGCCCCGAGCCTTTATTACAGCGGAAGACTCGCTCGGGGAGCGCGAACAGCCGGCATGGTAAGCCTCTCGCAAGCAAGAACGACCAGAGAGCGAGACAATCACACAAATAAATGCAATTGCACAGATTTTGAATCAAACTTCAACTTTATTTCAAAAATGATCAATATTCATAATACAACCACTTTCCTTCATCTTTCATTCCACTAGACTCAAGAAAGAGGAAAATTACATTAACTCAATCTAGACATTATAGACTTCCTATGTCTTCACTCTTGTAATAACAACATTCAATCGCTCTCGGACCCGCTACTTGAATCACCCGAATCCGAATTCGAACTATTTCCATCTCCTGAAAAGCATTGAAAAAAAAAGGTAATGAGCACACTTGCCCAGTAGGTATCTTCGCATCAACATGAAGGCATTGTTAAAGTAATTAACATTTTTGCTCTAGAGAACAAGGTAAATCATGCGAATGCGAATCAATCATGCGATTAAACAAAAGTAACAAGATAATTACGTAAGATAGAGTGAACAAGAATGAACTAGCAAGAATGTAACACGAACATGATATTTGGCCTTTCACGAGCAAGCATATAACGAGTAAGCCACATATTCATCACACTAGTCTCTTTTGAGTACATAATTCGTGAATTTCTGTGGAATATCAAGCAAGAATGTCATGTACAAGAATGTCATGTCGTGTCGTGGATCTTCTCTTCTTTATAGAAATAGTGCTCCCAGCGTAATGCGACGCTAGTAGCATCATACCCCATGGTTTATAAAATAATATGTTTCCGGCAATCAGCCGAGGGGACTAGCATAGAGCCCTTGAAGACAATCAGTGCTCGATCGCATCTTCAGGTATAAATTAAGCTACTTCCACGCATGAAACAGTAAAGTATGGCCAAGAATGTATACTTCAAGAATTCCATGATAACAATAATTAATGAGTGAATGTTTCAACATAAGAATGTATGAGTCAAGAAAATGACTTAAACAATGTTATGCTTCATGAAAATAAATCGATAGCATAACGGTACATTCCTTTAATCTTTATTCATTACATTAAGTTTCTTGATCCATATTATGAGTTCTAGACTATCATTGGTCCATCTAGAACTTTAGAAATCAACCCTTGGGTCAAACCTTGGGTTAACATATGCAAGCTATGTGACGGTCATTTACTGGGCCGTTACATTCTGTAACGCGCCAGTAATGGGCCGTTACAGTGATCCGAGTCCAGAACCAATGAAATAAGACTCAGAGAAAATGTGACGGTCATAACATGGGCCGTTACGTTAGCATGACGGTCCAAGGCAAGGCCGTTACATTACTAGATCCAGAAAACCACGATAGTGTATTCTCTAGTTAATGGGCTTTAATGGTGCAACCAACTCGCCGTCCTAGTGAGAATCCCAGGCTCGCGGAGAATTACGGAGGCCTTGAAACAAGGTTTCCTAATCCATTGGAAGGAATATCTAATAGAGAGGTCCTCAAGTCTAAGATTAGTGTTCCTATAGTGCAATAGTGTGAACTAATGGTCAACACACCGGAGTATGTGCCATGTACTGATAGAAACAACTCTATTGAGAGAGAAAGAATATATGTAGACATAGATCGATGTGAAACCATGATAAAACTCTGTTAATTCATCTTACAAAATCATGTTTCTAATTACAAAACTATAGAGTTTGGCTTCATGAAATTAACATAACTTAAAATAAAGTGGGATAACAAAACATGCAATACCTATCATGAACGCTTAAATAATCCCAAATTCACGAAATCAGGTTTAAACTTAGGTAACTAGGCTTTAACAATAAGTGTATTGACAATTCATATTCCGTCTAGGGTTGACAGATCATAGACTCTGACGGTCTAGAAGTGGGGCGTTACGGTGATTATGACAGTCTGTCGAACAGTTGTTACAGTATGTAACGCGTCTGTCCAAGTGCGTTAGAGTTAACAGAAATCTAAATATCACAGAGTGTGTGACGGTTTGTCGTAGGGCCGTTACATGAGTGTGACGGTCCTACGCCGATGCGATACAGTATCTGCTGACAGAAAATGGTATGAATCCTAAGAGATCAACTCATGTCATGTCTAAATCAAATACCACGTCTATTCTAGACATGATAACAAAGTATAGGCTACTACATGCATGGTTATCAGTAAATTAGATGAACAACATCCTTTAATTTTCTCTATTAGGGCTAAGAGTTGCATGATATGCATAGATCTAGATAATCATGAAATCAATGATCTATAAGGCATAAAAATCAATTGAACCAGAGGACTTTTAGTCCTATCAAGCTATTTTTGCCGTTCATGAGATAACCTACCTCTTAATTAGGCTTTAGACTTCCAATTTGGGCTTGAAAACCGAACCCTAGTTCTCCTTTTCTTGTGACTTTTCAGCAACTTCCTTAGGCTCTATCTCCACGACCTCTTGACCTAAAGATGTGAAATTTTGATAGGAGTTAGTCTGTAGTATTGTGAATAAATTATTCTAAAGAACTTACCTGAGATAATGACTCCTTACCTTAATTCCACGCGAGTAAAAGTAGGGGTCGTGTAGTTCAGAACTAGGTCCTATTTATAAGGTTCTAGCTAGGGTTTACAGATTAGATCGAGTTTTAAGTCCTTAATCTATAAAAACCTAATCTCCAAGAGTCCTTAGAGTCTTCACACATCGTTCCAATTAGGTCTCTTGTGGATAGGGACATCAAGTTTCCAATCTTTTTGCAATTTCTTCTACTCACGGAAGTCGCAGGCTATGACAGTCTCTCCTTGTCGCGTTACATGGTTGTGGCGGTCTTACGATAGACCGTTGCAGTCATCGTACCTAGAGTTTTAAATAAATAAAATTCTTTCATTCATTTATCCATTTAATTATCCATATAATTAGTATTTATCCTTAGTAATTTTCTAGAATATGGGCCAACCAAATGGGCCTGGTCTTTACGTCTTTTGGATAATAATTAATTAGGCTAGGTTAACTTATTAACATATTTGGGCCTTATCATGACTTTATTAATTTGTTAATCCATTTATAAATTCATTTAGCCCAAATAAATTCTAGAAAATTATTAATTAATCCAGAAATTACTCATATAAATTCCGGGGCACTACACCCTCCCCCACTTAAAAAGAATTTGGTCCCCAAATTCATGACATGGTTTGTGGAGAGTGTACTTACAGTTAAATAGTCCTGGAAATCTTTTTCTCATGGCTACTTCGGTTTCCCATGTTGCTTCGTATGGCTATGTTTTCTTCCATTGGATCTTGACCATAGGAATAACTTTATTCCTTAATTGACGCACTTCCCGATCCAGAATCTTTATTGGCGTTTGCTCATATGTTAGGTCCTTCTGAATCTCCAGATTATCAAAAGTGAAAATGTGATCTGGATCATATACATACTTCTTTAGCATGAGATGTGAAATACGTCGTGAACTCCTGCTAATTGTGGAGGTAAAGCCAATCTATAAGCCACTTCATCAACCATTTCAAGAATTTCAAATGGGCCGATGAACCTTGGAGTTAGCTTTCCTTTAATGCCAAATCTTCGAATACCATGACCTGGAGAAACTTTTAAATATACATGATCTCCTACCTGAAACTCCAAGTCACGTCTTCGATTGTCGGCATAAGACTTTTGCCTATCTTGTGCCATTTTCATTCTCTCTCGAATGAGCTTGATTTTCTCCGTAGAATCCCTGATAAGGTCGGGGCCTAAAAATTACTTTTCCCCTATTTCATTCCAACATATTGGAGATCGATAATTTTTCCCATATAGAGCTTCAAAAGGTGCCATTTGTATCCTTGATTGATAGCTGTTATTATATGCAAATTCTGCCAAAGGCAAGTAATCATGCCAACTTCCTCCAAAATCAATGACACAAGCCCTGCGAATGTCTTCTACCACCTGATTTGTTCTTTCCGTCTGACCATCAGTTTGTGGATGAAAAGCTGTGCTAAAATTTAATCTGGTCCCTAGTGAATGTTGTAGACCTTTCCAGAACTGTGATGTGAATCGAGGATCTCTATCTGATACAATAGTGACGGGGACACCATGTAATTTGACAATTTCCTTTATGTACAATGCTACTAGGATATCCACCGACCATCGATTCTTTATTGGTATGAAGTGTGCAGATTTAGTCAATCGATCTATGATTACCCATATGCCATCGTGTCCACCTCTTGTCTTAGGTAAACCCATAATGAAGTCCATCCCTATGCTCTCCCATTTCCATTCGGGAATATTTAAGGGATGTAATTTACCTGCGGGTCTGAAATGTTCAGCTTTAACTTGTTGGCATGTTAGACAACGAGACACGAAGTCAGCTATTTCCCTCTTCATATTGGGCCACCAAAAGTTTCTTTTGAGATCCTGATACATTTTTGTACCTCCTGGATGAATTGTGTACTTTGATTTATGTGCTTCTTCTAGGATCAATTTCTTTGTATCCTCATGATCCGGTATACACATTCGGCCCTTGAATAGCAATCTTCCATCATTAGAAGTAGAAAAATCCGGCCTTTGTTCAATATTGGCCTTAATTTCTAGTAAAACTGGATCATCCTCTTATAATTTGGCCAAATCCTTTATTAATGTAGGTTGAGCTCGGATATTAGCTATGAAGCAATCTTCTTCCTTAATGTCAACATCTAAATTCAACTGAGCAAATTGAGGAATAAGGTTAGTTACACTAATCATGAGACTTGATAACATATCCATTGGTTTTCTGCTGAGTGCATCTACTACAGCATTTGCCTTGCCAGGATGATATTGAATAGCAAAATCAAAGTCCTTGAGATGTTCTAACCACCTCCTTTGCCTCATGTTAAGCTCCTTTTGAGAGAATAAATATTTCAAGCTCTTGTCGTCTGAGTAGATCGTAAACTTTTCTCCATAAAGATAACGATGCCAAATTTTTAAGGCGAAAATAACCGCTGCCAACTCTAAATCATGTACAGGACAATTTTCTTCGTGACGTTTCAATTGTCTTGAAGAATAGCAAATCACCTTTCCATTTTACATAAGGACACATCCTAAGCCAATCCAGATGCATCCGTATATACCTCAAATCCACAACCCTCCATTGGTAGTGACAAAACAGGGACTGTTGTAAGATGATTCTTAAGAGTTTGGAAATTCTTCTCCTTTTCCTTTCAACTTTTCGACCTTCTCTAAGGTCCTCTCGCATAAATATGCCCTCTGAACCATTTCCGCATAGGTGCGGATATTTTGTGTCCCAAGTTACTGAATAAAACCGGGCCGTAACCCGTCCATAAATCGATTTGCCATGGCGTGAAATTAATCATCATCTCTTTCGCAATGGCGTTAGCGTCTCCCATGTCTATCGTGAAGCTAACCGTGTCGCGGATGCCTTAGCGTCGTTTGCCTGCCACATCAAGCACAACACAGTCTTTCATTCCCCTACTGATCTACCTAGGGCATGCTTTGGGTCGTTGATTACTGATCAGATGGGCTTAGTCTCACTGCGTCTGTAGGTTGGGGCACTGCTTCCCCTCCTTTTGCTCTTGCAGGGGTATGCCCCGGTGATGTTGTACAACTTTCCATTTTTTAATATATAAATGTCTGGCACATACTTCAGTATGTGACCATTAATTTAAAAAAAAATCCATTTGCCTTTAATAATTCTGTACTAATCAAATGTGGTGCATAAGGTGCTAGCCTTGAAAACTGCAGCTCGTATTCTGCTACTGACATCATCCCCTGACGAAGGGAGGCAAACTCCATAGCCTTCCTTTCATTCACATGCTCGGAAAAGTATTTGGCACGAAATAAAGTGAGAAACCCGTCCCACGTGTGAGGTGCATCGGTCGGAGGTGCCGGAATTGATTTCCACCAAGTACGGGCGTCCTTATTTAATTGGAATGTTGCTAGACGGACCTCTCCTGATCAGTGCATTGAATAACGTCAAATATACGATTCATTTCATCTATCCAATTTTCTGTTTCATCTGGATTGGAAGATCCATAGAAACGCGGAGGATTTAGACTCCAAAAATTGCGATGAAGGTCGCCAGCCTTGCTCCTGCACCACCTTGTGCTATAGTTTGCAATGTCTGAGTGAGGTCGGCAACTGTTTGTTGCATACCTTCCCAATCTACGCGATGAGCCATTTGTAAAATAGGGTACCAGAGAGAGAAAAATAACAACTTGTTTTTTCTCATGAAAATCAACCTTAAAGCTAATTAATTATCTTATCCCGGGCTCTACCCAATCCTCACATGGGTATGAAATTTCTTCCTTAGTTCATAGGTAGGGGTCCTTAAACCTTGGACTTATCCTATGACATGATTCCTTTCCCTAAGTCCTGAGACTTAGGCTCTGATAATTTCCGCATCATTTGCTTAAAATTCACCAATTCTTTAGGGTAGATCTATTCACCCCCCTCTAGATCTGGCTTCATACGTTCCAACAATTGGTATCAGAGCCTAACTCTCCTTTAGGGCTTTACATCCCGGAGAGAGTACCCGTACTCTATACCGTCGAGGTATTATCTACTTTGGCCTACGGACCTCAAGGTTTTGTCCCTTTCTAACAGTGATCGGCTCCAGAATGGGGGACTTCCCGGGCAGGTCACCTATCCCAGTACTACTCCCCATTAAGCACGCTTAACTTCGGAGTTCTTTTCAAGAACTGAGCCAATAATTCAAAAGGCGCCTCAATGATATAGAGGTAATTGTTAAAGTAATTAACATTTTTGCTCTAGAGAACAAGGTAAATCATGCGAATGCGAATCAATCATGCGATTAAACAAAAGTAACAAGATAATTACGTAAGATAGAGTGAACAAGAATGAACTAGCAAGAATGTAACACGAACATGATATTTGGCCTTTTACGAGCAAGCATATAACGAGTAAGCCACATATTCATCACACTAGTCTCTTTTGAGTACATAATTCGTGAATTTCTGTGGAATATCAAGCAAGAATGTCTTGTACAAGAATGTCATGTCGTGTCGTGGATCTTCTCTTATTTATAGAAATAGTGCTCCCAGCGCAATGCGACGCTAGTAGCATCATACCCCATGGTTTATAAAATAATATGTTTCCGGCAATCAACCGAGGGGACTAGCATAGAGCCCTTGAAGACAATCAGTGCTCGATCGCATCTTCAGGTATAAATTAAGCTACTTCCACGCATGAAACAGTAAAGTATGGCCAAGAATGTATACTTCAAGAATTCCATGATAACAATAATTAATGAGTGAATGTTTCAACATAAGAATGTATGAGTCAAGAAAATGACTTAAACAATGTTATGCTTCATGAAAATAAATCGATAGCATAACGGTACATTCCTTTAATCTTTATTCATTACATTAAGTTTCTTGATCCATATTATGAGTTCTAGACTATCATTGGTCCATCTAGAACTTTAGAAATCAACCCTTGGGTCAAACCTTGGGTTAACATATGCAAGCTATGTGACGGTCATTTACTGGGCCGTTACATTCTGTAACGCGCCAGTAATGGGCCGTTACAGTGATCCGAGTCCAGAACCAATGAAATAAGACTCAGAGAAAATGTGACGGTCATAACATGGGCCGTTACGTTAGCATGACGGTCCAAGGCAAGGCCGTTACATTACTAGATCCAGAAAACCACGATAGTGTATTTTAGTTAATGGGCTTTAATGGTACAACCAACTCGCCGTCCTAGTGAGAATCCCAAGCTCGCGGAGAATTATGGAGGCCTTGAAACAAGGTTTCCTAATCCATTGGAAGGAATATCCAATAGAGAGGTTCTCAAGTCTAAGATTAGTGTTCCTATAGTGCAATAGTGTGAACTAATGGTCAACACACCGGAGTATGTGCCATGTACTGATAGAAACAACTCTATTGAGAGAGAAAGAATATATGTAGACATAGATCGATGTGAAACCATGATAAAACTCTGTTAATTCATCTTACAAAATCATGTTTCTAATTACAAAACTATAGAGTTTGGCTTCATGAAATTAACATAACTTAAAATAAAGTGGGATAACAAAACATGCAATACCTATCATGAACGCTTAAATAATTCCAAATTCACGAAATCAGGTTTAAACTTAGGTAACTAGGCTTTAACAATAAGTGTATTGACAATTCATATTCCGTCTAGGGTTGACAGATCATAGACTCTGACAGTGTAAAAGTGGGGCGTTACGGTGATTATGACGGTCTGTCGAACAGCCGTTACAGTATGTAACGCGTCTGTCCAAGTGCATTAGATTTATCAGAAATCCAAATACCACAGAGTGTGTGACGGTCTGTCGTAGGGCCGTTACATGAGTGTGACGGTCCTACGCCGATGCGTTACAGTATCTGCTGACAGAAAACGGTATGAATCCTAAGAGATCAACTTATGTCATGTCTAAATCAAATACCACGTCTATTCTAGACATGATAACAAAGTATAGGCTACTACATGCATGGGTATCAGTAAATTAGATGAACAACATCCTTTAATTTTCTCTATTAGGGCTAAGAGTTGCATGATATGCATAGATCTAGAAAATCATGAAATCAATGATCTATAAGGCATAAAAATCAATTGAACCAGAGGGCTTTTAGTCCTATCAAGCTATTTTTTCCGTTCATGAGATAACCTACCTCTTAATTAGGCTTTAGAGTTCCAATTTGGGCTTGAAAACCGAACCCTAGTTCTCCTTTTCTTGCGACTTTTCAGCAACTTCCTTAGGCTCTATCTCCACGACCTCTTGACCTAAAGATGTGAAATTTTGATAGGAGTTAGTCTATAGTACTGTGAACAAATTATTCTAAAGAACTTACCTGAGATAATGACTCCTTACCTTAATTCCACGCGAGCAAAAGTAGGGGTCGCGCAGTTCAGAACTAGGTCCTATTTATAAGGTTCTAGCTAGGGTTTGAGGATTAGATCGAGTTTAGAGTCCTTAATCTATAAAAACATAATCTCCAAGAGTCCTTAGAGTCTTTACACATCGTTCCAATTAGCTCTCTTGTGGATAGGGACATCAAGTTTCCAATCTTTTTGCAATTTCTTCTACTCACGGAAGTCGCAGGCTGTGACAGTCTCTCCTTGCCGCGTTACATGGCTGTGGCGGTCTTACAATAGACCGTTACAGTCATCGTACCTAGAGTTTTAAATAAATAAAATTCTTTCATTCGTTTATCCATTTAATTATCCATATAATTAGTATTTATCCTTAGTAATTTTTTAGAATATGGGCCAACCAAATGGGCCTGGCCTTTACGTCTTTTGGATAATAATTAATTAGGCTAGGTTAACTTATTAACATATTTGGGCCTTATCATGACTTTATTAATTTGTTAATCCATTTATAAATTCATTTAGCCCAAATAAATTCCAAAAAATTATTAATTAATCCAGAAATTACTCATATAAATTCCGGGGCACTACAATTGATGTTTGACTGAAATCACTGCACATAGTGAGGGGGAGCTGAGCTGAGCTGAATTGAGATTGTCAGTAATAGTGGCTTATGGCTAGTCGTCAGGATATGAGCTCTGCTAAGTGCTACCAGGTATATTGCTGAAATTCTATTTTGATAATGGGCTAGATTTGACTTATAAAAAGTGATGTGTTGCTGTTGAGATACTATTTTTGGAATCAATGCAAGTCATGATTAAGATAGCAAGTCAGTCGTTGGGAAATATTCTTTTGGAAATACTGACTTTTCTACAACAAGCTGAATGATGAGAGCTACTGGATTCCGTATAGATGGCTGTTGATTAGTTGCTAAGTTTTTAAGGCTAAGTCTTTGGCTGTTTGGTAACTTGTCCTAAGTCTTGTCCTTGCTCTTGTGTGGCCATCCTTCCTACCTTCTTACTTATCTTCACCTTGATCTATCCACATCCATTTTCTTATCTGTCCTTCGTAATAAGCTCTTAGACTATGTTATTCAGGGGGAGTAAAGATATGACATCTGTCACCTTTACTAAATTTCAACTATTAATTACTAAGATTACTTTGAACTAAAAATAAATTTACTAGACTTTACAGAAATGTGATTTTCTGTTTATGAAGATTAAATCTTATCTTAAATTATTCACAATTATCTGTGAATGTATCTTCAATGATCTTAAAATAGTTTTAAATTGGAAATGTTCAGAAGATTTTTCAAATATCTGAAAGTCATTAGTAATGAGTCAATCTGATAAAAAATATGGTGTTTAAATGGTTCTTAAGCCATGTTTTAAGAAAAATCTGTTAAAAGACCAGAGAATATGCCATTAAACAAAAATTCAAAACGGCAGAGCAATGGCATATTATTTGAGAAACTGACTATCTGTTTCAAAGAAACTCAAAAGTCATGTCATGAAAATAAATGTTATCTCTATTCCAAATGTGAAGCATAAAGGTAAATTGCACTGAGTAACTAGGGATTCTGGTGTTTGATCAACATGTCTCCTTGTGTAAAAAGGTGTAGTAAGACTAGAATGCTCATTCAAAAATATAAAAGAATAATAAAAAATATGGTTGACTCTAGGCTATTTTTTCAGTAAACTAACACTGTCTTAAGTTCAATATAAAATAGATTTTTCAATCAGTTTTGGCAAATGAAAAATGGCTAGTAAGATTGATGATGTTTCTGATTGAGCATTGTCCTCGATTAAATTGTTTTATTTCAGTTGTTTTTGCTTCAAAGGAATAATGGCTGAAGAGTTATGCTATAAGATATAATCCCATATGCAGAAAATCACGTAAGTATGTAGAAAGGCATTTTATTAAAAGTGAAGGGTATTCTGGGTATTAACTATTGAGATTGGTAAAGTCGACAGAATTGCGTATAAAAACTCAACCTTATTCACAAAGTCTACCATACCCTCGCTATTCAAGTCGGAGTGCCTTCTCGTATTCACGATTCCTTCGCTCATGATATTCCAGACCGTAAGCTTGGCCCTTCCAATCCTCTTTTCTACATTTCTTCTACTCGCTCTACTATTCTTTGTCTCCACTCTTCATCGCTTCTACCATGTCATCTCTGGCTGCCAAGAGCAAGGGGAAGAGGAAGGCTGTGGAGGAGCAGCAGCCGGAGGATTCCATGACAGCAAGAGCTGAAGAAGTTCCACAAAAGGAGGAAAGTCAAGGTATTGTTTCTGAAATGCTTAAAGAGAAATCGGCCAAAGGAAAAGAAAAGGAAGTGAGAACTCCTTCTAAGCGGCACCGGACACAAGCTGCGGAAATCACTCACCAAGAGTCTGAGGAAGAAAGTGATTCCATTAGGTCTTCAAAGCAAGCAGACTTGGTACTTGAAGCTGGCAAGATTATGTTTCCACGGTATGTGGACTTCCATGACGAGGCAATGATTTCAAAATATCCTAAACTGTTGGATTTGTTTAGTTTTTAAAAATGGAAGAAATTTCTGGGTAAACATAGAGTATATTACCCTAGACTGGTTGCAGAATTTTACAATAATCTGAAATATAATCCTGAACAATCAAAGATTTGGACTCTTGTTAAGGGGACCAAGATTGACATATCTAGGCACTTTCTTCATAAAATCTTTAGAATTCCAGAAGATGGGGTAGTCGAAGGAGAATTTATGTATAATCTTCATGATGCCTACTCCATTATTACGGATTTGCCTAGTAATAATCTTCATGATGCCTACTCGATAAGAAGTAAACAAAATTGGCTCAGTTCAATGCAAATAAGTTTTCCCCTCTGAAGAGGTTATTACACCACATTCATACCACAATGATAACCCCACAAATTGGAGGAAGAGGGAGACTAACTGAGTCTCAGAGATTTATTCTCTTCTGTTTGCTCAAAAGGATCGGGGTATGTTTACCAGAGGTAATGATTCAGATTATGGGTACCTGCAAAGAGTCCAGGAGAAGCTTACCTTATGCAGCCCACATGACTGCTGTTTTCAAGCCACATTTCTTTAGAGAATGAGATTTCTAAGGAGATTCCCAAAGTGAATGTTTACAATATAGATTTCATCAATAAATTCATGAAGTTGAAGCCATCTTTGGCTAGTCAAGTAAAAGAACAATCTGATAAATCTAAAACACAAATGGAAGTACAACAAGCAGAAAAAGAAATCCAACTAGTGGAAAAGGATCAACTGTAAACGGAAAAAAACCAATCTGAGCCAGAACTGCTAGCAAACAGATGTACAAGGTGTTATTGCTGAACAGCCTCAGCAACCACATGTTGAAGAACAGACTAAACATCCTCAGATGGATGCATATGGTCAGGGGGAGGAACAGCCTCCAGTAGTTGAGATGGTAGATGCAGTACAAGCAGAACAAGATGTTCAACCTGTTTTGGAACAACCACTCCAAGAAACTCGAGAAGAGAGTATTGAAGAAATAGAAGTGGACACAAGAGAATTTCATGAACTACAGTTAGATGATGATCAGTTCTTAATGCAATTAGACCAACATATTGATGAGCTAATTGAGCAATTTGGACAATAGTCGCAGCAGCAAGAATCTATTGCCCAATCTGAGCAGAACAATGATCAGCAAAGGCAAGTAGAGCTACAGGAAGAGCCAAGGGTGGAAGTGGTTCAGGAAGAGCAACCCTAGGTAGTCCAAGTAGCTGAGATTGTAGCTCCACAAGAATTTCTAGGTGCTGCACGCCTCTATGGACCTCATTATGGGCCAATAACTACTTTTGGGATACAGCCTCCTTTATCGCCTGAAGAACCATTCATCCCACCAAAATTTCAAACTTCTAGTTTAGCTGGACCAAATTCTGGATCACGAATTGAAGAAATGTTTACCTCACTAGCAAACCTCATTATGAATCAAAACAGAACTATGATTGCACAGCTCACGCATCTAAATTTTGCTATTCAAAGATTGGATGCTAGGATGCTTCATTTGGAACAGACTGTGGACAGTGAGTGGATAAAGTTTATATATGATAAGCAGAAGTCGGATATGAAATTGCATGGTGTTTTGGACTCCTTAGTGGTAGTATGTCAGAAGGCAGGAGAAATTTTGGGTAAACTGCAAAGCACTCAGACTCTTGTCCATTCTTATGATATCAAGATAGAGCTAGAACATGTAAAACTTCAGGTGAACTTGCTTAGACAAGACTAACAGGCACTAAATCGGAGAATTGATACTATATCTGGTGAAGTACATGGAAGTATTATACAACTTGGAAACACCTATGAGAAACTGAATATAGTTCATGCACGAGTTCAGAAGTTAGCTAACAGTTTCAAAAATGTTTTCACCGAATAGGTCACTAGCTCTTCCACATTTATGGCTGATATTCACAACCAACAGACTTCCCGACTAGAAAACATGTGCAATATGATGCAGAACTGGTTTGTAGACATGACATGTAATGTCAAAGAGCTTCATGCCCTAGTTCAGAAAAATGACCAGAAAGTAATGACCAAATTTGCAGCTCTCAGTACTAAAGTAGAAAGAATACCATTTCCACGGGCAATACCTCTGAGGGGCAGTTCTAGCAGCACACCACCCAGAAGGAGGGGGAGCTCAAGAGGTGCCAGTTCCAGCAGAACATGTCCTGTAGATATCTAAGAGATCACTCCTCTTATTTTTTTTTGATAATGACAAAGGGGGAGAATTTTTGACAGTCATGTATGACAGTTCTTGGTCTATGGTGGGGGAGATGCTGATGGTCTTTTGTATGATGCTCATGGTCTTTTGTATGACAATTCTTGGTCTATGGTGGGGGAGATGCTGATGGTCTTTTGTATGATGCTGATGGTCTTTTGTATGACAGTTCTTGGTATAGAAGAGTCGTGTATTGGTTTTTAACAGCTTTGAATTTGAATGTCAAATTTATGAAATTTATGAATTTCTATGTCTAAAGCTCCTGTGTAATGAGATACTCAATCAAACATCAGTTTGCATTTTCTTAGTGTACACACAAATGTCAGTATTGCATAGTTGCCTTGAATGTCAGTCAATGAATCTTGGTTGAATAAAATGAAAAACAATGAGTGTCATTAAAAAAATATGATTACACTTGGTTGAGTGCTTAGTTGAATGATTGTGTGAAAAATGGTTGTTAAATTCAGTGTTCTTCCTTTTTTATCATACATGACTCATAGTTGTCATCATCAAAAAGGGGGAGATTATTGGAACACAGGTTGTTGCATAATCATTCAAGAGCATATTAAGGTTGGTGCGCATTCCCTCTGTGCATATAGGTCGGTGCATACCTTGTGAGTCTGCATGTAAGGACAGCATATAGGTCAGTGCACTTTTCTATTGAGATATACAAAGTCAGTGCACTTTTACCTTGTTATGCATATCAGGTCTGTGCACATTCTGATCGGTCAGCATACAGGTCAGTGCATATTTTGCATGTCTACATATAAGGTCAGCATATAGGTCGGTGCATATATTGTAAGCCTGCACATTAGGTCTGTGCACATCTTGTATGAATGTATACAAGGTCGATGCACGCCTCTGAAGAGAAGCACACAAGGTCGGTGCAGTTTTTATAGAATGCACATGTAGTCAGTGCACGTTTTGCCTTATGCACATAAAGGTCGCTGCAACTTTTTGTAACATGCACATAAAAGTCAGTGCATGTTCTGCTTTAAGCGTATAGAGGTCGGTGCACCTTTTGTATCATGCATATAAAGGTCGGTGCATGTTTTACCTTAAGCGTATAAAGGTCAGTGTAATTTTTGCATCGTGCATATATAGGTCCGTGCATGTTTTGCCATACGCATGCAAGGGTCAATGCACATTTTTACCTACACATATGAAGGTCGGTGCACTTTTGCCATACGCGTGTAAGAAGTCAGTGCACATTTGTCATTTGCATAAAATAAGTCGATGCATGTTTTGTCATGTGCATGTTCCTAGTCGGTGCATGTCTATGATCGTGCATGATTTGGTCAGTGCACTCTTCTGTTTGTGCTTGTCTTGGTCGGTGCATCCTTTTCCAATTCTGCTTATCAGGTTAATGCATATATTGCATTCTTGTCTAAGCACATCCTAAGGTCTTTGCACATTCTGGCTTCAAGGTCTACGCATAGTGTGCAGTTTGTGCACATGCAGGTTTGTGCATGCCTTATGTCAGTGCATCTTGTTTTATACACTATGCCATTCTTCAGAACATCTATATGACGAGTTCGAGTATAAGATTTCTTAATTATCTAAGTATGAACTCCGTATGCCAGGTGTCTGACTAAATGTCTTTACTTTGATTGGCAGGATTAATGCAAGTATCAGGTCTGTGAGATAAATGGAACATTAAGGCACGTGACCCAAGACTAAATGGTTGAAGCACGTGATTCGAAGATACTTGTTCTTCAAGGAGGCTCAACCACGTGTTCTTCTTTCAACCACCAGATCTGACAAGTGGACAACTTATTCCATCTGTTAGATAAGAAGTCTCGGCGGGAATTTTCCCTCCACGCACCACAAGAGAATTCAGTAGGGTCCACCCTATCCGATTCTCTAGTATAAAAGAGGGATCTCTAAAGATGAATCAATAATTCGACGAAGAGACGAGGACTGACGAAAAGGAGAAAAAGAAGAAGAAAAGAAGGAAGATTAGAAGCAGAGAAAAGGCTAGATCTGTTGGAATTCTGAGAGAAGAATTTTGAGAGGAAAAGAGGAATCTGAGAGAGTAATTCAGAAAAGAGAGAGCGCGTTGTTGTGAGAAAAAGAGTGCTCAGAGAAGAAAGTAGAGTACTGTAGTTCAGTGAGAGTTAGAGAGAAGAAGAAGAAGATCTGAAGACTTGTTCTATTGGTTCTTGGATCAGATCCAAGCTAGATCTGTTCCTACGTGAGCTATATGTTTCAGTTTATATTTTCAGCTTTATGTTGCTGAAATTTATCATTTATTTTTCCATCTCTGATTTCGTCAAGTTATGAGTCAGCAGAGCTAAGCTGTAATGCTCAGCGGGCAAGGTGGATACCTTGGAAAGTAAGCTGTGATGCTCAGCGGTATGTACGCAAGCTGTGGTGTGCAGCGGTTCAAGCTGTTAGGCAAGAGTATGCCACACTCAGGTCTGAGTGTGGGGTGGACATAGGTCTCTAGTAGAGACTGAACCACCTAAAAATCTCCTTCTTGTGTGATTGTTTCATTGTCTATCTGTTTTGATAGACGAATGCCTAGGAACGCTTTCAGTTGAGTTTAATTGTTAATTCAAATTGGGTTAGAACGTGGATTATTTTTAAATTTTCCTAAAAATCTCTGTGGGATCCATTCACCCCCCCTCTGGATCTCATTCCTAGCGGATCACCAATACTAACACTTTCCATTTTGCATGTGAACGCATCCTAGGCCAATGCCAGATGCATCGGTATAGACTTCAAAGCCACCACCCTCAACAGGTAGTGCCAAGATAGGGGCTGCAGTGAGATGATCTTTAAAAGTTAGGAAACTTTCTTCACAATCCTTTCACCATATAAAAGGGTTCTCCTTCCCTGTACGTCTAGTCAAAGGGATGGCGATTTTTGAGAAATCTTTAATGAATCTCCTATAATAACCAGCCAGACCCAAAAAACTTCTAACTTCGGACACGATCGTCGGCCGGCTCCAATCTTTAATAGCTTCTACCTTAGAAGGATCGACAACGATATCTTCCTTTGAAATAATATGGCCAAGGAAAGAGACCTCCTTTAGCCAAAACTCACACTTGCTAAGCTTTGCGTAGAGTTGATGACTCTTAGGGTTTGCCAGGCTATTCTTAAGTGCTCTTCAAGCTCCTCCTTAGTCTTGGAGTATATAAGAATATCATCGATGAAGACGACTACAAATCGATTGAGATAAGGCCTGAAGACATTGTTCATAAGCTGCATAAATGTTGTTGGGGCATTAGTTAACCTGAACGGCATTACCATGAATTCACAGTGCTCATATCTTCTCCGGAAAGCAATCTTGTATATATCTTCGTCCTTGATCTTGAGCTGGTGATAACCCGACCTGAGGTCTATCTTGATCAAATATTTTGCTCCCAAAATTTGATCAAAGAGCTCATCGATACGCGGTAACGGATATTTGTTCTTGATAGTAAGTCAATTTAGTCGCCAGTAGTCGATACATAGTCTAAGAGATCCATCCTTCTTCTTGACAAATAAAATTAACGCACCCCAAGGGGATGTGTTAGGTCGAATGAAGCCTTTGTCTAATAACTCCTAAAGTTATTTCTTCAATTCTTTGAGTTCTGTAGGGGACATCCTATAGGGAGCTATTAAAACAGGTGTTGCTCCAGGAATGAGTTCAATCGAGAAGTTTACTTCCCTTTCGGGTGGTAAACCGGGTAAATCCAACAGGAACACATCGGAAAACTCATTCACAATGGAATATCTTCTAAGATGATTTCCTTTGACTCGGTAATGATTACGGAGGCAAGAAAAGTTTCACATCCTTGCGAAATGAGTTTGCAAGTATGAAAAGATGAAATAATGGTAAGATGTTTCCTATACTTGATGCCAAGGAAAGAAAATCATGGGAGACCTGGTTTCCGAAAAGAGATTCTCCTATTGTGACAATTTATATAGGCATCATGTCAACAAGCTAATCTACACTTAGGATAGCATCGTAGCCTTCCATGTCAAGGCATACGAGATTTGCAGGAAGATTATGACCTTCTACCATTACCTCACTATCGGGGTAGTGGGTTATAAGTTTAGTTTCCGGACCTAAGGGTGTAGTGATAGCTAGGTCTGACAATAGAGGAACTAATGAAACTGGCAAGGTTTTTGCAAAAGTAGTAGATAAAAAGGAATGAGAAGTACCAGTATCAAATAGCACGAATGCAAGATGGGAATTGATTTGAACGGTACCTTCTATTAGCGCATCATCTTTGGGTGCTTGATCATCATCCATAACAGCGTTAAGATGAGCCTGTCGCTTGCGTCCACCGTTGGAAGATTGATCCTTCATTAGGGGGTAATCCGGCATGCGGTGGTCCCGACTGCCACATCGCAAACATGCCCCTAGGTGTTTCCAACATTCCTCGGCCACATGGCCAAATTTCTCGCAGAATGTGCAAGTCGCCATGACTCCCAGGACCGAATTTCTTGTGCTGGCTATGGGCGCCGAAAGATGAAAGTTGGGGGAAATGAAATGAGGGATGACAGTGGAGGAATGTGGTGTCTTGATTGATTTCCTCCCTCCCCCTTCTTTCCTTCCTTCCATTGAAAGTCCCTCACGACATCGGGTATGACAGAATGGCGGAAAGAAAAGCACAAAGTGTAATGCCCTGGATCCTTGGTAGATCTTCATTGGATCTTTCAGATCTGTTTCGGTGAGTTTCGGTTCTCTTTTGTGGCTTCCGAGTTGAGCTTTACGATCCGTGTGAGTTTTTCTCTCGTACTAGTTACGGAACCCTACGGTGAGTTTAGTTGTCAGTTCCTCGACTCGTGAATGCTGCAGCGACGATGTACTCTTCGAGCCGGTCGTTTCGACTATTTTTGCGTATTTTTGGAGATAGGACCATAAATCAGATTTTTCAGAAATTAGGAAAATTCCTAATTTCTTTTCCTATTTCTTTTCTTTCCTCTCTCCTCCCTTCTCATTTCGCCGCCGCCGTCTCTCTCTCCCGTTTTCTCTCCTCTCGAGCTTCCTCGGCTCCGGCTGCAGACGGAGGAACAAGAGTGTTGGGGATGCTGTGGAGCTGACTGGGTGCGCGATAGGGCGAGGATGGAGTGGTTCTGGCGCGATCCCGAACGGTAGATTCAAAGCTGATGTTTGAGCTCGAGGCGCCATTTTCGGCACGGTTTAGTCCTTTCGGGGCACGATTTCTTCGGTGGAGGTAGGGAGATGGACCGCCACCTTGTTCTGCACGTTTCCTCTATTTCCGTGCATGATTTGGTGCTCGATAGGGGAGATCGGGCCGGTTTTGTGAAAATCGTGGTTTGTGGGGTTTTCAAGGTTCACCGAAAAACGGAAACCATTCGCGGAGTGGTTAGTGTCTAACTGACCGCTGGCATGTCTGGATCCCATCCATGGTAGTTTCGTGTTGATCGGTGGTCATTCGGGGCCGGTAGGAGTCCAGGAACCTCGTTGGCTCGTTTAGGGTCGATTTGTCTAAATCACCCCGATCTCGCGTTTTGATGCTTGCATGTGGGCTTTTTAGCCTTCTATTGTTGTTTTCTATCGTCTAGGTTTGTTTCCCCTGCGCTTCGGCGTGAATGGGGCGCGGAACGGCTCGATTTGGCCAATCCACTGTTTTCCCGCCGTGACCGGTGTAGCGGTCGTTTCAGTGACCGCCAGAGGTCTCTGACGGTCCTACGATAGACCGCCACAGCGTTTGGGCATTTTTGTGTTTTCGTGGTTTTGGGAGTGTGACGGCCCAGGGGTGGCGTGTCACAGCTCTCTGACGCGTCCGGTTGGATGCGTTACGCTTATTTTGTTGTTTAGTAGTTTGGTTAAGTCGGTTCCCCTAACGCGCCTGCCCTGGTGCGTCAGGCTTGTGTAACGCGCCTGGTGTAGGCCGTTACGTTGCGTTTGACTTGGTGTTTGACTGTGGGGCGGTTTGTGTAACGGTGGTGTCCCCGTGCGTCACAGCGTTGTAACGCGCCTGCCCCAGGCCGTTACGTGCTGTTCTGGCTGAGATGGGTGGTTGTGCCGTTGGCTCTAACGGCCACGCCCCCGTGCGTTAGGTGTCTGTAACGCGTCCGATCGGGACCGTTACGTGCCTTTCGGCCAGTGGTTTCTTGACTTGAGCCAGTTGGCCCAGACGCGCCTGCTTTGCCGGGTTAGGCTATGTAACGCGCCTGGTCTAGTTCGTTACGCGGTTCAAGTTGTCGTTTTAAGTTTGAGGTCTGTTTGCCCTGACGGCCCGGGTCGGGCGCGTCAGAGCGGTGTAACGTGCCTGGTGTAGGCCGTTACGTGCCTCGTGTGTTTTAGATATTGGTTAGGGCGGTGCATGTGACGGCTCCTTCCCCGACCGTCACGTTGCTGTAGTGCGTCTGTGTTAGACCGCCACAGTTGGAGTGTAACGGCCAGCGTTAGACCATCACGTTCGTGTAACGGTCTAAGTGTGGTGCGTACAGTCCTTGTGCTCCGATTTCCGTCGTTTTCGTTTCTGACTGTCTTGGCTTGACCTTGTGGTCTGCCCGCTTTCCCGTGGATGTCTCATGATGTCCTATGAGGGCTAAGACTACGTTGTAAGGTAGCCTGGAGTCTTCTTGCTTGAGGTAGGATTCTCTTTCCTACTTTAGAGTTGTTGTTGTCGGGTTCCGGTCAACCCGGTGTGGCCCAGTGGTTGACGGGTAACTGTGTGTGTGTCTCGACGGTTCTGTCCAGTTCGAGACTTTAGTTTTGGATGCCTCGAGGTACTGTGTTACCTTGGTTTGGGTGTCCAGGTGTGCTGAGGGTCTCCGGTGTTCCCTCAGGTCTCCGTGAGTCGTTTCCTGCAGAGTGTCGTTTCCTCTGGCTTAGGATTAGACCGATTGGCGGATTGTTCTGCTGTCTGTGACGATCTTGCCATTGAGTCGTCTGACTCAAGGATCGTTACGTGATAGGTCTAGTTGCCTTGTCCTGAGTTTGTCGGCAGTGGCTGAGCTGCCATTGGTGCTTCGAAGTACGTGTTGCAGTGCTTCCTTGCCTGCCTGTACTTCAGCACTCGTGTTTTTGAGTCTCTGTGTCTTGTGAGCCTCCATCTTGTTATAGCCCTGAGGCCTTTGAGTTGCCGACCCGCTTGCGGATGGCGGAGGGGTGTTCCCGAGACACGGTTTGTAGGCTAGTTTCGTGGGCTCCCAGCCAACGGTAGCGTCCTACCGAGGGAGAAATCTAGCTAGAGAACCTGGCTTAGGCTAGAGCCAGTGTGTGCACACGTTGTCAGGGACTGAGGACTTACGTCGTCGGGCATAACCCTGACTAGTTACTTGTTCTGTTGTTGCAGCTGTTCCTGTTTGGTTCAGCGCGTGTCTGCGACTCTACCGTGGTTTTGGCGGTACCGTAGGCGAGACACTTGTGGCGCAGCATAAGACGTCAGTGGACGCAGCTGGCTGTTCCTCTTGTGAGGAGGAGGTGTTTCCGTCACGTGACACGTGACTCTCGGCATTTCTTGTGCATCGTGACCTTTCCGAGTTAGCCCTCTCGTGGCCCTACCCGAGGTCAGCGTGGTGTGCACGACTTTCTAGTCGTGGGTGTGTCGTCGAGTCAGTCGGCAGTCTGTATGGGGCTTTTCTAGGCCTTTTGTCGGTCCTTGCAGGTCTTCGTCTTAGGCCTGGTGCCGTGTTGGCAGATCGATAACTTCTGACTTTGTTAGATCAGAGTCGCCCTTCTGTCACTGTTTTGAGTAGTTTGGGGTGCCGAGGTTAATTCGGCCGCCACTTGTCTGGCGTGGGTTCTTCCCCTTTCGTACTTGTTCCCTACTCCTACTCCCCGTCTTTTCTCTGCGGCTTCTAGAGTAGCTTTACAGCTTTGTAGTGTAGTTTTCCTGCTTTGCTACACCTGCTGTTCCACCTGTTGTTTTGTGTTCCGTGTTACTACGTGTTTTTCAATGGGGATCCACGTGACCCGTACTGAGCCAGTGACACGAGGCTCACCCCTGCTTTTCAGGTGGGGTGACGTCTTTCGTTCTGCTTCCGCGTGGTTCCTGGAGCGCTTGCTCGTTGCGTGTCGTTGTGGCCAGCTGGTACCTGCGTTGGGCTTCCCCCGACTTCTCGGTATGTTTTTCTTTTTTGTCGACTGTACTGTGCTAGACTTGATGTCTTTAGCTTTGGACTTGACTCTGGTGGATAATTGTTAAATTGAAACTGTTAATTAAAAAGTAATTTTATTTCTGCTACTTTAGCAAACCGATCTAATGAAATTTAATTGCTTCTGTACTATCTCTGTGGCTTCAATGTACTCTACACATGCCTTTTTCCCTTCGAAGCTTTCCCGCTCTTGGGAGGCCTCGCGGGTTTCAAGTGGTATCACGTGTATTCGGTAGTTCTACCGGGTACATCTGGTATCCGGAATCCGGGTCGCTACAGTTTGGTATCAGAGCAGTGTTCTGAGATGTTCGGAGTTCTTTTCTGAGCTATCGGAGCATTGTTGTGTGAAGTACATGGGAATCTGAGATATACAGTATCCAGAGTCGTGAAAGTCCAGTACAGTCTTCAGCTGGCTTTGGAGTTGCGATGATTTATCGCGTTGTTTTCTTCGTATGTTGTCTTGTGCGTGTTGCTCTAGCACTACGAGATGGTCCTGCTCTCGTCAGGTTGTGACGAGGTGTTTCTTTTTTGTCGTTGTGTTTGTCTTGGTTATATTGTACTTGGCAGTGTTCGCCGGAAGGCTTGAATCTGTAGTACGTTGTTCGATGTTTTCTTTGTATGTTGTTCAGGTTGCTGTTGACCTTTAGCCTTGGTCTGATGACCGTACACGTTCTTACGTTGTCTTGGTCGTCCCGGCTTGAGTCTATACAGCTCCTGTGTGTCTTGCTTCTGTTGAAGTGCTCGATTAGATTCCGTGTTTGAGAAGTTGCTCAGGCAAACTAGGATTTTCCCTTCCTAGTGAGCTTTCGTAGTTGAGCTAATTGCTTCTCGTCCCTTCTGGTGGAATCTTTTCGAGGTTTGCCATGGAATTGCTATCTTGGCGATGCTTTTGTCCTGTGTCTACTTATGTGTGGACAGCTTTGTTGTGAGCCTGATGTGCTCTTTTGCTATACGGTTGCTTGGCTTTGGACTCCATAAGGGTGTTAAGAGTTGTTGTGCACCGTATTTGTCGTGCCGTGTCCAGTGGCCGATGTATTGTGAAGGCTCATTTATCGTTGTCAGGACATGAAGGTAAGCTGAGATTAACGCTTTTCCTTGTGCTTTGTGCTGAAGCTGGTACTCTTCTTCTTTGCACTTAGGCTGTTTATGATCGGTTGTTCGCTGGATCGATGCTTGTGGCGTGTTGTTAACGATCTTTATAGATTGCGAAGGCGTCAAGTGTGTGCTGAGATGTGACTGCCGAGGTCGTTCAGATGCCTTTGTGCGTTGTTGAGTGCGCGGCAGAAGCTTGTGAGTTGGCTACTCACTGGTCGAGAGATTTGCTTCTTCTCGATGTGACTTCGTCTTGGCTTCCAGTGCCTTGACGTTGTTGTTGCCGTGCTGTGCTGGTGATTTTATACTGTTGGCATTGGCATTTGTGAGTGTTGAGGAATTTGTCGGCATTCCTACTGATTGAGTACCCTCTACTCTGCATTTCCTTTTCTTAGGTGTTGTGCTCTCGAGGCGTGTTCGTAGTCCTTGAGTTGCGTTCCCTGAGATTGTTGTTTCTCGTTGTCATGGGTCTCTCCTTGGTGAGCAGTCTGATGCGTGACCCATCCCTTGTGGTCGTGTGCTCAGCTGTTCCTGTGCCTTGATGTGACCCTGCTTGCAGTTGTGTTCCATGGTTTTGTGTTCTGTGTTCTGTGCGGAGCCAGAATCCTACAGGTGTTGTTGTCGTTTGATCGCTGTTTCTCTATGATTTTGTGCTTCTGTTTTGGACCAGGTCTTGTCGGTTAGCCTTGCTGTACTCTTTTTCCTTAGAGTTAGCTTACGACTCGATCAGATGTAATATCTGAGTGAGGACTGACTTGGTTGTGCCTGTGGTCCAGTGTTGTCGTTGGCGTCCTGTGTGTCGGGTGTTTCTTGTTGCCTTTGATGATGTGGTCGAGCGGTCAACTGTGAGGACTGTGTCTCCTTGTGTAAGTTGCTGCTTACCGTGATGAGGTTGTGGCAGTCGTGTCTCTTTTCCTGTGAGACGTGAGTGACGTTGCCTTTTTCGGAGGCGTTGGACTTGTGTTCACTTGGGTGCCGTGCTCGATCCAGAGCGTGTGCCGGTGATTATGGTCTGACGATGTTCCTCTGAGCTACGTTTTTCGAGATTTGTGTCGTTTCCGTGTTTGTGTTGTTGGGTTGTTCTTCCCTGCTTCTCCTTTGTTAGTCCTTAAATTTCGAGGATGAAATTTCTTAAAGGAGGGGAGGATGTAATGCCCTGGATCCTTGGTAGATCTTCATTGGATCTTTCGGATCTGTTTCGGTGAGTTTCGGTTTGCTTTTGTGGCTTCCGAGTTGAGCTTTACGATCCGTGTGGGTTTTTCTCTCGTACTAGTTACGGAACCCTACGGTGAGTTTAGTTGTCAGTTCCTCGACTCGTGAATGCTGCAGCGACGATGTACTCTTCGAGCCGGTCGTTTTGACTATTTTTGCATATTTTTCAGAGATAGGACCAGAAATCGGATTTTTCGGAAATTAGGAAAATTCCTAATTTCTTTTCCTATTTCTTTTCTTTCCTCTCTCCTCCCTTCTCATTTCGCCGCCGTCGTCTCTCTCTCCCGTTTTCTCTCCTCTCGAGCTTCCTCGGCTCCAACTGCAGACGGAGGACCTAGGAGCAAGTGTTGGGGATGCTGTGGAACTGACTGGGTGCGCGATAGGGCGAGGATGGAGTGGTTCTGGCGCGATCCCGAACGGTGAATTCAAAGCTGGTGTTTGAGCTCGCGGCGTGGTTTTCAGCGTGATTTAGTCTTTTCGGGGCACGGTTTCTTCGGTGGAGGTAGGGAGATGGACCGCCACCTTGTTCTGCACGTTTCCTCTGTTTCCGTGCATGATTTGGTGCTCGATCGGGGGAGATCGGGCTGGTTTTGTGAAAACTGTGGTTTTTGGAGTTTTCATGGTTCATCGAAAAATGGCAACCATTCGCGGTGTGGTTAGTGTCTAACTGACCGCTGGGATGTCTGGATCCCATCCATGCTAGTTTCGTGTTGATCGGTGGTCATTCGGGGCCGGTAGGAGTCTGGGAACCTCGTTGGCTCGTTTAGGGTCGATTTGTCTAAATCGCCCCGATCTCGCGTTTTGATGCTTGCATGTGGGCTTTTTAGCCTTCTATTGTTATTTTCCATCTTCTAGGTTTGTTTCCCATGCGCTTCGGCGTGAATGGGGCGTGGAACGGCTCGATTTGGCCAATCCACTATTTTCCCGCCGTGACCGGTGTAGCGATCGTTTCAGTGACCGCTAGAGGTCTCTAACGGCCCTACGATAGACCGCCATAGTGTTTGGGCGTTTTTATGTTTTCGTGGTTTTGGGAGTGTGACGGCCCAGGGGTGGCGCATCACAGCTCTCTGACGCGTCCGGTTGGATGCGTTACGCTTATTTTGTCATTTAGTAGTTTGGTTAAGTCGGTTCCCCTGACGCACCAGCCCTAGTGCGTCAGGCTTGTGTAACGCGCCTGGTGTAGGCCATTACGTTGTGTTTGACTTGGTGTTTGACCGTGGGGTGGTTTGTGTAACGGTGGTGTCCCCGTGCGTCACAGCGTTGTAACGCGCCTGCCCCAGGTCGTTACGTGCTGTTCTGGCTGAGATGGGTGGTTGTGCCGTTGGCTCTAACGGCCACGCCCCCGTGCGTTAGGTGTCTGTAACGCGTCCGATCGGGACCGTTACGTGCCTTTTGGCCAGTGGTTTCTTGACTTGAGCCAGTTGGCCCTGACGCGACTGCTTTGCCGCGTTAGACTATGTAATGCCCTTGGTCTAGCGCGTTACGCGGTTCGAGTTGTCGTTTTAAGTTTGAGGTCTGTTGGCCCTGACGGCCCGGGTCGGGCACGTCAGAGCGGTGTAACGCTCCTGGTGTAGGCCGTTACGTGCCTCGTGTGTTTTAGATATTGGTTAGGGCGGCGCGTGTGACGGCTCCTTCCCCGACCGTCACGTTGCTGTAGCGCGTCTGTGTTAGACCGCCACAGTTGGAGTGTAACGGCCAGCATTAGACCATCACGTTCATGTAACGGTCTAAGTGTGGTGCGTACAGTCCTTGTGCTCCGATTTCCGTTGTTTTGATTTCTGACTGTCTTGGCTTGACCTTGTGGTCTGCCCGCTTTCCCGTGGATGTCTCCTGATGTCCTATGAGGGCTAAGACTACGTTGTAAGGTAGCCAGGAGTCTTCTTGCTTGAGGTAGGATTCTCTTTCCTACTTTAGAGTTGTTGTTGTCAGGTTTCGGTCAACCCGGTGTGGCCCAGTGGTTGACGGGTAACCGTGTGTGTGTCTCGACGGTTCTGTCCAGTTCGAGACTTTAGTTCTGGATGCCTCGAGGTACTGTGTTACCTTGGTTTAGGTGTCCAAGTGTGCTGAGGGTCTCCGGTGTTCCCTCAGGTCTCCGTGAGTCGTTTCCTGCAGAGTGTCGTTTCCTCTGGCTTCGGATTAGACCGATTGGCGACTTGTTCCGCTGTCTGTGACGATCTTGCTTTTGAGTCATCTGACTCAAGGATCGTTACATGGTAGGTCTAGTTGCCTTGTCCTGAGTTTGTCGGCAGTGGCTGAGATGCCATTGGTGCTTTGAAGTACGTGTTGCAGTACTTCCTTGCTTGCCTGTACTTCAGCACTCGTGTTTTTGAGTCTCTGTGTCTTGTGAGCCTCCATCTTGTTATAGCCCTGAGGCCTTTGAGTTGCCAACCCGCCTGCGGATGGCAGAGGGGTGTTCCCGAGACACAGTTTGTAGGCTAGTTCCGTGGGCTCCCAGCCAACGGTAGCATCCTATCGAGGGAGAAAACTAGCTAGAGAACCTGGCTTAGGCTAGAGCCAATGTGTGCACACGTTGACTGGGACTGAGGACTTACGTCGACAGGCGTAACCCTGACTAGTTACTTGTTCTGTTGTTGCAGCTGTTCCTGTTTGGTTCAGCGCGTGTCTGCGACTCTACCGTGGTTTTGGCGGTACCGAAGGCGAGACACTTGTGGCGCAGCATAAGACGTCAGTGGACGTAGCTGGCTGTTCCTCTTGTGAGGAGGAGGTGTTTCTGTCACGTGACACGTGACTCTCGGCGTTTCTTGTACGTCGGGACCTTTTCGAGTTATCCCTCTCGTGGCCCTACCTTAGGTCAGCGTGGTGTGCATGACTTTCTAGTCGTGGGTGTGTCGTCGAGTCTGTCGATCGTCTGTGTGGGTCTTTTCTAGGCCTTTTGTCGGTCCTTGCAGGTCTTCGTCTTAGGCCTGGTGCCATGTTGGTAGATCGGTAACTTCTGACTTTGTTAGATCAGTGTCGCCCTTCTGTCACTGTTTGGAGTAGTTTGGGGTGCCGAGGTTAATTCGGCCGCCACTTGTCCGGCGCGGGTTCTTCCCCTTTCGTACTTGTTCCCTACTCCTACTCCCCGTCTGTTCTCTGCGGCTTCTAGAGTAGCTTTACAGCTTTGTAGTGTAGTTTTCCTGCTTTGCTACACCTGCTGTTCAACCTGTTGTTTTGTGTTTCGTGTTACTGCGTGTTTTTCAGTGGGGATCCGCGTGACCCCTACTGAGCCAGTGACACGAGGCTCACCCCTACTTTTCAGGTGGGGTGACGTCTTTCGTTCTGCTTCCGCGTGGTTCCTGGAGCGCTTGCTCGTTGCGTGTCATTGTGGCCAACTGGTACCTGCGTCGGGCTTCCCTCCACTTCTCGGTACGTCTTTCTTTTCTGTCGACTGTATTGTGCTAGACTTGCTGTCTTTAGCTTTGGACTTGACACTGTTGGATAATTGTTAAATTGAAACTGTTAATTAAAAAGTAATTTTATTTCTTCTACTTTAGCAAACCGATCTAATGAAATTTAATTGCTTCTGTTATATCTCTATGGATTCAATGTACTCTACACATGCCTTTTTCCCTTCGGAGCTTTCCCGCTCTTGGGAGGCCTCGCGGGTTCAAAGTGGTATCACGTGTATTTGGTAGTTCTACCAGGTACATCTGGTATCCGGAATCCGGGTCACTAAACAAAGAGTGTGATCGCCAGAGGTGCTTTCCTGAACCTCACAGGATGCAAAGATCGCTTGAAGATGACTTCAAATGGGGAGAATGCGGGGTCCCATCTTCCCTGTCCTCGGCTGGCCAAGGGCAGAGAGCCCTGCGAAGTCCCGAGATGCCAAAGTCTTGTAGAGAATATGAAGCTCACGAAAAAAGAATACAGAAAGCCATTAGCATGGTGAAGCATAGTATCTATTCTAATGAAATATCACGGAGAATGATGGTGGCGTGATTACCTGGGGCGGTGGGAAGGGAGGATGGCCGAGACTTTTGACCAGCCACCTTCCCGTTTGTTCAAAGGAAAACATCTAGATGGGATATAGAAGGATCATACTATATGATGAATGCACATGAAAATAGAGCCACGATGCAAAACAGAGAATCAAGGGGGCTAGAAGTTCAAACCAGGATGGACAACCGATCTCGGGGTTACCACAGGTGTGCTACAGATCTCCCAAGCGCCCCTCTGCCAACCTTCTTTGAACTCCCAGAGAGAGAGACAGCAACTCCGGTCGTCCTCCACCACCTCGAACTCCTCTCTATATTTCTCCCCAAAAGAACCAACCCCAAAGACCTCCCCCCGCTCACTTCCTTCGAATGAGGAGTTTTGTGTACGAGGGCGGCTCCAGAAGCCTCAAAAGACGTGGAGAGATCGTGCTGGATGAGGGAGTAATCGTGCGACTCATGGCTGGACAACGACCCAAGTTCTCTGACCATGTATAAGTAGGAGGGCGGCCAACACATTGGCCTTCTACAACGGCTGCTGGGCGGCCAGCAGCCTTGCCTCCTACAAGACTGGGCAGCCAAACATGTGGCCACCCAAGGGGGGTGAGGGCGGCCACTACATTGGCCACCCAACCCATGGTGTTTGGGCCCCTCCAGACGACTGTGGCCCATTGACAATTGTGTTGCGGGCTGGACTTAAAGCATAAAACATCGAGAAGGTCCAACTGGGGATCCGAGGGATGTTCAAAATTAGGCGTCTACAAATGCCCCTCCGGAACGTCCGTTTTGCAAGGGAACCACGCGGACTGATAAATGAGTGTTTCGACAAAGAAACAAGCCTAACAAGGATAGCATGCTCACGAAGATTCTTGAGCAGAAAACGAGCTTCATGCAGGGTCGCATGAGCATTAAGTGATAAGATAAGCCATTGGAAAAAGGGAAGAAGGATAATTAAACTAAGAGGGCTTGTATCTGCGGTCGCATGGGACCCCCTAACATAGCACTGCGGGACTTGAGGGGATGAACACAATTCAGGCTCAAGGAGATACAAGAGCTAAAAAAAGATAAGAATAATCAGGATATGAGAATCAATGACTCATCGAATCTCAGAATACTCAAAATGGTCATACATAAAATGCATTCTCCGCTGCTCGAATTGGAGTGGAATCACGTAGACTCATTCATACAAATTCAGCAAAATCGAGGAACTCAAAAAATCGACGCGGGGGGCCAATGTTCCACAGTCCGGTCAAAGCAACGTGGCCTTCCCTGCTTTGCATCGTAGCTCCTTAGATGAGATGTATGCATTTTTTTGTGTGTGTTTTATCATATGTATATTTGTTTGGATTTTTGAATTGATAGTGGGACTAAAAAGGGCCTATATGATGCATGATGGGTTTAAAGGAGGAAACCTATCTAATGCAAAGTCGAAGGATTTATTTGCCTACCTCCGAATTGATTGGTCAAGAGTTCGAGAAGTCTATCATTCTATGCTTGATGACAGACGTGGTTCGGAACCTGGTGGGGATCCATAGTTCAACATTGCACTTAAGCATAGTCGAGAATTTGGGAAGTCTGTCATCTCGCATTAGGCAGCAGGCGGCCGTCAAATAGCTTAAATAAACTCTTCACGTTTTTTGTTAAAGAGGAACTCAGAATTTATACGCCCGAAGCTATTAGCCTCTGGCATTCTACATACAATGCAATAGTTATGTGGCAACATTGCATCATACTCGCATCACTATGGAGATCTACAGCTGCATTAACACACATTAGTCAAGTTCATAAATGATAATAGTAAGGAACAATAAGCATTACATTTTAATGAACCATGAACCATACACAACCAAAGACACATCGTTTACAAGTAGGAGCAGAGGGCGGCATGTCGATGGCCTTCTCCATGAGCTAGACGACCACACATGTGGCCTCCCTTGAGGACTGGGCGGCCACAGTGGTGGCCACTTAGTGAGTGATGGACGGCCAACAATTCGGCCACCCATCTACTCTTATCCCGAGCGGAACGGGAGTCCAAGCCATATGGGACTCTTGTCTTTAAAACACTGACTGGGGTGCCCCTTCTCTACCATCAACCAAGGGTTCAAAGCCGAGAAGAAGGTCCTAGGGAGAAATCCAAGAATGGCATCTTCTTCCTCTACTCCGTCGGGGAGTCACGCACTGAGTGTTCTCTCTGACGTGCCCAGCCATCTAAGTGGCCTTGTGAAGCTCGACGAGGTATGGTTTGTGTGTGTGAAATCTCTGATTAAGTTCAAAAAGATTTGATTTGTTTATTTCTATTATTTTTGTTTCCTATTTTCTTTTCTACATGGTGTAGCCTATTCCTACCTTTCCTGGGGCAACGCATGCCCGCCGCTACAGCGGGCTTCATGATCTATTGGCAGCAATCACGCCTGCCAAGAGAGTGTTTATGCACCAGTGGCATCTCATCCGCCTGGTCATCATGGCGAAGCGTTTCAACAGCATGAAGTGGAATTGGGAATCCCTGGGCGCCTTGATTGAGCTGTGGCATCCGGACACCCACACCTTTATTTTTCCAGAGTTTGAGGCCTCGATGCCTGCTGAAGAACTCGACTTCCTCTTTCAATGGGGTGACCTAGAGGTGGGCAAGCTGATCGACCTCCCTCCCTGAGAAGAAATCTTGGCTGAGATCGTGACAGACAAATGCGAGGTTCGGCAGATGACGGATCAGCGGGGACTTCTAATCGATCGCCTAGCCGGCTGGCTCCTGGGCCAGATGAAAGATAAAGCAGTGGAGGCGGATCGGATGATGCGTGGTGTGACATTGTGCTAAGGCGGGGCATTGCTCTTCCCTACGCCAGGAGACGTGCTGAGGTGAGAGTATGTGGGACCACTTACTCTCCTATGGACTGGGCACTCCCTCTCTCGGGAGGTTCTAGCTCACTTGTACTGTGGACTTTGATGGGGACATCAAAGCAAGGCAGCTAACATTTTTGTTTGTATTTTTATCCTTGAGTCAATTAGGTTTTCATTTGTAAGACAATTATAAGCCAATGGGTTAGTCATTAGGAATTAATGGGTTTCTTTGCAAAAGGCCACGTAGGCCCGACGGGACCCCCACCCTCTCTCCCATTAGGCCACCAAGCTTCTAGGGCCGATAGGGGCTGGTCCATGGTCCAAGGTGGACTTGGACCAAGGTAGAAAATGATAGAATAGATGGACGCTCTGATACCTACAGATGGAGTATCTATAGACGATATAGAGGGGGGTGAATAGATAGGTCACCCACTAAAAGCTTACTACAGCAAAAATAGTTGCGGAATATAATCAAACTACTGTAGGATGACTGGAAGGCACTAAATCACAACCAGAATGAAACAAATCGAACAGATCGGCTCTCACGCGATACTAAACAATCATCTACTAAGCTATGAACAAAGATAAAGGACAAATGCAAATCACAATCAATCACACAATGGACAGTGGAATTTTAAGGTGGTTCGACCTCAAACCCGAGGTCTACGTCCACCCTACACTCAAACTAGAGTGTGGCTTAACTACTGATACACAGCTTCCGCTAATCCACAGCTTCGGGGTAAAAACCCTACAGACCGCTGGGCCTTACAGCTTATGCCAACCAGAGGAGTCCTCCTCTGCAACCGCTGTGGAATTATAGCTTCACCCGATCAGAGGATATCACACCTCTGCAACCGCTGGGGAATTTCAGCTTCACCCGACCAGAGGATACCACACCTCTGCAACCGCTGAGGAATTACAGCTTAACCTCTGCTGACAAATAGCTTGAACAAGAGTTTCTAGAAATGAAAAGAAACAAAACGAAAAATCAAAACCCACAAGGGGAATGTAGCTCAACAATGAGCACAATCAGTACTGGTTCTGAACCAGGAAACTGATAAACAAAACTCTCTCAACAATTCTCTCAAGCTCTCTCAAAATTCTTTCTCTTCCTGCTTTCAGATCTGTTCTCTCTTTCTTCTTTTCTCTGGATCGTGCTGGCTCTTGCTCTCTCTGCCTCAAGTCTCAACATCACGATATACTCTTCTGGCACGATATCTTCTCTTGAAGGAGAAGCTTCTTATATGTAGTACTAGTAGAGAGGTAGGGCATGTGCTCTCCACGATTCCCGCCCAAGTACTTGATCCAGATCTGGAGTTAGTGGCCACGTGGCAGCATCCTGGCTTGACTGCTTTACAGATGTCACGATCAGGACACCTCCTACAATTTGGGATCACGTGCCATTCGTAACCTCCATGAAAAAGAACCTGCCATGGCATCAGCCATAAAGTCACCTTCAGACAGTTATACGAGATGTAAAGAGATTGCATGGAGTAGATATTCTGACAGAACTGAAGTGCACAGATTCAATATGGCATTCACATACACATGCACAGACTCAACATTTATGCACAAGCAGATGCACAGACTTGATTTCAGCACAAGGCCTACGGATGCACTGACTATGTATATGCAATGTGCAAGTGTTGCACAGACCTAGAATGCAGTACACAGTGATTTGCACAGACGAGCAACATGCACCGACTTGGAAACTCATGTGCACAAGACCGAGCATGAGGCAAAAGATGGACCGATGCAAGGGTTGCACCGACCGTGCTTGTGCTATACGAAAAGATTGCACCGACTATGTTCCTTTGAACCCAAACATTGCATCAACCTGCTACTGAGTAACACATGCCTTGTACTGCCTGAGACGGACCATGGATGTGCATGAGATGAAAACTAGCATGGACCCTGAGGGTATGTGCATGAGACGCAAAATGAGACGCACTCAAACCAGGTATATGCTTAGACGCAACATGAGACGAAACTCAGACACAAACTGCACATGAGACGTAATGTGAGATGCACACATGTACTGACCTAAGACATATGAGACGCCAGATGAGACGGACACATGCATTGACCTAGGCCTCAAGAGACGCAATATAAGACGGACACAGAATGTGCACTGACATGCAAGACTTGAACTTCACCCATATGCACCGACCTATATGCTAGATGAAACATGAGACGCAAAGATATGATATATGCAAATGTGTGCATGCAACCTGTATCATGCACTCTGATGAAGATGCAACATAACATGCAAAGACCAGATGCATAAGCAAATACATGCAAAGACCAAATGCTCAAATACATAATTTGACAATCACTCAATCTTTCATGCAAACCCATGGTGACTTATAGTGTTTGCTATTATCGAAACCACTGGGGCACAACAGAAAATTCCCACTTGGCCACTTGAGCATAAGCAAATACATGCAAAGACCAGATGCATAAGCAAATACATGCAAAGACCAAATGCATAAGCAAATACATAATTTGACAATCATTCAATCTTTCATGCAAACCCATGGTGATTTATAGTGTTTGCTATCATCAAAACCACAGGGGCACAACAGAAAATTCCCACTTGGCCACTAGAGGAGGCCACCCCCCATTTTCCCTTTTTTATATTTTGTTAATTTGACCACGTGGGAGAATAATCTTCTATCCCCTAATTGCCCCTCCCTAACCTTAGATCTGAGGTTAGCTAAGGTTATAAAACACTTGTATTTCATTATTTTCATAGAATTATTGAAGAAAATCGAAAAAATTATGTGAGAAGCCCAAGGGCGCCTCTCTCTCTTCCCTCTCTTCCTCCCATGCAGCAGAGATTACAGCAGATCTGGGTGTGATGCCCCAAATCTTGGAGTGATTCCAAATTCTATCTTCTCCTCTGAGTGTGAAGCTCAACCACCGCCGTCGTCGCCGCCGCCGCCGCCATCAGAGTTGCCAACAAGCCGCCACAACCCCATCTCCGGCCTACTGTCCAAACATGTGACCTGCAGAACAGAAGCTTAAAGAAGAGGTTGTATCTCCAGATCCAGCTATCTGATCGAGTTGTGGTTTTGAGGGTTTGTTCCCTGTGTTTTCCCCTTCTTCTAGTTTAATTTTCACCTCAATCAGCCACCGTTTGCCCCTCCTCCCAGTCACATCTCTCCACCCCTTACAATCTGCCAATCAGCAGATCTGTGAGATAGAAGCCAGATCCATGAATTTTTACACCCTTTAAACCATCTCACAAAAATAACAAAATATTTGTGCGTGATCCCCACTTCCTCCCCTCGCACCCATAAAATTTCCAAAGTCCAGATCTTCCAACTTCCCTTCGGTCAAAATTCATTTTCAGACAGATCTTACTATGTCCTGCTTGATCAGGATTCCGAGCCAGAAATAACTACAGAGCACAGAGTTTTTCATTTTGATCTAGACCGTTGGATAGATCTGAAATTCACATATGTCAAAACTCTCTGAATGCCCTTCACAACCGTCCTAGTTTCATCCCGATCCGACACCGGATCTGAGCGTGGTGACCGTTTTCGTGGAAGCGCGTAGATCTATCCCGTGACAGGCCAACAAGAGTAGTCCACCGAGTAATTCCTCCAAAAATACGCCGGCTGCGGTTCAGCCGTCGCCGACTTTAGTCATCGAAGAGGAGCCTTCCACCGACGTCCCAGCTAGTCGCCTCGACCAGAAGTCAACCGGAAGCTGCCGTCCCATATGTCGAACTCGTTTGCTGCGCAGTGAGTTTGAATAGTGCCGAGTCGGACCAGCAGCCCGCCTCTGCCCCGAAAGCCCTTCCGACTTGCTACCCGTCAACCCCAGATCAGTACTCCCGGGTCCCATGTGTAGCACTTTACCTCCCTGCATGGAGTGGGCAGTAAAATTCATTGTTGTAATTATTGATTATTTACTGTACCGAGAGTACGGGTCTTGGCTGGGATCGTCTTCCCCACCCCCAGAGCGTGGAGGTATAGCCTCTATCTCCCTCGGCATTTGCTTACTTCGTATGTGTTTATTTGCTGCTTCTCAACCGCATAGATCCACACGCTTCTCTTGCTTGGGACGAGTCGCGAGATTCCCTAGAGTCTCAAGTTCGCTTCCAAATTGGCCTCGAGTCGCATGTCATCCCGCATTAGACTTACTCAGATGAGCTTGGGTGGTAGTGCCATGGGAAGCCTCTATCTAGTGCAGATGTGGATGGAGATCCATTTAAGCTTCGATTTTGATGACGCGACGACCACTACTTCCCAAATCTTCAAGAAGAGCGCGCTCTACCCAGCGAGGGCCATCTTTGGTCCTGAGGATCAGGTGATGTGCAAGACGGCGCTGCTGAAGACCAGAGAGGACTGGCGGGACTATTTGAACTTCCTACCCGAGGATTAGTTTGTATTCGTGTCGATGATGTATCGACGCGAGGAATTCAAAGTACGAGGATCGTAAGATCAGGAGTTATGGCTTGTGGGGGCTGAGGACTAGGTGTTGTACCAGGCCCATCGCTGCCATCGCCAGCTGGGATTGCCCCGACGGGTCCCATGGGTCGCCTCGAGGGGAGCCTTAATCACGAAGCGTCTTCTAGGAACCGATGCAGATAGATGGCGGCTTCAGAAAATCAGGAAGACGTGGAGACGCCATGCCACCGTTGTGAAAGCTCGAATTGATATAGAAGAAGACAAAGATGAATTGAAGCATTATGTAGGCTACTTGCGGGGTTTTAGGCCGGCCATGAATGAATTCTTCATGAGACGGCGCACTTGATTGTATTAGTGCATGTTCAGCATTTTATCTTGATTTGCTTGTGAAGGAAAGAAATGGATAGGAATAGAATGTTTTTGTTGATTTTCGTTGTTTTTGGCAGTGAATGCTTGATGAAGTGAATGAAATGATTGAATACTAAATGAATGCATCTAGCTAAATGAACATGAATCGTGGATTTCTCTCTCTCTCTCTCTCTCTCTCTCTCTTTGGCTGAACAGGGGGGAGGGCGGCCAGGGTGTTGGCCGCCTCCAACTTTAATTGGCGGCCAATGCCTTGGCCGCCCTCCTCTTTGGAGGGTTTAAAAGAGTGGTCGGCCTCTCCATTTGGACGGCCATCGGGGTTGACGTTCCACCGAGCTCACAAGAGCCAAAGCTTAGAGAGAGTAGTTCTCAAGGGATCCTCGCCGCCATGAGTGAGGTTTGGGTTGCCCGAGCATTGAGATTCAAGAGATGGGACCGCGGCGAGCTCGACTTGAAGTTGTTGATGAGCCTCCGTCTTCGAGTGAGGGTGAGGAAGATGAGCAAATGGAGGCCTCTGCAAGTCCACCTACTTTGGCCTCCTCCTCTCATGGTAGAGAAGAAGTAGAAAAAGATGGAGGAGATGAAGGCACGGTTGCTCCAGAGGAGGGGCTGGCCGATCAAGGTGAGGGTGAGGAAAGTGTAGAGGAGGAGGAGGGTTCCGCCTCTGATAGGGTTGAAGCCGATGAGGGAGGGGAAGCACCGCATAAACTGGTAAGTTCCATGACCCTTGAATGCTCCTCTAGCTGATTTGGATGTGTATGAGATGGGTAATGTTTGGTGAGAGTATTCTGCTGAATGGAGGAGTGGAAAAAAAATGTGGAACTGGCCTGTAGGCGGCCAAGGTTGTGGCCGTCCATGGCCCTTGGCGGCCAGGGTCCTGGCCGTCCATCGGAGAACTAGGCGGCTGGCGACCTGGTCGCCCTGGGAGTCAGGTGACCAAGACCTTGGCTGCCCTCCTCTCAGAGCAGTGGATTTTTAGTTGGGTTCCAGGGGATTGCTTATGGGTTGAGATGGTTTGGGAATTGGAAAACTTAATCAGCTATTGTTTTCTTTTCTGTTGTATATGCAGGGCCGACGGAGAATCAGAACCCAAGTATCATGGGATTTAGTGTGGGCTTGGTACCATGCCTTGTGTGACGGCCCGATAACCCGAGACTCGCACCGCCGCCCACGAGCCGGGAGGGCTTGGAAGGGCTAAAAGGAGTGTGGAGGCACAAAGAAATAGGAAATAAAGCAGGACAATTCAACAATTAACAGAAATGAATAAACAACTACAACAGAGTCCAGTCCAACAGAAAGTACAGTCTAAAGTAGTAAAACGTACCACATGTCAAGTGAACACTCGGCCCGGCAAGCTGGCAACTGAGAACCTCCGCTCCGCACCCTCGAACCTTGAGTAAGAACCGCCACACCTGAAACGCAGGGAATGAGTCTCCAAAATAGAGACTCAGCAGGGATCCCGCGGAACCCCAACCGGAAACAACGGCGGTAGCGGAAAGGAGAGCTACAACTACAGCAGGAACAGCAAACCGGTGGCCGGTCAAAAACTCGGCACTACAGCTACTCCTACTATACCCGAAAACACGACCCAGTCTCCCGTCGGGGGACAACCAAGCAACGCACCCGACCACCCGATTCCACGATCGGGGACCACCAGACACGAACCGCCCTAGCCACGCTACTAGGAAAACGCCACGATACCTCCGTAGCGGAGGCCTGCCCTCACCAAAAGGGCCCAAGCCAAAACCACACGGCCAGGAAACACGGTCACGACCTCACCGTCGTGAACACAACACTGTCTAGAGAAAGGCCCTCGGTGACGCTCACCGGAAACCCCAGACCTCGACTCCTGGAACACTCCCGAAACCACTCACGAAGTCCCGTCCCGCGGACAGAAACAAAACCCGGTGCACGACAACCCACGTCACGTGACAAGAGCACCACCCACTAGAAGAACGACCGGCTGCGTCCCCTGACGTCTTACACCGCGTCACAAGTGTCTAGCTACGACGCCCCGGGCGTGAGACTCAGACACGCAACAAGTACTGTGACAAGGACTAGCTGGGGTCACGCTCGTCAGCGCGTGTCCTAAGCCCCCAACTACGTGTGCACACACAGACCATCTACCCTAGGTTGGGTCCTCTAGCTGATTTTCCCCCCCACCGGACTCTGGTGGCAAAGGCAAGGGGCCCTACGGAAACCAGCCTAAAAACCGCATCACACTGGGTCTCGCTCTCCACCACTCCCAGGTGGGTCCACGCACGCGTGCGCAGGAAGCTACGACTAGTGGACGTGTCACAGAACGTGGACATAGAAAATCACACCCGCACCCATTGCGAGTATCGCGAAGTAACAGGTGGCGCGACGCCACCATACTCTAGATGGTCCACTAGACCTACTGAACTCAACGGTCTTTGAGTCACACGACTCAGAGTCGAGACCGTTGCACATGACAGCACTAAGCCATCAATCTGGCCTAATCCCTAGGTCTAAAACCACGGTAGCATGAATACCGAGATAACTCACGAGCCGCCAAGACCACTCCCTCGGGAAGGGAATGCAAAGGACTTAAGGCCACCCACACGGGCCACACGGAAAACACGAAAGCATGATTCCCAAGGCAGTACACAAGTCACCATGTCGATTTCCCATCTTGAAGCAAGCGGGAAACCTCCAGCCCCAGGCCGGATAACTGGACTCGCAGTCCAAGGCCAAACACGTGGCCCACATGGGAATCGCCGACCAAAGAAAACCCACGACATGCGGGGGAGACCCCAATGGGCACGCTAATCGAGGCAACACGGTCCCTCCCGACACCCCAAAAACACAGCACAGAACCCATGGGGTGTCCGGAATACTCACAAGGCCGGAGGTCGACCACTCGGTCACAACCGGGTCGGCCGGAGACCAAAACAACACAATCGGAGCGCTAAAAGGCCACATGGACCATTAAGCTCGTGACACGCAAAATGAGGTAAGTGGGACAACCTCGGGACACCCAAAGACACGGTCACAGAACTCCACGGGGTGTCCGAGACACTCACGAGACCTAAAGTCAACCACTGGGTCACAACCGGGTTGACCGGAGGTCAAAACAGCGCAAACAGGAACCAGAACGTGGTAGTGGTCACCTGGTGACCGCGACCAGATAGTGGTCGATCGGGGACCGCGACCAGATGGTAGCGGTCGACCGGAGACCGCGACCATGCTGTCACGGTCACCTCACGACCGCAACTAGCCACGCGCAACCCCGCTGGTAGCGGTCGCCCGAGGACCGCGACCAGATAGTAGCAGTCATCCCATGACCGCGACTAGACCAAAGCGGTCTATCGCACGACCGCGACGCTCGAAGGCCTCCTCGACCAAAACACAAAGGATGAGCGCGGTTCTCCCAAGACCGCGACCAATGAACGCGGTTTCTGGTGGACCGCGACCATTTCGGAAAATCGAGAACGGCGGGAAAAATCCTAAAAATCCACGCCACGCCCCCAAACATCCACGGATGAGGGGGAAAACATAGGGAAAGCCCCCAAATAACCCCTAGCATGCATCTACGGCCTCGGATCGGCCAGAAACGCAATGAAACGAGAGATCGGCCCACAAGCCCTAAAACATGGATTTTGCCCAAATCACCCCGTTTGGCCTGCTCGGCTCACCGTAGCCTACGAAACTTGTGGGAAAGGAAGTGCACGAGCTGGGGGTCCATCACCCTACCTCCACCGAAGATTTCGTGCACCGTGGACGCCGATCCACGAAGAAAACGCCGTTGAAGCCTCGCCGCTCCACGAACTCACGGCCGAGCTTCACCGCGCCCTCGAGCCTCGATCCTCGACCCATCCTCGCCGTCCTCCTCGCCCGCATCGCCCCGCCTCGCCCTCGCCTTGGTCCGTCGGCCGCCGGAGAGGAGAGAGTGAGAGGAGAGAGTGGGAGAAGAGAGAGAGGGTGAGAGTGAGAAATGAGAGGAAGAGAGAGGGTGGGGGGTATTTATAGGAAAATACGGAAAATTGGAAAAATCCCGAAAAATAGAAAATCACACCCTCGCGATCCTCGGAACGCACCGATCGCAATGGTACCACACTCGCCTAGGTGAACGGCCCGGTTCACCCGCAACGAGGTTCCGAAGGGAAAGCCGAAACCCACGCCGGGAATCGGAAAACACACGCGGAAAAAAGCCGCGGAACGCCTCCGGGCCTCCGAAACGACTCCGGATCGCGCCGATCCGAACACGAAAGATGTCCGAAACGAAATTTTGGACACAACGGAGTCGGACGCTCCGAGAAACCAGATCCAGGACCCAGGAACGAGGATCTGAAAAATATTACAGCCCTCTCCCCCTTAAAGGAATTTCGTCCTCGAAATTCAGGACCAAGCACGAAGTCACAGGGGAAGAACATTGAACGAACTGACAACGCTGTCAGAGCCCCAGCACATAAAATCTCGGTTCTCATGAAAACACCAGTCCTGAGGGACACAGCCAGACTTACAATCACAAACAACACCTCGCTCCTCGCGCCGAGCACACTGGCCAACAGAGCAGGCATATACCAAAGGGCACAGTCTGGCATCACCTCAGACAACGCGAGAACCAACATGGCACCGCAGCCACAATCTCGCTCACCGCGGAAACACAACCCTCGACACGAGCAACAGCTACCGATTCATCCAATGGTCGGCAGACAAATCGCACATCAGCTTCGCAGCCAGCTGACAGGTCGCACGGCCTCTCAAGAGAACAACCAACACAGAGCCTCCATCGGCTCATGCAGCCATCTCGACAGACTGCAACCAGAACATCGGCTCAGCACCAAGGAACACCCCACACATGGCAAGCCGAAAGTCGGATATAACACTGTGCCAACTCTTGACAGAAGACAAACTTTGACAAAGCCCAGATCCCATCCGGAAAGGCACATCACAGAAACGACCACCAAAGGTCTCGCTGGCACATAGCTCTCGCCACGCTCGAGCCCCAACAACCAGCATCTTCTGCCTGTGAAAGACCATCCACTGGTCACCGACTGCTCGCTCAGCTTCTTCCTTCTTTCCTGCTCCTCGACCGGGTCCAAAAGAATCATTCCAAACCTCAGCAAGCCATCTGTCGACTCCCACACAGACTAATGCCACATCCCGAGCTGCACTCCTCTCGGACACCGCATCCGAGCTCGAACATCGCTCCAACTCGACCCTCTCGGGGAGCACGACGAAACCAAATGACGGATCCTGGTGTCTTCAATCATCACCCCACTGGACTCAGACTCACAGGGGAGTCATCCCATGCTGGTCACCAAACCAGGGATAACCATTGCGACACCAACGTCCTATCAAGGACCATCCTCCGACGCCCATCTCACAAAAGGCCTCTGCCCACAGGCGTCACTCATCCATCTGGTCTCATCAAATCCTTCGATCAATGCAAGTGGACACGTGCCAATCTCGATTCCGCCCTTACCACAGAGCCACGGGACACCACCTGAACAGTGCTCACGGGTCCCTAAGCAATAAACATCCCACCGTCACAATTCGATAAGACCGTAGAACCAACAGACACTGTTGTGGTCGGTCACATGGTTAGGCTCACCAGCCACTCATAGCCGTCAACCGGGACCCATAGTCTGCCAGAAACCACTTCCCCAAAAATGATCTCATCCGTGGACACGACTGGGAACACAAGTCGGGCGCCAAGCCACCGACTCTGACCAACACGTCCTCGACCTCCGTCAGGCGACATCCTCAACAACCTCATCCAGGTCCAACACCGACGCCTGACACGGCTTCCAACATAGGAACAGGGTACTCATGCGGCGCACTAGTCAGCACTTTTCCCCAACACTCCATCCTGCCAGTGCCAACAACCATAATACCTCGAGCAACGGCACGGCAACAACACGTTTCACACCGAGGAACCCATCCTCCGATGCTCAACGCAAACTCAGGAATCCGCCCGTAGCAACGAACGCTACGATCCTGAACCAGTGGGTATGGGCCCACCACGCTTCTGCTGCGCACTCTGATCCACACGCACTGCCACCACAACGCCAACTGAAGATCCACCATCTCGACAACCATCTGCAACCCCGCAGACTCCGATCCTCCGCACATCGGGAACCACAACACCAATCGCAATTCTCGCGAACACTGCCCAGCCGGCACTCGTCCTTCCGGAACAGCGCCAACACCCTTACACATCAGGGAACGGGCAACGCTTCTCACAGGCAACCACCTTGCCAAAACGCGGAACGTGTCTCGCACGGATTTCATGGCGCACAAAGGCCAACCAATCCGGACGCACAGTGCAAGACGACGAACCTTGGCCAAATGCAATCTCCCCAACCAGAGGAGAGACCAATCGCACCTCCGACCAACGGAAGAAAAACTCCGCACTCGACCTAACCTCGAGCCTCGCGCATGCTGGGAATAGCACCTTCCAGCACCAAGAAAACCATCACTTCCGTCAGGTCAGCTCCTCCGACAACACTTACCAAGTGTCCCGTCGGACCATGATCACAACATCTCTCGATGCACCACTGCTGCAATTCCTCAAACTGCAACACACCACGCCAAGAGCCACAACACGAGCCATAACCGACAACCGCCGATGCTCATCCTCGAGTCCCGAAACTCAACGCGGAGCCTTCACAACCCAAACCAAAACCAAGGCGAACACAACTCAATCGCACACAAGAGCGCGGGAGCAAGACTTACAGGAACACCGCAGCCCAATCTTGCCTCGAAATCCATAAAACAATCGGGACCGACACGTCATTTCTGACGCCACAGAGCACGACAAGGACATCAGGCTCGACGAAACAGCCGCTCACCGAGAAGATCCTCCGCTCACCCGAGCACACTTCTCGATCAGAACACCCGCTCTGCCACCTTAAACCACGACCTGAAAACCTCAGGGGCTGGATAAATCTCAAGCTGGAGTGGCCAAAAACCGACAGCAGCTCCCTCAGAGCGCGCTCACGGCCACTTAACCATGAACAGTCCGCTCCAGCCACCTGACGCAGATTCCTCGAACGCAGCACCGCGAACTCACGCCCGCCAGCAACCTCTGCCCAACGCAGCACAACCAGGGCCACCACCGATGAGGGAGAAGGCTCTCAACCTCGATCCTTAGACCCCACGCTGGCACGAAAGTCGCGGACAGCAACCACCTTCACAGCGCCACGCAGCGCACTCAAGCTCTCAAGCGAGAAACAAGGCGGAAAGCGAACACAAAACCCTAAGCCAGCTGCCAACTGTACTGGACCTTATGGACTCTGATCACTGCAACATTTCGAATTCCCATGTACGTCCATAACCACGCTCTGATACCAGCTGTGACGGCCCGAGAATCCGATTACCGGGAAGGCTCGATAACCCGAGACTCGCACCGCCGCCCACGAGCCGGGAGGGCTCGGAAGGGATAAAAGGAGTGTGGAGGCACAAAGAAATGAATAAACAACTACAACAGACTCCGGGAACACTCCCGCAACCACTCACGAAGTCCCGTCCCGTGGACAGAAACAAAACTCGGTGCACGACAACCCACGTCACGTGACAGGAGCACCACCCACTAGAAGAACGACCGGCTGCGTCCCCTGACGTCTTACACCGCGTCACAAGTGTCTAGCTACGACGCCCCGGGCGTGAGACTCAGACACGCAACAAGTACTGTGACAAGGACTAGCTGGGGTCACGCTCGTCAGCGCGTGTCCTAAGCCCCCAACTACGTGTGCACACACAAACCATCTACCCTAGGTTGGGTCCTCTAGCTGATTTCCCCCCCCACCGGACTCTGGTGGCAAAGGCAAGGGGCCCTACGGAAACCAGCCTAAAAACCGCATCACACTGGGTCTCGCTCTCCACCACTCCCAGGTGGGTCCACGCACGCGTGCGCAGGAAGCTACGACTAGTGGACGTCTCACAGAACGTGGACATAGAAAACCACACCCGCACCCATTGCGAGTATCGCGAAGTAACAGGTGGCGCGACGCCACCATACTCTAGATGGTCCACTAGACCTACTGAACTCAACGGTCTTTGAGTCACACGACTCAGAGTCGAGACCATTGCACATGACAGCACTAAGCCATCAATCTGGCCTAATCCCTAGGTCTAAAACCACGGTAGCATGAATACCGAGATAACTCACGAGCCGCCAAGACCACTCCCTCGGGAAGGGAATGCAAAGGACTTAAGGCCACCCACACGGGCCACACGGAAAACACGGAAGCACGATTCCCAAGGCAGTACACAAGTCACCATGTCAATTTCTCATCTTGAAGCAAGCGGGAAACTTCCAGCCCCAGGCCGGATAACCGGACTCGCAGTCCAAGGCCAAACACGTGGCCCACATGGGAATCGCCGACCAAAGAAAACCCACGAGATGCGGGGGAGACCCCACCGCGCACCCACCGATGCACGGTGACTCGATCATGCGTAACACGAAAGCCCGGAACACGTGGGGTCACCCGGACCCACCACACCTACGGGCACGCTAATCGAGGCAACACGGTCCCTCCCGACACCCCAAAAACACAGACACAGAACCCATGGGGTGTTCGGAATACTCACAAGGCCGGACGTCGACCACTGGGTCACAACCGGGTCGGCCGGAGACCAAAACAACACAATCGGAGCGCTAAAAGGCCACATGGACCATTAAGCTCGTGACACGCAAAATGAGGTAAGTGGGACAACCTCGGGACACCCAAAGACACGGTCACGGAACTCCACGGGGTGTCCGAGACACTCACGAGACCTAAAGTCAACCACTGGATCACAACCGGGTTGACCGGAGGTCAAAACAGCGCAAACAGGAACCAGAACGTGGTAGTGGTCACCTGGTGACCGCGACCAGATAGTGGTCGACCGGGGACCGCGACCAGATGGTAGCGGTCGACCGGAGACCGCGACCATGCTGTCACGGTCACCTCACGACCGTAACTAGCCACGCGCAACCCCGCTGGTAGCGGTCGCCCGAGGACCGCGACCAGATAGTAGCGGTCATCCCATGACCGCGACTAGACCAAAGCGGTCTATCGCACGACCGCGACGCTCGAAGGCCTCCTCGACCAAAACACAAAGGATGAACGCGGTTCTCCCAAGACCGCGACCAATGAACGCGGTTTCTGGTGAACCGCGACCATTTCAGAAAATCGAGAACGGCGGGAAAAACCCCAGAAATCCACGCCACGCCCCCAAACATCCACGGATGAGGGGGAAAACATAGGGGAAGCCCCCAAATAACCCCTAGCATGCATCTACGGCCTCGGATCGGCCAGAAACGCAATGAAACGGGAGATCGGCCCACAAGCCCTAAAACATGGATTTTGCCCAAATCACCCCGTTTGGCCCGCTCGGCTCACCGTAGGCTACGAAACTTGCGGGAAAGGAAGTGCACGAGCTGGGGGTCCATCACCCTACCTCCACCGAAGATTTCGTGCACCGTGGACGCCGATCCACGAAGAAAACGCCGTTGAACCCTCGCCGCTCCACGAACTCACGGCCGAGCTTCACCGCGCCCTCGAGCCTCGATCCTCGACCCATCCTCGCCGTCCTCCTCGCCCGCATCGCCCCGCCTCGCCCCCGCCTCGGTCCGTCGGCCGCCAGAGAGGAGAGAGTGAGAGGAGAGAGTGGGAGAAGAGAGAGAGGGTGAGAGTGAGAAATGAGAGGAAGAGAGAGGGTCGGGGGGTATATATAGGGAAATCCGGAAAATCGGAAAAATCTCGAAAAATAGAAAATCACACCCTCGTGATCCTCGGAACGCACCGATCGCAACGGTACCACACTCGCCTAGGTGAACGGCCTGGTTCACCCGCAACGAGGTTCCGAAGGGAAAGCCGAAACCCACGCCGGGAATCGAAAAACACACGCGGAAAAAAGCCGCGGAACGCCTCCGGGCCTCTGAAACGACTCCGGATCGCGCCGATCCGTACACGAAAGATGTCCGAAACGAAATTTTGAACACAACGGAGTCGGACGGTCCGAGAAACCAGATCCAGGACCCACGAACGAGGATCCAAAAATACCGGGACATTACACCTTGCCTCACAATCACCGGTGGAGAGTGGACCGAATGGGATTTGGCACATTCTTCAGGATCCGACCCTTTTCTTTGGACACGACCTTCCTGGCGGCGCTACGCGAACGGTGGGTGGATGGATGCAGGGCCTTCATGATGCCGTGGGGGCACATGACCCCCACGCTCGAAGACGTGGCCTATTTGACCCGGTTGCCAGTAGTCGGGATCCCAGTGTTGGGTCAGGAGCTTAAAAATTATCAGCAGGAAGTTGAGAGCTTGCTCGGGCAGCAATTGACCCGAACTAGAAGGCTAGTGACTACCCTCCCTCTTGGGAGGATCAGTGCCACGATGGGGTTAGCCAGGGTGGTTCGAGGACCGCTAGAGGATCTACATGCGTATCTAGAACGGGTAAATCAGAAGCTTCAGGTACGAGAGAGGAGTGATGCGTAGGAGGTACGACTCTTTCTCCTCTACTTCTTCGGGAGGCTACTGATCGCGACTGCTTCGAACAAGGTGAATCTGAAATACCTGTTGCTGATATGGGATCTCGAGCGGAGACCCCAATTTGCATGGGGGGGAGCCATGTTGGCGTACCTCTTCGCCCACATGGATCCTATACGCCCAGGTTCGGGGAACCTGGGCGGCTTCACAGCTTTTGTACAGGTACGAGTCTACCCTTCAAACTTATTGATCCTTGATTTGATTGATTGATTATTGCTTTGTGTATTTTTAGATTTGGGGGTACACCCGATTCCCTCTAGGTCGCGGCACGATCCCGTGAGATAGGACACAGGCGGTCCCGCTCATGGCGAGATGGGAGATGGTTCGGGATCGACAACTAGTAGCAACTAGGCTCTCCGACCTTCAGACGGCCCTGGACGAGTTTCTACCCCACCAGGTGAGTGTTTGGCTAAAAAAAGAGTTATGTGATATTTTCAGGATTTGTTATGTGACCTTAATTTGAACAAAACTTTTAATCTAATGTGGTAGGTGATTTGGACGCCTTGCACGATAGAAGATACCACCCCTCAGCCTTGGGTGAAGGAGGGGCGAGCTTGGTTCCGCAAGGATACATTGTTGTTCTGCGTGAACCTACGGGAGCCACTTTACCTACGTTTGGTGCAGAGGACGCTAGGGTGGCACCAACCTCCAGTGGCGGTACCCACTCAACATGGGTCAGATAGGGGGCACCGACGGACCTCAACGAGCGACCAGGATTGGGCCTCCTGCTACCATGCAGAAGCAGAGGCATTGCAAAGGGGACCCTCCCTGGTGTAGTATAGGACCACAAGCAGCAGCGAGACCTATCTGGCGGACTACCAAGAACGGTATGCCGGGCGACTCCGCCTCGACACCCGAGCGGTGAGTTACTCTTTTAGCTTTTAAAATGTGATGTTCCGATTAAGCGTTACCGTTGAATGAGTTTTTGGATTTAATGAGCAGATGCCAGAGGTTGAGGCCGTCCAGGTTCTTCAGAACCGGATCGCCGTCCTTGATCAGACAATCGTGAACTGAGGCACAAGATTCGAGAGATGGTAAGCCAAAATTGACTTGATTGATTTGAAACTTTGAGAACTCTTGAATCATGACTGACCATTTGCCCCTGACTCACCAGCGAGGCGAGTTGGCGTATGTTCGTATGAGGGTGGGAATGGCTGGGGAAGCTAGACCCTCATCCCAGGTAGATACGATAGAGGCGTTGGAGGATCGCCCGGTGAGAGCCCTCGAACGAGCTGAGGAGCGGGAGGCCTAGTTAGCTGAGACGGTGAGAGCCAAGCACCTAGATTAATAGTGATTCCCTTTTCATTTATCTTTTCTTAACTCGCATGATGGTTCATATCCTATAGAAAAAGGAGCTAGAGGCCACCTTGGTCACTCGACGAGAGCAGGATGCGTGCATTGAGGAGCTGACGCGCCACCTAGGAGAGAAGAGTACTGTGGAGAGACTCGAGGGTCACCTTGTCGAGGCAAAGGAGAGGGAGGCCGAGGCACGTGCTCGACAGATGGCGATGGTGATACGGGAGCAGCGAGCTCTCGACTAGCAGGAGACTCTGAGACGGTGAGTATTGCAGAGGTATCAGGGCAGAGGTGCTCCAGGAGAGGGAGCGAGACATGTGACCCCTTCGGAGTCACTATAGTCCGCTAGGGGAATTGAGTTTATAGTGGAGGAGCTCATGGGTATGATGCAGTGTCCCGCAGAGCAGAGAGCGGCCCAGCCAGCGGCGCCAGACTCGAGAGCTTCGCGGCCATCGAGGTTGCAAGACAGGGGGAGTAGGGATGGGGATGATGCTGATAGTCGGCATAGCCGACCTCGCACTGATGGAGATTAGAGAGAGAGCTAGATAGCAGCTACTTTTGTACACTGGGGGTATGCCCCTAGAATGATGTAGCAATGGGATGCAATGGACATGTTTTGAAAATGAAGTGTGCTTTCTTCAGTGTACTTGGCTTGGTTTGGTTGACGTCGTCTTCCCTTTTTACCTGTTTCAACAACACTTAAAAGGGAAAAAAGGTTAGTGTAGTATGATTTTAGCCCCCTGCCCGAGATAGATGGTACCTTCCTCGATGCAGGGTCAGAGGGCTAAATTGTACTAACAAGATTGAAAAATAAAGCAAACGTGAGATGCATATGCATGCAAGCAGAATGCAAACGGAAAGGAAATATGAGCATGCAAATGCGCAAGCGAATGCAAAACATATTTTTGTTATTTTTTTGTTTTTTTATGGGGTTTTACATATACATAATTTTTTATTTTGAACATTTCTGATTTTTTTGTTTTGTTTCGCAGTTGTTGTATTTTTGTTATTAACGCCTGGTGACCACCCATATGGCACCTGACCTACATGAAGACGGGGTTTTCTTATTAACCTCCTAGGTATCCTGAGCGCACATCTACGTTGATTTGGGCCTTTAGACTCCTCGAATGATAGTCCCGTCGGTTAAGTCTTACCCTGATGACAATACCGTCATGTCACGCTTAGGCTCCCATTTGCTTTCGACCACATGGATACACCCTAAAAGTGTTCAAGGTAAATGATTTGCCCGACCCGGGTCTATTTCCTCACAAGTTCTAGATGGTATATGATGGAACACCTTGGAACCCTAACGGCTAACAACGCGACGCTGATCCGGAATCAGACGCCGTCACACCCATAGGTGACGCGCTTGCATTGGGCTCAGCCCGAGGTAATATAAGAAGACACCAATGTAGTAAATAGAGGTCTTGACCGGCCATAAACACAGAGACCCCTTCACAGTAATAGTTTTTGCTTTTCGAAGTGGACAACCATATATGTGTTTTTACTAAACGAGGTTGCAGCCTTGACAGGGTTCACCCTTCAGGACCTCCATTGAGCTTTCATCTTTTGAGGGAGAAGGAAGAATGTAGGGGATAAACCTCCTGAGAGGACCGGTAAAATCGTTAACTCGGTGAGCTGGTTCGGGACCTACTTGACTTTCTCCTTTCGGGTAATTTCGGACCAATCCTCGAGTTTTTGACGTTTTGATGCCCCTTTTGTAGAATTTTGACTTTTGATTTTGAAAGGGCTTCGTTTACTGAGATCAGGTACAGTTACGACCAGCCTTTTCATGTGGCTTTGCCACACATATGTATTCACTTTTTTTGGGGGGGGGGGATATCATCATTTTGGATTTTGGATTCCCTCTTTGGTGTGCCTACGGGGACACTGCCCTCTTCTCATGTTCTGACCAAGGCTCGAGGGGATGCATCCTATTCTTGCCTTGAGGGTATTGTACTTCGGCTCCCACATGCTCAGTGTTTTAAGGACGCCGGCTGTCTCATTTGGTCGAAGAGGTAAAGAATAAAGATTACTACTTTCTTGGAGGCCTTCGGGGTGAGGTCCTATCACAGGCGATGCCACATATTTTTGGTAAAACATGTGCGTGTGTGCATGTTGTTTTCCTTCTAATAGGCATAGGCCTACATGGTCGGACAGGGATCTCCACGGCTCTGGCAGACCAAGACACGAAACTTCCCACACCTTGATAGCCCCTTTTCTAGCATGAAGGATGGATGCAATAAATTTGGATTTCATGGTGGTCACCAGGCATTAGCATTCTTTTTGCGGTTTTCTATATGTACATAAAAATTCTTTTCTTTTTATGTTTTCTTTTCTTCTCTTTTTGTTTTTTTTTTTGGAATAGCTATGTACAAGGTCTCATGAATATAATTTCTTTAAGTAGATCCCGTTCCAAGGATGTGGGAGTTCTACTCCGTTAGAGTCCACTAATTTGTAGGCGTTACCCGAGTAGACCTCTTTGACAACAAATGGACCTTCCCAATTTTCTTCTACTTTTGCTTTAAGACCGGTGGCTTTAATAAGTTTCCTCTTTAGAACCAGTTCACCCACTTTGAATTTTCTCTCAAGAACTTTCTTTACATAGTAACGTGTAATTCTTTGGCGATAAACTTGAGCATGATCGGCCGCTATCATTCGCTTCTCATCTAATAGTTCCAGCTGGGCCAAAAGATTTTCTCGGCGTTGCTCGGGATCGAGCTCGGGATCCAGCTGCACTCTTAGTGAGGGAACGAATATTTCATATGGAAGTATCGCTTCTGTCCCGAAAGTGAGTGCATACGGGGTTTGACCCGTGGGAGTTCGGACAGAAGTGCGGTAAGCCCAAAAGGCCTCGATGAGGCGATCTAGCCAATCTGAATAATGATGAGACTTGCAAGTTTTCTTGATAATTCTGATGAGAGTTTTATTTGTAGCTTCAGCTTGTCCGTTTCCTTGTGGGGCAATAAGGTGATGAATGATGTAAGTTAATGTCATATTTACCACACATGTCGCGGAGTTCCTACGATGTGAACTATGGTCCATTGTCGGTGACGATGTCACGAGGGACGTCGAACCTGGCGAGGATGTTGCGCTTGATGAACTTCACCACCGTTGTTGCTTTGACTTCCATGAATGCCTCAGCTTCAGCCCACTTCGTGAAGTACTCTATAGCGGTGAGTATGAAGGACTTTCTTTGGACTTCTCCTATTTTATCCTCTAACGGACCGACCACATCGAATGCTCACATGGTGAAAGGCCAAGGAGCTATGAGAGGGTGAAGTGAGGATGAAGGAGCGTGAACCTTATCCGCATGGAGTTCACATTTGGTGCAATGGCAGACATAACGGGCACAGTCCTCGTTCATGGTAGGCCAGTAGTATTGCCGAAGGAGTTTCTGAGCGAGCATGCGACCATTCACATGGCCACCACATTCACTGGAATGCGTAGCTTCGACAACCGCATGAGATTCAATCTCATCGAGGCAGCGGAGGCAAACTCCACTAAGAGATCTGCGATGCAAGAGACCACCTATGATGGCAAAACGCTCCGCGACTCGGCGAATGGCTCGTCGATCGCGGGTAGTAGCATAATCAAGGGAGGAGCCATCCCGGAGATAGTTCTCGATGTCGAAGAACCAGGGATTGCCGTCCTCGAGGTCGACCTCGGGCTCGTGAGAGATGGCATGGACTTGAAGAGAGGACTTTGAGAATTGTTGGAACCAAGGATCTGAGTGTGAAGGAGTGTGCATCCTTTGCACTATGACAGTAGCTAATGGCTTTTCGCCATGAATTGGGAGAGAGGATGCTAGAGAAGCTAGAGCATCAGCAAGAATGTTTTGAGCCCTACGAGTGTGCACTAGGGTTAGCTTCCTAAACCGCCGGACCACCCTGCTGACTAAGTCCTGGTAGGGTTTTAGCTTCGGGTCCCAGGTGTAGACATGTCATTTTTTACATTACACTGAGTCAATCTCGTATTACATTATGATGCCCCAAAGTGACTCGCACATTAGTCTTATTAGAGTGATTTCTCATGATAATATCGGTTCCGTATAAAATAAAAAAATAAAAAAATTAAGAAAAGGTTAAAACAACAAAAAAAGTATATATATATATATAATAAATAGATAAGGGCATTTTTACTTATAACTTGATTTTATTATATGAAATATATATATATGAAATACATATATATATATAATACAAACACAAAAAAATAAAAAAACCAAAAAACCAAAACATACCCCACCCCCCTTATTTTAAGGATCTTGTTTCCCTATTATTGCCTACCCCTCTCACCCACGTAGGAGAGAATCCCTTCTCTCTCACCCTCTCTCTCCCTCTCTCTTCATATCGATTCTCTCCCAACCACCACGTAAGAGAATCCAACGCCATGCTAACCTCCCTCTCCCATCACTCCAGACATTGCAACCCACCCCCTCTAGCCATTGCAACCCACCGGCGACCCTTCCCTCCCACCTTCTCTCCTTGCATGCACCACCGGCGACCACTCTCTCCACCCTCAACTCTCTCCCCCACGTAAGAGATCACACACGCCAACCTCTCTCTCCCATCTCCCCATCGCGAAGGCCACCCTTGCCACCACCTCCTCTCCTCTTCACCCACACCACCGCCCTTCTCTTTCCCTCTCTCTCTAACCCGCGGCACCCCCATGTCACACCGGCCAGCCCTCCTCGCCGCCACCCTCCTCTCCCCACCTCTCCCTCTCTACCTTCACACCCCCCCGCCGGTGCAGCTCCCCCTTCCACCAACGCATCCCACTCCCCTTCTCTCCCTTTCTTACCACCTCACACGCACGCATGCCTCACACCACCGTCGCACACCCGCCGCAGCAACCCATCCCTCTCAGCCTCTCTCCCCCATGTGAGAGAAACCCAGCCGCCACCTTCCTCTCCCATCTCCCCACCGCCACACTCACCCTCTCCCCCTCTGCACTTCCCTCCTCACACAGCGACGACACCCCCCTCCACAGACACCGCTGTCACCACCTCACCATCTCTCCCTTCACACCACACCGCCACCACCGTAACCCACTCCCTCTCTCTCTAACCCACGGCGAACCCCCTCTCACACCGCCACCGCACTTCGCATCCGCCACCGCCACCACCTCTTCACTTCCTCTGTCCTCTCACCTCCTCTCACAGCTATTTCTAACCCACTTCCTCCCCCTCTGCACTTCACCTCCGCTACCTCTCGCCCACGCCGCCGATCGCACCTCCCCGCTCCCCCTCTCTCTCTAACTCACACACATATACCGGTCACGCCCTCTCTCTCTCTAACTCACACACCCCCCACCGGCATCTCTCTCTTTCTCTCTCCTCATGACCTCTCTCTTCTTTATCTCTCTCTACCTAACTCATGCACACACATAAATTTTAATATATGTTCTTATTATTATTAAACCCTCATTCCACTTTCCATTTCTATCTTCTCCCCTCTCTATTTTTATTTATTTGTTACTAAGCCTTTATCCCCACCCCTCTCTATTTTTTATCTTTTCTCTTCACTTATATGATCTTTTCTAAAGATTCCTCTAAAAATAAAAATAATAAAAAAGCTCTTTCTTTCTTTCTTTCTTTCTCTCTCTCTCTCCCTCTCACCCGAGCTCCTCACACTGCACACACGGTGCCCGAGGGGAAGGGAGAACCCGGCCCAACCAGTTCCTAAGTTCGTGAAATAAAGGAAGGTCCTGTCGAGTTTCCGGGTGTTCGCGTACACGAGGAAGGTCGTTTTGTCATGCCGTACGCTCACGCCGTCCTCACACTGCTGGAGCTCCCTCGAAGCCTGTCATCGGCACCTCAATAAGATTTTTCTTCCAATTTTGTTCTGCTTTATTTTCATTCTGTTGGTTGCATGCATCACTCATCGCCGTTCGTAATACGCTTCTCTCTTTAAGAAGACCCCGTTTGTGCATGCCATCATTTCATTTCCTACCCTTGTGTCTAAAAGGGGTTTCAAATAACATCAACCATGTGTGTGTTTGATCATGATTGCATCATTTTTATTTCAAGGGACTGATACTATGCTATTTCCAATCTAATTCACTCGCCATTTGTTTCGTATTTCTTGCAAGGGTAACCCGAAGGAAAGCCCTCTTCATCGGCCGGCCGAAAGAAGAGGACGAAGAAACCCACATAATCCATCATTTCGGAGACGAGACTGTTGACACCCGTTTTATGCCTACAAGTTGAGTCCTTTTCTTATCCCCCTGATATCGTCCCGAGTTATCCATTACTTTAAGGTATTTCCTTGATGGTGTTTTGAGTATATCTATTCATTACCAAGCTTCTTACTCCCTGGACGGGGTTTGTTTGGAGTCAATTTTCCCTTGGCGTATATCCTGCTGATAGCGGTTCTCTCTAGACCGCTATCACATGGTAGCGGTCCTATGAGGACCGCTTTCACCCTGCGACCCATTCCTTTGAAGCTGACCCGGTCAAACCTTATCCCCATGCCTGGTAGCGGTTTTGACCCGACCGTTTCCATTGGTAGCGGTCGTGCGTTAGACCGCGTTCACCACCCAAGCCCAGTTCCGTCCGTAGCTCCGTTTTCTTCGCCCGGAGGTGTCTTAGGACTCTATCTTCGAGAGAGTTACGGCCCCGGACGGGTGGTGGACTCTCTTGGACGATTTTTCTTCGATTTTTCAGGAGTTTATCCTTTGGAAAACTCTGGAATACGCCCCGGGGAACCCCAACTCGACCTAGGGTTTCTAAGGGATCGATATATAAGGGTTGGCTTCTTCCTCACTTTGTGGGGGGGACTTTTGGGAATTCACGCCGAAACTCTGCCGGCCTGGGGAGCGATCTTCTGCCAAGGGACCATGCTGTTCACGTTCTAAGCATTCTCCGGTCCAGGGAGTATCTAGATCCTAGCGTTCAAACCCTCCTTCGTTCATTACTTTTCTTTACGTTGCATCGCTATTCTTGCATTATCTCGCGTTGTTCTATCATGTTCTAGTCATTCGTTGCATGCTTAAACATCCCTCCCACTGTTTGTCACGCCCCACAGGGGTTAAAAATCACCAACCCCCAGGTACTTGCCCCCCTTTGTTATGCGTTTTAATTATTATAGTTTGATAGATACTGCACTACTCGTAGATCTAATTGGGTTTGTTTTCTTTGTGTCTTCATCCTTCCCTGCAGGTTTACAGTATATTCAGCACGAGGCCCCTCTCTCTTGGCCGGCTGAGAGAGAGGGAGGATCGAACCCACAGCCCACGTTTTCGGGTGATGGTAGCGGTCTGGGACAAACCGCCTTCATCAGGTAGCGGACGTGCGACCAACCGCCTTCACCTTTCAGCATCCCGCTTGCGAGTGCCGCTACCCTTCTCCTTTCCAAGGCTTGTAGCTCGGTCTTCCTGAGGTATTAGTCTTGGTGGCGATCACGGTCAGTTCTCTACTCCTCGTCCCCCTCTGTGTTTCATGAAAGTTCATGTCTATCAGTATGCTTACATCATTTAGTTAGGGGACGTCGCAAGATTGAAACACACATATATATATCTACACCCCTTTTTTGGCGATCACGATGGGACACCACTGCCAATCGTGTTGTGTGCTGTATTACCTGCTTTTTACTATTTATTTCCGTTGTTGGTGACCTCTGTGGGGTTTCCCGTTCCTGTTCTGGGTGTTTCCTATTCTCTGGACTCGACGCGGTCTGATGAAAGCCGCTTCTATGTAGTAGCGGTCATCTGTGGACCGCTACAGGTTACTCCGGTGCACACTCCAAAACCTTCTGCCATAGATCATTACATGTTGCCTTATGGAGTGTTGTTTTATGCTGTCCATGCATCCGTATATTGTCCTCATTGTTGTTAGGGTTATGGCTTCTGATATATGGTTTACTGCTCGGGCCTCCCTCCGAGGTTTCTGCTCTTGCTTGGCCACTTCCTGCTTCCTGACATAACGCGGTCCCGCGTCGACCGCTTACATGTGGTAGCGGTCATGACAGGACCGCGACTGTTCGCCCAGGTACGCACCCGAGGTCCCTTTCTATAGCCCATTATTCCACTACGTTTAAGGGTCTTGAGTGCTGTTTGTTCCTCTCTCTGATGAAGTAACTGTTCGTATTATTGTTTTCATCTTGATTACTAGTCTTTTAGGTTAGAACTTGCATGCACTCCGGTGCACATAGGATTCATGCATTTCATCCACATCTAGTTGCATGCCTATCGAGGCAGGGTTTCCTCTCGTCTCCATATTCCTTGGAGCCGATAGGGACCTTGCTGAGGGCCTCCGTAAGCCCCCGTGAGCCGTGGATTCCCACACGGACGCCGGGCCGGTTGTACCGTTCCATCCCTCAGGCTTGCATTTGCATACATTGTAAAGGAGTTAACCATAGTCGAACCAAAGTGTGGACCTTATTCCCTGTAGGATACCTATCTTGAGGGAATTAATCTCAATTCAAATCATTAAAAGGCCCACCCAAAACTTTGACAATAAAATATTTCCCATCATATTAACTTGTTTGACTTGGGTGAAATCCTTCATATTATTTGTGTTGAGTGGGCTTATCCAAGCCCACTTGTGTTATTTTGTGTTGCATCCCCCATCATCCATATAGGTTTTGTTGTTAGGCCCATTTAGGGTAGCCCATTCTGTGTGTCCATTTGTCTAGTCTCATTGTCCTAGGTTTCTTTTTCTTTTTCTTTGCATTATTGAGTCAGCCCCCCTCCTTTGAGCCCTTACTTCCCTCATTGTATTTTCCTGATTTTCCTGTATAAAGTCTTCATTTGCCCTCATGGAGCGTCATTTTTCTCTTGTATATTACCCTTCTTCCTCCCCGTCTTCTTATCCCCGCGTGGATTCCTCTTCCCATGCGGGCCCATCTCCTTATTCCTCCATTGGACCCTATTCTTCTAACGGGCCTTCTTGTCCCGCCCGTGCTGCTGCTGGCCCAATCAATTCTCATTCCCACCTTCGTAATTCTTCCAGGCCCATGTATTCCTCAATTCCCGGAGCGGGCTTTCCTTCTTCTCAGGCCGGATCCCCTTATCCGGCCCATCAACATTATCCTGGTCTAAATTCATCATCTCTTGCTCAAGCTGGCCCATATCCTTCTCGGACTCTTCCTGCCGAGGAGATGATCGCTCAGGCCCAACGCCAACTTGATGAGTTGCAATGCCGAATTAATCCTCAAACTCCTTCGGATATTCCACTTGCATTCCGAGGTCTTCAGCTTCCCCCACGTCAACAGATTCCGGCTTATCGTCGCTATGGTGGAGTCGGTGACCCCTACGTGCATTTGAAGGAGTTCTTATATGAGTCGGCCCAGTTCCAGCATGATCAACGCTTGATGGCCTATTTGTTTGGCCTATCTTTAGAGGGTCCGGCCAAGGATTGATTCTTCACGTTACCACAAGAGCAGATGGTGAATCTTCAAGCCATTCAGGCAAGATTCATTCAGCAGTATCAGGATCAGGTTGGGCCCAGACATTCTTTGGTTGATTTGGCCCAAGAGAAGATGACGCCCGACGAGGAATTTTCCACGTTTGCCGACCGCTGGCGTCGCCTAGCCGCGCAAGTCCCGGGGCATATTCCGGAGGGCGAGCAGATCAAGATGGTCATTTCTAATGCAACGCCCAAGCTCAGATGCATCTTAGCCCTGAATGATGTCACCTCCTGGCAGCAGCTTTACAGCCGAGCCCGCTTTATTAGCCAACAACTCCCAAGTTCCCTTGACCCCGAATTCCCTCCACCTTCCGCGCCCGCTTCCTATCCATCACCCTCAGTAAGTTAGCCCTCTACTACATATCCTTTCATGAATCGGCTTGCGACTCCCTCGCACCCGTGTGTCTTCACATATCCCTACCCCTCCATTTACCGACCCTCCACAAGTCAGCCTTGCGCCTCCTCATACCCGCATGAACCCCCACCTCCGGTCAAGGAAACACCACATCCCGAGCAGGTGGATGCCGTCTGTATACCCCCTCCTTCTGCTCCGTATATGCCTTCACTAAATCCCTCCCTTAGCCATGCGCCATTACCTACGCAACCTCCGCTTCCACCCCCGCAACCTTCTCTATCACCTTCCCATATCCCTCGACACCCACCGTACCCGAAGCAGGCTCCTTCTCCGCCGTTGCCAGAATCTTTCACAAACATTTTCAGGGCTTTGATGGCCACCCATGCGTTGCAGCTCCCCCCGGTTGTGCCTTGCCGGCCCACAGTCGGGAATTTGCTCCAGTTCTGTGAATTCCACCGTCAGCAGGGGCATTTGATTGAGGACTGTCCCGAGTTCCGGGAGTTTATTTACAGCTTGGAAGACAAGAGGATGATTGATTGGGCTGTCATACGCCAAGTTATTTTGGATCTCAGTAGCAAGCAGCAGCAGCAGCAGCAAGCCGTGCCGCCTAGGCAACCGTCCCCACTTCAAGACCAGGGGCACCCTGGTGTTTCTTTAGTTAATAAGATACCTGCTCCGTTACCTACTTCTTCCTCCATCCCATCTCCTCCACAACCTTTACCTACCCCAGCCTCCGCTCGGGCAACCTCTCTTTCACCCTCCGTTTCCACCACCACACCTATCCCCAACGCCTCTCGACGAGTCGTGAAGATACGTCGAAGAGAGCAACCACCTGCCTCCTCCCCCACTATGCCACTACCTTCCTCTCCTCCTTCTTCCCCACCCTTACCTTCACCTCCATCCCCTTCACCTTCACCGTCTTCATCAACCACATCACTCCCTTTGCCACCCTCATCACCTTTGCCACCGCCACCACTTCCTTCACTCCCCCTTTCGCCATCATCCTCTGAGCCCGAGCAGGCCGAGCCCAAACCCACACCTCCACTTTTGCCTTTACCTCCACCCATGCCCGTCATCATCATTATTCCCCCATCACTTGCACCATCGCCACCCGCGCCCTTCAAACCTCCTCCTTCTAACCTTCCTCTACCACTTCCCACTTCGCAGAGCAGGTACACGCTACCTTTGGTGCCCCTTGGGTCTGGTCCCCAGGGAGATAATGAGCCGAGCCAGGTTTCGATTGTGCATTTCAAGATTCAAGTTGTCATTTACCGCATGCCAATCTGGGTCCTGGTCCCTGGCTATTTTCGGGATAATGAGCCTGCATTTTCAGAAATGGTTGCAAAGAAGAGTTCACTCGCACTAGTGCCAGTTTCTTCACGAGCGAGGCTGATGGCAATCTCATCGCTCGCCGGGGGATTCACTATCGATGCTGTTATTTCTCCTCGCTCGATTGATGTTCAGTTCACTGGCCGAGAGGGGTTCTCTACTCGGATTATGCTAACCCATACGGCCGCCCGGAGCCTGATGGATTCCCTATTCAAGGGGCAATTGGCTGCATCTTCTGCACTTTCCAAGGACATTCTGCACTTGCTGTGCAACCTCCCTCAACTTATTAGCATGCCGGCCACGTCAACGCCGCGTATTGATCTCTCTCAGCCTTGTCCTGCTCTTCTAGTACGGGAGTTATGCTTCGAGCCTGATTGCCGAGTGGAGTTGCCGAACCTCTATGTTCTAGTGCCAAGAGACAAAACTCTGTGGCTTCATGATGTTCATTCAGTTGAGAAGTTGTTCGCCCAAGAATGTCTGTATCTTGTTAGCACTGGGGGTCTAGGGGCAGCCGCCCCAATGAAGCTGCATATTCATGACCGGGCCAGGCCATCTACCAGGTGGGCCCGCTATTTGAGAAGACATTACAGATTGAGGAGCCCGGGAAGCCGAGCCCGCGCCAGGAGGCGTTGTTTCAAGAAGATTGCGGCTAAAAAGAGGCGGCGACGTAAGTTCAAGGGCCGTCAGTTGGGCACTCAGGAGTCCACTGCCTCATCTCCTTCTTCCGTCCATTCATCATTTCTGTTGCTCAGTTCTTATCCGTGGGTGGTGTACCTTCCACCACCTGACCATATTTCCACCATCTTTTCCTATCCTCGCCATTCTAGGCCTCGCTCGGCCTATGTCTTCCTCTTCCCCTGAGTCAGGGGCATCTTCTAGTTTTTCTTCCCGAACATGTCCGGATTTCACTGCTCGTCTCTTTCCCCCGACCTTGTTTGGGATCCCTTGCGCTCGTTCCCCGACCTTGTGGGGTGATTTTTCTGATCCTTCCCCGATTTTGTCGGGTGGTTTCCATTTCTTTTCCCCGACCTTGTCGGGTGTTCATACATTCTCTTCCCCGCCTCTGTCGAGTGATCGCTATTCCTCCTCTCTGACCACGTCAGATGATCATTATCCTTCTTTCTTATCTTCACAGTTATCTTTTCGACGTCTTTCTGTTCTTTCTGTCTCACCCTTTCAAGGTCATTACCCTTTTTCTTGCTGTTCTCGAGGCTTTAGCCCGCCTTGATCTCAGTTAATCCTTGTTTATTATGTATCTGGTTCCTTGTTATCAGGGCCTCAATGCCTTAACGAGGGAGCTCTAGCCCTCGTCTCTCTTCCTTTTTATCCCTTCTTCGTCCAGTGTGATGTCTGCCACTCCTCTGTGTCAAGGAATCCAATCATTTGCTCCCCTTTCATCCTTTATCCTGGCAAGCAAGGAAAACAAAGTTCGCGCTCCTCAAAGCTCAATGATCGAGATCGCTTCAGGATGCTGGTTTCCACGCCATGGATTTGCAAAGGTATCTTTATTTTGCGCAAAGAAACATGCTTTCATTTCCATTATTTCTATTGTTTTGGCACATGGTTGTAATATTAATTCCTTAACATGATTGAGTGGCTTTAGGAGTCTTTGTGTCAAATAAAAAAGGTTATCTTCTGCAGCATCCTTAGGCTGGTGATAGCTCCGCGCTGGGAGTCTAGCTTCATTCCCCGATTGTTGAGGGTGACCTTTAGGCAGGGGTTTTTCACACACTACACGGCAAACCATAGCCGATTCTTCTGAGGCGCACCGTTGCTGCTTTGGCCATACTTTGGGTATGCACAAAAGTCTTTTCTTTTCTCTGCTCGGCCAAGTGCAGGGGCAAGAGATGGATGGATAAGATGACCAACTTAGGCGCTCCCTAATACGAGAGAGGTCTCAAATAGGGGCAGTCTTGACCCTCAAAAATAAGCTTTTATGCTATATCTGGCCAATAAGGGCTACCAAAATGAAAAAAATGAATCAATGCAAAGTTACGATTGAAAGGCATGACAAGAGTGGCAGTATAGTTCCCCGCGGGACGTCAAGAGCCCGGTCGCATGCGTGCCTGATAAATATGGGTCTAAAAATCAAAGACACAAGCCCCAGCGCAACCGACCTACTCTTTGAGGAGTAGTGCCCTTGAAGGAATTCGAGCCTTGATATCTCCCATCCTGCACGAAGCTTGTCTCCAATTTATCTTCTGCTCCTCCCTCTTAGGCCGGGTTGTATCCCGGGTATGGCCTTAGTAGGGGCACCGTTCTTTAGAAGCAGTTGGTTGTGGCAAGCCACCCTCACATGCACACCCTGCTTAAGGGAAGCCTTTAGTGAAAGGGGTCGGAACGACGGTCCCTTGCCAGTAGTTTGAACCCGCCTTTAGGTGTTGCGGATTTCTATGACAAAATTCCAAGAAAACAAAAAAAAAATCAAATATTATCAAAACTTCAAACAAATCAAATATTTCAAAACTTCAAAAAAATCAAATATTGTCGTCAAAAAAAAATCATCAAAAAGATTACGAAAATCCAAAAAAAATGTGTCTTTTTCATGCATTTACATTTGTTTTAAGGATAGATACGTAATCCGTTTGCTAAGTGTGCAGGTTACAAGTACCCAGGCATTCCTCGCTATATCTTTTCGCTCCATCTCCTATCCACATCTTTGGGCCTATTCTCTCATTCAACTCATGTCTCTCAATCTATTCTGAAGCTTATGTCCTCCTCAAATTCTTGCTTCCTCTGATCACATCTATGTGAGACGGCTTTACCTCACGATCATGAACCTGGCGGTTCCGCTTCATGCTGATCTTAAGTTTCGATTGAGGAATGTATTTGCCACATCTTTGTCCTGCATGAGTTATTTTGTCCCACGAATATGTTGGTCGCGCATGGGCCCCCTGTTGTATAACATTGCGTCTGCCTTGGTTCAGCATACTTACGTTCTTCAGGACACGGTTGGTCGCACAACCTCTACCTTTTGTCGCGGTTGTCATGGAACCGCGACTGTTTTTGGCTGAGCCTGCATACTACTTCCCCTTTTAGTCGTGTCTCGTCCTCGCACCACTTTCTCTCTTCTTCTTGAGTCGACTGTGTAAAGCATTTATAGATTGGTAGAACGAACATTCACATTCATTTAAAACAAAACTCATGGCATTATATATGTGTCATTTCTCCATGTACATGTGTGGTGCAAACAAAATGAAAAAGAGAAACAACAAGGCATAATCAAGCCTGGCCCTCGCCAGGTCCCTCACTCTCACCCCCGCCCTCTCGCCTCTTCTCCGGAGGACCCATGGCTGTGCTACCCTCCTCTCGGCGTCGGCGCCTCTCCTCGTCCTCATTCCTCCGACGGCCGGAGGAACCCGTGAAGTAGTCCCGGACAGAACCACTGTGTGCGCCACCCTGGGATGCGCTCCGCTCAGGGCCTCGCCCCATCATGCGAAATGCCCGCTCCAGGGCCCGTAGCTCGATCTTGAGGTCGTGGACCTGCTGCCGGGACTTCTCCGCCTCCTCGCGGTAGCGGCCCGCTGCCGTCGCCTCCTCCTGTAGCCGGGCCATCTCCTGCATCGCTGCCTCCAGCTCTCTGGTCTGCATTATAATTCCATTAGTGAATAGCCAATCCATAGGCAGGATCATTGAAAGAAGGTTGTGTCACTCACCCTCTCGGCAAGTGCGGTCTCGGCCTCCTCAGCCCGTGCAGTCACCCTGGCGAACTCAACATCCCTCTGGGCCCGGTCTGCTGGTGTCTGTGCGGAGGAAGAAGGGGCATCTGTGCCATGGCGCTGGGCTCCCTCGACACACTACACATTAAGTCAGTCAATCTCATAAGTCTTATAGCATAATCACATTTCTAAGTCTAGAAAGCAGTAAAGGCTCACCAGGAGATCCAGGGAGCGCTGAAGCTCATCCCGCTGCTGCACAGTCGAGTGGAGCAAACCCTGGAGCTCTGCAATGCGTCCCTCAGGGTCAAGCTGCATTCAGAAGCGTTAACCTGTCAGCATGTCAGCCTAATAGATAAGGCACTAGGTTCAGAGATTCTTACCGGTCGTCGAGTGCCGCGGAAGACCTGATCCCCGTAGCGTCGTGCATAGGCCTTTAGGTAGGCCTCGTCCGTGTCAGCTCTGGCCCGTACCTCGCATCCATGGCGCACCCAGTCCCGGATCTGCTCCTCCGCTCGAGCAATCCAGTCCACCGAGCCAACCAGTCCGCGTGAGTGTCGCCCCACGCGCTCCTCCTCGGCGCTCTCCCGGGTCGGGAATGCCACGTCCGGCTGATGCACTCCCCGAGTCCTCATGATCAGGCAGTAGTGGAGTGGCTCCACCACGTTCATGCAGTGTAGCCAGATATCTCGGCCTGAGTAGGCCCGCGCTACCTCCACCCAAGGCTGGCCCTCGTGACCTTCGTCTCGGTAAGGTGTCCAACGAACCTATAGAAGGAGTCAAGGTCAGCATGCATTTCAACCTTTGCATCTTAAGTTTAAAGTTTAGAACTCACCGATGCATAGGGAAGAGAATCGATGTCATCCTGAATCGCCCGCACCTGGCGTTTGAGCGATCCCGTGTCCCGCCTAGTCACCCATCGCCTCGCGATAGGTAGACGGTCTGCATGAGCCTCTAGCCCTCTACTGAGGTGAGGCAAGTAGAGGTAGGCCCACACCTGCATTCCACACATGCATTAATCAGATAATCATGTAAGCATAAGCATTCAAATTCAGGGCATTCAAATTGAGATCATACCTGGAGAAATGGAGCGAAGCCGCCAAGCATCGTCTGGCGGGTAGTGGTGCCGAGGGAGTCAAACAGAAAAGCCAGCACGGCCGCGCCCCAAGCATACGACCCCACACCCTCGAGGTCCTCCAGTAGTGGTAGCAATCGGCAGCTCACCGCATCTCCTCTCGTGGCAAAGAGCAGCCGCCCGAACAGAAACACCAAGAACCGCCTCAGTACCCTATCTGCCTCGGCTCCTGGCTCGGCAGACACTCTCGCCCTCGCTCGGTCCCTCAGTCTCTCCAGGTGCTGCTCGGGTAGCTCCCCGACTGAGATCCCGGCGCCTCTCAAACCCAGGCTATCCTACAGTCTGCCTCGCGGTAGTAGGGATGACGACCGTCCCGGTCTATCCAGCTCCAGTCCTAGCAGCTGCTGTGCCTGCTCCCGGTAGTCTGAGTGGGTGAAGCTGCTCACTGGTGCCCCGTGCACTCGGAGTCCCGTAATCCGTGCTATATCCTCGAGTGTAGGGATCATGTGTCCCCACGGGAATAGGAAGGCCTTGCTGATCGGATCCCATCTGTCCTGTAGTGCTAGCAGCAGCGCGGCGTCAGTCCGGAGTACCTCCACGCTCAAGAACTCCGCAAACCCCATCGCCGCCAGCCTGACCCTCTGAAACTCAGGCAAGGCAAGGTACACCGCTCTGACCTGCAACCACGAGATCCTGGTCCGGCTCTTCCCCTGCAAAGGCATTTCACCATTTAAGGATCAGCATAATTCACATAAACATTTCTAGATAAAAAGAAATTGAATTTTCGAATGGGGGTCTGGGATGGTCGCGGTCCTCAAGGAACCGCTACTACAGGTCGCGGCTACTGGTTGACCGTGACATGTCCGCCATGACGGGCCGGGCCTTCCCCGTTTCTAGCCTTGTCCTCATGGGCTTTTTAGCCCTACATTCTATCATTTGGGGATCTTCGATCCCGTTCTAACCGAATGCAACAAGATAAATTAAAATTAAAGGGGCAAAAGAGGAGTTTTGGGCCGTGGGGGCTTACCTCGGACGGTGGCGCTCCCGGGGCTCGTTTTTCCTCGCCGTCCCCCTCGGTTCCTTCGTCGGCCTCTTCGACGGCCTCGTCGGGATCTTCGGGAGCGACGGGAGGGATTTCTTCCTCCGACACCGGCGGTGGCTGTTCGTCTCCCGCCGGTGGCTCCGTGGAGGACGAAGCGCCCACGTCCGCCTCCATGATCCTACGGAGGAAGCGGCGTGTGAGTTGCTTCTTCGGCATCTCTCCGGTTGGCCGGGGAGGCTGGGGAGGAAAGGGGAGTTGGGGGAGGAGTTTAGGGTCGGTTTTTTTTGCGAAATAGAAATGGAGGGAATGAAGGGGCCGCCGAAGGGGCGGCCGTTATTTTTCAAAACCGGCTACATTGTCGCGGTCTGTCGAAGACCGCTACCATATGGTAGCGGCTTGGTGAAGACCGCCTTCTATGGATAAGGTCCTTATGCTTGTTTATTCACTTGCTTGGTCTCTGCTTGGTCATATGGCTTCTCTTCGGTGATGTTTGTTCTTCCATGATCGCACATATGCTTTGTTTGTTTCGTCATTATGGTGAAGTTGGTTCGTTACATTATATATTGTCTGCCTTTGGGCATTATGTTCTACTCTGTTCAGGTTTATTTGCTTGTGATTTTCTCATCTTGAAAAGCCATAAAAATTCAAATATGTGAAAAGACAAAAAAATGCCGTTCCGCTTGACAGGTAAGTCAGGTATGGCTTTCTATCCCTCCTCTTTATTGCATTACTATATGGTATTATATTATATTATCTCAAGGACCAGTTGGTTTCCCGCGTGTTCCAGGATCTGATGTTCCCCTTCAACAAAAACAATGATGATCTAGGTTCACGCGTTTAACCTCCGGATAGGCCGCTAGGTTGGGAAAACTAGGGGAGGATGGTTCCATCCTGCACGCCGTGGTTGTAGATGGTATCTTGACCTTGGTTATCCCCAGGCTAGCAATATTATCCTTGAGTATTGGCTGTTTTATGTTTTCTTTGCATTTGTTTTAATGATTTCTTTATTTTAGCCCAACATGCATCATGTCATCTTTTGAGCATTCACGCCTCGTGATCCGTTCAAGGGTTTCTCCTCTGTAATGGTTAATTGCACTTCAATTCACTTGGATAAGAGATTCTCATTCCGCTCTGAATTTGAACGATTTCTCTGATCTTTTCGCTTGGTCTGGTTGGCCAGTGTGATTCCTGTCTGGATTTTTATCCCGGTTGCTTTTCCTACTTTTTACGTTATGTTCCTTTCCGACCCCCTCATCGTCTGTGGATTGTGTCCCCGATGGGCCTGGTCGTGCTTCCTTTTTTCTGTTAGTTTAGTTATCCGGACATGTCTCATCCGCGTCGTCCATTCCAGGTGGTTAGTTCGGCGTTTTCAGGAGAGTTCCTGTCACTTGTTGGTTATAACGGGTGTCTTTTACCTTGCTGCCCGCTTGTCAGTTCTCTCTGCTTCGTCTCCACGTCATCTCCGTTTCAGGTCGCTGTTACCTTCGCTCCATCTCCTTTCCACTTCGCCTCCATGTCGCCTCCGCTCGCTCCCTTGCAAAGCGGACACCAAGGAGGGGCATTTGTTGACACCCGTTTTATGCCTACAAGTTGAGTCCTTTTCTTATCCCCCTGATATCGTCCCGAGTTATCCATTACTTTAAGGTATTTCCTTGATGGGGTTTTGAGTATATCTATTCATTACCAAGCTTCTTACTCCCTGGACGGGGTTTGTTTGGAGTCAGTTTTCCCTTGGCGTATATCCTGCTGATAGCGGTTCTCTCTAGACCGCTATCACATGGTAGCGGTCCTATGAGGACCGCTTTCACCCTGCGACCCATTCCTTTGAAGCTGACCCGGTCAAACCTTATCCCCATGCCTGGTAGCGGTTTTGACCCGACCGTTTCCATTGGTAGCGGTCGTGCGATAGACCGCGTTCACCACCCAAGCCCAGTTCCGTCCGTAGCTCCGTTTTCTTCGCCCGGAGGTGTCTTAGGACTCTATCTTCGAGAGAGTTACGGCCCCGGACGGGTGGTGGACTCTCTTGGACGATTTTTCTTTGATTTTTCAGGAGTTTATCCTTTGGAAAACTCTGGAATTCGCCCCGGGGAACCCCAACTCGACCTAGGGTTTCTAAGGGATCGATATATAAGGGTTGGCTTCTTCCTCACTTTGTGGGGGGGACTTTTGGGAATTCACGCCGAAACTCTGCCGGCCTGGGGAGCGATCTTCTGCCAAGGGACCATGCTGTTCACGTTCTAAGCATTCTCTTGTCCAGGGAGTATCTAGATCCTAGCGTTCAAACCCTCCTTCGTTCATTACTTTTCTTTACGTTGCATCTCTATTCTTGCATTATCTCGCGTTGTTCTATCATGTTCTAGTCATTCGTTGCATGCTTAAACATCCCTCCCACTGTTTGTCACGCCCCACAGGGGTTAAAAATCACCAACCCCCAGGTACTTGCCTCCCTTTGTTATGCGTTTTAATTATTATAGTTTGATAGATACTGCACTACTCGTAGATCTAATTGGGTTTATTTTCTTTGTGTCTTCATCCTTCCCTGCAGGTTTACAGTATATTCAGCACGAGGCCCCTCTCTCTTGGCCGGCTGAGAGAGAGGGAGGATCGAACCCACAGCCCACGTTTTTGGGTGATGGTAGCGGTCTGGGACAAACCGCCTTCATCAGGTAGCGGACGTGCGACCAACCGCCTTCACCTTTCAGCATCCCGCTTGCGAGTGCCGCTACCCTTCTCCTTTCCAAGGCTTGTAGCTCGGTCTTCCTGAGGTATTAGTCTTGGTGGCGATCACGGTCAGTTCTCTACTCCTCGTCCCCCTCTGTGTTTCATGAAAGTTCATGTCTATCAGTATGCTTACATCATTTAGTTAGGGGACGTCGCAAGATTGAAACACACATATATATATCTACAGAGACGCGATCATTCCCTTTCTATTTCGAGGTCCCCGACCTCTGGCGATCACACTCCTTTTGTTGTGGGGCCTCCAGCCCCTGGCGATCACACAGAAAACACACGTTGTGACGACCCAAGATCCAGATACCGAGGAGAGCCCGATACCATTCGAATCCTGGCCCGCCGCCCACGAGCCGGGAGGGCTCGGAAGGCTAAAAGGAGTGTGGAGGTACAAAGAAATAGGAAATAAAGCAAGAAAATTCACTAATTAATAGAAATAAAAAAATAATTACTGCAACAGAGTCCACACCAGTAGAAAGTACAGTCTAAAGCAGTAAAACATACCATATGCCAAGTGAACACTCAGCCCGATGAGCTGGCAACTAAGAACCTCCGAACAGCACCCTCGAACTTCGAGAAAGAACTGCCGCACCTGAAAAGTAGGGGTGAGCCTCCTGTCACTGGCTCAGTAGGGATCCCGCAGAACCCCAACCGAGAACAACGACGGTAGCAAAAAGCAACGCTAACAAGAGCAACAACCGCAACAGCAGGAACAACAAACCGGTGGCCAGTAAAAACTCGGCGCTACAGCTACTCCTACTGTACCAGCCAAGCAGAAATAGAGATCCCGATCTCACCATCGGGAACCGAACCACACTAACACCACCTATCGAGGCAAAAACCCACGGCAGCTCCACCGTGAAGGCCTGTCCTCCCAGACAAGGCCAACCTGGACCACGCTGTCCAAGGTAACGTCACGACCACGCTGTCGTGAACACAACTCTTACAAGACGCAACCTCGGTGAAGCCACTGGCACCCTGGCCACTACCTCGGAAACACCGGACGGTCCAGATAATCACGTCTCGCAGACGGGAAATGAAACCAGAACAAGAGAGTCACGTCTCACATGATAGGAGTACCTACCCACCAGAAGCAAGGCCGGATGCGTCCACTGACGACTTAGACCGCGCCTCAGGTGTCCCCCTCGACCCCTGGTGGAACGGGGACACCGTACTAGTAACCACAGAACAAGAACTAGTTGGGGTCGCGCTCGTCTGCGCGGGTCTAACTGCCCCCAACCACGTGTGCACACTCAGACCATGCGTCCTAGGTCTGGCTCTCTGATTGGTTTTCCCCTCAACCGGACTCTAGCTGCAAGACGTGGGGCCCGACGGTAACCAGCCTAAAAACCGTCTCTCTGGAGTAGCCTCGCCACCACTCCCTGGTGGGACCATCCGCGTGTCGGAAGGCTACGACTAGTGGGGAGTCACTGATGTGACCACTCTCCAAAAAGAAACTCTGTGAAGCACGCACGCACGCTGCGCGAAAGTCGAGAAGAACCAAGTGGCGCCGAGCCACTTGACTTTGGACATTCTTCTAGACTCACTAAATCTGACGATCCTTGAGTCACAAGACTCGGGGTCGAGACCGTTGCATGCAACGGCACACTGCCGTTAATCTAGGCTAATCCCTAGGTCTAAAACCACGGTAGCATGAATACCGAGGCAACTCACGAGTCGCCGAGACCATCCCCTCAAAAGGGAGCTCAAGAGACCTCCAGCCCTAGGCTGGGTGACTGGACTCATAGTCCAAGGCCACAAACATGGCCCAAGAGGAAAGCACAGAAGCACGATTCCCAAGATAGCTCACAAGCCACCATGCCAATTCCCATCCTAGGGAAAAGTGAGAAACCTCCAACCCCAGGCTGGCAACTGGACTTGCAGTCCAATGCCAAACACTTGGCCCAGTCGGGAACCATCTTCCGCAGAAACCTACGACATACAGGGGAACCCCACCGCACTCACACTGATACACGGCGACTCGATCGAGCGTAACACAAAAGCCCGGAACACATGGGGTCACCCGGACCCACCACACCTATGGGAACGCTAATCAAGATAATACGGTACCTCCAGACACCCCAGAAACACCGATACGGAACTCACGAGGTGTCCGTGACACTCACGAGGCCGAAGGTCGATCACTGGGTCACAACCGGGTCGACCGGAGACCAACACGATGGTAAACGGCATGACAAGCACGAAGAATCACCTAGCGGTCTACCCTGGACCGCTAAGGAAAGGCTAGTAGTCTACCACTGGACCGCTTAGCACCCTAGAACTCACGGACCCCTAGCGGTCACCTCTCTGACCGCCAGGCAGGTGGCGGTCTTTTGCCTGACCGTTAGGCGATGCCTAGCGGTCAGTCGCGAAACCGCTACCCGACCGACCTCAAACGACTCCAAAACAGAAAACGGTCTTGCCCTTGACCGCTAACAGGAGCTTGGCGGTCTACCCATGGACCGCGAAACACTAGCTAGCGGTCTACCTCTGGACCGCTAAACCCACTAGCGGTTTATCGCATGACCGCCAGCCTTGAACTGACATAGGCGGACCCCTAGCGGTCCCCACATGACTGCTAGCGCCCCTAGCGGTCTCTGGAACGACTGCTAAATCATCCCGAGCCTGAAAATGGCGGGAAACACCAAAAAATCCGATCCACCCCCCGATCATCGCCCGATGATGGGGAAACAAAGGGGAATCCTTCCCCAACCAACCTAGCATGCATCTATGTATGCCCTTAGATCGGTCAAAAATCTCACGAAACGGGAGATCCGGCGCACCACCCCAAAACATGGATTATTCTCCAAAAAGCTCAAATAAACCCGCTCGACTCACCACGGCCTACCAAACTCACGGGAAACGAAGTGCACGAGCTGGAGATCCATCTCCCTACCTCCACCAAAGATTTGACACGCCGTGGACGCCGATCCACGAAGAAAACGTCGCAAAACCCTCGCCGGCTCACGAACTCGCACCCGAGCTTCCACGAGCCACCGGACCTCGATCCTCGTCCAGTCCATGCCGCTCCTCGCCCCACGAACACCGCCACCTCACCCTCGTCCATCTCTGTCGGCCGCCCAGAGAGAAGAGAGGGGGAGAGAAGAGAACGTGAGAGAGAAGAGAGAGGGAAACAGTGAGAAATGAGAGGGGAGAGAGAAAAGAGGTTAATATATATAGAAAAATCCAAAAATTCTAAAAATTCAGAAAAATATTAAAAATTACCTCCGCGATCCTCGGGAGGAGCACAACACATCGGTACTATCCTGGAGTCAGAGAATGTCACAGTTCACCCTGCACAAAGTTACGAAGGCATATCAGGGAAAAACACGTGTAAAGCACAAAATACACTCCGAGACCCACGAAAATGATCCGAAAAATATCCAAAAAATCCAAAGCATTACACACGTGTGTTGCACTCCTATGGTTTTGATGATGGCATGCACTATAAGTCAATCATGATAGTCTATCTTAATACATTCTTCTTTTATACATTCTTCATATACTGCACTCTCTGGTTTTACTCTGAAAGTGTCGACTCCCAGAGTCGACTTTTGGTGGTAAGGCCCATGCATACTCAGTTCATTCTGTATTGAGTCCGTGCATATGCTGCATTTCAACTGAATAGGGTCTGTGCATGCTTTCATCAAGTCGGTGCAACCTTCGTTGAGGCACGCGACTAAGACCGTGCATGTTGAGCTCCAGGCACAGATGCAAGTCGGTGCAATGCACTGTAGCGCACGCAGTCGAAGTCTATGCACTTGACTATAGTGTGCACATTAAACACTTGGCGTGTGCGAGACCGAATCGGTGCAAGTTGCATTTCATGCATTCTTACAGTCGGTGCAAGTCTACCTTATGCCAACCAGGTCTGTGCAACTTTAGTTGCTGCGAGCATTTAAGTCAGTGCATCATTGTCATATGTCACCACACGGTCGGTGCACATCCTCCCTGTGCACTTTGCTAGCTTGTGCATATCTGCTCGTATGTCTCCAAGGTTTGTGCATCGTTTCATGTCAGATGGGAATAGATCAGTGCTTTCATCTATGTTGAGTTCATAATGTCTGGTATGGAAGTCTGTGCATGCTTAAGTCTAAGAAAATACTAGATCTTTGCATTCCCCATTTTTGCACACATTAAGTCGGTGCAACTTATGTTGCAACCATTGGTGAAGTCAGTGTCATCCACTGTTCACCTTGTACAAGGTCAATGTATTGGTGGTCTTGCACATTTATCCTCGGTGCAACCTTCATTGTCGCACGCCATCAGGTCGGTGCAACTCTTGCACCGAGCACATAAAGTCTGTGCACATTTCTTTGGCATGTCCGTGCTTATCTCGCATAATGCATAGCAGAGTCTGTGCAACTCTTGATTCTTGCACGCGTAAAGTCTGTGCAAGATAGCTCTTGCCATTTTTAGTCAGTGCAGAGTATGTACCAACTCGGTGCACTTATTGTTTATACTCACACGTAGCCTGTGCATCTTTTAGCTCTGCACTTGAATCAAGTCTGAGCACATGTTAACTATGTGAGCATTGAGTCCATGCATATGAGTACTTATGCTATATTGAGTCTATGCATGTTTGCATTAAGGCCTCATCAAGCTTATTCAATCTTTATAATTGTCTGACTATCATATGTCTTGATGGACTAACATGACATCTGCTCGTGATCGTTAAGGGCACGTGATCCAAGGCAGACCGTCCCTGAAAGGAACTGCCACGTGGATTCCTACTTTTCAGATCCTGACACGTGGCTAATACATTCCTAAAGCTTCTTGGCGGGAGTGTTCCCTCCACACGCCTAGGGCGTGAGCTCCTGGGTCCCAGACTAAAGCTTTATACAAAAGCCTTCTTCTACGATCAGATAGAGATGAGAGAAGAAAAAAATTGAAGAAAAAGAGATCAAAGCAGAAAAAGAAGAGAATATAAGAAAGGGTGTGCAGCCAGAGAGAAGAGCACGAGAGCTAGCAGAAGAAGAAAAAGAAGAAGGAGTTGCCAGGGGAGCAAGAGAGCGTACTGAGAAAAGAAGAGAGAGCCTTCCCTGAAGATCAGAGTTGTATTGGCCTCTGGATCAGATCCAAGCCAAGTTACTCTTACGGAGCTACATTTATTTTTGTTACTCTCTTTGTTTTCGCTTGTTCTTTCCATTCTCTTAGTACTTTTCGATACTCTGTTGTGGGTTTGGGTTCCTCCTTTAAACTCAAGAGAAGGGAGAATTGTTCTCCGAATTGCGAGTGACTGGGTGTCACTCGTGGTTTCCCTATGGGTTTCAGAGGAAGGAAGACTGCGTCTCCGGTTGACAAGTGACTAGGTGTCACTTGTGGGTCCCCTCTGCTGTAGAGGAAGAGAGGTCTGCGACCTCTGGCTTGCTTGTGACGGGGTGTCACTAGCAGTTCCCCTTCGGTTTGAAGGAAGGGATATTCATCTCCGATTATGGTCTTGTGGGTAGCAAGTCCAGGTGCCAAGCTTCTGTGGGTTGTAGAGATTACTTTGAGGGATTTGTCTCCCTCGGTTTGTCAAGCTATTAGGCAGCGTCTGTTGCAGACTGAGTCTGTTGTTCTTACTTTTGCAAGGGAAGCCTCACTCCGGTTCTGAGTGAGGGATGGACGTAAGCAGACTGTGGGTCTGGCCAAACCACCTAAAAATATCATGTCCATCGTGGTTTGCTCCTTGCGCTCCTCCATATCATCTATCTCCCCTTCACAGGTTGTGTGTGCTTGATTGCTTGCAGTTCGCCCTTGTGATACGTTGAAAATTTTATATGTCTGTGAAGAGTATGTTCTTATGCTTAGTGGAATTATATTTCATATGCAAGCCTGAGTGTTTCAGCTCACGGTTGTGAGAAGAAAGTAGTTGTGCTGTCTCATTTGATTACTGAGTGCTATTAAAAATTTTATTCCGTAATTATTTTTAATTGGGTGTATTTTGTTGAAAGATCCATTCACCCCCCTCTGGATCCATTTCTGAGTGCCACCGTATCTAATAATTGGTATCAGAGCGGGTTGCTATGTAATCGGATCCAACGATTCGCAGCAGACCCTACAGCTTCCTTGGTGCATTTCTGAGAGGGTCTTGTCTCTTTGTGTTCGGTGCTTTGCTTTTGCTGATTTGGTGTTGTGCCTTGCTGATGTTTGACTTTGGTGCATTTTTCATACATCGTCCTTAGATCTATACTTGGTCAGTCATTCTTCAATGGCTCATCCGTCGATCTTTAGAGGTAATGATTTCGATCTATGGCTGGAGAACTTGCATCGGTATGTAAGATCAACAGATCCTGATATTTGGAAGGTAATGGTTCACGGTCCACATAAATTATCGAGAGATAAATCTAAATGGACTAATAAGGATAGATTGAAAGATTCTATGAACTCTAGAGCATTAGATTTAATGAAAGCATCACTTGATAGAGCTCTAATTTCATGTGTCATCCTGCTGGTCTGCCAAGGAGATCTTGAATAAACTGAAGACTGTCAGCTTTGGAAATGAAGACCGATGCATGATGGGTCAGGGCAGTGAACAAAGTAGCAAACAAGATGAAGAAGAGGAAGACGAAGATGAGATACCTTCTGAATTTGACAATTACACTGAGGATGATTGGATTGCTGCATACAATGAGTTGCTTGATTCTTACGAACAGTTGAGAAAACAAAATAAAATGATGAAAAATAAAATTGATCAGAACAGTACTAACTCATCTGGTGAAAATTGCTTGAATCTGAAACAATCGTATGATGCTTGTCTATGTGATATGCTTAGGCATAAAGAACAAGTTTCTTTGTTGAAAAATGAAAACAATGAAATTGCTGATAAGATTTCTAAACTGGAAGATGAGCGGGATATTAAAAATGATGAGCTTCTAATGAAATTGCAAAAGTTGAATAAGGTCAATTCAGAAGTAGACAAATTGAAACTTGAGAATGCTGAACTTCAGAAGAACAATGAAAAATGTGAAACGAAGATAAAAGAACTCAAGGAGAAACCTTCAAATGTTTGTTCTATAGAGTCAACTTGCAATAAATGTCCTTTCCTAAAGGAACGTAATGAAGATCTCTATCTTGAAAATGAATGGCAGAGGAAGTTAATTGCCTCCCTTAAAGAAGAAAATAAAGAGTTGTTGAATGAGAAACTTGAATTTGAACAAAGAGATGAGAAATTGATTGAAAAACTGGACTTAGTATCCAATAGTAAAAAGTGCAATGAAGAAATTGAGAAGGAGAATAAAGATCTGAAAGAACAAAACAAGAAACTCATGGTCCTGAATGTTGTAATTTCATAGAGGCTTCTGGCTATCGAGAAAGAAAGATCTACTAATAAGGAAATTTAATCTGATAAGTTTGAGGAGGAAAACATTGAATTGAAAGATGAAATTGAAAAATTAAAACTGTTAAGCACTGCTATGTCTGAAAAGCTTCTCACATTAGAAAAAGAACAATCTGTCTGCATTGAAGAATCTGAAAAATTGAGCTATCTAGAACAAGATGTTGAGAAATATAAAACTGCAAACAAGGTAATGAGTGAATGTGTTAATTGTAGCGAACAAGAGATTGCTAGTTATGAGATACATATTGCATCTCTAGAAAATGAAATTCATGATCTGAAAAACTCTCTGTCAAAGTTTGTAAATGGTCAATAAAACTTGGATAAGTTGCTAGGTGTCAAGATAAATTTTCAGAAAGAAGGGTTGGGCTATAACCCTGCAAAGAAAATGAACTTTGAAAATAAAATGCAAACAATCTTTATTTCCAGTGTTGGTTCTCTCAGCTCATTGAACCCACCTATGTTTCAGTTCACTGCTCAAAGGAGTCAGAAGCAAAATGCTCAGAAAAGTCAGAAACCAACTAAAAGGATTAAAAAGGTTGACCACCTGCAGAAGAAGCATACTCAAATTAACATCAAAAGTGTGCATTCTGTAAACAACACAAACACACACAAACATGCACATAAAAAGGAAAATCAGAAATTTAGAACAATGAATGCTAAGAATTCATCCGATAGAAACCATGCTACTATTGACACTAAAAATATTCCTAATATTTCCTGACTTCTGCTTCTGCAAGTCTTAAGTTCTGATCGGGTGCTCCTGTGCCGACAGATAAGAAAAGAAAAGAAGGAAAGGAGTGACAGATGCCAAACAAAGATGAGGAGCAAAAGAAGAAGAGAGGAAAAGGAAAGACGCCCGGTTCCAATGGACAACCGCTGAAACAAGACTCAAGAGCTCAGAAAAGGCTCGGGACCATCCCCGAACGAACAAGATAGAAGCTTAGACATCAAGGCAAGTCAGCCGATGGGTCAACCCTCACAAAAGAAGAAATAAGCACAAATGGGCCTAAACAAACAAAAATGGGCCAAAAGATGCTAAGAAATGAGCTGAAACCGGCACGAGAGTGAATCGGCACGGAAGTGAACCGACACGGGAGTGAACCGGCACGGAAGTGAACCGGCACGGAAGTGAGTCGGCACAGCATCGCAATCAGCGCGCAAACACCAATCAGCACGCCGGTTCCTCTATGCGCCGATCGAAATAGGGCCACACCCTCTATATATATAAACCTTGCTTCGAGCACAAGAAAGAGAGCGGTAGAAGCCAAAGAGAAGAGAGAAGGAAGGGATCGAAGCCAGAGCAGCCACAAAAAAAGAGACACGAGAGCCCGCTGAAAGGGATCTGAAGAGGGGGAGAGAGCAGCAGAAGCCCGGGGAAGGAGATCCAAGGTGGGGGTTCGTCTATCAAGCGCCTTCAGGGGCTATATTCTCCCCTTCCCCATCTTTGTTTCGCTCTGTTTTCTTTCTTCTTTTTTTGTATGCTTCGAGCGCTGTTCCTCCGTTGATATCAAATGCCGGTATAGTCCGATAGATTGTAAAGGGGCATCATCTACATGTAAATTCTTGTAGTCTGATTCCCCTTTCGTGCTGAATGTATGCGTTCCTTTGAATGAAATGAGATATGGGATTCTGAGTTTCTCCTCTCTCTGCCTCTCTGAAATTTACTATATTCGATAGCTGTTGTGAATAGATTTCATTCCATTATATGCACATCCCTCAGATCATCTGAGTGGTCTCTATTGCATCGTCTCTGCGTTTTCAACCTCATAATCACGATGAGAGTCTGAGACAGTCCATCTCATGGCTTCTCATCCGTGAGATAAAGAGGGATATGTTTGAATCAAAGCTTTTGGAATTCGATCAATGATCTGGCTCCCAGTGAGGATTTAGAGTGACAGTCCTCTTCTCATCTGAGTGATTTTTCCCCTTTCCGGCCATCTCAAAACCCCTGAATAAAACCCCTCTAAGCCTTAGGCGAAGCCTCTCAGAGCCCTTAAATAAAACCTCCCAGAACCCTCAGGTAAAAACCCCAAAGATCCACAACATCGCAAACCCTTAAAACCCCCTCTGAAACCTCTACTATCGGGGTAGGAAGGTCTCCCGGCACGGCCCTCTTTCGGAGCGGGTTCCGCGCCGAGTGATGGGCGCGCCAAGGAACACCAGCGCGCCGACCACTCTTCAAACAGCTCCCCAGGCCGATGGCCCTTTGTGTTCTTTGTCGCGCCGAGACTAGCTGCGCCGACACCTTCATGCCGACACCCTCATGAACCCACCCAGCCTCATCATCTCCAGTATAAAACCATCACCCCCCCGGGGAGGAGTAATATCCCTTTATTCAAGCCCATGGCAGCTAAATTAACGGGGTTAACCCCCCTACATTCTGTCACCCCACTGGTCTTTGGAGTTCTGCCACTGCATGTTCTCCCATGGCCTCTTCAGGGGGATATTAACAAACACCACGATGAGTGGACACCGTCCCGTCGGATTACGGTCCTTTTGGATCCCGGACTACGCCTATCTCTATTACGGATTCCGTCTCGGCTCTCAGTGGACGGTTTCTTATATGCCCCATCAACCCTCTGGGTACGGGGGAGATGCTGCCGAATTTTTGCCAGACATAAAGACTAACTGTCTAATTGTTAATAAAATAAAATAAAAAAACATAATAATGAAAATGAAATAAATAATAAACGTAAACGAATAAAATAAATAATAATAATAATGATGACGAAAATGAATAAATAAACAAATAGAATAAAAATAAATAAATAAAAAATATATAATAATAATAGGTAAATAAAAAAATGCCACACAGAATCGGCAGGGGGTTTCCTCTCGGCGCCATTGCTTCTCGGCGCCAAAAGCGCGCCGAGATAAAAGCACGCCGAGATGAAAAGCCACGTCGAGATCCCCGTTGTGTATAAAAAAAACAACAAAAAAAAGGTTGTCCAACTCCTGCTCACATAAAAAAAATGGTGGAAAGGTGACGCCGACGGATACCATTCGGCGGCACTTCATCCCCTTTTATCTTAAAACAAATAAACACGACGCACACGTGCACTTCACACTACTTGCATGCACTTTACACTTTACCCATTAAACAAATCATGGGGTACACTTAAAAGCAAAACACACCTAATCTCCCCACTAGCCTTAATCCATGCATAACCACGTTACAATAAATGCACATATGCGTTCAACCCATTCCCCCCTCCGTTAACAAAGAAAAAAAACTAAAACTAAAACCAACCTAAACACTAACTCATTAAAACAAAAAAAAACGTTAACATTAAACTCCCCTTAATAAGCCATGCACAAACACTCACGTTATACACTCCCTCATATACATACATTTATGCATATGCATATGCATATAAATATTTACATAACAAATAAATACAATGCATAAACATTTCATGTGCATCTAATAAAAATAATAAATATAATACGATGTGATGAAATAAAATAAAAAGGAGAGTGAAAGAGAGAGATAAGAATACATAATAAACAAATAAATGACAACAAAAAAATTAAAAAATGGGTGAACAAATAATAAAAAGGGGTGAATAAATGAATAATTGTCAAACAAATATTAACAAAGGGAATCTAAAGATGCATGCATTCAGTATAAGAAAATATAAAACAAATAAATGGTAAATAAATAACAAGTGAATAATGAAAAGGGGGATAACATAAATAAAAATGAGAACAAAAGTAGTCATGTATCTAAAATAATAACAAGACAAATAAAGGAATAATGAATCTGGCTGCGTCCGCCCCAGAACCTTCATCTTCCCCAGACCCCGGGTATGGGATAGTAATGATGTTCCGACAAGCCGTGCTTGGATCTCGGGGCTCGCCCCACTATAACCAAAGCGTGACCTTGTCCTGGGCCGATAACTCACTGAATTTGATTTGTTCCGATCGGGTTTTAATCGCGTTCCCTCGGTTCTTGAACAACAAATTTGCCGCTCCCCGGCATACATTGTCCCGATAATCTTCAGACTTGCTCGAATACGGTCACACCTTGCCACTTCATGGGTCCATGTATGTGCACCGTAATGTCGTGTACAGCTTCAAAATAGGAGGGCCATGATGCCCCTCGGAGCAGAATGGTGGTGCCAAAGTCTCTCTCGAAGTTATAAATGAATGATCAAACAAATAATAAGCGATAATACTGACTACTGTTATCTTGCATGCTCGCCTCATCCGATTCTCCGATACATTAAATGGTGATTTATGGAAAGTCGGGTTATGCCCGATCGGAAGCTATCACCAAGCGTGATGATAGTCCTCGGACCTAAGTTCTCCGCCTCGTACCGGGAGTCGATTTAATAAATACGTACTGCTACATTGTGTGCTTGCATGCAATTACATTTTAGTTATATGGGCCCCATGGTCTTTATTTTGACGATTAATCAAGGGTTGTCTCTCTTTTGGAGGGGCGTAATTAACGTCGTCGCCTTTATAGTACGACGGGTTTTGGGTCCCGACACGATCACCCATAATTGTCTGATTAGTCAGATGAGCGCATAATAAATTGTCACGACAGTGACTGGCACGCCTAATTAATAAACCAAATAAACAAGTAAAATAAACAAATAAATATCAAATAAAATATTCTAATAAAAATCTCATCTCCCACAAGCTGGCACGCCCGGTGGGACTCAACCTCCCTTCATCTTCTCGCCAAAATAAATGAACCATGGGGTCCTCGCTCAACTACTTCAAACCCTAACTACTCGTTCGTCTTGTCTTTCCCCTTTACAAGTTAAAGCGATGGCGAACGGACTATCCGGACTTGACTTTGGCCCTCAGATCGTGTCCGATCATGCTACACACGGCTACCTTGCTGTACCTACCACCTTCGGTAACTTTTCCCCGGTCGTTGGCTTCCCCAACTTCCTGGGAGTTGCATTCGCGGATCTCCTGGACGTGGAAAATTCTGAACCTACGAAGCTGAAGAACAACAAACCTACGGCCCCGCAAAGTGAGGGTCAAATCAAGAAAACTTTGCTGAAGAGCCCGGTGATCGTGAGTTGCCACGTTCACCATATTACCTGCCTGATTGGGGCATATGAGAAGAGGCCCGCTGGGGTCAATAGAGAAAACTTCAGAATAAGAAGAGTCACTGCTACTTCCCAATGCCGACTCTTGGCATCTAGGAAGTCCATGATGATCGGGGGGCATCCGAGTCTACTTCAATGGCCGTGATGCCAAAATTCTGCCAGATCGGATCACCCCGACTGTGCCCACTCACAACACCTTCCAAGTGCTAGCAAGCCGGAGGGTGAATTTTAATGACAACAAGCAAGGGAGGCCGACCCCAAATCTCTTAAAGTTCAGACAAGTCTGGGTTCCCAAGAAGACCCAAAACACTACACCGGCCTCGCAGAACTTCAACACTTCTACTGATGTCCCCAAAAGAGGGAGCAAAAGGGATGTCCGTGCAGAAGATACCATGGTTGTGATCCCTTCACCCACCATCGGGGTCTCCGCAAGACAAGCCCACATCTCCAAATTATCGAGGAATTTTGATCAAGTGGCCAAATTGACACGGCTTTCATACATGCCGTCAGCCCGAATCCAAGTGCTACCTTCTGCCATCTCTACAGAATGCAGTCGGGAAGACACAATGAGGATGGTCTGGGAATATTTCCATGCCTTTAGAGGTCCCATCATGGGTCGGTAAAGGTCAGCTCAAGTCATCAGGGCCGAAGAGGAAGAAAAAGACAAGAGGGCACCGGTTGAGGTGAATGAAGAGGGGAGGCGAGCCAAAGCTAGAAGCCTTGAAAGGCCTCCACAATATGAAAAGATGAAAGGAGCTACTATATATGAAGAGCCGACTTTCTCCCATCGGGCTCAAAGGGGAGTCGGAAAGCACAAAAGAAGAATGCAAATTCTTACTTGCAATATGACAGGGGTGATGAGTACACATGGTCCCCTACCAAATGAACAAGAAGAGTCGGCCGAGATTGCCAGAAGAATAGACCCGGTGACAAGACGGGGAAAAAATGAGGTTGAGCTACGGCAAACCACAAAGGGCAAGCAGCTTGCTGAAGAAAACATCACTACTGTCACCGCTAGAATAGTGGCATCTGAGCAAGGGGGAGCATTCCCACCTCCTTCAATTGAAGCTCCTTTGGGTAACACGCTCAAGGGCATCAGTGATAAAACAACAATGGACCCTGCCGTTCTGATGCTGCTGCAAGGATATCAGCGGGAGATAAAGCTGCTGAAGAGTAAATTAAATGAAAAGACTGAGCATGTTGCAGCGCCCGAGCAATTGGGGGCACAAATTAAATGGGCCATCACAGGAAGGTTTTAACCCCGGGGTGCTCCTTCACCAGTCGTTCTACAAACTGCTGATCAAAACTGGGCCACTCCCCAGCATTATTCTCAATGGCTTCAGCCAGCATGGCTAATGCCTCCCCAAATGCAGCGACAGGCTCCCCTGTTAGAGCCTTTGCCATCCAATGCTATGACTTCGACCCCATTATCGATGCAGCCTTTTCACCTCCACACTCAGCCAATGGAGCCAGCTATGGTAAATAAATTGATGATGGAACAGATGATCGAGGCGAGGCTGGGAAAGAGGGGTGGTGATGATTACGTCCCCTTCAACATATATGAAGTGCCATATCCAGCTCACCATGCTACCAAAAGACTGCCGCCGGGCGTCAATAAACTCCCAAAATTTGACAAATACAACGGGAAGGGCTCCCCGAAAGAGCATGTTGCACACTATATATCAACCATGGGCGACTTGGCAGCGGACGATTCGTACCTACTGAAGTTCTTTGGGTCTTCACTAACAGGACCCGCCTTCGAATGGTATTCCAACTTACCAGCCGGGTCTATCCACGACTGGCCAGATATGCAGCGAAAATTCAGTGAAAGATTCCACGTCATCGAGGCAGAGGTGACCGTGGCTGAGCTGTTGACAACCATGCAAGAAGATGATGAGCCTGCTGCAGAATATATCAAAAGATGGAGGGATCTTTGCATGAGGTGTCAACGTCCCCCGCATCCAGAAGACACAATACAAATATGTAAACAAAATCTAAAGAAAGAGGTTCTGGAAAGGATGATCGGAATAGAAATCCGATCTTTTGACCGATTAAGTGATATTGCCACGGAGGTTGAAGACTTCTTCACAAGATATCCCTCCATTTCTACTGACTCAAGTCATGAAGCCAAGCAGGTTAATAAGCGGCCGATATTGAAAGCGGTTCATCCTGTCAGCCTCGCGGCAAAAAGGCACAAATGGATGCACAATCCTCCCCTCAATGAACCTGTTGGACGTCGGGAGAGGCATCCTCCACAAAATAAAACAAAGAAGCTCCATGCCTTCCCCCGGGACAAGACTCAAGCATTGTTCGAGTGGGCTGTCAAATATAGCAAAGTCATCCTTCCGAAGCCAAAGAGACCAGATGACGTCAAAAGAAGAGATGATCCTTATTTCTGCCCCTACCATCAAATCTTGGGACATCCTATCGAAGATTGCCAAATATTCAAGGACATCGCCCAAGGCTTAATAAAAAGAGGGGATTTGCAAATGGGGAAGGACAGAGTCGATCCTCCATGCCCTCATGAAGTGCCCGCTATGGGGGCATCAATTAACATGATATCTATATGCCAACAGCTGCCTGAAGAAATGCCAGAGGGCTGTGCCTGGCACAGTCATGAAGACTATATCCCATCGCATGAAAGGGAGCAAGAGAATTGGCGCATCGCCAATAAAGAAAGGAACAGAGCCGGCTTATCGCCCGGCACTGGAAACCCAAATTCCTGGCGCCATGGACCGGCCTACTCTGCCTCTTGCAGTCTCTGCCCGCCTTCAAACAGCCTCTCCAATGGCCATCAAAAAATCAACTGACAATAAAAGAAGAAACAGACCCCATCACGGGTACATGAAGAAGCTAGCTCAGCCATGGAGCGGTCACAAGCTATTATAAGTGGGCCTGATAACCATGAGCAACCAAAGAACCAGCCTATGTAGCTCAAAAGGTATGCCCCTCGAGGATGCAATGAGTCCCGCCGGTTAACAAAAAGAACTGAAGAAAAAGCAGAAAAGCTGAATGCATCAAATAGCCCACTGTGGGGGCAGGTGCCGACCATGAAGGGAAATAAAAAGAAGAGTGCAAAGGCTAACAGGGGGAATCTTGTTTTCTCCTGCAACACATTGTCAGCATCTTCCAGCGGGGCGCAAACTGCTGATGAAGAAGATGAAGAAATTTACTTTGTGCCAAAGGAAGCAACTCCAGCTAAAGCTTCCGCCTCTCACCCATCTACTAGGTATGGGAAAATGGCAGAGCAACACTCACCAGCTAATAAGAAGGCTCAATGTCATATTCCTCCACCACCTAAAACCGTAAAACACAAGGAGTTCATCTCAAAGGATTTAGCTGTAGCTGGCAATAATTGCAGGAAGCTATTTATCTCAAGCAAACCAGAGGAGGAAGGTAGTTGCACTCTCGGTCCCTTCTTACAAGACCCTGTCATAATGGCACTACTACACCAGAAGCAGCAGGAGATTGAAATGCTACAAAAGCAGTTGAATGATATGAACATAAAACCATATATGTCACAATTGACAAGACATCTATATGAGACAGCCCAAGACAGTGCTAGCTCATCAGAAGCTTCAACATGGCCAACAAAGCCCCAAATAGTACATGATCATTCAGGGGGCATCCTCCCTCAGCCATTCCAACCCACAGTCCCCTGGGTAAGTCAGGCAATGAGGTCGATGAGGCCGCATGTGCAGCCAACTGCCGTACACCCGAGATCAGCGGGTCTAGCCACAATGGACAAGCCAAAGGTGGAACAAACAATGAATACAAAGACGGCTGAAGAAGAAGTCACTGAAGCTGAATTACAAGCAGCCAAACAAAACGATGATGAGTCTGTCAGGGACTACATAAGCAGATGGAGGAGCCTTCGTGAAAGATGTAGGCACCCGCCTAGTTACAAGGAGTCTGTCTAAATTTACAAAGAGAATCTGAAGATGGAAATTCTGCGATGGGTCATTGACTTCGAAGTCACAACCTTTGAATATCTAAGTTACATCGCAGCAGAAGCCGAAGCAGTTCTTGCAAGGCTCTGCCCAACTCCGATAGTCTCGGGTCAAAAGAATAAACCAATCAACAAACCTCCGGCACAAGACGAAGCTTGCGCCTCAAATTTTGAAGCCTTCGAGCAACAGAAGAAGAAAATGAAAGAGGCGTCTTCCGCCGATCCGACAAAACAATGGCCCTCATTAAGGGGCAAAATGATGAAACTGTATTCCTTTCCAAAGGATAAGACTAGGGCACTTTTTGAGTGGGCCCGTGAATACGGCAAAGTAGTGCTCCCGGAGCCGAAGAAGCCAGGCGATGCCGAAAGAAAAGAAGATCCACGATTCTGTCCTTATCACCAAATGTTGGGGCATCCCATTGAGGATTGCTATGTGTTTAAGGACATTATTGAAGGCCTGATCAGAAAAGGTAAATTACAGATGGGCGAGTATAAGGTGGACCCACCGTGCCCTCATCAAATATCCGTCCTTAGAAGAGCAGTCCCGCGCGGCGTTACTGCCTCAACTGCTCCTCGCAAATCTGGCTGAAGCCGGTGTCTAGCAAGCCCGCATAGCTTGAATGCGGATGCTTGCCAACAAAAAGAAGAATGGTAAAAAAAAAAAGAAAAAAAGAAAAGAAAGAAGAAAGAAGAAAAGAAAAGGAAAGGAAAAGGGCATGTTCTTAGGGTAGGCACCAAAAAAAAAAAGAAAAAATGAAAGAGGCCTTGATGGCTGCTTCTTCCAAGGGAGATATCACTCCCCTCATGTCTTGGTCCATGCCAAATAAGAAACTACCATTGTGGGGTTGGTATGGTGGAGCGAACCACTTATCCCCTCTCTCAGGGGTGAGCGCTCTCCTATGCACCCACTTTGGTCTGTTTAAAAATAAATGGACGAAGGGTGACGGCTCTGCACTGCACTGCACTGTCGGCGCCATCCGAGTTGTCCGTTCAAAAAAATGAATGTAAAAGAAAAGAAGAATGGAACTTATAAGGTCAGCAAGGCCTCACCATCCTCCCCATGGGCAGAAGACTCCTTAGTAGCATTGCATGGTGAATGCCTAAGGAATAATGAAACGACTACATCATCTGTGGGGGTAAGAGGACCTTGCAACTGCAACTTCTAAGAATAAGCGTCAAGAGAGGACACTTGGCGTAAGCGCCGGAGGCCCGAACCGAAGCTACTTGGAGCATCTCCTAAAGAAATCAATCACAAAAGAAGATAGCTATTGATCTGATGTATAGCTGTCACTAAATACTCCCAGGGGGATCATGTTAATCAACAGTCCCACCGACGCCAAAGAACCTTCATTGGCCACTAGGCCCCCTGTTTCAAATACGGGTCAAAACCCTATTAGGGAATGAAAAGAACAATCTTTACTGAGTTAGCTACACCCTTGACTCCTTACCAAGCCAGCAAATAAACGCCTTTCGGCTTCTAACGGCCTATCTCAGCACCCTTGGTCCCACCAGAATTCGTGGTGCCTTGCCGCCCTCCTATCATACGGGGATACTCCCCACTCGTCCCACCGGGACTAAACCTCCACCCTTGATCTGGGACCTATGATCCCAGCCAATGCACTCTCATTTCCTTTCGACATTCAGCCATGACAATACCATATTTGTCCCACGAGACTCTCCCATCACTGTCGGTTTGGATTTCTTGCCCAATGTCATCCCAATAAAATCCCCTTTTCCTTGGCATGAGGCGCTCTGCCCTTGTCGAGCTCAATAATTCACCCATCAGTCCCGCCGGGCTGTGTCCATAAAGCTTTCCCTTGGCCAGGGGCACTTCGCCTTAGCCGAACTTGAAAATTATCTTCTCTCCCATCGGGCCGAGTCCGCAAAATCCTTTCCTTGGCCTGAGGTGCTCCGCCCTCGCCGAGCTCAAAAGTAATCTTTGTCCCACTGGGCAGGATTCGTAAAACCCTTTTCCTTGGCCTGAGGCGCTCCGCCCTCGCCAGGCCCGCTGGGCTCTTGGACATCAATCCCTAGCCCCATCGGCAGAATAAATAGTCAACCTCATCAATAGTCCCACCAGACAATAATATCCCGCACCGTAGATGAGTCTGCACCAGGGAGACCAATAAATAAATAAATAAATAAAACAACAAAAAAACAAAAAAAGGAAACAAAAGAAGAAATAAATAAATGAAGTAATAAAGAAACAAAGATGATAATTTAAAATAAGCTTAATAAACTAATAAACCCAATAAAAAATAATAAACTCAATGGGTACAACGAAATCCAATAAACCTTAATAAACTCAACCAATAGACTAAAGAAACTCAATAAGCTCAACAAAGTCAATGAATCCAATAAACTCAATAGACTGAACAAATTCAATAAATTTAACCAATCCAAACTAATAAACCAATAAAAGACCTCTTCGCTCTGTCTCAGACTTTTTGTCTGGGTAAGGTTTGGTGATCCCATCATCTCCACGGGTCAACGTTCATATTCTATCCTGGCTTAGACCTCCCGTCTCTGCTAGGTTGGTCAATTTCGACATGACGTCAGGTTGACATCTTCATCTACTCATTCTACCCTCGTTCCAGACCTTCCGTCTGAGCGAGGTTGGTTGACTCCGACACTTCGTCACTGTTGACATTGATATTTAGCCCTGCGTCTGGGCCTCTCACCCATCTGTCATCTATACTACCCTCATCCCGAACCTTCTATCGGGGCAGGGCCCGTTGACTTTGACATGACGTCGGGTCAACATCCACACCCTATATTCTGCCCTTGGCTTAGGCCTCACGCCTCTGCCAAGTTCGTTGGCTTCGACAGGACGTTGAGTCAACACCTACCCTATATTCTGCCCTTGGCTTAGGCCTCACGCCTCTGCCAAGTTCGTTGACTTCGACAGGACGTTGAGTCAACACCTATCCTATATTCTACCCTTGGCTTAGGCCTCACGCCTCCTCTGCCAAGTTCGTTGGCTTCGACAAGACGTCGAGTCAACACTTATCCTATATTCCGCCCTTGGCTTAGGCCTCACGCCTCTGCCAAGTTCGTTGGCTTCGACAAGATGTCGAGTCAACACTTATCCTATATTCTTCCCTTGGCTAAGGCCTCACGCCTCTGCCAAGTTCATTGACCTCAACATGACGTCGGGTTAACATTTATATCTTATATTCCTTCCTTGGCTTAGACCCCATGTCGTCGCCAAGTTGGTTGACTTTGACAGTCTGTCAAGTCAACAACCATTTTCTACCCTGGCCCAGACCCTGTGTCTCTCCCAGGCTGGTCGTTTTTGACATGACTTCGAGACGACAACAGTGTTTCATGTCTGCCCTTGTCTTGGACATACCATCTAAGTAAGGTTTGTTGACTCTGACATCACGTTGGGTCAACGTCCGTATTTCACATTTGGCCTGGACCTTCCGTCCGATCATACAACAAAAAGACTCTTCTACCTCTGGCTCGGACCTTTCGTCTAGCCAGTCAATAAAAAGAAAACCTTTCACCGTTGGCCCGGACCTTCCGTCCGACCATACAACAAAAAAACTTCTACCTCTAGCTCGGACCTTTCGTCTAGCCAGTCAACAAAAAGACCCTTCTACCTCTGGCTCGGACCTTTCATCTAGCCAGTCAACAAAAAAAAATTATTTCACATTTGGCTTGGACCTTCCATCCGACCATACAACAAAAAGACCATTCTACCTCTGGCTCGGATCTTTCGTCTAGCTAGTCAACAATAAATTTTCACCTTTGGCCCGGACCTTCTGTCTGACCATACAACAAAAAGACCATTCTACCACTGGCTCGGACCTTTCGTCTAGTCAATAAACAAAAAAAACCTTTCACCTTTGGCCCAGACCTTCCGTCCGACCATACAACAAAAAGACCATTTCACCTTTGGTTCGGACCTTCCGTCCGACCCCTTAACAAAAAGACCCCTTGACATTTGGTTCGAACCCTCTTATTCGACCAAATAATAAAAGACCCTTGTACCCTTGGCATCATGACAATATGTCTAAGCCAAACTGTCCGGCGTCATGGCCCTATGCCTAAGCCGGTAAATTTTCTGCCTTGACGTCATGGCCTTCCGCCTAAGCCGAGCTGTGCGGCGTCATGGCAATTCACCTAAGCCATTTTAATATCCTATCTTGGTGTCATGGCCTTCCGCCTAAGTCAAGCTGTATGGCGTCATGACTTTACGTCTAAGCTGTTAAATATTCTGCTTTGGCGTCATGGCCTTCCGCCAAAGCCAAGTTGTACGGCGTCATGACTTCATGTCTAAGCCGTTAAATATCCTTGTACGGCGTCATGGCTCTCCGCCTGAGCCATTCAAAATTCTGCCTTGACGTCATGGCCTTCCGCCTACGCCAAGTTGTACGGCATCATGACTTAACGTCTAAGCCGTTAAATACTCTGCCTCGGCGTCATGGCCTTCCGCCTAAGCCAAGTTGTACGGCGTCATGACTTTATGTCTAAGCCGTTAAATATTTTTGTCTGGCATCATGGCTTAACGTCTAAGCCGTTAAATACTCTGCCTTGGCGTCATGGCCTTCCGCCTAAGCCAAGTTGTACGGCGTCATGATTTTATGTCTAAGCCGTTAAATATTCTTATCTAGTATCATGGCTTTCCGCCTAAGCCGGTAAATATTCTGCCTTGGCGTCATGGCCTTCTGCCTAAGTCAAGTTGTACGGCGTCATGACTTCATGTCTAAGCCGTTAAATACTCTCGTCCGGCGTCACGGCTTCCACCTGAGCCGATAAATATTCTACCTTGGAGTCATGGCCTTCCGCCTGAGCCAAGTTGTACAGCGTCATGACTTCATGTCTGAACTGTTAAATATCCTTGTCCGGCGTCATGGCTTTCCGCCTAAGTCGGTAAATATTTTACCTTGGCGTCATGGCCTTACGCCTGAGCCAAGTTGTACGGCATCATGACTCTATGTCTAAGCCTTTACATATTCTCCCTTGGCGTTATGACCTTACGTTTAGGCCAAGTCATTCGACGTCATGACCTTTGGTCTAAGTCGACAAACCTCTTACCCTTGGATCGGAACGGTTGTCCGAACTAACGAACGAAAAGACCTCCTTTGGTTTCATATCAACCCGTGATCCCTTCAGGGATTTACCACCACATATGACACTTGCCCTCCACTGCCATGGCATCGGGCTCCCGATGCCATAATCATTGAGGGCATGCCCATTAAGCCCTTTAGAAAAGAGAAAACAAAAAGAAGCAACAAAAAAATAAAAAGAACAAAAGAGTAAGAAACAAAAAAAAGGAAAAAAAAAAGAAAAAAAAGAAAGAAAGAAAAAAAAAGAAAAAAAAAGAAAGAAGAAAAAAAAAGAGAGAAAAAAAAAGAAGAAAAGAAGAGAAGAAGAAGAAATGATGATCATGACGTGATTTGTGTGCTTGTTTGCCCCACGTGCATGTCTGCCTGAAATATAGTATTAATGCGCTTCCTTCAAATTTCTAAGGCCGCGTACTCCTTTGCTAGATAACGTTGCCCTGATTCAGGATATGTGTGCGTCACGGCACACGCTAAGAGATGAAAGTCGATTCTCGGTGAGTGCATACGACTAGGAGAAGAGTCGTAGCCACGTTGCTAGCACAACTCGCATAATACACCCTACACGAAACTCTCACACCTCGCACGTAATATGACCAATGGTCCTTAGCCGTAGGGACGTCATAAATTCTTCTTAACACTTCATGGATGCTCAAATCTCTACACTCGCGCAAAGGGTGACCGTGAGGAAAAAAGCTACCTACCCCCTTAAAAAAAGAAGAAAAAGAAAAAGAAAAAAAATTATGATAATGGTAAGTGGAACGTGAACCCAAGTAGTCGGGAATCCCCACTGAAATAAATGAGGAGACTCGCGCGAAAATGGTGCAGCAAACTCCACAATTAAAATAAGGATGAATCCTAGTAGTCGGGAATCCTCATTAAGACATATGAGAAAATTCACGCCAAACGGTGAAATCCATCATAAAACCATAATATAGGATGAATCCTAGTAGTCAGGAATCCCCATTGAGACATATGAGGAGACTCGCGTCAAACGGTAGAATCCACAATAGTATCATAATAAAGGACGAATCCTAGTAGCCGGGAATCCCCATTGAGACATATGAGGAGACTCGCGTCAAACGGTGGAATCCACAATAGCATCATAATAAAGGACGAATCCCAAGTAGCCGGGAATCCCCACAAAGATAAATGAGGAAACTCGCGCCGAACGGTGAAGTCCAAAATTAAGAAATGAACAAGGGGGTTGTGCGAAGCTACCAAAAGTCGAGAGCCCCGAATGTATGTGTAGGGGATGAAGTAATCCTCCAGTGTTACTTAGAACTTCTGCACGTCCTTATATCTAGGGTTCACTATCCATATAATTGCACTTTCACGCTATGGAGGAATAGTCATGGGTGTGGATTGTGGTTTATGCTATGCATATGTTCTACGCAGCGTCCCCTCTACGTATACACATCTCCTTTAGTTGTGCTTCGTGAGCCGCACTATGTCCGTGAATCATGGGTGCTGTCCTTTTCCTATCCCTGGTATAGGGGACCTATGCTACATATATCTATTCTATGCTTGCGGTCGTTGAATGCCTGCGTGTTTGGATGAGGCTATAAAGACAAAGATAATAAAAATGGATGATGAAATAAAAATGAATGAATGATGATAAATGAAAATGGAACAAAAAAAATAAATAATAAAAAGACACATGTGCAATATTTTCAAATGGGCTATGGGCTACACCCGCGCGTCCCGCTCTTTCGTCTCTCTTTCGCGACACTCGCGGGTGGGGGGCATTTTTGACACTAAAAATATTCTTAATATTTCCTGACTTCTGCTTCTACAGGTCTTAAGTTTTGATCGGGTGCTCCTGTGCCGACAGATAAGAAAAGAAAAGAAGGAAAGGAGTGACATATGCCAAACAAAGATGAGGATCAAAAGAAGAAGAGAAGAAAAGAAAAGACGCCCGGTTCCAATGGACAGCCGCTGAAACAAGACTCAAGAGCTCAGAAAAGGCTCGGGACCATCCCCGAACGAACAAGATAGAAGCACAGAGAGCAAGGCAAGTCAGCCGATGGGTCAACCCTCACAAAAGAAGAAATGAGCACAAATGGGCATAAACAAACAAAAATGGGCCAAAAGATGCTAAGAAATGAGCTAAAACCGGCACGAGAGTGAATCGACACGGAAGTGAACCGGCACGGGAGTGAACCGGCACGGAAGTGAACCGGCACGGAAGTGAGTCGGCACAGCATCGCAATCGGTGCGCAAACACCAATCAGCGGGCCGGTTCCTCTACGCGCCGATGGAAACAGGGCCACACCCTCTATATAAATAAACCTTGCTTCGAGCACAAGAAAGAGAGCGGTAGAAGCCAAAGAGAAGAGAGAAGGAAGAGATCGAAGCCAGAGCAGCCACAAAAAAAGAGACACGAGAGTCCGCTGAAAGGGATCTGAAGAGGGGGAGAGAGCAGCAGAAGCCCGGGAAAGGAGATCCAAGGTGGGGGTTCGTCTATCAAGCGCCTTCAGGGGCTATATTCTCCCTTCCCCATCTTTGTTTCGCTCTGTTTTCTTTCTTCTTTTTTTGTATGCTTCCGAACGCTGTTCCTCCGTTGATATCAAATGCCGGTATAGTCCGGTAGATTGTAAAGGGGCATCATCTGCATGTAAATTCTTGTAGTCTGATTCCCCTTCCGTGCTGAATGTATGCATTCCTTTGAATGAAATGAGATATGGGATTCTGAGTTTTTCCTCTCTCTGCCTCTCTGAAATTTACTATAGTTGATAGCTGTTGTGAATAGATTTCATTCCTTTGTATGCACATCCCTCAGATCATCTGAGTGGTCTCTATTGCATCGTCTCTGCGTTTTCAACCTCATAATCACGAGCCTGAGACAGTCCATCTCATGGCTTCTCATTCGTGAGATAAAGAGGGATATGTTCGAATCAAAGCTTATGGAATTCGATCGATGATCTGGCTCCCAGTGAGGATTTAGAGTGACAGTCCTCTTCTCCTCTGAGCGATTTCTTCCCTTTCCGGCTATCTCAAAACCCCTGAATAAAACCCCTCTAAGCCTTAGGCGAAGCCTCTCAAAGCCCTTAAATAAAACCTCCCAGAACCCTCAGGTAAAAATCCCAAAGATCCACAACCTCGCAAACCCTTAAAACCCCCTCTGAAACCTCTACTATCGGGGTAGGAAGGTCTCCCGACACGGCCCTCTTTCGGTGCGGGTTCCGCGCCGAGTGATGGGCGCGCCGAGGATCACCAGCGCGCCGACCACCCTTCAAACAGCTCCCCAGGCCGATGGCCCTTTGTGTTCTTTGTCGCGCTGAGACTAGCTGCGCCGACACCTTCATGCCGACACCCTCATGAACCCACCCAGCTTGATCATCTCCAGTATAAAACCATCACCCCCCCCCCGGGGAGGAGTAATATCCCTTCATTCAAGCCCATGGGAGCTAAATTAACGGGGTTAACCCCCCTACATTCTGTCACCCCACTGGTCTTTAGAGTTCTGCCACTGCATGTTCTCCCATGACCTCTTCAGGGGGATATTAACAAACACCACGATGACTGGACACCGTCCCGTCAGATTACGGTCCTTTTGGATCCTGGGCTACGCCCATCTCTATTACAGATTCCATCTCGGCTCTCCATGGACGGTTTCTTATATACCCCATCAACCCTCTAGGTACGGGAGAGATGCTGCCGAATTTTTGCCAGACATAAAGACTAAATGTCTAACTGTTAATAAAATAAAATAAAATAAAGAAAATGAAACAAATAATAAACGTAAACGAATAAAACAAATAATAATAATGATGATGATGAAAATGAATAAATAAACAAATAGAATACAAATAAATAAATATATAATAATAATAAGTAAATAAAAAAATGCCAAACAGAATCGGCAAGGGATTTCCTCTCGGCGCCATTACTTCTCGGCGCCAAAATCGCGCCGAGATAAAAGCACGTCGAGATGAAAAGCCACGCCGAGATCCCCGTTGTGTATAAAAAAAAAAACAACAACAAAAAAGGTTGTCCAACTCCTGCTCACATAAAAAAAAAAGGTGGAAAGGTGCCACCGACGGGTACCACTCGGCGGCACTTCATCCCCTTTTATCTTAAAACAAATAAACACGACGCACACGTGCACTTCACACTACTTGCATGAACTTTACACTTTACCCTTTAAACAAATCATGTGGTACACTTAAAAGCAAAACACACCTAATCTCCCCACTAGCCTTAATCCATGCATAACCACGTTACAATAAATGCACATATGCGTTCAACCCATTCCCCCCTCCGTTAACAAAGAAAAAAAACTAAAACTAAAACCAACCTAAACACTAACTCATTAAAAAAAATGTTAACATTAAACTCCCCTTAATAAGCCATGCACAAACACTCACGTTATACACTCCCCCGTATACATACATATATACATATGCATATGAATATAAATATTTACATAACAAATAAATACAATGCATAAACTTTTCATGTGCATCTAATAAAAATAATAAATATAATATGATGTGATGAAATAAAATAAAAAGGAGAGTGAAAGAGAGAGATAAGAATACATAATAAACAAATAAATGACAACAAAAGAATTAAAAAAGGGGTGAATAAATGAATAATTGTCAAACAAATACTAACAAAGGGAATCTAAAGATGCATGCATCCAGTATAAGAAAATATAAAACAAATAAATGGTAAATAAATAACATGTGAATAATGAAAAGGGGGATAACATAAATAAAAATGAGAACAAAAGTAGTCATGTATCTAAAATAATAACAAGAACAAATAAATGAATAATGAATCTGGCTGCGTCCGCCCCAGAACCTTCATCTTCCTCAGACCCCGAGTATGGGATATTAATGATGCTCCGACAAGCCGTGCTTGGATCTCGGGGCTCGCCCCACTATAACCAAAGCGTGACCTTGTCCTGAGCCGATAACTCACTGAATTTGATTTGTTCCGATCGGATTTTAATCGCGTTCCCACGGTTCTTGAACAACAAATTTGCCTCTCCCCGGCATACATTGTCCCAATAATCTTCAGACTTGCTCGAATACGGTCACACCTTGCCACTTCATGGGTCCATGTATGTGCACCGTAATGTCGTGTACAGCTTCAAAATAGGAGGGCCATGATGCCCCTTGGAGCTGAATGGTGGTGCCAAAGTCTCTCTCGAAATTATAAATGAATGATCAAACAAATAATAAGTGATAATGCTGACTACTGTTATCTTGCATGCTCGCATGATCCGATTCTCCGGTATATTAAATGGTGATTTATGGAAAGTTGGGTTATGCCCGATCGGAAGCTATCACCATGCGTGATGATGGTCCTCGGACCTAAGTTCTCCACCTCGTATCGGAGTCAATTTAATAAATACGTACTACTACATTGTGTGCTTGCATGCAATTGCATTTTAGTTATATGGGCCCCATGGTCTTTATTTTGGCGATTAATCAAGGGTTGTCTCTCTTTCGGAGGGGCGTAATTAACGTCGTCGCCTTTATGGTACGACGGGTTTTGGGTCCCGACACGATCACTCATAATTGTCTGATTAGTCAGATGAGCGCATAATAAATTGTCACGACAGTGACTGGCACACCTAATTAATAAACCAAATAAACTAGTAAAATAAATAAATAAATATCAAATAAAATATTCTAATAAAAATCTCATCTCCCACAGCTACTTGGAAATATGATGCTTCATACCATTATTGTGGTAGACATGGTCATTTCATGAACGAATGCTTTGTCATGAAACAAGATGATAGGATGCATGCTAAGTTCTCTGTAAATCATCATGGCCATAATAGAAACAAATCTAGCTCAAATCAGCACATCATATGTTTTAAGTGTAACAAGCCTGGTCACAAGGCTATGGAATGCTGGTCAGGGTCTCATTGGAATGGTGTTGATTCTAGAGGTAAGCACATCCGGTGCTTCGAATGTGGAAAATATGGTCATAAAGTCAAGGACTGTTGGCATGCTTAGGGAAACACATTTAATTCCAAATCTGTTAAATTCCCTGTAAAAAGACATGTTTCTGGTGGGAGTCTTAAAAGAATGATTTTTTTCATGTTTTCATTGTGGAAAACTATGTCATAAATCTGTAAATTACTGGCTAATTGAAAATAAGAGACAGAAGATTCATGTAAACAACAGAAACTTTCATGCCCATGCACATAGAGTTCATGCTTATGTTGATATACATAATAAGGTCAAAAATTCTATTGGTACATGTAGAAACTGTGGAAAATTCAGACATTTTATGGCTGACTGTTCTCTGATTAAATTTGATGATTATCTTGCTAAGAAATTGTTTAGAACACATGGTAGCGACAATACAGAACCCAAGGCTGCTTGGGTTCCTGCTGGAACAAAATAGTCTGTCACTTTGCAGGTGTGCCTTGGAATGGAATAAAGGGGATTAATAAACCAAGGCACTCAAGAATGAAAACCTCATGAATACACTCTTCAGGTCAGTTCCAAAAGTCTGTTTAAAATTTGTCATCTAAATTTTTTTAACGTCTGCATATCATGTCATAATGTGAGGGGGAGTTCTGTCTATATGCGAGCTGTTAAGCTGAGGGGTCTGTGCAATTGCATATACTGCATGTGTCATAATTGAATAACAATTCATTGAGTGAGGGGGAGTTCTCTCTGTGAAGAAGTTTTTGCTTTAGAAATTCTTGCATTTTGTGAGGGGGAGCTGGTAAGTATGTGAAGGTTGACTGATTCAAAAGCATTTGAGAGATGTATGTTGCTGTTGCTTCTCATGAAAGACTTAATTCAGCTCATTCATAGCAAGTAGAATCCCATACTTGTCTTAAATCCTTAAGTCTGAATAACTAAAGCTCTGCTAGAATCTTTTATCTAGTAACCTAGCAGAGACTTGGATGAGGTGTTAGAAGTATATCTCCCTACATATTTCAAATTATGGAACAAGCTAAACTGGTATGTCATGAAATCAGCTAAAAACTTGAAACCTGGACTTCAAGAAACACATTCTTTAAGAATCAGTGCTCCTAGTAGGTATTGCTATCAAACATTTCATATCAAAAATATAAAGGGATAAAAACAAAAATTATAATGTTCAGAGCAATGGTCTGATTACTGAGAAACTGGGTGTTTCATCAAAAAGAAATGAAATTTGTCCTAAGTCATGAGGTGTCAGATTATCTCTGTTTAAGAAGTGCAAAATTTTTGATCATGATAGAGCAATAGTAATAAGGTGGTGAGTAACTGAGGAGTCTGGCCTCTGATCAAGGTGTCTCCTCACGTAAAATCTCACAGTTACTAACTCTGTTCTCTAAAAGAGAGGTAATACAGTTCTCACATTGAGTAACTAGGGAGTCCGGTCTCTGATCAAGGTGTCTCCTTAATGTCAAAGATGTGATCTACCAACTTACTTATTGATCTCTATACTGCTCGTTAAAGAAAAATATTTCAGTCAAATCCCTTGTTGTTGTTGCTAGTCTATGGATTGTTTGTCTTCAATACCTCAAGAACCTTTTCTAAGGATCAGTCTCTTGCAGTCTAATTAAGTATAGTTTTGATCAGCTCTCTCTTGACATATCTGTTCACCCTTGTTTCCTCATCATATCTTTTGTACGTAGATAAACTTCATTCTCACTCTAGGTCTTTCTTGATTACTTGATTTGAAGAATCTACGCTTGTTTTAGTGCCCTACTTAATTTTTTAAGATATGTTCATGGGTCATTCTCACTGTGAAGATACTGCATTTTTCTCTCACTTATCCAACAACTGCATATCTCTTTCATCTCATTTTGATGATGTCAAAGGGGGAGAGTTTAAGGAGAGTAATGATGGGGAGTGTGTTTTGCTTTGGCAGGAGTTAGTGTGTAATAAAGCCTGCATGCTTGATCACTGCTTGATCACTCAATTTTGATTGCATTGACATAAATTGACTCATAGTGTTGCCATCATCAAAAAGGGGGAGACTGTTGCACTCCTACGGTTTTGATGATGGCATACACTATAAGTCAATCATGATAGTCTATCTTAATACACTATTCTTTTATACATTCTTCATATACTGCACTCTCTGGTTTTACTCTGAAAGTGTCGACTCCCAGAGTCGACTTTTGGTGGTAAGGCCCGTGCATACTCAGTTCATTCTGTATTGAGTCCGTGCATATGCTGTATTTCAACTGAATAGGGTCTGTGCATGCTTTCATCAAGTCGGTGCAACCTTCGTTGAGGCACGCGACTAAGACCGTGCATGTTGAGCTCTAGGCACAGATGCAAGTATGTGCAATGCACTATAGTGCACGCAGTCGAAGTCTGTGTACGTGACTGTAGCGTGCACGTTAAACACTTGGCGTATGCGAGACCGAACTCGGTGCAAGTTGCATTTCATGCATTCTTACAGCCGGTGCAAGTCTGCCTTGTGCCAACCAGGTCTGTGCAACTTTAGTTGCTGCGAGCATTTAAGTCAGTGCATCATTGTCATATGTCACCACACGATCGGTGCACATCTTCCCTGTGCACTTTACTAGCTTGTGCATATCTGCTCGTATGTCTCCAAGGTTTGTGCATCGTTTCATGTCAGATGGGAATAGGTCGGTGCATTCATCTATGTTGAGTTCATAATGTCTGGTATAGAAGTCTGTGCATGCTTAAGTCTAAGAAAATACTAGATCTTTGCATTCCCCATTTTTGCACACATTAAGTCGGTGCAACTTATGTTGCAACCATTGGTGAAGTCGGTGTCATCCACTGTTCACCTTGTACAAGGTCAGTGTATTGGTGGTCTTGCACATTTATCCTCGATGCAACCTTCATTGTCGCACGCCATCAAGTCGGTGCAACTCTTGCACCGCGCACATAAAGTTTGTGCATATTTCTTTGACATGTCCATGCTTATCTCGCATAATGCATAGCAGAGTCTGTGCAACTCTTTATTCTTGCACGCGTAAAGTATGTGCAAGATAGCGCTCGGCATTTTGAGTCAGTGCAGAGTATGTACCAACTCGGTGCACTTATTGTTTATACTCACACGTAGCCTGTGCATCTTTTAGCTCTGCACTTGAATCAAGTCTGAGCACATGTTTACTATGTGAGCGTTGAGTCCGTGCATATGAGTACTTATGCTATATTGAGTCTATGCATGTTTGCATTAAGGCCTCATCAAGCTTATTCAATCTTTATAATTGCCTGACTATCATATGTCTTGATGGACTAACAGGACATCTACTCGTGATCGTTAAGGGCACGTGATCCAAGGCGGATCGTCCCTGAAAGGAACTGCCACGTGGATTCCTACTTTTTCAGATCCTGACACGTGACTAATACATTCCTAAAGTTTCTTGGCGGGAGTGTTCCCTCCACACGCCTAGGGCGTGAGCTCCTAAGTCCCAGACTGAAGCTTTATATAAAAGCCTTCTTCTACGATCAGATAGAGATGAGAGAAGAAAAAAAATGAAGAAAAAGAGATCGAAGCAGAAAAAGAAGAGAATAGAAGAAAGGGTGTGCAACCAGAGAGAAGAGCACGAGAGCCAGTAGAAGAAGAAAAAGAAGAAGGAGTCGCCAGGAGAGCGAGAGAGCGTACTGAGAAAAGAAGAGAGAGCCTTCCCTGAAGATCAGAGTTGTATTGGCCTCTGGATCAGATCCAAGCCAAGTTGCCCTTACGGAGCTACATTTCTTTTTGTTACTCTCTTTGTTTTTGCTTGTTCTTTCCATTCTCTTAGTACTTTCCGATACTCTGTTGTGGGTTTGGGTTCCTCCAGTGGACTCAGGAGAAGGGAGAATTGTTCTCTGGTTTGCGAGTGACTGGGTGTCACTCGTGGTTTCCCTCTGGGTTTCAGAGGAAGGGAGACTGCGTCTCCGGTTGACAAGTGGCTGGGTGTCATTTGTAGGTCCCCTCTGGTGTGGAGGAAGAGAGGTCTGTGACCTCTGGCTTGCTTGTGATAGGGTGTCACTAGCGGTTCCCCTCCAGTTTGGAGGAAGGGAGATTCATCTCCGATTCTGGTCTTGTGGGTAGCAAGTCCAGGTGCCAAGCTTCTGTGGGTTGCAGAGCTTGCTTTGAGGGATTTGTCTCCCTTAGTTTGTCAAGCTGTTAGGCAACGTCTGTTGTAGACTGAGTCTGATGTTCTTACTTTTGCAAGGGAAGCCTCACTCCGGTTTGGAGTGAGGGGTGGACGTAGGCAGACTGTAGGTCTGGCCGAACCACCTAAAAATATCTTGTCCATCGTGGTTTGCTCCTTGCGCTCCTTCATATCATCTATCTCCCCTTCACAGGTTGTGTGTGCTTGATTGCTTGCAGTTCGCCCTTGTGATACGTTGAAAATTTTATATGTCTGTGAAGAGTATGTTCTTATGCTTAGTGGAATTATATTTCATATGCAAGCCTGAGCGTCTCAGCTCACGGTTGTGAGAAGAGAGTAGTTGTGCTGTCTCATTTGATTACTGAGTGATGTATAAATTTTATTCCGCAATTATTTTTAATTTGGTGTATTTTGTTGAAAGATCCATTCACCCCCCTCTGTATCCATTTCTTTTACTCCCCTCCCCAATTTCTTTTCTATTAAACCCGTGGAGAGTCATTTCCTACAGTGGTCTCCTCTCCCATTTAATTTCCGTAATTTTCTCTTCCCCACATTTAATTTTTTCAATTTCCCCTTTCCCATTTTAATTCCAATTGAAATCCCTTCTCCATTTTAATTTCTATTCAAATCCCGTGGAGAACAAGTTTCTCACGGAGGTTTCATTCTGTAATTTTATTTCTGTTGTTTTCATTTCTGTTCAAATCCTGTGGAGAACAAGTTTCTCGCGGAGGTTTCATTCTATAATTTTTCATTCTGTCATTTCATTCATGTCATTTTTATTTTTGTTCAAATCCTGCGGAGAACAAGTTTCTCGCGGAGGTTTCATTCTGTAATTTCACTTTTGTTTTTTTCAATTTTGTTCGAATCTCGCGGAGAATAAGTTTCTCGCGGATGTTTCATTCTATAATTTTTCATTCTGTCATTTCATTCATGTTATTTTTATTTTTGTTCAAATCCCGTGTAGAACAAGTTCTCGCGGTAGTTTCATTTTGTCATTTCATTTCAGTTATTTTCACTTCTGTTCAAATCCCGCGGAGAACAAGTTTCTCGCGGAGGTTTAATTCTTGTCATTTTCATTTCAGTCATTTCTATTTCTGTTAAATCTCGCGGAGAATCACTTCTCGCGACGATTTTATTTCTGTCATTTGTATTCCGTTATTTTTCACTTCCGTTCAGATTCCGTGGAGAACAATTTCCCGCGGCGATTCCATATTGTACTATTTCCATTCCGTGTATTTCACCGTTCCAATTCCGTAAAGGTAACTCTCTTTGGAGATCTTTCTCCTCATTGTTCCCGTTAATTTCGGTGCATGTTGTGTTGTGTGTTCTCATATCACTCTCCAATTCCCGTGATCTTTCGTCGTCTACAAGCCAGTGATAGAAGGCTCACCCCTGACTTTTCAGGTGTAGCTATGCTTCCTCATGCTGGGAGGTTCCTACTATGTGGTTCTTAGTGCCAGTGTTGCCAGTGTCAGGGTTCCCCCGACTTGAGAGTACGTTCTCTTTCCTATTGGACTGTACTTATCTTTCTGTTGGACTGGACTCTGTTAGTTTTAATTGTTATAAAAAATGTAATTTTATTTTCGCTACTTTAACAATCCTGATCATTGAAATTTAATTGCTTACTACTTTATCTGGAAGTTCAATGTACTATCACATACCGTTCTATCCCTTCAGAGCTTTTCCGCTCTTGAGATGCCTCGTAGGTTCCAAGTGGTATCGTGTTTACCTGGTATCCAGAGTCTGGGTCGCCACAAATTGGATCTAATCCCTCAGCCCTAGGTCATTCCCTATAAATAGACCCTAACTTCGTTCTACGCGAACCCTAATTTTAGAGCACATTGTTCGAAGGTAAGACGTCATCATCTCAGGTTTAGTCTTTAGAAGATTTTGTTTCCTTTAGTGTTGTCTAAATTTTCTCCAAATCTCGTGCTAGGAGATCAAGCCATTGAAGAGTTAGAGCGTCTGGAAGCGTCTATTTCTCTACAGAACGTACAGGAACGAGCATGTTCTTCTGATAGAGATCCGAGGTTTAGGGACCTTAGGAGTGGTAATTTTATATCCAGCCTTTAAACTTTATTTTTCCCCTTTATGTCTTCTAATCACTCTCCAAATCTCGTGAATTAAGGACAAGAGGTTAAGGAGTTAGATGGTCGGGAAGTTGTAGTTTCTACACAGGACGCGCAGGAGTTGGGGTGTACTTCCAACAAGAAATTTGAAGTTTAGAGCCCGTCCCAGAGGTAGATTATCTCATGAACGGCTTAAACATCAAGTTAAGATTAAAAGCCCTCTACTCTTACCCGTTTTCCTACTTTCTACACGAACTATTTAATGTTTTCTTATGACTGCGCAACCATGGTTTTCACTGCATATTATCCCTGCATCATTCATTAAAAAGTGAGAATTTAAATATGTTCTAGACCTCTTTCACGTTATAAATTCATCCTAAGCATGTTAACATATTGGCCTCTCTATTTTATAGAGGTTCCATGTAATATTTGCCCTTAGGTAGGCCTTGCACGTTTGATAGTACCTTCTATCAGATAGACATAAGGCGGCCTCCCAGAGACCGTTACGATCAGACGACGGTCGTCCCTTGACCGCCACCTACATAAGGCAGTATTCTGTTGACCGCCACTTACTTTATGATTGCTGTTCACCCTAAACAGCTGCTAGATCACCCCTTTTTGGTTCATGTTTATACAATCTTTCATACTATATTTTCTTCAAGTCTCACCAGGATATGTTCATGGTTATATTATGAATTCCATGGTTTTGTTTCATGTCTCATAATGTTTTAAGAACTTATTTTAATCTTATGTTAATTTCAGGCCAAAATCATATAGTATTGTATTTAAGAGGTTTTCCTTTGAACTTCTACATGTTTGATTGATATTTTCTTGGATTTCACTATCATCTCCTGTCTTTCCTGGTTAAATACATAGCCCGTACTCCGGTACGTAAGCTATTAGATACACACGCACTTGATAGGCACATCTCTAGGACTTGAGATCCTCTCCATCGGATATTCTTTCTATCGAACTAGGTGATCATATTTGAAGGCCTCCGTAAGTCTCCGCGAGCCTGAGATTCCCACTAGAATATCGAACTGGTTGTACCCTTAAAATCCAAAAGTCTAGCGAGTACTTGAGTTTTCTGCATTTCCTGAACCTTGATTGCAGCCATCCTAAGACCGCCACCTTTAGGTTGTGGCCAAGCCATGACCGTCTTCATGTTTCTGCATTGCTTGAGTCAACCCAGCTCATTCCTTGAGTCGATGCAGCCAGATTACGGTCTTCACAGGACCATCTTCTCCTAGAGGCGGTCTCCTGATGACTGTCTTCTGCCGTCTTGTGCCCCAACCCGTGTTTTGACCCAAGGGATTGGTTATACTTCGTTCCTAGATGGTCTACTGATTATCGGGAACCTAAAATCTTGCTCAATAAAGTCATTAAAGAATTATGAAAATTAATGAAGGTACCGTTATGCTGTCGGATTCCTCCCATAGCATGACCTTGTCCTTAATTCATCCTTGAACTTACATGTTCATATTTGGTGCATTCTTACCTTGGTATTTGTTATCATGAACTTATTGTTGAACTTGTTATTACTGGCCAAACTTTATATTTCTTGTGGAAGTACCTTGATTTATAACTTGAAGATGCAAGAGCGGACACGGACAGTGTCCAAGGGCTCCACGCTAGCCCCCTCGGCAGATGGCCGTAAACATACTGTAAATCATTGGGTATGATGAACACTGGCGTCGCATTACGTCGGGAGTACTTTTTTTATAAACGGGTGAAAATCACGAGATAATCTTATAATTGATTATTACATTCTTGTTACATGACTTTCTAGTACATAGCCTTTATGGTTATGAAAAGTACATTCTCATTAATGAAAGGCCAAACCTACATCTATATTTCAAATCTCGCTTGATCGTGTCTACATGTCGTGTTCAAACCTTGTTATTAATGTTACTTTGGCTTCATTACGTGTTTTATCGCATTTGTCTGATTACCTTTCATAGAGCTAAATTGTTAATTACTTAAACTTGCCTTCATGTTGATACGAAGATACCTACTGGGCAAGTGTGCCTATTCTCTACTTTCCTAACCTTTTCAGGAAACTCTAGTGGATCAGATTAGGATTACTCGAATGATGGATCCGAGGGCGAGAGCGAGTGAAAATCAAGAGAAGCCCTAGATAGTTTAAGAGTCATGAGTCATATTGTAACTAGATGTCTTCACTGTAATAGGTGACGAAGTTGATCATGTTATGTAATTTTTCCCTTTTCTTGAGTTTAGAGTATAGAGAGTCAAGTCAAGTGTCGTTGTAAACATTGATTATTACGATTTAATAAAGTTGGATTTTTAGTACATTACATTGTGTTCACTCTTCTTATGTGTGAATGATTAGCGCTCTGATTATCTTGCTAGCTTGAGGCGTATTGTCGGCTGTGCATGTTCCGGACTTAATTCCGCTCCATATCTCGGGGCTTGACACTAGCGTTTCCCTTAACCCTTCCGACTTCTCTGCTCTCGCATATGCTCGCGGGATATTCGCCTTCTGTTGCATGGGATAAATGCCCGCCCTAGTTAGGTTTTCCCTGATCGAAGAGGGGGGCCCTCCCGCGAGTCTTTTCCCCACTAAGTAAAAGTTATCTCATTTAGGGGGCCATGATTCATAGGTTTTACTCATATCCCGGGCTTAGCCGAGGGAGTTGCCTTGATACCTTCCATTGGCTCGGTCGGCGGCGCATTGGGGTTCTTCCCGAGCTTAGGGAGAATCCTCTGTATGATCGACTGTGCCGAGACTATATGGCATATTTTGGACCCTTGACCATCGGACTTCTCGTAAGTGGGCCCTGACCGCAAGGTGGGCTGTCACTTTTTGGGCTGAGTAGGTCTTAATGAGCTTTTGGGCCGATAAGTAATGGAGCGCAAATTTTCCTGTCTCCATAGTACAAATTGAATTGTAGCACCCAATTTTTTTAACAAATTAAAATTGAACTGTCGTGTTAATATTGGTGACTTGTCCTTCGATATTCATTAGACTCGCGAACATAAATGGCACAAGAAGTTGAGCGCTAGCTATCTTTATTAATGTACTTGGTGAGACCTTGACATGTATGTGGCCCTTTCGCTCGGACTCCGCTTGTTGACAAGTTGACGAGCTTAGCCTGTGTTGACCAGAATCCTACAACTCATCAAATTAAATATATGGGAAGCCGTTAAAATAATCTTAATATATCCATAATTATACAAAGGATACATATATATTGATTAAATATATAGATAAGCCCACTACATAAACACAAATGCAAATTAACGTAACCCTCCAGTTGCGTGTCATAACCTGCCGGAGGAAGAGTGCAACTAACTTGAGTTAAAATCTCACTAGAGTTATGATTAAAATATTCTTATAATCTTGATTAATTAATTGAAGAAAACTTAAGTTGCATAAATATAGATGTGAATATACGCCTCCTTTTATGTCCCATTAAATATTTTTTGTGCAGTAATTAACTGCTGGGACATTTATACATATATCCACTTTATTTTTTAGAAGCAAACAAACGATCTTCATTCATAGCAGAGGAAATACACAGTACATGGACGACATTAGTACTGGAACCGAACATAAACTGCCATACATGGCACATACCGCCGACAACATGTAGAAAGCACAGAAAGATAAAAAGGAGTAGTAGAGATCATAGACGCCCAACGGGGGTGGGGGCTTTTGGAGGCACCGAGGAAGAGATAGTCGCTGCTGAAGGCGTCGGGATCCGTCCACGATGAGCACAAGGCTGCTAAACTGCACTAACTAATGGCGGTGATAGGAAAATGCTCGGGTGGCCAGCATCGCGAGGGATGCGTGGGGATGAAGCTCAAGATCTCCGAGCACTTTGGGGATCGAGAGTGGGAAACCACAACCGTCGTCGCGAAGCTGGCTCGTACTCCGTCGGGTGCTCGTAGGAACTCCCATCGCCGAGAGGAGGTCGCGATCAACGGAGGAGGTAGAATAGGAGAGACGGTATGATCCAAAAGGGAGGTAGAGGAAGGCAAGGGGGGAGGGGGGAGGGGGGGAGGACTGAAGAGGTGGGATGGGGAAGGGGCCGACAGGGAGACTAGAAAGGGAGGGAACGGGGGAAGGACTGACCAGGGAGCGAGGGGGAAGCCTGAAAGAGAGGATGGGGTTAGAGGTAAGGGGGTGGAGGGGGGGGGACTGCAAGAGAGGACGGGGGGGATACGAGGGGGATGAGGGGGTGGGGTTGAAAGGAGGAGTGGGCTAGGGGGAGGGGGAGCACGGCGAGGTGAGGAGGGGAGGGGAGGGCGGAGGGGGGGGGGGCGAGGAGAGGCTAGCGGGGTTGGCAGGGGGGGCGACGAGGGGTACTGGCTAGAGGAGGAGGGAGACAATGAGGAGATCAAGGAGGGGGGGAAGGAGGGAAAACACTAGAGGGGGGGGAGAAGGAGGGATGATGGGGGTAAGGAGGTGGGGGAGGAGGAAGAGGTGACTATAGAGAGGGGGGGTCGGTGGGATGGGATGGAACGGCGACGCGGGAGAAGAGAAGGGTGGGGGGTGGACCAGGCCGAGAGGGGGCAGAACAGGGTGTGGGGGAGCAGGGGGGTGGATTCGGAGGGGGGGTGGTGGAGGAGGAGTCGGCTCAGGAGGGGGGAGGGGGCGCACGGAGGGATTGACGGAGGGGGGAGGGGAAGAGGCGATCGGTGGAGGGGGGACAGAACAACAGATGGGGAGCAGAGGGGGAGGCGGGAACGGAGTGGGGGTGGAGGAGGTGGCAGATCAAGACAGAGGTGGGGGGGAGGAGGGTTGGTGAAAATGGGGGGGATGGCAGAGATGGGCGGCGGGAGAGAGGGGGGGCGGGAGGGCAGGTGGAGAAGGAGAGGGGGGTACCTGGAGGAGGGGGGGAAGTTCTCGGCGGGATCTCCCCCCGCCCTACAATCCACTGACGGGGACGCCGGTGAGGAGTCCGCCGGAGAGGTCCGGCGAGGGAGCCACCGCCGAGGCGATGAGAGTTCCTACCCTGGAGGGGGGGGAGATCCCGCCGGGAGCTCCCCCCACCCAACGGACCACCGGCGCGAGAGACCCGGGAGGGTCGCTGGAGAGGGCGACGATGCCTCTAGGGTAGTCGGTATGTGACATGTTATACATATATCCACTTTATGTTTACAAAGTAGGACTATTCTTAATGTGCATAGATTAGTGACAATTTTGCAGTTGTGAATATTACAAGTTTATTATCTCATTTCTTACAACATAGTTTGACAAATCGATACGATATATTTCGTATCAAATGTATCAGATCGTATTAATCGGTGATCGATATATAATACGTTACTTATGCATAATTTATCTTCTTTTAAATATTATATATATTATTTTATATCAAATTTAATTTTATAGATAATTTTGTCCGGGGTTTAAAACTCATGAGATACATCATTCTTTTGATTTTTTTAAGAATAAAAAATTCATATCAATTTTGAGATTCGAACTTTTAACCTCACAACTAACTAACCCATTTAAGAACTATTAAATTACATATATTTTTTATCATATGTTTTTAAAATATATATTTAATAAATAATTGTTTATGTTTGATATAAAATAATATCACATGATACGATAATACTTCGTATCGATAAAAGACGAAATATTAATGGAGACCCTTCCCTTACAACACAATCGGGACGTGGACATACCCTTCTGTCTTCCGTTTTTTTGTGCACTTTTGAGCAGGTGTAGCATTCGAGGTCAGATTTTATCGACAACCTTTCTTTTTTCGCATGCATTAATGGCATTTGGTAGAGTGTCCGCCGGCCATAACTTACTTGGGAGGGAGAAGGGGAAAAAATGTCAAGAACTAACGACTTGGAAAAATAGAGTCAAAAGTACGATCCTAAACTTAGGGTCTCTTTGATTGAAATTGTTTAAGTGAATTTTTTTTAAAAAATTTACATAGAATAAATGTCAAGAGTGTCGAAAATTTTAGATCTCGGAATTCATCTCAAATCTCTACGAGAAGAATTTTTATAAATTATTTAACATTTCTCTTTTTATGTCTTTCTTTCTTCATTTTAAAAAATTCATTTAACATAAAAATCATGATAAATTTGAGTCATTTAATTGAGATAAAATTATGTAAAAAAATTTAATGATTAAAATTTATTAACGATCCGAAACAAACGGACGCACTCAATGTGTAACTTCACAGCTATTTGTCAATAAAATTGCGCAGCCTAAGGTCGCTTTTGAAAACGCGACGATCAGTGATCTTAATTATTAGAAGTTCTTACGTAATATAAAATTACTCCGAATGAAACATACGTGTCGATCTTCGTAAAGAGGGGGTTTTACGGAGAGAGAGAGAGAGAGTGCAGATACATAAATTTTAAAAATTTAGAATCCATAAAAACTCGGGGGAGCGAGCTTTTTGGGAGCACCGACAACATTCAGAGGTTCATTATTGAAAATGCCCTCGCCCTCTCCCTGCCCGCAGTCGACGTTGCCCCCCCTACCCATCTGCAGCGACGACTACACAGTCGCAGTCGTCGGCCCGTTGCTCGTCATCCTCCGCTCTGCACATAGCCGTATTGGCTCAGATCGCAAACCCCCGCCAACCCGTGCTCGCCTGCTCGTCGACGCCCACGCCCCGGCCACAGAAGCCATGGCCAGTCCACCCCTCGCCGCGTCTCACGCACGCGTAAAATATCGGCATCGCTAGAGGAGGAAGTCAAGTGGTAACATGAGTCACAAATTCAAATGGTGCTACAGTGTCGCATATTGTAGGATATTCTGAAAGCAATGTTCTTAGAAAAGCAACCTCAAATGATGGTAAATGAGATTCAAAATTTTCAAAAGAGAAAGCTCTGACATCTCGTACATTCTGGGGCTTTTAAAAATTAATTAACCAGAGAGGCAATGCATTTTTAAACGCGGCCCAAGTGATTAAGGGCGGCTTTGACATCGAGTTGGTCGGGCGGATAGCACAACCGGGGAGAGAGAAGCTCCCGGTGGACTCCGTCTCCTCCCTCACACAACCTCCGCTAATCAAGGACGATTAACGTGCTCGACTCTCCGGGGTCGAGCACGCTAACCGTGCTCGATTAGCAAAGGGGGCCTAAAGGAATGAGAATAATTAGGAATAGAGCTATCGAATATGGCTCCATCAACGTGGAAGGAGCTTTACCCTTTTCTTCCACAAATTAATTTAAGTTGCCATATATTGATTGACGGATGCCCGCAAAGTTTAATTCAGAATCTCATGATTAGCACACTCGAACTTAGTCCCCAGGTCCTTAATTGCAGTCAATGATGGGCCCATAACCAATGACAGAAAATTAATTAATTCAGGTGGCTGTTGATGTGAGGGAAAGTATTTAACTTACATTAACTCGATCCTTACTCTTGTTATCCCCATGTAGGTAGTTATAAGAATCTTATTAATCGCAAGGTCAAGCCACCTACGTACCTCCACCATAATTTGGAACAGTTGTCGTGCCACTCAGCTAGCGCAAGCGTTGCCAAACATAAATGAAAACCAACCTTCCCCCCCCCCCCCCCCCACACACATATATCAATCTATATATATATATATATATATCGTATGGTGTTCATCGATCCACCCCCACCTTCATCCTTCTATATATGTGTATGTCGGCAAGTGATCATCCTGCCCCCGCAATGCATGGTTCGTAGAGGGTAAATATTTAAGGAGCAGGTAATATAATGTACTTCAAAATCAAGTTGGCCGGGTTCCTTGCTTATACCTACCAAGAGATCACACTGTGCTTCTTTTTTTTACTTTGCTTTGCTTTGCTTTGCTTTGCTTTGCAGGCGGGTTCCTCCTGATCTTGGATCATCTGCATGCATGGACACAGTGTACAGGTTCTTCCCCAATGGCCTCCGGATCATTGTGATCGACAGCGACGAAGTGAGCCTGAATGATATTGTCCAGAAACTTCAGCACTGCAAGCATTATACAGGTACGTACGTAGGCATGCGTCATCAACAAGAGAGGTGGGCGCGCGATTTTGGGTGGTTTCATATATACATTATTTGGGGTCACCATTTTCCTAATTAATCCTCCCTTCCTTCTTCCTTCATCCGGTGAATATATAATTTTTGCGCAAATTAATTCTTTGTTTTGTTAACCGTACACGTTCAAGCTCGTCCTCGTCGCGATTTCAATATTTTTTTTCTTCTCATTTCTATTCCTGTTGCGTTTTTTAGGTCCTCGAGTCGAGCTACCTAGATGTGGTTCTTATTAGATTATATTTTCTATCCTACCTTTTTATTTATTTATTTATTTATTTACCGTTCATCTTTCACCCGGCCACTTGGGTTAAAGGTTTGATGTACGCTAGAAATTATAATCCAATTACTTCCCTTCCGCCGTAGGCCATTGCCACTAGTAGTGTACTGTCCTTCGTAAACCCCGACCCGTCGTTGACCCTAAAAATACTCAAACTTATTTAGGCTGCATTTCAAACAGAGAGTGGGCATTTGAAACAGAGAGTGGGTGTCAAGATTTTTTCGAAATCCCCAGAGACAGAGGAAACTGTGTGTAAGCAAAGTAATTTTTAGATATTTTGACTCTCCTCTTTTTTCTTTCAATCTCTCACTAAACCTCAAATTTTGCAGACATTTAAAAATATTTTTAAGAGATAAAAATTTTAATAATTAGAATCCCTAAAATCTATCTCCAACGTCCATTCCAAATGTTATCTTAAACAAATCTCTACGTACACATCACCTTCTTCGTGGATCTAGTCACGAATTAATATATACAAAGTACCCAAAATTCTCGTTCAGATGAGATGGTACGTAATACCATCAGACCAGACTATAGCGTTGTCAGGGTACCTGTCAGTGAATCCGAAGAAGATCCGCCAAATGTATAAGGGTACACGTGTAAATAGAGCTGATACTAAGTGGATAATATGATATCTGAATTTATATTTAATTAATAATAAAAATATTTGATATTAATTTAAGTTATCTGTCAAATATTTTATTCGAATAATTATATGATCAATCGAATATGAATTTGAATTCGGTTTAAATTTGAAATGCATAATTATCATGTCTACTTTTAAAGGTGAGTCGTGCGAGTCATACACGAAGATCGTGAATTATTTTTCAAAAAAATGATAAATATTATTTTTATTTTAAGAGAAATTATCAAAAGATTAGACTTCATATTAAAAGAATATGAGAGTATTTATCAAACGAGTGTAAGTTGAGTTCTTATTTTTAAATTTTATTTTAAGAAAAAAAAGGTAAAAAAATGTAACCAAATTACGTATTAAGATTTTAGTTAGTTATACGTAGAATATGTGGATCCTTAGATATCTATCTAAGAGTTCATATTTAGTCGGTTAATATTTAACACAGATAATTCAATATCTAAATTTATATCCGATTAATAATCAAATTATCCGATGTCCGATTATATTATCTATCAGATATTATATTAAAATAATTATCCGATCAAACGAATAAAAATTTGAATTCGATCCGAATTTTAAATTGATAATTACTGGCATTCTCCTAGAATCTTGCACATCCATTCTATCCCCCTGTATATGTCATTTTTATTATCGATGTATAATTAATTGTCCCTTCGTTTTTGTCCTCCCGAAGGTAGCAGCAGGATAATTGTTGCCTTGTCCATGTACGTAAAGAGTCAACATATTCAGCGACATGATACATAAAACTGACTTTGTTACACTAAGAACTTGTCCTAATTAGTTAAATCAAAGTATTTTTGGGATATGAGAATTCAATAATTTAGTAGTCCTTGCATGAAAGTTATTAATATTACAGGGTTGTATAATCAATTGAAATTCTTTCAAATTATTGCCATTTTTCAAGATTTAAAACTGCGTATATATTTTTGCCTTTTACGAGAAGGCTACGTGTATATATATATATATATATATAGTTTTATATTCTCATGATCGGTATTAATTAATTAACTTCAGTGACCCCATGCACCAAGGCGAGCTCTGCGTTGGACATCCTCACCCATGCGAGGGGCACGTTTGATCTCCTCCTCACCGAAATCCGCATAGCAGACATGGACGGCCTCGCCCTCCTCCACCGTGTCCGCGAAAATTTGGAGGTGCCAATTGTCAGTACGTACGTAAAGCCCGTCGACGTCGTTCAAATTATATATATATATATATAGGAGATGTTCACATAATGTTGACCCTACGACAATTTATCGTGAGATCGATATCTGAACTCTTCATCTTGTGCGCCTTCCATCTCTCAGATGTTCACCTCTCAGACGAAGAGTTCATATGTCGTCCCATGACAAATTGTCGTGGGGCCAGCACAATGTGAAAAACTTAATTAATTCCTCACATTAGGTATTAGCTTTACATACTTATATATCCGTACATATCTATGTATATATACTTAATTCTTAATTTGATGCAGTAATGTCAGCTGAGAGGAGGCCGGAATTGGCAGTGGAATGCCTCAACTCGGGGGCTTGTGCCTTTTACCTGCACAAACCCGTTGAGTATTCCGTCCTTGAAAACATTTGGCAGCATGCCGTTGTCACAAGGAGGCCGAGCATGTCGGCCGAAATGAGGGAGATCGAGCAAGTCCGGGGGAAGAGCAGTTCCTGCTCCATCACCGGAGAGATCATAAGCGAGAAAGAAAAGTCGAAGAAGATGCCCGTGATGGTGTCGAATGAAGAAGAAGAAGAAGAAAGAGGAGGAGGAGGACGGCGACGCCGACAAGAAGAAGAAGAAAAAAAAAGAGGTGACGAAGACGATGACGATATTGATGACGATGATAATAATAATATCATTCATCCTAACGGTGAGGAGGATGGCGACGGGAACGACGTCGAGGGCGACATGGCCTATGTGGACGCCCTTGAGGAAGGAAAGGAAAACAGAGGCGGCAAACGCAAGAGGATGATCAAGAAGTCGAGAGTTATCTGGAGCGGCGAGTTGCATCAGCTGTTCTTGGGTGCCGTCGACAAGCTGGGCATCAATAGTGAGAGCCATTCCCCATTGCTAACTGCTCTAGCTATGTGTAATATATATATATATATATATATATATATGTGAACTAACTGCTAATTTCTCACCTTTGCAATATTCTCACAGAGGCCGCACCGAGGAAAATACTGGAAATTATGAAGAGGCCAGAGCTCACACGGGCGCATATTGCTAGTCACCTGCAGGTTCGTCGCAGTTAGCTCTCGTCCTTCTCAGTTAACCTCCTCCTTAGATAGATACATATATACCATACATTTGGCTCCTTTACTAATACTGTATATTCGAAAAATAGCTTTATTGAGGATTGAAATTAATTAGCTCATGCCTAATATTGTTCTAAATAATTATAACTAGTCTGCAAAATTATCAAACAAATTAAAGTAGGAATAACCATGCATTCTTAATCACCTCCCCCGACATGCATAAGAGATTGACTGTAAGTTAATTAATTACAACTCGATCAATGCCCTATATTTTAATCAATCAATCAATCTTGCAAACAGCATCAGGCGCATCATTAATTAATTCTCAAAGCAATTCGATGGCTGTGGGGGTTTTTGTTTATAAGTAGTGTTGATACATTAATTAACTTAATGTCTGGAAAGCATTTGAAAAACATGATCTATTTTTATGGTATCCAAATTTTAGAGATAAATCAACGTAGCCCATGATTATGGATGGCGCATTTTGTAATTATTGAGGAGATAGGAGCATATATATATATATATATATATATATATATCGATGGGATGTATAAAATAAATATAGATATTACTAATAAAAATAGTATAACTTATGAAAAGAAATGGACTGTTTTAAGACTCTTCCAAGATGGTCTGATCAATGCATTTTTTCTCACGACTGACGAGATGCAACAGCTGCAGCCACAACTTTTGACGGAGACCGATGTCTTTCTCTCTCTTAGTCTTTCGTCATCTAGTACTTTAGTTAGTGGCTAGTATTAGTGGTGTTAGTGGCTACTCCACTTTAACTTTTTAACCCAAAAGAAGACTTTCGATTCGGAAGTCAGTTACTCGTCAAAAGCAAGATCTATAGAGATGGATATAAAGATGGCAATACCTTCGGAAATAAAGCCCCTCATAAAACATCTCATTCTCTTGTTGGTACTTCTTGTGAAAACACTCTCGTTGATCTCCTGTGATATAAAGCTTATACAACAGATCAAAGCAATAGCTAAGAATCTCCCCCCTTTAGCCTGACCACCACCTCCACAATCCACCCGTACCTAGTTCAAGATATATACAAATGCTATCCTAGCTAGGGACGACATTTGGTCATTGAAGAGGCGTGATCTCGTGTTGAAGCCTGAGCAGTCCGATCTTCCTCGAACACTGAGTGTGGTCACGCTAGATTAGGACTCTGCAAAGTGGGAAATGGATCAGGGGTACATGGGAATAACCCTGGGGAAAATCCTCTAATGCCTAAGTCAGCAAAATAGTAGAGCGCTGTGCGGAGGAGAAGAATGAGACAGGGGGTGGGCACGAAACTACTCTCCACCAATAAGGGTGGCTGAGAGTGCTCAGAATCGCTTACCTCTTCCGGATGGCTTCCTTTGGTTTTTATAATGATTCAGTTTCTTTTGGGGACAGGGGGAGAAGGAGTGTTCAGGGGGCGTTACCCCTTAAATATGGCCACTCCCTCGCTCGAGGGTGCTTACCCTTCCTCCATCCTGTCTCCCGTGCTTCCCTTGGCCAGTTACGCTCGGCCGTCGTTTGGGCTCTTCCTTGAGCAACAGTTACTCGGACTCCCGGGCCCGAAGGTCGCCTGGGTTGAGTCGGTCCGAGTGAGTTAGGCTTCTTAGTAAGTGGGCCCAGTAATGGGGATGTCACTTGTTGGGCTCCGCGGGTCCAGTTGGGCCGCATTAGGCCACAAATCTTTTGGGCCGCTAAATTACCCCTCTCCACTTGCCCCCCTACTCCCGAGCCAAGAGATGGCCTCGGAGAGTAGAGCACGTTCGGGTTGGTGTCGTGGCTTGGACGGGGATTGGCCTTTGTGAGCTGTCCCTGTTTCGAGGTTCAGGGGCCATTAATACGGCTATCCTGACTCATGGGGGCTCGAACGTATTGACGTTGTGTTACGCATTGGCTCAGATGGAGATTGGACGTTGCGAGCTGCCCCTGCTTCGAGGTTCAGGGGCCATCAATATGGCTATCCTGACATATGGGGGCTCGAGCGTAATGATAATGTGTTGAGCATTGGCTCGGGGGCGCCCTTCTTGGAGTTTGAAACGTCACGACGGCTTCTCTCAGGGCCAGTTAGGGCCTATAAATAGCTTATGTGCTTATGCCTCACGTTTCCTCTGTTTAGGGTTTTTCCTCCCTTCGTCGCTTCTGCGAGTTCGTGATGGGATTTATGTGCCGAGCGGATCATCGAAGGGAGCAAGAGATAGCAGAAGCTTTTGTAGAGTTAGCGGAGATCACCACAGAGGCGATCCGCCAGCTTCCTCCTACCTCCAGCTCGTCGGATTCCAGCGTCTCTCCTTCTCCTTCCCGATCTACAATGGCGGAGCTCAACGACGAAGCCGAAGTCCAGGAAATCGAGCAAGGGGCGGGAGGTTCAGAGCCTGCACCTAGCCAACATCTCCGCAGTGAACTGACCAAACCAGAGGTGAAGGAGCTTGAGATTCGCTTCCAGCTTCCGTTGCGATATTTCTTTTCCCTTGTGAAACCCTACGAGTCTAATCTGGACACCCGCTCGGGCTTCTTCTGTACCTATCTCTTGGCATAGAAGTGTGGCTTTCGTCTTCCTCTCCCCCTCTTCGTTGCCGAGTTGCTGAGATTTTACAAATTGGCTCATGTCGAACTGGTCTCCAACTCTTATACTTTCATCTTTTCCTTCATTGTCCTCTACCACTTATGCGGTCTCGCCGCGTCCCTCGACCTCTTCCATGCATTCTTTGAACTGAAAGAGCATGTTCATGCCGGGAAGGGTTTTTATTACTTTCAGGCCAGGAGGGGGATGAACTGTGTCACCCTCTCCCCTCGGGACTCTTCACACAAAGGGTTGAAAACTTAATATTTCTGGGTGGGAGCCAACAAGAGTGCCTGTTGGAATTTTCCTGAGTTGCCGAATTACCACCCTGTATTCCCTGCGAAGCACCCGGTAATTTCTTCAGAGATTGAGGAAGAGATTAAGATCCTTCAGAGTCAACGACGGTCGACCGCAGAGCTCATGTCCCCAGCCAATTTCCAACGTTACGGCCGCTCCAAGTTGCTTCCTGAGGGTTAAGGTTCCAGACGATCGACCTTATACATCATCTTGCTTGTTTTTTCTTGATAGTTTACCCTTGGTCGACAGAGCCTGTCCGTGGTGCCGGCGAGCATCACCAAACACCCCAGGAGGTCGACGATTAGGCGGAGGTGGCTGCTCGAGACGTCCCTTTGATCCCCAAGGGCCCCTCCTCTACCCGAGAGAAGGGCAAGAGGGTCCTTCTTGAGGGGGAGCCGGAGCGACGGAGGTCCAAGTACAAAGCTCCCGAGGAACGGCTGTTGTTGTCCTCGATGAAGGCCTTGACCGCCGAGCGGAGCAAGAGGAAGAACACGAAGGATCCACGCACGATCGAGGAGCCTCCGACCAAGGGCGCCCGTCTCTCGGAGTCTCCAATCCCCCCGCCAGAGGCGCCGATTTCGGCTGAAGGGATCCCATCCGAGCTTGTCGGAGCGCGCAGGGAGGAGGCAGTCGGTTCGGGGATGCCGACCGAGCCGAGCGTTGCATTTCTGAGTCTGGGGACGTCCGAGGGGGACATCCCGATGCTGATTCCTCCAGGGGGGAGTCCCATCTTACAACAGGGGCGATTCGCCATCCAGGCCTCTCTGTATAAGCGTTGCCAAGCTTTCGCATCTCCATCCATTTAGGATGAATTTCAGCGCTACTCTCCCCTAATGCTCCTCGAAAGGGTCATGGAGGGAGGATTGTTCATGGCTCAACTAGGGGCCGAGATCACCGATTACTTGGCGTAGATGGAGAGTAGTGACTCGGCCCAAGCCAAGGCTCACGTCGAGTCTAACCTGAAGGTCGGACGACTGTCCTTTGAGCTTGAGGTTCTCCGACGGGAAGTGGCCTCACTCCGGTCGTAGGATCGGGCAAGCCAGGAGAAAGTACGGTTGCTGTCCGAGCAGCTGTCCCAGGCTCAATATACTACCGCGCTAAAGAGCAAACTCTTGGAGGAGGAGCGCCAGGTCCACGCAGCGAGCTCGAGGCAGTGGGGGATTGAGTTGGAAGGGCTCGGGAGTCGCCTCCTGGAGACAGAGCAGGCGAGGAGGGAGGCTGAGGCAAAGGTGGTCGAGGCTGAGGAGAAGCTGGCCGAGGCCGAGGCGAAGCTGGCTGAGGTCGAGGGCGAGGCGAAGTTGGCCGAGGCCGAGGCGAAATTGGTCGAGCTCGGGGTGAAGGAAGCAAAAGCCGAGGCGAAGGTGATTGAGCGATATCTAGGCTCGGAGGAGTATCTCGAAGCCTTAAAGACAACCGCCTTCACCTATTACGAGTCGGGCTATCGGCGTGGACAGCGGAAGTGCTTCGTGTAGGGCTTCAGGAGCGCAACGGATCTAGCACGAGAGCAGGTCCTCGACGTACTCGACCCCGGGCAATGCTACGACTCGGGCGAAGAAGGCTCAACTTCTCCTTCTTCATCAGCGTCAAGCGGTCTTGTACTCCTATGAAGAGAGGATTGCCAACTCCGGCTTCTTCGGGAGAGTGCACAGTCGAGGTAGTTCCTACACAGTGGGGTCAGTGCCTGAGCTGGCCGTCACCGAGGGAACCGGGGGCGCGTTGCCCTCAACTGCCGAGACGGTGGAGAGCACCGAGGGCCTCCGGACCACCGAGCTTCAAGGAGGATCATAGACCTCCCACCCTTCTCCTATCTCCATAGCTTAGGTTTTGCTTGTACTTACTCTGTTGGCCTTTCCCTTTTTTATTTTTTAAGGGGGCCGTCTGGAAATTAACTTTCCATGTACTTCTTTCCTTTCTATATATAATGGCAATGTTGTTCAGAGCAGACTTAAATGCTCCTTACCAACTTTGACCCAGTATAATTTATTCTATCTGCGGACATCAACAGATCGGATATCTCGTACGATTTTCCTGTCGAAAAATCAAGTCACGTGCCAATCCGTCAATTCGTAGATGCGGATTTAGTGCCTTTTTGTTCTTCTCAAGCCTTGAATGTCCTACCTTTTCACGTATTCCCATAGAAGGACTTTGGGGACAGGGAGGTGTAACTGCTCCTCGGGGAGGACGTCCACCTTCTCTTTGAAGTCCCGTCATGTCTTTTCGAGGGGATGGTCAATTAAGGCAAAGTTCCCCCCCTTCGGCCTATAAAAGGTTTCGAAGGGTGCCTCCTCCTTTTCACGATGCATCAGGGCTTTCGATGTGTTCCCCACCTTCTCCTCTGTTGCATTTCTTTGGTGAAGCATGGAGGCCAGCGATGAGGATGAAGGCTTCTACGGCTGTTGGGCCGTTCGGGCTACTTCAGCGTATAAGAATGGAAGACAACTTGGTGGACGGCGTAGAAGAATAGAAGACGCGTAATGGGGTGTTCTTCTATGACTTCCGGGCTGCCGCCCACATATGGAAAGGGATGCTCGGAGGATGGTTCGAGAGAGGAAGGCTAGGAATGCCTTTCACTTATCTATCTCCCTTCATCCCTCTCCTCCCCTCCCCTCCCACTCCCTATACCCCAAGGGAGTGTTCAATTTTTTTTCTTTTTTCTTGTTTCTTCTTGCCGACACCATCAATTCTTGATGGAGCTTTTTCTTGTCGGCGTCACCTCCTCTTGAGGGAGCCTTCTCTCGTGACCTTACTGATACCATCTCTTCCTGACCACCCGAGCAGACTAGGTCGGTTGCCTTACTACCCGAGCCAGTTTCCACACCTGGTGGAGTCAGTGGCTTGGTTTGAGACTGCTAACACTGTCCGCGTCAAGCTATCAGTCCTTGTTGTACCTTTGTCACTTTTTTGTATATATATTGTACTGGCTTTGGCCTATCTGGTGTACAAAATGTTGATGCAAAAAAAATGAGAATTGCTATGTTACTTGACTTCTTACATGTATGGATGGGCTCAGAAATAGAATTTTCATAATGCCGCAGCGTTCCAAGTCCGAGGAAATGGTTTCCCTTCCATGGTAGATAGCCGGTAAGCTCCTTTTCTGAGCATCTCGACCACTCGGTAGAGGCTTTCCCAATTGAGGGCCAGCTTTCCCACCGCCTCTAATGGTTGAGAGGCTTCAGCCTTTCTCAGGATGAGGTCTCCCAGTTGGAATTATCTATCTCGGACCCGGGGGCTGTAGTAACGAGTCATGCGCCGCTGGTATTCCGTTGCTCGGATCCTTGCGACTTCGCATACTTCATCGGCCAGGTCCAAGTTGTCCAGTAACTTCTGTTCATTGGGCTCGGGCAGGAAGTTAATAACCCGAAGGGAGGGGCTACCGATCTTGAGTGGGATGACTGCCTCAGTGCCATATACTAGTTGGAATGTAGTTTCGCCTATGGAGGCCCTCGGGATGGTTCGATACAACTATAGTACGCTAGGTAATTCCGCAAGCCAATTACCCTTGGCGTTCCCGAGCCTGGTCTTGATGCCTTTGATGATAGTTTTGTTGGCATTTTCGACCAATCCGTTAGCCTGAGGGTGTGCTACCGAGGTGAAGTGGTTGCGAATATGTAGGTCGGCACACCTATTATTAAAATAAGCACAGTTGAATTGCCGACCGTTGTCGCTCACAATCACTCGGGGGATGTCAAAATGACAGATGATCAACTTCCACACGAAACTCCAAATTATCGCCTCTGTTATTTTGGCAGTAGCTTCAGCCTCGATCCACTTAGAGAAATAGTCGATGGCGGTGATAAGAAACTTTTTCTGGGCCCGGGCCACCAGAAACAGGCCCAGGATATCGATCCCCCACCGAGCGAAGGGGTAGGGCTCGGTTAAGGTCACGAGCTCTGAGGTTGGCTTGTGGATTAGATAGTCGAACCTCTGGCAGCGGTCGCATTTCCGAGTGTATGCGGAGCAGTCACGCTGGAGAGTGGGCCACCAGTAACCTTGGCGGGATCCTCGCAATCAATCTCCCTCCCTGGTGCGCGTCGCAGATTCCTTCGTGTACTTCCTCTATTGCTTGATGGGCTTCTAGGGCGTCGAGGCACTTAAGGAGGGGACCGGCGAAGGATCGTCTATAAAGAGTTCCATCGAGCAGTATGAACCTTCAAGCTTGATACTTAAGTCTCCTCGCTTCCCGAGGGTCGGCAGGTTCCTGGGAGTCACTTAGCCAGGCCACGTAGGGGGCTCGCCAGTCAACGGGCGATGCTTGTACAGTTGCTACGAGCTCGGTATCCACACTAGGTCACTCTAACTCTTCGAGCAAGACAGACCGGGTCTCTTCAGAGCTGATATAAGAGGCCAGGCGAGAGAGGGCATCTGCTCGGGAGTTTTCCTCCTGAGCTATTTGGATTACCTGAAAGCTCTCAAAAAGTCGGGCTATCTCTTTTACCATATGAGGGTATTTGACCATCTATGGCTCACGAGCTTCGTAGTCCCCGTTGATCTGGCTGGCAACTAACTGAGAGTCGGTGTAGATTCTGACCCGCTCTACTCCTAGGCGCCTTGCCATCTTGGCCCTAGAAATTAGGCCTTCGTATTCGTAGGTGTTGTTGGATGCCGGGAAGTTGAATTTCAAAGCGTATTGGAGCTCGACACCTTCTGGGGACGTGAGGAGGATGTCGGCACCACTGTCGGTCGAGTTTGAAGATCTGTCCACAAAAAGTCCCAGGCCAGGTCGGCTGTTGGCTGCGACGTCTCCCCGGGTGGGATAGCGTTCTCCGCAATGAAATCTGAGAGAGCCTGTCCCTTGATGGCTGTGCGGGGTCGGTAAGAGATGTCGTAGGCCCCGAGCAAAATTTCCCATTTAACGAGGCGGCCAGAAGCTTCGGGATGGGCCAAAATCTTCTTTAGAGGTTCACCGGTATGCACTATGATGGTGTGTCCTTGGAAGTAGGGCCGAAGGCGCTTAGCCGAGGTTACCAACGCTAGCACGAGCTTCTCGGTTGCAGGGTACCTCCTCTCGGCCTCAAGAAGCACCTTTCTGACATAGTATATTGGCCTTTATACTCCTTGGTCGTCTCGAACTAGGACCGAGCTTACTGTAGAAGATGTTGTCGAGAGATAGAGGAACAGAGTTTCTTCGAGCACAGGCTTCGACAACACCAGATGCAATGCAAGAAACTCTTTTAGCTCGGTAAATGCCTTCTCACCTTCATTGTCCCAAGTGAATGTAGGGGATGCCAAATTTGGCCCTCTCAATAATTTGAAAAAGGGAAAGCATCGCTCCGTCGCTCGAGACAGGAAGCAGTTGAGCGCGGCAATCCTTCCTGTCAAGCGTTGAACATCCTTGACGCAAGCGGGTGGCCCCATATCTAGGATGGCCTGGATCTTCTCGGGGTTGGCCTCGATCCCTCGCTGGGTCACCAAAAAACCCAGGAATTGCCTGGATCTGACTCCAAAGGCACATTTGGCGGGGTTAAGTTTCATTTGGCACATCTAGAGGGTGTTGAAAGTTTTAGCTAGGTCGGCAAAATGATTCTCGACCTTAGGTGATTGGATGAGCATGTCATCGATGTAGACCTCGACGTTCCGCCCGATCTGATCTTCGAAGATCTGGTTGACTAACCTCTGATATGTTGCTCTGGCGTTCTTTAACCCGAATGGCATTTGGGTGTAGCAGTATACGCCGAAGTTAGTAATAAAGGCGGTCTTCTCGGTATCTTCGGGATTCATGCGGATCTGGTGATACTCGTAATAAGCATCTAGAAAACTAAGAAGTTAGTTACCCGAGGTTGAATTAACGAGTTGGTCGATCCTCGATAACAGATAACAGTCCTTCGGAGTGGCTTTATTGAGGTCGGTGAAGTCAACGCATATCCGCCATTTGCCTGAAGTTTTCGGCACCAAGACGACATTAGCGAGCCAAGTCGGGTACAGGACCGGGCAGAATAGCCCAATTTTCCTTCCCTTATTGATTTTCTCTTTAATGATCACTTGTTTTTCGGGGGCGTGCTTTCTTTTTCGTTATTGAACTAGTTTCACAGTCGGGTCAAGATTGAGGTGGTGCATCATTGTCATCTCGGGGATCCCAGGAAGATCCTCATCAGACCATGCGAAAACATGGACATACTCCGAAAGAAATTCTTGTATTAAGCTTGCACTTCGGGCGATAAATCTGCCCCGACCTTTATCTCGGGGTTGGGTCATCTTTGAGAAAAACCAACAGCAGCTCCCCTCTGGGTTTGCCTGCCGCCGATCTATCCTCGATTGCCCCAAGCTCCTTGCCTTTATCCTCTGGACTTACGGCTTCTACCAAGATTACATAGCACCTTCTAGCCGTTGCTTGGTTACCTCAAACTTCCCCGGTGCCGAACTTAGTGGGAAACTTCATTTTTTAGTGGTAAGTGGAGGGCACGGCCTTTATCTGGCCGATAATTCCTCAGTCAAATATGGCATTATAGGCCGATATCCCATTGACCACAACGAAGTTCACCATTAAAGTTACAGCTTTAGGAGGGGTACCGAGGGTGACGGGTATGCTTAGGGCTCTCTCGGGATAAGTTGCCTGGCCATTGAACCCACAGAGGGGGGTTCGAATCGGATGCAATTTTGATGGGTTTTCACCCATCTTTAGGAAACACTCGTACGACAGAACGTCAGGGGCACTGCCACTATCCACGAAGATCCTATCTACGTTACAATGATTTATAGTGGCCGAGATTACAAGGGCGTCGCCGTGCGGGGTGACCACCTCTTCCAGGTCTTGGTCGGAGAAGACCAGGGCCTGCTGATCATTTACCGGAGGCGGAGCTCTGGGAGGCTCGGAGACTCGATTGGCTCGCTCGGCGTGACGCTTCCTTCCTTGACTGCAATCCCCTCTTGAGGTTGATCCCCCCGAGATGACGTTGATGTGGATCCCCCGAGGGCAGTTGTCGATTTATTCTAGGGGGACCTCGCGATCCTCTCGTTGCTCGGTCACGTACTGGGAGAGGTGTCCTTGGCGGACGAGACTCTCCATCTCATCCTTGAGCTGTTGACAATCACCAGTATGATGGCCATGATCATTGTGGAATTGATAGTGCTTCCAACGGCTGCGGCGTCTTGGGTCGGCTTTCATCAGCTTGGGTCGGTGGAGTAGGTCCGAGTCCTTGATCTCTTGGTATATTCCACAGACAGGGGCAGATATGGGAGTGTAGCGCTCAAATTTGCGCAGGGGCACCTTCCGGTTGCCTTCTCGATTCCTCCTCTTCCCCTGCCCAGAAGCTTGTCAGATGACTATTTTTTCTCCCCTTCTCGCCCCGAGCCCGTGGGGTCTCGGCAGGCATTGAGGACTTCCTCACACTCTGCATGACGCAGAGCCAAGGTCACCAGGTCGGCGAGAGAGGAGGGAGGGTAGAGCACCAGTTCTCTCCAGAGGCTTTCGTCGCAGGTTCCTCCTGTCAATGTGGTAATGGCCGAGGCTACATCTAGGTGGGGGATGCGCAGGGCCTCTGCCTTGAAGCGGTTGATGTAGGCCCATTGCTTTTCCCCTTGGGCCTGCTTGAGCGCCAACAACCCCGCGATCGATCTCGGGGGCCGGCTACCGGCGAAGCTCTCTTTGAATAAACGCCCGAACTCTCAGAACCTAATGATACTTCTAGGGGCGAGTGCTCGGAACCAGGCCCGAGCGCATTGGACCAGAGTGGTCACGAACGCTCAGCACTTGATGGCATTAGATGCCCCGTGCAGCGTCATTAGGGCGTCGAAGGTGTCATAGTAGTCGGCCGGGTCGCCCTGACCGTCAAAGGATTTGAAGGTCAGAAGAGAGACTCTCGGTGAGATCTCTGCTTCCAAAATGTCGGCGGAGAATGGGGACTTCTCTTTGTCCTCCTTCGTGGGGCTCTGTTGTAGGGTGCGAAGGGCGCGCTCCTGCTCGGCGAAACGTTGCTCAAAGTCTCGCAGTGGGAGGGAAAGCTCTGGTTGGTGTCGGGACGGTGTCGGGGGCCTCTGGGTGTTCCCTCATCTTTTTCCCCGCTGCTCCACGGTGGGGGCATCCAATTTTGTCCGCTGGCATGGTGGCCCAGATTTCCTTCCCCGCGGATTAGAGGAAGCTCCTGTTCCAAGGGCGGGAGTTGTGAGGGTCCACCTGGCCTGCTTCGGATAATATGTCCTCCTTGGAGGATAAAACGCCCCCCCGGCTGTCCTCTGGGAGGCTACTACGCAGGGGGGATTGCCCGGGAATGTTGGGACCTTTCTTCCCTGGCTACCTGGGTCCACATCAAATCGACGAGGATATCCAGTTTAGCGTTGAGGGATCGAAGGGCGTTTGGGTCCCAGGAAACGGTTTGTCCCCCCACGGCCGGTGGAGGTAGGATATTGGCCTGGTTTTTGGAAAGGGGGCTAGTCGAAGAGTGCGATGGCGCAAGTTCCCTATCCACGGCCACCAGTGCCTTTCCTTTGTCACCGGTGTTCCTCCTACTATGACTTCTCCGCATCATATTAGTTTTTCGCTCGTTTCCTACAGACGGCGCCAGATGAAGAGGCGTGATCTCGTGCTGAAGCCTGAGCCGTCCGATCTTCTTCGAACGTGGCCACGTTAGAATAGAATTCTGCAAGGTGGGAAACAAATCAGGGGGCCCAGGGGTATAATTCCTGGGTAAAAGCCTCCGATGCTTAAGTCAGCAAAGTAATAGAGCACTGTGCGGAGAAGAAAAAGAATTGGGTTGGGCACGAGACCGCTCTCCACCAATTAGGGTGGCTGAGAGTGCTCAGAATCACTTACCTTTTCTGAAGGACTTCCTTTGGTTTTTATAATGATCCAGTTTCTTTTGGGGACAGGGGTAGAAGGAGTGTTTAGGGAGCGTTACCCCTTAAATACGGGCTCTCCCTCGCTCGAGGGCGCTTACCCTTCCTCCATCTTGACTCTCCCGGGCTTCCATTGGCCAGTTACGCTCGGCCGTCGTTTGGGCTCTTCCATGAGCGACCGTTACTCCAACTCCCGTGCCCGAAGGCCGCCTGGGTTGAGTCGGTCCGAGTGAGTTAGACTTCTTGGTAAGTGGGCCCAGTAATGGGGCTGTCACCTGTTGGGCTCCGCGGGTACAGTTGGGCCGCATTGGGCCACTGGTGCAGACACCAAAGCGAGCGAGAAGCACGAATCGACGAGCAGTCGGTACCGTACGCGGAGCACCACTCGGGCTACATCGACTTCCATCTGGCTCGGAGATAGTCTGGAGACTCCCCCTTGAGTCTTAGTATTTATCATATTTACTAGGATTTTATTTGTGTGTAATGTGTGTTTATTTGACCTTATTCGGATTGTAATTCGGATTGTAAAAGGGGTTTATTTATAATTGTGACCACCTGGGTCCCGTGGGCCCCCATCCCTTCTCCCATTGATCCACCTCAGCTCTTGGGCCCATGTGGGGTCAGTCAACTCTCCAAGGTGGGCTTCTAGAAAGGTTGGACCAAGGCACAAAGGGTAGCAAAATTAAAAAATGGGAGCATATAAGTCAAGGGGGGGCCCATTCTATTATAGTTTAATAGGTTTTATAATTTTATTTTATTTGTTCCAAACCACATGGGAGAAATAAATTGTGGACTCCCTCTTTTACCCCTCACCAATCTTAGATCTAGGGATAGAACTAGTCTTTTTGTATTTTCTATAAGAACCTTGTATTTCTATTTTGAGTGGAATTAATGCAAAGAAATTTCAGACATTGTTCCACAAGGCAAGGGCCGCCCCCTATCTCTCTCCTCTCTCCCCCTTCTGCAGCTGGGAAGGCTGTGATTCAGAGGTTGAAGCCTCATCTATCAGGTGTGAAGATCGCCGCCGCCGTCGCCGCCGCCCTCGTGCCGTCATCGCACCACCGCCATCATCGCCGGAGTTCTGTCCACCCAGGATAGCCCCTTGATCTCAGAATTTCTGCTCTCAACCTCGAGATCTTTTGGATCGCAAACTTTCAGGGAGAGTTCTAGAGGTTCAACCAACGTCCCAGAAAAATTGGTGGAAATTCTACCTTTTATTTTCCATTTTTCAATTTTCGTGCTCCCCCTCCTTCCAGATCTTCCTGCAGTCTGTCCAGTTTTTCAGAAACCAAATAGATCATTCATGAACCCACCTTCCTCTAATCTGGATGACTTTATATTTTTATTGGAGGTTCTGTATACCACCCCCTTCATCCACGAATTTTCTTGGAATTTCTGGAGTCCTCTACCTATTTTTTAAAAATCACTGTCAAATACAAAAATCAGATCTATCTCTGTTGTCCAGATCCGACCACTCGGTGCTAATAAAAACTTTTTCCCATCCAAATCTCCACCAAATCCTTCACAAAAATTATCTCCGTCTTCCTCTTCCTCCCCTACACAAGTTTTATGAAGAGCTTAACATCTAATTCGGAGGTCTACATCATGGTCAATGCTAGTTCTCAGTCAGATCTTAGTCTGCCTGACCAGATCTGAGAATGAGCAAAGCCCTATTGTAAAATCAGCCATCAAAATTACGGCCCTGATGAAATTCCAGGAACCAAACCGGGTCGAAGGATTTTGAGTCAGCGTTCCAACGGCGCTAGTTTCGTGCCGATTCGACGTCAATGCTGATCGCAGCAACAGATCTCGCCGGGTCGCGCGCTGTAAAATAGCAGCATCAGATCCGTGGGCAGCAACTCCAACACTTGGAGATCGGAGCCGATCGACCACCGCCCGGTGTTCTAGTCTGGCCATCGTCTAGGGGAGTGCGCCACCAGGTGTCACCATCACAGTAGGACCCACCCCGTCAGACCCGGAGGACTGAGCATCACGTGAGCCCCACGAACCCGTAGATCGTGCCGTCCGGAGAGCACCAAAACGCGGGTTTCGGCACCGACGGAGCGACATCAAGATGCTGCCCGTCAACCCAATTCCCGATACTCCTGGGCCCCACATGTGACCTGTTACCTCCCTGCGTGGAGTGGGTCGAAACATTTGTACTGCAGTAAAATTTGTTAACCGGGAGTATGCATTTGGCCGGGGTTGTCTTCCCCACGCCGGGAGCGTGGAGGTACGGTCTTAACTTCTCGGCATTACACTTGCTAGTTTAGTATATGGTCATATGCCGTTGTGAGTGCGTTAGGAACCTAGCCCGTGAGTTTATGTCACCGCTGTGAGCGAGAGAGTGGCCCGTCCCGTGGCTTGATCCAAGCATGGAAGTGAGTCGACCACCCTTGACTCTGCCAGTTTCTCAACCACGCGGATCTACGCTTTCTCTCGTTTGGGACGACGAGTGAGCTTGCATTTCTGTTAGCGATGTATAGCCCATAGGAACTCTTAGGGCCACTTTGGTAATAGGTTAAGTTGGGTTAGGGTGAGTTAACCGGGGTAGGGTGGGTTGTTCCTTGTTTGATAGTTTTTTTCTTAACCCGGGTCGGATAGGGTTAAAGTGGAGTAACTCATTCCTAGAAAATAGGTGGAATGAGTTAATCCACCCTGGTTAGGGTTAGGGGTGGGGTGGGCTAACCCGGGTAAGTCACCCACCCCTAATCTAACTCGTTACCAAAGTGGCCCTTAATGTCGGGCCAAAGTGTCTCCATTGTTCGTATGTTGCTGGTCGCGTCTACATTTAGAGTCCGAGGTCCGCATCACTTAGAGTCGGTCCCTCTGTCCGTCCCGCATCAGTTTGGTATCAGAGCGAGTCGAGTCTAGGGTAGTCATTGCATAAGTCTTGCACGATCTAAGTCGAGTCTAGGATCATCATTGTTTTAAAACAAACAAAAATTGTTTTTGGGTTGCATTTCATCCCGATAACCCGGTATATTAAAAGGTGTCGCCCCAACGTTAGGTTACGTCTATCGGGAAGGCCGCACACTCGCGTAGAGGAGATCTTCTGGTCGACCCTCCGCCACGTACCGGATATTGGCTAGGTCTAGGTGCATCATCTTTGCATTAGTCTATGTTTGCATTAGTCTGTGTCACCTAGTCCGTGTGTCTTTGCATGCCCACCCGCCGAGGCACCCTATACTCGCCACCACCACCTATGGCGGATTCCCGAGCCCGTAGTTTCGATGAGCCCTTGATGGTCGAGATGTTCCGAGCCCTCATGGATCGTCTCGATACGCGTATGGATGGCCTTAATACGCGTCTAGATGGCGTAGGAACGCGCCTAGAAGGGAGGATGAAATCCCTAGAGGATCGGGCCGAAGCATCGGACCCATCCATTTAGGGTCTTGTGGGGAGAATAGCTGTCCTCGGGAGGGCCCCAATGGCGGCGCAACCCGCGCCAACAAATGGCCAACAAGAGCTGGTTCAGTAACCTGTTGCTCCAGTGGCTTAAGGGACAAATGATAGGAGGCAGCAAGTGCACGAGGTGGATGATTACGCCTCTGATAATGAACACGGGGGTTATGGTCGTCAAAACCAACGACGGAATCGTGATGATGACGACGACCGCGTTCTTAGGAGCGTGCGTGCGGACCCTCCCCTATTTGACGGGTGTTTGGACCCGAAGGTCTACTTAGATTGGGAGGCCGGCATGGACCGGTACTTCGAGTGGTTTGAGATGACAGACCACCGAAGAGTTCGGTACGTGAAGATGAAGTTGCATGGGCAAGCCCAAACTTATTGGATGAATGTGGAGAGCCTGTTAATGTAGCGACATCAACCCCCTATCGGTACTTGGGATGACATGAAAATCAAGTTGAGGCAGAAATACCTTCCTGCCACATATCGCCAGCGTCTCATAGATAAATGGCAAAGTCTCTCCCAAGGGAACCGGTCCGTGACTGAGTACACTGCCGAGTTTGATGAGTATTATTTGCAGTGTGGACTTACGGAAGAGGGCACCATGACCATCTCGCGCTTTCAAAGAGGTTTGCGGCCGAACTACCAATATGAACTTTTCCGCCGCAATGTGACCACTTTGGAACAGGCGTATCAGGTTGCTCTCGAATTAGAGCAATTCGAGGCCGAGTTTGAGCCTACCCATCGGTTGGGCCCCTTTCCCCCTCGTAGTGTCGAGCCCCATGGCTCTCTAGGCACGTATCCGAGGGCCCCCATGGCTCGACCTCAGGAGCCCACTCGTCCCGAGCCATTCGCTCCTACGCCTCGCCCTCCACCTCCGAGGAATATCCCTCCTCGTCCCCAACCCACGGCACCCACGGCCCATCCACCGGCACCCGCACCCGTTGCTCGTCCTTTGTTGCCTACACCTCCTATCTGTCGGGAGGATAAGGGGAAAGGACCTTTGATCGGGGAGCCTAGTGGATCACGGTAGTAGTGTTATCGATGTAATGGGTTTGGCCATTTCGCCAACCAGTGTCCCACTCGTCAGTCTCTTATCATTGGGGACACACAGGCCGGGGACACCACCTCCTCAGATCTTGTGTTGGTCAGCTATGAAGCAGATCCGGAGCTAGCTGACGAGTTCTATGAGATTGAAGGTGATGGCAAGGATGCCTAGCATTCGGACGATACCCACTTGGGGGTCATCAGGTGTATTCTCACCCAGCCACAGGCCAGTGATGACTGGCATCGGACCACTATTTTTCATACATACTGTAGGCTGGGCGGGCAAGTGTGTAAGGTGATCATCGACAGTGGGAATTGTATCAATGCAATCTCCACGGGCGCTATCTCACGTCTTGGTCTTACTCATGTGGACCATCCTTGCCCCTATCGAGTATCATGGGTGGATTCCACCTCCATTCCGATCAGGCTGCGGTGTTTTGTCCCACTGCAGTTCCATGCCTACCGTGACGAGATCTGGTGTGATGTCCTCCCCATGGAGGTGGGCAGTATTATTCTTGGTAGGCCGTGGTTATTTGATCGGGATGTCACACTCCATGGCCGGTCAAACACCTGTACCTTTGACCATGGTGGCCAGCGAATTACCCTTCACCCCTCTCAGCCAAAGAAGCCTTCAGTTAGGGGTCCTACTGGTCCTAGTACTCCGGAGCCTTCCGTCCCGGGACCCAGTACCCCATCCCCAGCTAGAGCCATGACCGTTACATCGGGCACAGGCGAACCCTCTTCTAGGAGGTTGATGCTGATTAGCACCCGAGAAATGGAGCGGGAGGCTAGTAGGGGTAGCCCTGTGTTTGCTATTACGGTCCGAGAGGTGGAGCCAAAGTCCGAGGGTGAACTCCCACCCGATGTCATTCCTATTCTACAGGAGTTCGCTGATATTTTTCCCGAGGAGCTTCCCGAGGGACTCCCACCCATGTGGGATATTCAGCATGCTAGCGACCTGATTCCGGGCTCCTCATTGCCCAATCTTCCTCATTATTGCATGAGTCCCACAGAACATGCCGAGCTAAAGCGGCAGGTCGATGAGCTGATGCAGAGAGGGTCTGTTTGGGACAGCATGAGTCCATGTGATGTTCTCGCATTACTCGTCCCAAAGAAGGATGGCACGTGGAGAATATGCATTGATAGTCGTGTCATCAACAAAATCACCGTGAAGTATAGGTTCCCTATTCCCCGCCTAGATGATATGCTAGACATGATGGCCGGTGCCACTATCTTCTCGAAGATCGATCTTAAGAGTGGCTACCACCAGGTGAGGATTAGGCTAGGTGATGAGTGGAAGATCGCATTTAAGACCAAGGATGGTCTATATGAGTGGTTGGTTATGCCCTTTGGGTTGACCAATGCCCCTAGCACCTTCATGCGACTCATGACTCAGGTCCTTCGACCATTCATTGGAGTCTTTGTGGTTGTGTATTTTGATGATATCTTTATATATAGTCGCACTAAAGGGGACCACTTGGACCATCTACGGTAGGTCTGTCTGCTTTTGAGGCAAAAGTAGTTGTTTGCGAACCCACAGAAGTGTGCCTTCATGACACCTCAACTTACCTTCTTGGATTTTATTGTGTCTAGTACTGGGGTCTCCGCTGATCCGGAGAAGGTCCGGGCCATTGTTGAGTGGCCGGAACCCCGTACGGTCCATCATGTCCGTAGCTTCCATGGCCTCACGACGTTCTATCGTCGTTTCATCCACGGATTTAGCTCTGTCACTGCCCCGATCACGGACTGTGTTCGGAAGGGCACGTTTGTATGGACGAAGGCCACTGTTGCTGCCTTCAAGGACATCAAGGAGCGCATGACCTAGACACCGATCCTTCGATTGCCAGATTTCTTGAAGGTGTTTGAGGTCTCATGTGATGCATCGGGTGTGGGGATTGGAGGAGTGTTGAGTCAGGAGACCCACCCGGTTGCATATTTTAGTGAGAAGCTGAATGACGCAAAACTGCGATACTCCACTTATGATAAAGAATTCTACGCAGTTGATCAGGCTCTTAGGCATTGGAGGCACTATCTTTTACATCTGAAGTTTGTCTTGTACTCTGATCATGAGGCTTTGAGGTTCCTCTATTCCCAAAAGAAGCTTAATGCGCGTCACAACAGATGGGTTGAGTATCTCCAGCAGTACACAATTGTGCTTAAACATAAGGCTGGAGTGGAGAACAAGGTGGCTGATGCCTTGAGTCGGCATGCATGTCTGCTGACTACCATGAGTGTCGAGGTCATAGGGTTAGAGAAGATGAGTGAGGCCTATGTTGACTGTCCTGATTTCGGTCAGATTTATACCACTCTCCAGGCCGGACCCTCGAGAGACCATGATGATTATGTGCTTCAGGAGGGTTACCTCTTTCGAGGAGATAGACTTTGTGTTCCCCGAACTTTGGTTCGAGACTTCTTAGTCTGGGAACTACATGCGGGAGGTCTAGCCGGCCACTTTGGTCGGAACAAGACTATCGAGACTGTTGAGTATAGATTTTATTGGCCGAGCTTGAAGTGTGATGTTGCTCATATTGTGGCCCAGTGCCGCACATGTACTACGGCCAAAATGAAGAAGCAAAGCTCGGGCCTTTAAACACCTCTTCCCGTGCCTGATGCCCTGTGGCATGATGTTAGCATAGATTTTATCTTGGGATTGTCACGCACCTCTAGGAAGCATGATTCGGTCTATGTGGTGGTTGACCGATTCTCGAAGATGGCCTTTTTCATTCCTTGCTCGAAGACTTCGGATGCTTCGAGGGTAGCCCGCCTCTTCCTTACTCATGTGGTGTGCAAGTTCGGGTTACCTCGTACCATAGTGTCTGACCGTGATGTTAGGTTCACCAGTTATTTTTGGAAGACACTATGGCATATGTTGGGTACTCACCTCAAGTTTTCCACTGCATATCATCCCCAGATAGATGGTTAGACCGAGGTGGTCAATAGGAGTCTGGGTGACCTTTTGAGGTGTCTTGTCACGGACCGTGTAGGGGATTGGGATCTCATATTACCACTGGCAGAATTTGAATATAATGATTCGGTTAACAGGTCTACCTGAGTCCATTCGAGATTGTCACAGGTCGTAGGCCTAGGAAGCTAGTGGATCTTGTCCCCATGCCCATTCATGCACGAGTGTCTGAGTCTGCCGAGTGTTTTGCCAGGCATGTTAGGAGTTTGCATGACGACATCCGTCGTCACATTAAGGTCAGCAATGTACGGTATAAGGAGTTAGCCGATGTCCATCGACACCACCCTGAGTTCCAAGAGGGTGAATATGTCATGATCAGGGTAAGACCAGAACGGTTTCCCTCTGGAACCGTAAAGAAATTGTAAGCTCGCGGAGTCGGTCCATTTAGAGTGTTGAAACGCGTTGGATCCAATGCGTATGTTGTGGACCTGCCACGAGGAATATGATATAAGCTCAACTTTCAATGTGCCGGATCTAGTTGCATATAGGGACCCAGCGGTGATCCCTAGTGAGCCTTTCGAGCCATCTCCCCCCATTGAGAGTGATCCCACACCTGAGTGTCCACCACCAGTCACATTTCCACGACATCGAGAGCATATAGATCATATACTGGATGAGCAGGTGACAATTATCAGGAGTGGATCCTACCCGCGCTACCTAGTGCGTTGGAGAGGGCGACCCGCCACCGAGGATACTTGGATCACCCGTGGAGAGTTTCAGCGGATAGATCCGGACCTACTGGAGCGCTACCAGAGCGATGCTGACCCTTACTCGACAGGGTCGAGTTTCTCCCACCCGGGGAGAATTGGTGCGGACACCAGACGAGCGAGAAGCACGAACCGACGAGCCGTCGGTACCGTACGCGGAGCACCACTCAGACTACATCGGCTTCCATCTTGCTCGGAGATAGTCTGGTGACTCCCCCTTGAGTCTTAGTATTTATCATATTTACTAAGATTTTATTTATGTGTAATGTGTGTTTATTTGGCTTTATTGGGATTATAATTCGTACTGTAAAAGGGGTTTATTTGTAATTTGGGACCACCTGGGTCCCGCGGGCCCCCCATCCATTCTCCCATTGATCCACCTCATCTCTTGGGCCCATGTGGGGTCAGTCAACTCTCCAAGGTGGGCTTCTAGAAGCGTTGGACCAAGGGGGACAAAGGGTAGCAAAATTCAAAAATGGGAGCATATAAGTCAAGAGGGCGCCCCATTCTATTATAGTTTAATAGGTTTTATAATTTTATTTTATTTGTTCCAAAGCACATGGGAGAAATAAATTGTGGACTCCCTCTTTTACCCCCCACCAATCCTAGATCTAGGGATAGAACTAGTCTTTTTGTATTTTCTATAAGAACCTTATATTTCTATTTTGAGTGGAATTAATGCAAAGAAATTTCAGACATTGTTCCACAAGGCAAGGGCCGCCCCCTATCTCTCTCCTCTCTCCCCCTTCTACAGCTGGGAAGGCTGTGATTTAGAGGTGTGAAGCCTCATCTATCAGGTGTGAAGATCGTTGCCGCCGCCGCCCTCGTGCCGCTATCGCACCACTGCCATCGTCGCCGGAGTTCTGTCCACCCAGGATAGCCCCTCGATCTCGGAATTTCTGCTCTCAACATCGAGATCTTTTGGAGCCCAAACTTTCAGGGTGAGTTCTAGAGGTTCAACCCACGTCCCAAAAACATTGGTGGAAATTCTAGCTTTTATTTTCCATTTTTCTATTTTCGTGCTCCCCCTCCTTCCAGATCTGCCTGCAGTCTGTCCAGTTTTTCAGAAACCAAATAGATCATTCATGAACCCACCTTCCTCTTATCTAGATGACTTGATATTTTTATTGCAGGTTTTGTCCACCACCCCCTTAATTCACGAATTTTCTTGGAATTTCTAGAGTCCTCTACCTATTTTTTAAAAATCACTGTCAAATCCAAAAATCAGATCTATCTCTGTTGTCCAGATCCGACCACTCGGTGATAATAAATACTTTTTGCCATCCAAATCTCCACCAAATCCTTTAAAAAAATTATCTCTGTATTCCTCTCCCTCCCCTCCACAAGTTTCATGAAGAGCTCAACATCTAATTTGGAGGTCTACATCATGGTCAACGCTAGTTCTCAGTCAAATCTTAGTCTGCCTGACCAGATCTGAGACTGAGCACAGCCCTATTTTAAAATCTGCCATCAGAATTACGGCCCTGATGAAATTCCAGGAACCATAGAGGGTCGAAGGATTTCGAGTCAGCGTTCCAACGGCGCTGGTTTCGTGCCGATCCGACGTCGGTGCTGATCGCAGCAACAGATCTCGCTGGGTCGCGCGCTGTAAAATAGCAGCATCAGATCCGTGGGCAGCAACTCCAACACTTGGAGATCTGAGCCGATCGACCACCGCCCAGTGTTCCAGTCCGGCCGTCGTCCAGGGGAGCGCGCCACCAGGTGTCACCATCACAGTGGGACCCACCCCGTCAGACCCGGAGGACTGAGCATCATGTGAGCCCCACGAACCCGCAGATCGTGCCGTCCGGACAGCACCCAAACGCGGGTTTCGGCACCGACGGAGCGACATCAAGATGCTGCCCGTCAACCCTATTCCCGATACTCCTGGGCCCCACATATGACCTGTTACCTCCCTGCGTGGAGTGGGTCGAAACATTTATACTACAGTAAAATTTGTTAACTGGGAGTACGCATTTGGCCGGGGTTGTCTTCCCCATGCCGGGAGCGTGGAGGTACGGTCTTAACTTCTCGGCATTACACTTGCTAGTTTAGTATATGGTCATATGCCGCTGTGAGTGCATTAGGAACCTAGCCCGTGAGTTCATGTCACTGCTGTGAGCGAGAGAGTGACCCGTCCCGTGGCTCGATCCAATCACGGAAAGTGAGTCGACCACCCTTGACTCTGCCAGTTTCTCAATCGCGCGGATCCACGCTTTCCCTCGCTTGGGACGACGAGTGAGTTTGCGTTTCTGTTAGCGACGTATAGCCCATAGGAACTCTTAGTGTCGGGCCAAAGTGTCTCCATTGTTCGTATGTTGCTGGTCGCGTCTACATTTAGAGTCTGAGGTCCGCATCACTTAGAGTCGGTCCCTCTGTCCGTCCCGCATCAGCCACATATCTTTTGGGGCGCTAAATTACCCCTCTCCAGCAGTTAAACATACAGTCTTTTAAGGTGTTTCCTCGCATCATATATACCATGAAAAATATATGCTGGCTTGATTTAATGAGGTAGATAACTTGTCATCATCAATTCACAATGTTTATAAGACTTTAGAGGGTATTGCATGCCTGCCTTAATTTGATGGTAATATTCCAATTGTAATTTCACTTTCTTAAGTTGGTCATGTCCTAGCTTGGATCTAGTTCATGTTGCAAACCAGGTACATGTGATAGAGGTTTTGAAATGCAATGCCCTATATATATGTACTGATTGGGCTAGAGGTTTCCAAAATCAGAGAGAGAGAGAGAGAGAGAGAGAGAGAGAGAGAGAGTAACTATATATTACGAGGCGGGTCTGGGCAAGACGTGTGATAAAAGTGATAATTTTAAGCATGTCTTGAAGGATTGTGAAAAGAACATTTTATTGAGTACTTCTCTTTAAATGTTCTAGGTTTGAGAGAACATGTCTTAAAAAAACACGGAGTTAAATGTCTAGATAGAATGTGATAAACACAAAAAAGTGTAGTCAGATGAGTGATACGACACCATATTGAAAAAAGATGTGGTAGCCACTGACATGAAGCATTTCTATATATGGCTTTTTATTTAATGTGTAGGTAAACACAATACGTAGAATGTTGTATGCCCTCTAGATGATTCCTCGACATTCACTAGGACCTTTATAATAGTTGTGAAGAGGTGGAAAAATGATCTCCCGAGTCTCGTACCACACTTTTAAGATTTATTTGTTGGGAAGAACGTCCAGTCACCCGTGGAAGCCTACAAACACCTGAAAGAAGACGTCAAAAAGAGCCCTGGACGTTACCCCAGGGGACAACCCTCCGATGCTTAAGTAAGGACCATGTTACGTGAGGACCAACAGAGGATGGAGAGAGAGAGGAGGATGAGAGTAGGTCACTAAGCCTGGAGTCGGGAGGGAGCTTCTGAGGATGCTCACCGGATCTAGTGACTGCTCGGGGAGTGTTCGCAGGGCTCGAGACGTGCTTGGAAGTAGATTTGGGCTCTTCTCTATAGATGGCTCTCTCTGTGTCTCAGCGTGAATGCCTGTGTCTCCGTCCCCCTGATCGGAGGTCCATTTATAGCGGTTGACCTGGCGGTGGAGACCCATCCTTTAACAGGGAAGGGCGTGAGTCGTGGGGTAACGTTTCCCTGTAATCGTGGAGAGTTTCCCATCTTGCGCCCATTTATCCGGGCCACATAGTCTTCAAGTGAGTCTTTCAGCACCCTTGGAGCGTACTCGCCCTTACTGGAGTAGAGGCCGGTGATGACAGGTAACGTTCGGTCTTCGGAGGGTTATCTGGCGTCTGAGATACCTGTGTCGATGCCCCTTGTGGGCTGGTGGGTCCTATGACCATCTTTACTGGGCCGTCTGGCGTGGGCCGCCAGCTGTCGGCGGTCCGCTTTGCGCTGTCCGAATCTTGGGCTGGTTTGGGCCTGGCGCTACTAGGCCGCATGTAGGCCGTACTGATTTTACCCTTCTCACTAGCCCCCCACTATCAGACGATTAGCACTTTTGAGGTCTAAGAGGCAGTTCTAGTGGGCACGTCAAGGGGATGTTTCTAGGAGGATCTCCTTGTGTCAATAGGGCATGTGGGCCCTGCCACCTACTAAGCTTTTTAGTGCGCAAGGCATCCTCTGTCGAGGTGTCAGGCAGCGTGGCTGTCATCATGGCGCTGTCATTTTTATCTGGGGGTGTGGGCGCGAACTGTCGCTTGGGTTCGGCGGCCGACCTTGGCGGTGACCAGTGGTCTTTTCCCCCTCGTGTCGCCTCAAAGCAGTCGATTCACCTTCGAATTCTATAAGTATCAGTGTAAGGACACCTGAGGAAGCTCCACTTGCCTCTCTCGTCTCCGACGTGAGTGTCTGGCACTTCTTCGTCATCTGTCCTCTACCCTGGTGAGGATTCTTCCATCTCTCTTTATTCCTAGGTCCATGGCACCTCGTAGAAGGATTCTTTGTGCTAACGCTACGTCCTCTACTGAGGAGGAGGTCAGTCATGTCGACGTCCCAAGAACTTCGGGTGCCGGCCCCAGTCGTCCTCGCTCTTCGCCTCTAGTTGTTTATAGAGTGGTCCATGGCCTCCGCGAAGCCTTTCAGATCCTTGCCGATTACGACATCATCTTCTCCGATTCTGATGATTGTCTGGGGGGTTATTATCCGGGCGGTATCAGCGTCTCGATAGAATCCTTTCAGGCAGGTTTCTGTCTCTTGTGCACCCCTTTATGGAGTCTGTCCTCCATTATTATGATCAGTACCAAGGGGACCTCTTCCCCAATTCTTGGCGCATCTTGTGTGGTTTTATGTATATCTGTAACCAGGTTTCAGTTACGCCCAACGTTTTCCTTTTGTGAAAATTCTACAGCCTCCAGCACTGCCATGGCGCTAAGTCGTCCTTCTTTTACCTTCGGGCTAGGAAGGACAGGACCATCATCCCTGTTTCTTCCCTTTTCTCCAACATCAAGTGCTAGTCCAAGCGCTTTGTCTTCCTGACGAGGGCGAGGGGTAGTGGCTATCCAAGCAACTGGAGTTTCACCCCAAACATCCATCCCCCTAGGGCTGATAGGTTGCCTACTCCGACTGTTGAGGAGGCAAGGGCGATTAAAGCCATCCTTCACTACCCCCTCGGCGATACCGACATGAGGCTTACTCCGGCAGTCCTATGGGAGTTGGGGTTAAGGATGGCTTACAAAAAGAAAGTCACCACATGGAATACAAAAAGATGAAGGAAATAACAAAGACTATGTCGGTATCGCCGAGGGGTACCGGCGTCATCAAAGCTATAGTTCGAGATGCTCTAGCTGCTAGTGAACGTTCCCTGTACGCGTGATCATATCGAGCCTGGTACTGACCAAGTCTCTGTCAGCTCCCCAGTAGGCAATTACTTTCAAACCGGGGTGCTTACCATATCTCCTTCCAGCGGCGATCCCGATGGAATGCTCGCACCTCCCTTCGGTGTCACCCTCTGTTGCGTCTGTGCCTAGCGTCGGTTAGGGCACTTGTTCAGCTAGCCAGAGGGTCGCTTCAGGGAGCTCGTCGAGCACGCATGTTGAGGTTTCTCCGATGGTGGTGGAGAAGTGCCTTCGGGTTGACCTTGCTATAGTGGCAGCGCTAGATCTCCAGCGTTGTCAAGAAAAGAGGAGGAAGGGTGCTACCGAGGCCCCGCATGGTCAGACGCCGCAGCCTCCACAATCTATGCCTCCTCGGGCCACGGAACCAGTAGAGGTGCCAGCACCAACTCCATCTCCCCCCGTCTGCTCGCCGTAGACAGGGGCTGTCTCGCCGGTTCCTACCAGGGGCCACTTGACAAGGGCAAGGCGCCCTGTCCCGACGCAGCCCCCGGCTCCCCGTCGTTCGAAGATGCTTTGAGGGTCCGTGCTCACCAATTCGAGGCCTACGTCTTGATGGACAAGGGACTACGGATGAGGGACCGCACGAAAATTTTCTCCCTAGAGGTACACGATGAGTTGTATAATTTGGCAGCCAGGAACTTGTGCTAGGTCGCTAGGGCCTTCAGCCTGTGGAGGTACCACTTCCAGGGGATCGCTCAGTAGTTGATAGACGGCCTTGCGGCGCGATCGAACTAGAAGTCCAACTCCATGAATTGACGGGCGAGCACACTAGGCTTCAAGAGCTTTTGGAGTCGCAAGGTCGCACTCTGATGAAGGCCGAGCGTGACCGGGATGCCTTTCAGGTCCAAATCTAGACACTCGAGGGGTAACTGCGCAGGACGACCAAACGAGCTGATGCGGACAAAGCTCGGGTGGCTAAGCTGGGCACCTCAGTGACTGAGGCCGAGGAGAAGGCCTAGGCGTTAGTGGCCCGGGTCACAAAGTTAGAAGCAGTGGTGGCCATAGTTGGTGAGGAGGCCATGGAGTGCTTCCAAGCGTCTTTAGAGTACCAGGCCTAGCTGAATGCGGCCGTCGTTGAAGTCTTAGGTCTGGCGAGGGACCCCAGCTACAAGGAGCGAAGGGCAGCTGCCCTCCAAGCTGTTGCTAATGATATGGCCATCTCAATGCCCGCCCTGCAACCTCCATTGACGCCATTCTAACCCGCAGCCACCCAGGGCGAGGAGGAGCTTGGCGAGGGGGAGGTGAGCACTGCAGAGCAAGGTGCTGGGGGCGAGCACGAGCACTCGGCGGGCAAGGAGTCCCGAACGTAGCTTCTCGCTCACTTGTTCCTTTATGATCGCTTGCCACTCGGGGTTGCAACGCCTCCTGCATTGCTGAACCAGGTGGTGGCTTGGATCTAGTCTCAACTTGTGGGTTATGACCTCTGGCGGGATCCCTGGGAGCTTGTCCTCAGACCAGGCGAATACATCGTAATTTTTTACCAGGAAACTCCTGTAGATCTCCTTTTCTTCCTTGGACAGCATGGCACCGATGCGGAGAGTCCTGCTCAGATCTTCTCCCACCTGAATGAGGTACAAGTCTTCGGTCGGGGTGCTGCCGTTGGGCCTAGGTCCTCTGTCCTCATCTTCTACTCGGGGGGAGTTTCCTCAGCTTGCCTTTCGATGGTGGATATTAGGTAACATCTCCATTGTGGTGGTATCACACCCTTCTCAAAGGAACCGTACGTGACACTCTCGCGTCATACGGCTCCGCCCCGGAATCTGGACCTCCCCTTTCCTTTGACCAACGGGTCCTCGAACCAACCTGTCCTCGCATGGAGGTTCCGAATCATTCATTCATTGATTGATTCAAGGTAGCTTTAGCCATTGATTGAAGCGGTAGAAGCTAGTCGCCAGAAGCGAAGCGATCTTCCGGGCCGGACTGACTCCAGGACCAAGACCTACTGCCAGTTGCTGAAAAACCCCCTGTGGTTTGTTATAGTCCACGTAGAAATCAAGGATCGAGAGATCTTTGTCCGCGATGGGCTTCTATTCAAAGCATGGGAAAGGTATAGATTAGAACCTCCGAAGGCTCTGGAGTCACTGGCCAGGGTCGAGGATGACTATTCTGATGCAGCTATGTAGAACACTCCTGAAGGGGACTCTCTAGAACAAGAGTCATACCCGGTGAGGTTTCCGCTGACTTATCGCGGAACTACCCCCTTTGCGTTTCTGAATAGTATTCTGACCTCATCAGAAACTGGCAACCGATCATCCTATGACTGCTAAACTGAGAGCGAATCAGAACTCTCCTAAACATCTGAGATTCTTCCATCCGAGTGAGTACGCCCCTTAAGATTTGTAATGAGTATGGAACCTCCAAACGCTCACTAATACATTTTTTCCCAAAGCGAGTTCCCCACCAACGGTAGCCGCTAAATAATATATTCCGCTAAAATTTCCTTTGAAGTCGCCTTAGAGCATTTTTCCTTGTCTTGACGAGTGGAAGTTAAACTCATATTACTCAAAATTTCATATATTAGATCAGGACTGACCTTCCTCTCAATCCGAAAGACTGTTGCCCTTCCTTGAAAGATTAACCATCAGCCGATTCCATTGCGAGGATCACAAGTAACTACCCAACCAACTTCCGTGCCTCAAGACAGAGAAGCTGCGAGACTGGTGTATAAATCAGCGTCTGCCTTTGTGCGATCCGATCCCAGTTGATTGATCTCGACTTTACCAGCTCATGAACGGCATTCGTCAGACTTGAGCATGACTCACCTTGGTCCCCTCGGACTTCCCCTACTCCGCGAGGAGTAGGGAACGTCAACTTTTGATGGTAGGATGAGGGGACGACCCTCAGGGTGGCGAGGATGCCTCTTCCTATTATGGCGTTGTACCCAATCATCCCACACACGATCGTGAAGTCTGCTAGGAACGTCACGTCCCTAGGTGCGACCTCGAACGTGATCAACAACGATATGCGTCCCTCGGGGAGAACGGTCGTGCCAGAAAATCCATACAGGGGTGTGTGCAACGGTGTTATCATGACAAGTCCACACCCATAAGTACGAGGTAGTCGTAAGAAACTACGTCGAGCCTGCTCGCATTATCAAGACGGATTCATCGTACATTACATTGATTGATGGTTGCTGAGACCACCAAAGCGTCGGAATGGGGAGTGGTTACACCTTCAAAGTCGTCATCCGAAGAGATGATTGGATCTTTGAGGTGGTCCCGAGTAGTTGACTCACGGTGACTCCAGTCGCCTTGATCCATGGAGTTTACTTCCGATGTGTATCGGTGGTGTCTCCTGGAGCTGTCTCCGCTCAATGTTGGCTCGCCAGAGATCATCATGATCTCTTTCCCGTTGGGTCGGTTGTCGATTGTTGAAGGGGTCCACTCTTGTTGTCACTTTTCTGTGGTCTTGGCAACGAACTTATAGAAGAGTCCTCGCCGAATGAGGTCGTTGATTGCATCCTTGAGCTGGATGCAGTCGGTTGTGTCGTCCCCATGGTCACGGCATGTAACGTCGATACTAGCCCCTTTCTCTAGTCTTTGAGCGGTCGCGGCATTCTCAGTCGCGCCGCTCTTACTTGCTCCGCCCTTCCCATGGGGAGTCGATGAGTCTCTTTCGGTCAGGTTGACCAGTCCCAGCCGTACGGCCTAATGCCGCAGTGTTCTCCTCGTAGCTGTCATGCTTTTGGGCCAGGGCGAGGAGGTCCATCAAGGTCGTTGGGGCTTCTACCCCGAGTGGGCATTGGAGGATGGAGTCTCGAGTCCCTTGCGTTAGGGCGGTGGTGGCGATGCTGACGTCCAGGCGGGGAATGCGGAGAGCCTCTACCTGGAAACGAGACATGTAGTCCCAGAGGGTCTCCTCGCATCCCTGCCTGATGGTGAGCAGGCTTACTGCCAACTTAGCCTCCTTCGGCAGCCCATGAAATTCTCCTTGAATAGCTTCTTCAGCTGCTGGAAGGAGGTAATGGTCCCGGCGGGCAGGGACTCAAACTAGGTCCGGGCATTCTCCTGGAGGGTGGTGACGAATGTCAAACACTTCACGACGTCCGAGGCCTCGTGGAACACCAGTTTTGACTCGTAGCTATGCATGTGGTCGGCGGGATCGGTGGTGCCGTTGTAGGGGGTAAACGATGACAATTGGAACTTCAGAGGAATAGGGGCTTCAATGATTTCCTTGGAGAAGGGGGCAAGGAAGTCGGCATCGTCGTCGATTAAACCGCGGGTTCTCGTGGCGTGCAGGATGTCGTCTAGGTATCAGATTTTGCCCTCTATTTCGCGCTCCACCTCATCATAGTAGTGTAGCCGTTGAGCCATCTCCGGGTTGGAGTAGAGGGGGCTGTGAGACCTTGGTGCAGGCAAGCTGCATGGATGCCGGGCTTGCACAGCAGAGGCATGGGAGGGCTCTCACACTCGGCGAGAGTCCACCACGGTCGGAACCTCCCCCCCCCCATTTTGAGGTTGCTCTGTTGGGGTGCGCTCCTACCCCGTCGGTCTGTTGAGGAGGCCTTGGCAAAGATCCGTCAAGGCCTGGAGCTAGCGACGCCTCCTGTGACCCCCGACAGGGATTCGGGGCCTAGTGGGACCCTTGGCCACGGTTGCTGGTGTTGCGATAGCTCCCACAAGGCGCCATGACTTTTTGTTCCTTTTCCACAGATGGCGCCAAAAAGTGTAGAGACGAAAAAATGGTCTCTCGAGCCTCGTACCACACTTTTAAGATTTATTTGTTGGGGAAGAACATCCAGCCACCCGTGGAAGCCGACAAACATCCGGAAAAAGGCGTTAGAAGGAGCCCTGGGCGTTACCCCAGGGGACAACCCTCCGATGCTTAAGTAAGGACCGTATTACGTGAGGACTAACAGAGGATGGAGAGAGAGAGGAGGATGAGAGCAGAGTGGCCAAGCCTGGAGTCGGGAGGGATCTTCTGAGAATGCTCGCCAGATCCAGCGAGTGCTCGGGGAGTACTCGCAGGGCTCTAGGCGTGCTTGGAAATAGATCTGAGCTCTTCTTTGTAGATGGCTCTCTCTGTGCCTCAGCGTGAGTGTCTATGTGTCCGTCCCCCTGATCGGAGGTCCATTTATAGCGGTTGTCCTGACGGTGGAGATCTATCCCTTAACAGGGAAGGGCGTGAGTCGTGGGGTAACGTTTTCCCGTGATCGGGGGGAGCTTCTCGTCGTGCGCCCGTTTATCCGGGCTACGTAGTCTTCAGGCAAGTCTTACGACACCCTTGGAGCATGCTCGCCCTTACTGGAGTATAGGCCGGTGATGACAGGTAACGTTTGGTCGTCGGAGGGTTATCTGGCTTCCGAGATGCCTGAGTCAATACCCCTTGTTGACTGGCGGGTCCTATGCCATTTTTATTGGGCCACCTGGCGTGGGTCGTTGGTTGTCAGGAGTCCACTTTGCGCCGTGCGGATCTTGGGCCGGCTTGGGCCTGACGCTATCGGGCTGCATGTGGGCCATATTGATTTTACCCTTCTCACCTATATAATCTTTTAATTATTGAAATAAATAAATATTTATTATATCATAAGTTAAATTAATGAATTTGTGAAAAAGATATTTTTCGAACAAGCGGATTATCTACGGTTACAGAGAAAGAGACAGTTGTGTATAGACGTGAAGACATGGAATTGTGGAGCCTCCACAATATAGAATATTGCAGTTTAGGGTTAACATGCGTGCAGAGGGATAGACTAGATCCAAACTAGAGAATGTCTCTAAAGATTCAATTTAATCTTGGAAAATTATAAGTTTAGTTATAAGACGTCACATTGGGAATAGGTTAAGTTCCTTCATTGTTTATGTTGAACTTAGTTAAAGACGAGATTAGCTCATTTAATAAGTAACTGAAGCTCAAGTAAAGCTTAGTCTGTGAAGCAAACTCTAATAAGGCAAATCCTCGTTGAACAAAGCTCATTTGCAGTTTGCTACACCATATATAGCAGTTGGCCTTAAAACCAACTGAACAGCCCACCGTCCCCATTATTGGATCAATGTTGCAACTTCAGCTATCGGCACTACACTGTCTATATTATGGCCGCATAAGGGCACAATGATGATATTGCACTGGGTAGGGGCATTAAATTGAGTTGACGAGGGGGGGGGGGGGGGGGGGGGGGGGGGGGGGACGTCTCCATGCTTAACAGGGAGGGAGGGGAGGATACTACTGAGTAAGGAGATCGAACAATATTTTGTGCATCAAATTTGGTGATAATATTATGTTAAAATATGATTTTAATTTTTATTAATAAAAAAATGAAATGACTGTTTCTGTATAGAAAGATATCTCGTATTAGAAGAGTACAATTTATTTTTTTACGCATCAAATACGGAAAATAGTTGACGAGAAAGAATAAGATTGAAATATTTCGAAAGATTAAAATATTTTGTTATACGAATAAAATATTTTATTATAAGAATAATATATTTTGTTTGACTATAAAAATAAACTAATAAAATATTACGTAGAAATAAAATATTATGTTATAAGAACGAGATATTTGGTATAAGAAAATAATATTTATTACAGGAATGAAACATTTGTTACGAGGATAAAACACTACGTAAATGACAACATTTTATTATAAGAATAAAATTTAACAAAATATTTTTAATCTTATACTAAATATTTTATTTATATATACAATATTTCAAACTTTCAAAATATTTTAGTCCGATATTTTTCTACGAAATACGCTCTGCATTTAATATGTGAAAAATGAGTCGTAAGTTCTGACGCGAGACAGTCTTTTTCTATATAGAAAGAGTCCTCTTATATTTTTCCGAGGGAACGAGAAGAAAGATTATATTTTGACATAATTTTTGTCACACTTATTACGTGCATAAAGTATTACTCGAGGACAAAACCCTCTCTCCTCTATGCCTATCGGGGGGTTGACAACAATATTCCAATTTTGTGACAGGGTGCTTTTAGGTTTTTGTTTCCCCTTTCATTGCAGTGATGCCTAATTATTTGGCGATGGCTTTAATAGGAATCCATTTATGAAAAGGTGGATTGATAGTTTAATTTTTCAAAAAAAAATTCCCAGAGGAAATAATTGCTGCCATCATCACAAATCAATAGCTAGCCGTATGAAAAATCTGTCTGTGGACAATATGTATTGCTATAACTACTGGGGAAATTTCTTCCGTTGAAGGTTGACCTTACTTGCTGACAAAAGAAAAGACGCCCATGATTTTAAACTTCTTTTCTTTCGTATGCGCTGCTTGATTAATTACTAGGAATTTAACGCATATCTACGTACTACGTTAATTATTGTAATTATTTGATGACTTTTGGGAACTACTTGATTGCATTATAATTGCTATTTTTGTTAACATAATATATTTTTACGTTGAGAATGGTTATGTAGCATTGTGGAGCATAGATAATCAATCTAGATTCTCATACAGTTTCGCTTTATCGAGTATATATGCTGAAATGAGAGAGACGGTAAGTAGGTTCCCCATTATCAAGAAAGGAGAAAAAGAGGGACGACACCACCGCACTGGGTTCGAGATTGCCCATCTAACTCTTCAGAATCTTGAGTGTCCTTGAAAATACTTTAAACGCAGGTGGTGAAAAAGGCTTACAGCTTAGGTCGCATTTGACAGCGTCTACGGGGATAGATTTGGGAGATTCAATATATCTCCCGTATAATCTACAATATTTTCAAATATCTCTCCCTCATTTTCGTTTGTACGTGCAGACAGATTCCTATAGAGAGTGAATATAGACTCAATACTCCCGTCTTCAAAATCATGAGAAGCTCAATGGGGAAGAATTTTTGGATAGATTTCGATGTTCCGAACCTCCGGTTGCTCTCTTGAGCTCTACCTTTCCCCCTCTCTTCGAGCTCCAGTCACGTGAGCTTCCAACACCTGAGCAGAAAAGAATCCCCCGTTGAAGCCTCCATCACTGGACGAGTCCATCGAAGCCTCTGTCATTGGACGACGAGGAGATGAAGAAGGAAAGACGAGGGGATGAAGAAGGCCTCTGTCACTGTCGTGACGTCGAGGAGCCCGCCTTCATCGTTGGACGATGCCATGCAAAGAGAGGGTTCCGTCATTGTGGTAACAACTCTCTCTCGATGGAAGTCGTTCTGTTTGGGAACAATTTTAACTTCTTTCTTTTTTAAAAATCGTGAAATCCAGGAAGTCGCTCCGTGTGGGAGCGACTTCTAAGTTATTTCTTTTTTAAAAAAGACCATGAAATCTCTCCCACACGGGGTGACTTCCCCCTTTCAACTATGTTCACCATGGGCATTCCCCCATGCCTGCTCAAGTCTTCCTTCCTCCTCCATTCACCGTCGCCACCTACCCTTCAAGAACCTCATCCTTCATCCTTCCTTTCTTCTCCGTTCACCGTCGCCTCCTCCCTTAAAGAACCTCATCCTTCCTCCCCCGTTCATTGTCACTGTCCCCCCACCCCCCACCCGCGGATGTTGTTGCCAATGTCGAGGAGCCCCCACACCCCACCCCAAAGACACGGTCGCAATCCCATGCCCTCATCGCCTTTGTAGTCCCGTGCCCTTACATGCATCTTCTCCTCTATTTTTTCAACTGTAGTTATTACTATTGAATATGTCCAGCCTAAATGAGAGGCTGTTGGTAGGAGAGAGAATTGATTTCCATAATCAACTCTTCTCCATACACCTCACAATGGGTTTTGTGGTTATTATTGAATGTTTTACACTATAAAAGGAGAACCCATGCATGCAAGGAAAACACAACGAAGGTGACAAGAAAGAAGTCTCTTGCACACACCGGTGAGAGAGAGAACAAAGAGGAGAAGAGGAGGAAGAAGAAGGGAGAAGGGCTGCAGCATCTCTGAGCTTCCTCGAGTATCTCTTTCCTCAAGGTTCTCGTCTAGGATATGAACTCCAAAGTTTGTCATTGGGGTCTCAGGTGTGTGGTCTCCATACTTGTGTGAAGATTGTAATTCTCAATTTTATAGTCTGAGAGTAGAGTCGGTGTATTATTTTATTTTATTTTAGTGGATTGGATTTATCCAATTATTTTTCCCAGTTTGAAGATTTTTACATAAAATCTTGTACGTCGTCTTTGTTGTATTTTATTTCTGCAAAGCTATATTTTGTGCTTGTGTGGTTGTCGAGTTCATCCTCAGTCATTCACGCGGATGGGAAAAGGCCATTTTTCCCAACATGGTGGTATCAAAGTCTGGTCGTCATATTGTTGACAGCGTGAGACGAGATGGATGCAACTGTCGGCAAGATGATATCACTCAGTGGTAGCAATTAGGTAATATGGAAGGCCAAGATGGAGGACATCCTGTATTGCAAGGATCTCTACACACCCATTGAAGGTGTCGAGCACAAGCCAGCAGATATGTCAGAAGCCGAATGGAAACAGCTAGATCGAAAGGCAATCGGCATAATACAATAGTGGTTGGATGATAGTGTATTCCACCACGTGTCAGGTGAGACGAGTGTAAAATCTCTGTGGCAGAAATTACATGATCTCCATGAGAGAAAAACTGCAGGCAACAAAGCATTCTTAATTCGATAATTGATGAATCTCAAGCTGAAAGAGGGGAATTCAGTTACAGAGCACCTGAAAGAAGTGCAGAGCATCATAAACCAATTATCGACGATGAAGATGGTGTTAGAAGATGAGTTGCAAGCTCTGTTGCTACTCAGCTCCTTGCCAGACAGTTGGGAGACCCTTGTAGTCTCTCTAAGTAATTCTGCTCCAGATGGTGTGCTGACTCTGAAGCACGTGACCAGTAGTCTCTTAAATGAGGAGACAAGAAGAAAGTCATCTTTGGGTGCCTCAACTTCACAAATCTTCACAACAGAAGATTGTGGCAGAACAAGGTATAGAGACAAAACCTATGGAAAAATAAATTCAAGATCAAAATTCAGATCCAGAATCATCGGCAAGTGTTATCATTGTGGTATTCTTGGCCACAAGAAGATTGACTGTAGAAAGTTGAAAGAAGAAAAAATCAAAAAAGAAAAGCTGAAGACAACGGGAAAGATAAGGAGATTGCAATGACTGTGTCTGACGAAGAGATAGTAGTTCTTCTCTCTAATGGTGGAAATTATCTTACAATGGAGAAGGGTGACACAATATGGATTTTAGATTCTGGAGCATCCTATCATGCTACACCGTGTCGACATTTGTTCTCATCATATAGAACATGTGATTTTGGTGTTGTCCATATGGCAACACGGACACTTCAAAGATTGTGGGGATAGGAGATGTCTGTGTTGAGCCTTGCACAGGGTGTCGACTCATTCTCAAAGATGTGAGACATGTTCCAGACCTCAGGATGAATCTGATGTCTACAGAAAAGTTAGGTGAAGATGGCTACTCCACTACTTTCAACCAGACATACTGGATGCTGACAAAGGGTGCACTTGTGTTAGCGAGAGGTAGCAAGTATGGTACTCTTTATGGCATGAAGACACGGGTAAGCAAAGGTGAGATAAACACCATGGCAAATGGTTCCTTACACTACAAGAAAAACCGCGAGTAGCGACCGACCTCCCGGTCACTATTCGGTCGCAGATCGGTCGCAAAGAGATACTGCGACCAAACAGACACCTATTAGCGACCGAACATGTCGGTCGCTATATAATAGTCGCTAAATGGCGACCGATATAAATCGGTCGCAGAATAGGTCGCCGTTAGCGACCGATAATTATCGGTCGCAGAAGCAGTCGCGGATAGCGACCGATAATTATCGGTCGCAATATCAGTCGCGGATAGCGACCGATATCAATCGGTCGCATGACCCGTCGCTAATATATACAGTCGCTATGCGGTCGCTATTCGGTCGCTAATTTTGTAGTATTTTTTTAAAATAAATTTATATAAACGACTATAAATCACCTGATAAATAATAATTTAATAAAATAAATAATAGAGACAGTCGCTATTCGGTCGCTATTCTGTCGCTAATTTTAATACTTTAATAAAATAAATAATAAAGACAGTCGCTATTCGGTCGCTAATTTTACAGTATTTTTTTTTATAAATTTATATAATCGACTATAAATCACCTGATAAATAACAATTTAATAAAATAAATAACCTGATAAATAACAATTTCATAAAAACATATAAATCAACTACACAAATCACAATCTCCACGAACTTCAAATTCATCACATACAAACACACAAATTAATCATACATTCATAATAAAATGACAACATGCAAATAACTAAAATGAAATCACAAATCCTCCGCATATGTGTCATCCTGGTCGTCGTCTCGTCCAACATCTCGCGACGGATGATCCTGTATATCATTTAAAAAAATTAAAATCAAATCCTTAATAAAGAAATCAATTTTTCTTGAAAATTAAAAGCAAGATGTTTTTCATTTAAGTGAAATTGACGAATGACAATTTTAAACGTTTTGCTCAAATCGGTAGTCCAATTTGGACTCCGTCAGTTTCTACAAGTCACTCTCACCTTCCCGGTCGTGTTGGAGTCATTGACAAATTAATTGGACATATATTTCTTTATTTTTGACCCTCTTACACTCGATTAACTTGGTTCTATTTAGGAAATGTAAATTTGAGCATCGAGCTCAAATTTGGAGTCCAATTTGAACTCCGTCAGTTTCTACAGGTTACTTTCACCCCCCATGTCGTGTTGGAACAATCGATGGATTGATTGGACCTCTCTTTTCAATTTTGGACCCTCAAACCCAAGTTCATAGAGTTAAGAAAATGATATTTTCCCCTCCTCAATCTAAATTCTTATATTTTGTAAGATGATATTTAGAGTTAACAAATAGAAAATCAATCAAATAAAATACTTACCGGAGGTTGCTGTGCACGAGGTGCAGGAGGTGCAGGAGGTGCTCTATATATTAACAAAAAATAAATTATATGTTACATAACAATAAGTGTGTTAAAATATAGCAGGAAAATGACTTAATATGATAAAATAAGATAAATACCAAGAACATAGTGAACAATAAATCCTGAACATCCATCGGAAAATCAGAAAAGCGACGGATGGGGCCTGGAAAATGTGCTTCAATTGACTTTGTAATAAATTGTGATGCTTGGGCTGGCTCTATTTTATTCCTGAAATTGAAAATATTAATACCACAATGATGAATAGATAATAAAAATAATGCATTACATACCCTTCATTTATCCACACTGCCCACATCGTCTCATTATAACTGCCCTCCCCCTCGTGATGACTCGTCTCGTCATCAGCACGTACTATACGAAATGGACAAAAATAAATAAAACAAACTATCAAAAAAATATAGAAATGTAAATGAACATACCTGACTCAGCTGGAGGAGGTGTAGATCCACTCGCCATGTGTGATGGCGGTGCAGAGGCCGTCAATCTACCTGTTGTCAGTGGTAACGGTGCAGAGGTCGTAGGTCCTGTAAGGATAAGAATCAGATAGCACAAAAACATAAAGAATTATTTTAAACAAATACTACAATGTATTATACATGAAAGTATACATACCTACTACCGGTGGTAGCGGTGCAGAGGTCGGTGGTAACGGTGCAGAGGTCGTGAGTCCTGTGAAAATAAGAATAAGATACCACAAAAACATAAAGAATTATTTTAAACAAATACTACAATGCATTATACATGAAAGTATACATACCTACTACCGGTGTAGAAATGGAAGTAAATCTCCTCCCGCTACCCTCTCCCCTCCCACCTGAAGAAGTCCCACGCCGTCCTCGAACCATATCTTCAACTGGTAATAAAATACATGCATATTCATCAAATAGTGAAAGAAAGAAAGTTACAGAGTATTAAAATTTTAGGTAAAATTGTATACCATTAATCAAACATTCTCCATTTCATCTTCAGATGTTGGAGATATATCAAATTCAACATTCACATCTTCATTATCAGATTCATTTTGATCACTAATATATTCCTCCTCTTCGGAGTCCCCCAACTGTATTTCAGGTTGTTCTGGATCGACTTCTTCCACTTCATTCTCTTTAGATAAAGACAGTGCCTCCACAGATTCATCACTAGAAGCAGGCAACTCTACATCATCACCCAAGTCTGATTGAAAGAATTCGACATTCACATCCAACTCTACTGTTTCAGTCAAATCCAACTCATAATCCGGGAAAAGCCTTGTCTTAACCTTGCAAACTGCCCACCAATCATTTCTTTCTTTATTTCTAGACGATGGATACTTTGTATAATAGACCTGCTGGGCTTGTGCGGCCAAAATGAATGGATCATAAGTATTCAATTTAGACTTATGTCTGATATCGACAATCCCATATGTTGTGTCATTTCGAACAGAATTGGGATCAAACCAATGACACTTGAACAGAAATATATGGTTGTCATCTCCGAGATATTGCAATTCTATGATCTCCTCAATAATACCATAATAATCACGTTCGTTTTCATTATATGTACTTCCTTTCACACATACCCCGCTGTTCATTGTTGACTTATTCTGCCCATATTGTCTAGTGTGAAATCTATACCCATTCACAATAAATGCTGGATATGTACGTGCAACTTTCGATGGGCCATAACTACTCTCTCGAATTCTTTGATCAGTAATAAAACCATTTTCAACCTACATATGGAGAGCACACTAGTCAGAATTTGTCATTGGCCTAACAAGGAGAAAGAGTAGTAATAATACTTACACGATATTTCAGCCAAGAAGCAAATGATTTTTCTCGTTCTTTTTCAACCTCCATGTCAGTGAGATATGGACATCTTTGGATTAATTCTGAGTCAAATTGTCTGTATTACGACCATTGGAGCATTATAGATAGAATGAAAAATAATAAGTTATAGACACAATGTAATGTGAGCAGAGAACTTACGCAACATAAGGTTCAACCTCCATACAATTTAAAAGGATGTACATTTCTGCACAGTGCAATTCTCTATCATTTAGCATCCGACTCGAAGAACGTCCATACGCACGTCCAGGATACTTAAATATAGACAGCCGCTCAGAGTGAACGGAGTCTCCCCCATCATCATTACGTGGTGGCCGAGTACGACGAGTTTGTACCTCAGGTTCAAAGTACATTGAATAGAAATTTGATATTTCTTCCATAATGTACGCCTCCGCAATGGAACCCTCTACTTTTGCCTTGTTGCGAACTTTCATTTTCAATTCATGCATGCACCTACCAGAATGTTCATAAGATAATGAAAAACACATCAGCATCTAATTGAATTATGAGGAGAAAATATATATATATTACCTCTCAAATGGATACATCCATCTAAATTGTACTGGCCCTCCTACTTTAGCCTCATATGGTAAGTGTATAAGCAGGTGCTCCATTGAATCAAAGAATGAGGGTGGAAATATCTTTTCCAATCTACAAACTGTCGTGATCACATTCTGTTCAATAGTTTCCACATCTTCATACCTGAGCTCTGATGCACATAAAATTTTGAAAAACAGACTACACAAGGACATCGGATACGACCCTCACAATCTACAGCTTCAATAGGATTTCTCAAAGCAAACTGAATGAATCTCTCAACTCCATTTTTAAATTCCATAGACACCACCTGATCAACTACTCTACGGTACATCCATGAACGATCTTCAGACATTTTCCCTATGCGAATGAAATGTAAACACACAAAACTTTAACATGTTTAACAAAATAAAAAGTCCAACCCTTTCCTCACATCGTCCATCTCTGCCATTTTAAATAGGACGGAAATATCATTTAGATTTCACTTTTTAACCCATCTGTGAAGGTTTGATCGCACGATTAATTACTATATGTGTTGTGTTATTTGCTAAAAATTTCGGCAGCATCTCCCCACACCTCTCCGATATACCACAAAATATTTATTGATTAAGAAATTTTCTTAAACACTTACTAATAAGTGGTTAAGAAATTAATCAAAATTAATAAAGGTATATCAGAGAGGAGTGAGAAGACACATCCAGCCAAAATTTTTAACAAACAACACAAACACATATAGTAATTAACCACCTAAGTGCGATCAAACATTCACAGACTGTCCAAACGGGACAATTCAAGACTTTGAGTTAGATATACACATTCTCATCATTCAAAATGAGAACGTGCACATCAATCCCAAAGTCTTGAACGGGTAGATTGATTGACACGGGTTTAACACACTCTCCTAAGATGCGTGCAATGTTAGGTTGCACCCACGCATCTCAGCTCACATACAACACCCAACTAATTAAATATTGACAAGATAATAACACATTCTAAAAACATAGCAGTAACATGTTAAAATAAAATTCATGCTCTTATGAATGTGCTGGAAATGCTGCAAGTAACACCCAACTATCTCTAGCTTCATATATAATTACTATTTTAGAAATGCTACAAGTCTAAATAACAAAAAAGAAAAAATAAACAACGGAACAGTGGTCTTCAGACACAGTATTCTGATTAGACAGAGCATGGATATATTGCAAGATACGTGATCAAACCGCCCAGCATCTAAATAAGGTTAGGTGCATCATTCTGTTTTAGAAAGCTGATTAGAAGCGCCACAGGATCACAAGAGCCTTCTTTAGGAATTCTCATCCTCATGATTATATGCCAACTGAATTACATTTCATAAAGAAAAAATAAAATCAGCAGCAAACTCTCTACATCATAAGGTTGTGATAGTCAGATATATATCTTGCATATCATTCCATTTGGACTACGGACAAGGGAAAAAGGAAAAAAGATTCTGACTGAGTGCATGCATACGAATCTATGATCCACTCCCACAAACACATGAAGAAATCATGCTGCCAGATGCTTTTGAACATAATTGAATCTTTAGATCCAGGCTAAGGATGAACAGGTCTGATTTTGGTGCAGATATGGGGTGCGGGTGCATCCAAATCCAAGTCAACAAGGAAACTACCATCTTAAACTGTCTTATAAGACCCTATAGTTCTATCGAAAAGCTACAGTATTATAGGTATCATATAAATATCAGATAATTGAATAATACTTAAATTACTATTTTATCCTTTAATATCATCCATTAATTTAATCTAATGATCAAGTATACATAAAATAGAATTTAAACATCATATTAATACCTATTATATTAGTTTATTTATTTTGGGTACACCACTGATTATCAGCTCCAAATACATATACATCCATTACCAGGATTCTTCTTTCCCTACAACAGCAGTTGCTTTCACCTTAGGACTTGGAAAAGAAAAATAAAGGCATCTAATCTCATGTGCATCCATTTGTTGGATAACGTGATGAATTCTAAAATTGAATACATCATCTGAAAAGCAAGGAAAAGGAAGTAACTTGTTCTATCGACCCACTCGGGGTCCTCAGAATGCATAATGCATTGCTCACCACTGTTAAGTATCAACATAATGTAGCCAATTAAGGCTCAGAAGAAGGCTCAAAAATGGTTAAAATTGGGAGCATGTACACAAATGGAAATTAAGGAACCCCAATGTGACTAGCTTGTCTAATTGTGAAAGCAAGTACATGATCAGCATCCCCTGAGCCCCAAACCACATGCACATGCATGAACAAGTCAAATTGTACATGTACATTATACATGTGGAAATGTAACCTACCCAGCCAAATGCAAAAGGAAGATTGTTCCCAGTTCCTAATGGTACTGTAGCAACAGGAGGTGGGTGGGCTAGTTTGAGATCAGAGACCACTCCAAGCATGAATTTTATTTTAACATCCAACACATTCATAAGAGCAGAAATCAAATATAGCAGGATATTAAAATTTAATACCGGAGCCGGAGGGGGGGACCGGAGCCGGAGGGGGGGCCCTGCGGAGGGGGAACCGGAGCCGGAGGGGGGACTGGAGCCGGAGGGGGGCCCTGCGGAGGGGGGCCCGGAGCCGGAGGGGGGCCCGGAGCCGGAGGGGGGGCCCTGCGGAGGGGGAACCGGAGCCGGAGGGGTGGCCCTGCGGAGGGGGGGGGGGCGGAGCGGGAGGGGGGGCCCGGCGGAGGGGGGACCGGAGCCGGAGGGGGGACCGGATGGGGAGGGGAGAGCCGCGCCGGAGGGGGAAACCAGATAGGGAGGGGAGAGCAGCGCCGGAGGGGGAGGGGGGGCTCGGGCGGGAGGGGGCCGCAGGGGGAGGGGGGGCTCGGGCGGGAGAGGGGCCGCAAGGGGAGGGGGGGCTCGGGCGGAGGGGGGCTCCGGCGGGAGGGGGCCGCAGGGGGAGGGGGGGCTCGGGCGGAGAGGGGCTCGGGCGGGAGGGGGCCGCAGGGGGAGGGGGGGCTCGGGCGGAGGGGGGCTCCGGCGGGGGTCCGCCTCACTTACCTCCGATGGCCGGTCCCCGCCGCCGCTCGCAGTCGTCCGTCCACCGCCGCTCGCCACGCCGGTCGTCCGTCCACCGCCGCTCGCCACGCCGCTCGCAGTCGTCCGTCCACCGCCGATGGGAGCTGGTCGCGGGGGGGAGATGGGGGGGCCGCAGAGGGAGGGGGGCTCGGGCGGAGAGGGGCTCGGGCGGGAGGGGGCAGCAGGGGGAGGGGGGGCTAGGGCGGAGAGGGGCTCGGACGGGAGGGCGCCGCAGGGGGAGGGGGGGCTCGGGCGGGAGAGGGGCCGCAAGGGGAGGGGGGGCTCGGGCGGAGGGGGGCTCCGGCGGGAGGGGGCCGCAGGGGGAGGGGGGGCTCGGGCGGAGAGGGGCTCGGGCGGGAGGGGGCAGCAGGGGGAGGGGGGGCTAGGGCGGAGAGGGGCTCGGACGGGAGGGGGCCGCAGGGGGAGGGGGGGCTAGGGCGGAGAGGGGCTCGGGCGGGAGGGGGCCGCAGGGGGAGGGGGGGGCTCGGGCGGAGGGGGGATCGGGCGGGAGGGGAGGGGGCCACAGGGGGAGGGGGGGCTAGGGCGGAGAGGGGCTCGGGCGGGAGGGGGCCGCAGGGGGAGGGGGGGCTCGGGCGGAGGGGGGCTCGGGCGGGAGGGGGCCGCAGGGGGGAGGGGGGGGACGCGGGGGGGAGGGGGGGGAGCTGGTGGTGGGGGGGGGGAGAGATGAGTGATCCGCGACCGCTTCGCGACCTAAATAAATTCGGTCGCAATATCAGCGACCGATTAGAGACCGACATAAATTCGGTCGCAAAATGGGTCTCAGACGTGCGACCGATTATATCGGTCGCTATATGGTCGCTATTTGGGACCGACTAGCGACCGATTTATTCGGTCTCTAATTCGGTCGCTATTGCCACTTTTTCTTGTAGTGTTATAAGATTTGTGGCATAAAAGACTAGGACACATGAGCCAGAAGGGGATGGATCTACTTGTGAATAAAGATCTCATTCCAAATATGAAAGGTACGCATCTAAGCCCTTGTGACCATTGTTTAGTTGGCAAGCAGCATATAGTTTCTTTTCGGAGAAATCACCCAAAAAGAGCAACTGACCTTTTGGAGTTAGTTTATTCTGACGTCTGTGGTCTGATAAATGTAATATCAAAAGGTGGTGCTTCTTATTTTGTTACTTTCATTGATGATTCATCAAGAAAGGTGTGGGCATTTGCAATGAAAAGTAAAAGTGAAGTTAGTAAGATTTTCAAAGTGTTTCATGCTACTGTTGAGCGTGAAACAGGAAAGTCTTTGAAAAGGTTACGCACAGACAATGGTGGTGAATACATGGCTTGATCATTGAAGAATTGAAGTACTGTATGAAGCATGGGATTCGGCATGAAAAGATTATTCCCTATACTCCACAATAAAATGGAGTTGCAGAAAGGGTGAACAGGACCATTGTGGAGAGAATCAGGAGTATGCTCTCCAGTTCCAAACTGTCGAAATCCTTTTGGGGTGAGGCAATGCATACTGTAGTGTATCTGATCAATCGGTCTCCTTCAGTACCACTGGATGGAGACATTCCAGAGAGAGTTTGGTCAGGAAAAGAGGTGTCCTATGATCATCTAAGGGTCTTTGGCTGCAAGGTATTTATGCATGTGCCTAAAGAGCAAATATCAAAATTAGATGATAAAGTACTGCCACTTATATTTCTTAGATATGCAAATGATGAGTTTGGTTACAAACTCTAGGATCCAAAGGCGGAAACAATCCGTAGGACACGTGATGCTGTCTTCAGGGAGGATCATACAATTGAGGACTTAGAGAAGTCTTTAGAGCCAGAGGTTACTGCAGGTGATTTCCCCATGCTTGTGGTAACAGAACCTCAAGAACAGCCTGATGAGCAAGACGAGGCTGATGAAGAAGCTGAGGAAATAGACTCGGAAGTAGAAGAGCAACAGTTAGGTGAACTTTCCCATGGAAGATCATGTTGACCAGGGACAAGATCTAGAGGGACAGCAGCCCTCTCAAGCAGAGCCAACTAAAGTGCAGTATGGGAGAGGAAAAAGGATCCGAATTCCTTCTACCAGGTATCCTTCCAATGAATATGTTATGCTTACTGACTGTGGTGAACCAGAATGTTTTGCAGAGGTGCATGGTGATATGCATAAGGATAGGTGGATGCAAGCAATGCAAGAAGAGTTAGATTCTTTGCATAAAAATCACACCTATGATTTGGTAGCGTTACCAAAAGGTAAAAGGGTATTGCAAAACAAGTGGGTTTACAAGTTAAAGATTGAAGGACAAGGGCAAGTGAGATATAAAGCTAGATTAGTGGTGAAGGGTTACAGGCAGAAGAAAGGTATTGACTTTGATTAAATCTTTTCTCCTGTAGTAAAAATGTCATCTATAAGGGTGATATTGGGCTTGGTGGTATGTCTAGACTTAGAGCTAGAACAACTAGATGTCAAGACTGCATTCCTTCATGGTGATTTGGAAGAAGAAATCTACATGGCACAATCAGAAGGATTTGAAGTTGCTGGAAAAGAACACATGGTTTGCAGATTGAAAAAGAGCTTGTACGGACTGAAGCAGGCTCCTAGCCAATGGTATCAAAAATTTGATTCATTTATGGTGGATCAAGGGTACCAAAGGACAGCATCAGATCATTGTGTTTATATCAGAAATTTTTTTGGAGGTAACTTTATTATTCTTCTGTTATATGTAGATGATATGTTGATTATTGGGCAAGACATTCACATGATTGGCAGGTTAAAGAAAGACATGGGTAAATTCTTTGATATGAAGGACTTGGGACCAGTACAACAAATACTGGGCATAAGGATCACTCGTGACAGGAAGGCCAAGAAATTGTGGTTGTCACAAGAAAAGTATGTTGGAAAAGTGCTTGATAAAGTCAACATGAAAAATGCCAAGCCAGTTAGCACTCCACTTGCAGGTCACTAGAAGTTAAGCAGTGAGCAGTGTCCATCTTCTATAGAGGAGCAGAAGAGTATGGGGAAGGCACCATATGCCTCAGCAGTGGGGAGTCTCATGTATGACATTATATGTACACGTCCAAACTTAGCTTATGCTGTTGGCTTAGTGAGCAGATATTTGTCTAATCCAGGTAAAGAACACTGGGAAGCAGTGAGGTGGATTACGAGGTATCTCAAGGGTACATCAAACCATTGTTTATGTTTTGGTGGTTCTAAGCCAAAAATAGAAGGATTTATAGATGCAGACATGGCAGGAGATTTGGACTCTAGAAAGTCCATATCTGGTAACGTGTTTACTTTTACAAGGGGAGCTGTGTCATGGCAGTCTAGGTTGTAGAAATGTGTTACTCTGTCAACTACAGAAGCAGAGTACATTGCAGCTACAGAGGCATGCAATGAGTTGTTGTGGATGAAGAATTTTCTCCAAGATATAGGCCTTACACAGGAGGCTTATGTGTTACATTGTGATAGCCAAAGTGCTATACACTTAGCAAAAAATGCAGCTTATCACTCCAGAACAAAACATGTCGATGTTCGGTATCACTGGATCCGAGATGTTCTTGAGAATAAGCTGTTGTAATTGGAGAAGATCCACACAGAGAAGAATCCATCCGATATGATGACGAAGATTCTACCGAAAGGAAATCACAACTTGTGCAAGAGTTTGGTAGGGGTTACTGCGATTTAAGCAGGATATTATAGCAAGGTAAAATCCCTCTCATAAGGTTGGAGGGGGAGATTGTTGAATATGTCCAGCCTAAATGAGAGGCTGGTGGTAGGAGAGAGAATTGATTTCTATAATCAACTCTCCTCCATTCACCTCACAATGGATTTTGTGGTTATTATTGAATAATGCTTTACACTATAAAAGGAGAACCCATGCATGTAAGGAAAATACAACGAAGGTGACAAGAAAGAAGTCTCTTGCACACACCGGTGAGAGAGAGAACATAGAGGAGAAGAGGATGAAGTAGAAGGGAGAAGGGCTGCAGCATCTCCGGGCTTCCTCGGGTATCTCTTTCCTCGAGGTTCTCGTCTCGGATATCAACCCCAGAGTTTGTCATTGGGGTCTCAGGTGTGTGGTCTCCATACTTGTGTGGAGATTGTAATTCTCAATTTTGTAGTCTGAGAGTAGAGTCGGTGTATTATTTTATTTTATTATAGTGGATTGCATTTGTCCAATTATTTTTCCTAGTTTGAAGATTTTTACATAAAATCTTATACGTCATCTTTGTTGTATTTTATTTCTGCAAAATTATATTTTATGTTTGTGTGATTGTCAAGTTCATCCTCAGTCGTTCTCGCGGACGGGAAAATGGCATTTTTCTCAATAGTTACAGTGTCACAATTGTAAGAATAAAAAACTCTCAAATTGAACACCCAAAAATAATAATAAAATATATTTTAATCTTATTTCGCATGGGATGATAACTCTGCCAAATGAGATTTTCAAATACTCTCAAAATCCTCCCTAATGTCAGACCTTGTTAGAGAATTGTACGATCACTGGATTTTGATAAAATCTTGGAGGCCATGAGCATTTTCAAATCCAGGCTTACACAGACGTAGAGAGGGTAGCGTATATCCTTGAAGTTGGAGAGAGAGAGAGAGAGAGAGAGAGAGAGAGAGAGAGAGAGAGAGAGTTATGTGAGTGGTTAGAAAAATTGTTATCGATTGGAGGGAATTAATTAATTAATTAATTAATTAAAGCCCCAGATGCAACGGATCGGCTCAGGAATTAAAATCCTGGAATCAAGGAGTAATTAAATTGATTAATGCTCATTGTCATCAAACTTCACTCAAATTTATATATTCGATCATGTGAGGTAGCTAGCTAGCTGTAATGATATGCTGCGGCACGTACTGCCTTCAGATCGATATGAATGATTAATGTACGTAGTGCAATTCCATGAAACATCAAATGCATGCAGAAGTACCGCCAGTACCTAAGGAGAGAAGCCGAGGGCACGGGGGCGGGAGAAGCTACACCGTCCAGGTTTACATTTCCTATGAGTAGCAGTAGGAGGAAGTCGGTGTTTGACTCCTCCCCGGCAGAGCCGATGATGCAATACTACAAGCACCACCAGATGGACTTCATACATCCCAAAGGGGCGCAGCCCAGAATATTTCATCGATTCAACTCCTCCACATCATCGTCGTCATCATCGACGGCTCCATATACGGGAGTCTCGCTTGCCCCCCAGCGGCCGCGGCAGCAGCAGCAGGCAGCAGTACTACTGGCCCCATATGCCCTAGGGAGTAGCCGCCCAAGTAATTACAATTTCTTTGGCCTCGGCAACCAGAGCAGCGCCTTCACCACAGCAGGAGCCCTGCCATCTTTTGGCGTGCAGTACTACCGTACTCATGATCAGGGGCGGCATTATAATTACACTAGTCGGGGCATCGCCTGCACCATGCCAACCGCCGGAGATGCAGGAGCTGTCAATTATCTGCCAGGACTCCTCTTCGGAAACAACAATATTAGAACCTCTGCTCTGAGTGGACGAAACCGTACTACAACGCCCACCATGGCTGCAGGTGGGATCAGCCGCACCCCACCCGCTACGGGTAACAGTTGTGCTGCCACCAACTACGTGGGTCTGCAGCTGCAAACTGTTAGCGGGCACCTCGGCTTCGGTCACGGTGGCGCTATCCCTACCATTAATGACATGCTTACACAGGATGTGACATTATATGAACCAAACATGGCTACCGAGTACGAGTTCCTGGACCGTCAGTTTATTAACGGCGATCTGCAGCCGCCACTTCCTACTGCTACTGATCACACGGCAAAGGATCACGACGGTGCTGCTACCAGCCAGACAGCTGATTCCAACCATGCTAGTCCCCCGGGGCAGCACGAATATTTTGTTTCGAGCATCAGTGCCGGGCAGGATGTGTCAAGAAGTATCACCACCAACAATGGAAGCCTTATCTTATATGGTACTGTCACTAGTACCCGTGCAGAGACTGCTGGTCAAGAGCAGAACGAGACATCCGTCAACGACTTCACGAGGATAGAAAGAGGGTTCCACAGCTACCCAGACACCTTGGAGGACATCTCCTTGGAAAACTTCACGAGCCTTCTGTTTAATGATGAGGTAACCCTAGAAATTAACCACTCTCCTTCGTTGCCTTAATTATCTAATAACTATATATATATATATATATGTGTGTGTTTGTGTGTGTATATATATGGAGGAGAATACTGCTGTGCTGGATGGACGCAACCCAAATTAAAAACAGAGACATGGGTTTTAGTTTTAGCGACGGATGCAATTCCGTCACTAAAAGCTGCTATGCCTCCCTTCCATTTGTGGATTTGTTCAAGGCCGGTGTACACTACTTTTATTCAACGGCTACACTACTTTTTTATACATAGTTACTCTTGACTTCCACTTGAAATATGAAAAATATGCTTGATCGAGTATATATATATAAATATGCATACACAGTACACTAATCAGTTCTTCCGGCCATATACCAATACAGCGAAGCATCTACGGGAAGCCACAGGGTCAAGCTGAGATGGCTTCCCCATGCAGTATCTTTTCCGCAAAATAATTGAGCTAGCTAGACTTAATTATGAAACTACAAAATTAAGTTTTTCTACTGGAAATATATGTGTTAACTTTTCTTTTTTTGTGGGGGTGGGGGGGGGGGGGTAGTCCAGCAAGTTAATTAATTTGCGGTCGTCGTTTCACGTTGTCATCAGTGTTGAATTTACAGTGCGTACCATTCATCAACAGCCGATCGAAAAGTTGCATTTGATTATACAGTATCATCATCATATTGCATGCATGTGATGAAGATGGATGGATGGTACGGTGTCTCCTGATCATTTTCAATGGATCGTATATCACATTAAATCAACAACAAATTCCCTCGATCCTCTCGATGTTTAGAAGGAAATTAAGAAAAAGCCGGTTTAATTATATTACTAACTATGTTTATTTGTTTTTTAGCTTCTTGGAGCAGCAGGAAAACGAATCGATCGAGAAGGGTCTTGCTGAACAAAACCTTCACATCGCTCCGGCAAGAAAGGAGAATTAAGATCAGCAAACTGATCCTTGAAACTATTCATTACTTAACTACCAGAAGTGCATGCGTATGTAATAAATAAGCTGGGCGTACGTGATAGCGAGCGTGGAAGAACCGGTGCCCTACTGCAGGAAACATAAAGCGGCAACACCGGAGCGCACAGCTGATGCGCGCAACTGCATATCATATTGTTAGTGAATTGTTGTAATCGTTCCATCATTTGTGGAACCCAATTCTTATCCTTGTAAACGTTACAGGAAATGTAATATATACAAATACCAACAGTGCTACGAATTGAGCACTGATGGGATTCTCCACAAACTTCTTCTTTCCTTCTACTTCTGCCTTTTCATGGTATCAGAGCCCTCTGCTTAGCAGCCTTCGATCCATGGCCCCCGGCAGCGAGCAGGCTTCTACTATATCCTCATCGGCTAAGCAGGCTTCTCCACTGGCATCACCCAACGTGATGCCCTTCCTTCCCTTGAAGTTATCACGGGATAACTATCTCCTATGGAAAGCTCAGTTCGTTCCCCTCTTGAAGAGCCATGGATATCTATCCATGGTCGATGGGTCGACTGTACCACCACCAGCGACTCTAACTAAAGATGGGGAGGAGTCGCAAACTCCCAACCCAGATTTTGTGGCATGGGAGATGACGGATCAAATGATCCTATCGTGGCTCATCTCGTCCCTCACCGAGCCTCTTCTCCCATTAATCGTGGGACACCACACTGCTCGGGCGGTTTGGGATGCACTCGCTCGGGCGTTTGCTTCTCGCTCCCGTGCCCGTGTCCTGCAACTTCGCACAAAGCTTCACGGAATGCGACGCGGGTTGGCCTCCATCGAGGAATACGTCCAGTCCATCAAACTTATTGCGGACGAGTTAGCTGCGATCGGCCACCCCATGAGCGATGGAGATCTCGTCATGGTGGTCCTGGCAGGTCTGGGACCGAGCTACGAAGCGTTTGTGTCGAGCATCACCACGCGCCTTGAGTCCTATAATCTCGAGGATATTCTTGCGCATCTCACCGCACATGAGATACTTATGGCTCCACAACGTACCACCTCGATGACGCCTCTGCGTTTCCCTCTGCCAATGTTGCCATCTATATTACTGCTCCCACTTCCAACAATGACAAAGGACGCCAAAGCAACACAGGTGGAAGCCGCGGACGTGGCCGCGGCAAATCCAAAGACCCGCGGTGCCAAATCTGCCACCTGTTCGGTCATCGTGGTCCAGCATGCCCCGAGCGCTTCAATAAAAACTTCACCGGAGGATATGCATCGGCCGGCAAATAATCGTTCACTCATCCATGGCGACCCCATTCCTCTCCAGCACCAACCTCTGCGCCACTGCCTCCAGGCCCGCCAGCATACCCTGCCGTGTATTCAGCTGAATACCCGCGCAATAGCACTGCGATGCCTCCCTATACGGCGGTTCCCATGATGCCTCTCTCCCCGTCATGGTACCCGGACAGTGGAGCTACGCATCATGTTACGCCAGACTACAATACTCTCCTTAATCTTGTAAGCTACAGGGTCCTGATAAACTACATGTCGAAAATGGTGAAGGTCTGCCTATCTCTTCCTTTGGTTCCTCTATTCTTCCCACCCCACATTGTCCTCTTAAATTAAATAATGTCCTTCATGTTCCCACTCTCACTCGTAATCTTATTTCAGTTCGTCAACTCACTCATGATAATAATGTTTTTGTTGAGTTTCACCCTCACTTTTGCCTTGTGAAGGATCGGAATTCGGGGAAAATTCTTCTTCGCGGACTGCTTAAAGATGGCCTCTACCACTTTCCCTCATCCACGCCAGCACCTCTTCTTCTCCTTGGTGAACGTGTCTCTCAACCTGTGTGGCATGCTTGCTTGGGTCATCCGAACCTTCGGGTTCTTTCCAATGTTCTACATAAATATGGGTTACCTGTCACCCATCGTTCACGTCTGTCTAGTTGTCAGTTTTGTTTAATGTCAAAAAGTCACAAATTGCCATTTGCTAAATTATCTACTCGTTCAATCAAACCTCTCCAATTGTTGCACTCAGATTTATGGGGTCCAGCCCCGGTTGTCTCCCATGGAGGTTTCTCTTATTATGTTATATTTGTGGATGATTTTAGCAAATTCACATGGTTGTTTCCATTCAAACGCAAGTCTGATGTTTTGGATGTGTTTATTCAATTTCAACGAGTTGTGGAACGCACCTTTGGGCATCGGATACTTGCTCTCCAATCTGATTGGGGTGGCGAGTATCAATCCCTGCATAAACATCTTCAACAGTGAAGCATTATCCACCGTGTTTCTTGCCCACACACACCTGAACAAAGTGGGACTGCTGAGCGGAAACATCGTCATCTTATTGAAACTGCTCGCACTCTCCTCTCCACTGCTTCCATGCCTCCAAAGTTTTGGGGCGAGACCGTCTCCACTGCTGTCTACCTTATAAACCGTCTCCCCACTCCCGTTCTTGGCTCTCTCTCGCCTTTTGAACGGCTCTTTGGACAACCTCCGGATTATGCTTTTCTCCGGACTTTTGGCTGCGCATGCTATTCGTATCTTCGGCCCTACGCCGCATCCAAGCTTGCTCCGCGCTCTGAAAAATGCATCTTTCTTGGCTACAGTGGCATGCACCATGGCTACCGCTGTCTCTCTCTTTCTACTGGGCGTCTTCATGTTTCCCGGCACGTGGTTTTTGAGGAATCAATATTTCCCCTTGCAGGTAAGGATTCGGCGACGCCCAATCAGTCATCCATGGCTTCTGGGCTTCTCGGCGCGCTCCCGAGTACCTTTCCTCCCACAGCAGCTCCCTTTCGGCTGCCACTGCATACTGCTGCTCCACCGCTTGTGGCAACGTCAGCGCCCCCTCCTACCGTCGACAGGGATGTCCCACCAATGCAGACTCCTTCACGTGCCAGCAGCAGCCGCACTACGTCCCTGCAGCCACCCGAGCAGGGCGCTTCGCCATCAGCGCCACGTTGTCCGCCATTCGCTCACAGTGCCCCGTCGTCCTCTGCTAGCAGCTCGTCCACACCTCTTCTTGTTGACACTGCTGTCCCCCAACAAGATACTATCTTACTGCAGGACGCCGCTGAGTCTCCTCCAAGGCGCACTCGGCCATTGGCCGACCTCTATGCGGCGACACAACCGGTGCCACCACAGGTGCTCACCGCGCACCGCCATCCCGTGCCGACATGCTTCCTTACTTGTGCTGCCACTAGTGAGCCCACTTGCTTTACTCAAGCTTCCAAACATCCTGCCTGGCGTGCTGCTATGGCTTCGGAGTTTGATGCTCTCCTGCGCAACGGCACATGGACTCTTGTTCCTCGCCAACCCAACATGAATATTATTACTTGTAAGTGGGTCTTCAAATTAAAACAACGGGCCGATGGGTCTGTTGAACGGCATAAGGCGCGACTGGTTGCTAAAGGGTTTCGTCAATAGTCCGGCATCGACTTTCATGAAACCTTTAGTCCCGTGATCAAGATCACCACTGTCTGCCTTCTTCTGGCCGTGGCCATCAGTTGCAATTGGCCCATCCGCCAGTTGGACATCTCCAACGCATTCCTTCACGGTCACCTCGACGAGACAATATTCATGTAGCAACCACCTGGGTTCTCGCACCCTCTATATCCCCATCATGTATGCAAACTTCACAAGTCGCTCTACGGCCTTCGCCAAGCACCTAGAGCTTGGTTCACACGTCTCAGTCACAGACTGCAGGAGCTCGGGTTTATTGGGTCCAAGACGGATCCATCTTTATTCTACCGCCACTCTGGCCCTACTAAACTGTATGTGCTCATATATGTGGATGACATTCTCATAATGGGATCCGATCCAGGGGGCGTGGCCTTGCTGATACGTTCTCTACGCCAGGATTTTACCGTTCGCAATCTTGGACCAGCCCGGTATTTCTTGGGCATTGAATTGATTCCCCACCAGGATGGCTGCACTCTCACTCAATCCAAATATATTCTGGACCTTCTACATCGAGCAAAGATGGACGCAGCGAAACCCATTTTCACCCTAATGGGCGTCACTCATGGTCCGGACCCCCCTGCAGACAAGTCAGTGGATCCCACTACCTATCGAAGTATTGTTGGCGGCCTGCAGTATCTTACTATAACCAGGCCCGTTTGTAGTAAACCGGGCCTATCAATTCATGCATGCACCTACCCCATCTCATTGCGCTACTGTCAAACGCCTCCTCCGCTATCTCAAAGGCACTATCGGTCATGGCCTTCTTCTTCGACGCTCCTCGTCTCTTCAGCTCAGTGCCTTCAGTGATGCTGACTGGGCTGGTTCGCAAACCGATCGCCGTTCTACTAGTGGCTATCTCATCTTCTTGGGAGCTAATCTTATATCCTGGAGCTCCAAGAAACAACTAACGGTAGAGCGTTCCAGCACCGAGGCTGAGTATAAGGCCATCGCCAATGCTACCGCTGAACTCATCTGGATTCGTTCATTACTTGGTGAGCTTCGCCTTCAATCCGATTCACCCCCGATCCTTTGGTGTGATAACATCGGTTCCACATATCTTGCCGCCAATCCAATGTTTCACGCTAGAACAAAACACATTGAGATTGACTATCATTTTGTCCGCAAATAAGTGGCCCTTCAACAACTTCTGGTATCTTTTATCTCCACAAAAGACCAGCTCGCAGACATTCTGACTAAAGCCTTATCTAAGCCACGCTTTACTCTACTTCGGGACAAGCTGCATGTTGTAGACACCATCTGCTTGAGGGGGCGTGATAGCGAGCGTGGAAGAACCGGTGTGCTACTGCAGGAAACAGAAAGCGGCAACACCGGAGCGCACAGCTGATGCGCGCAACTGCATATCATATTGTTAGCGAATTGTTGTAATCGTTCCATCATTTGTGGAACCCAATTCTTATCCTTGTAAACGTTACAGGAAATGCAATATATACAAATACCAACAGTGCTACGAATTGAGCACTGACGGGATTCTCCACAAACTTCTTCTTTCCTTCTACTTCTGCCTTTTCAGTACGTACATAGCCCGGACTTCTTTGGTTTTAATAAATCCCCGTAATGCGCCGTCTACACAGTTTAAATGATTTTGGGAATTATGTGAACAACTATATTAAAAAAATTTATAGACTGGGATAACATTATTCTATAATAGTAAAAATATAATTTTTACTTACTTTTCTTGAACGAATAAACAATCTTGTTTTATATCTTTATTAGGATCTATGAATATATCTTTGAAAAATCTTGTATTTGTTAATATCGCTCAACAGGTTTGCCAAGAGGAAAAAAAATGTTATAATATACTCAAAAAAACTCTTCCATGAACTTATGCTAAAACAAGAATGTTCTCAATTGGCAACTGGATTATTTTAATGCGTCCATACATGGTGCCCCTTGCTCATGGGTATTAATTAACGCTATGGAAGTGTTGATCGGATCAATTAAGTAGTATGGCACTATATATATATATATATATATATGCAATTGTCTTGCTGCGTGCTTCTACGGGTTTCAGTGTCCAATTTTTCATCAATATTATTTATTGATGTGATTTTAGTTAGCCGTTTGGTCATCCCAACTGATCATGTCGTCTAAGGGGAGTACCTCGTCACATTCGTTTAATTAATTAGGAGGTTTAGAAGGTTGAAGTCGAATTTTATATATAATAGTTTAGGTTGTGTAGCGGCAGGAAAATAGTTCCTAGGCCACGTACCACCTTCTCTATTTATTTGTTGGGGAAGTCGTCCATCGTCCGTGGAGCCATGCACACACGAAGAAACCAGAAGGGCGTCAGAAGGAGTTCCGGGTGTTACCCCAGGGGACAACCCTCCGATACTCAAGTCAGCAAGGGATTAATGAGCAATAGAGAAGAGCGAGATAAGAGATAAGTAGAAGCCGTAGCAGTCAATCCAGGAGACGTGTAGATCCTCTGCACGCGTGCTCGCCGCTCCCAGTGGGCTCTCGTGTTGTGCCCCTGTGGTCATTTGAGTCATCTTGTGGTCACTTGGGTCATTCGACATCATCCTGTGGTCATTTGAGTTATTTGATATTCTTGGTTTTGATAATGGCTAAACACTATAAGTCATTGATGTTTTACCACTCTTATATGACTAAACTACTTGATGTTCTTTCGTGACAGATATGCCAAGGAATGGAGTGGAGATAGCAAAAGTGAAAGCTCAATGATTGCGCCCTCGCACGCGGATCGACCTGCGCGGTCAGGTCACGGGGATCGACCTGCCCGGTCAGGTCGCGGGGGTCAAGGGGGCAGCGCCGCCCCCGGAACAAAATTTTGATTATAGGAGCGATATAATCAATAGAAATCTTCAAGACTGTTAAGGTTGATGCCACAGATGAGAACGGGCTGCTAAAGGACTCATGTGACGGAGCTAAAGGGGTTAACGGACTGACCCGGCATAACTCGGGGTCTGCCCAGCTGGCGGTCGACCGCCAGCCCAGGGGCGGTCGACCAACCCTGCCAGCAAATCCGTGTCTGCACGAGTCTCAGTGGCGGTCGACCACCAGCCCAGTAGCGATCGACGGGAAATTCCAGGGGCCATCCGTCTGTAGGTTTCTCAGTAGCGGTCGACCGCCAGCTTCTGCAGGTCAACCGCCAGCCCCATTCCTTGTATTTTTTCAACCCCAAAGTCACCCAATCCCCCATGGATTGAGATCTGGTCTGGGGGATGTCCAAGGACCATTCAAAGTCTATAAAACCAACACATGAGGGGTTAGAAACCCTAATGCTTCAATTGGAACAAGAGAGATCAAGGGAGGCTAGAGGAGGTGATTCGTGGGCACTGTAGCACCTCCGTGAACAGTGCTTCGGGCTGGAGTTCTTCATCCATCCAAGGTGATTCAAGCTTATTTCTGAAGCCATCAACCACCAAGAAGGTGTAGAAGCAATCAAGATTCAAGGCTGCATCCATTATCTCCTCCATCAACTCAAAGGGGATTCAAAGAAAGTGGGATCAAGGGAGATCAAAGGAGGCTTGTAAGAAGAGGTACTGTAGCCGTGAACAGTACTTCGTGAAGAAGTTCTTCATCCATTTCAAGGTGTTTCAAGCTCATATCAAAGCAAGCAATCTCCAAGGAAGTGCAGAAGCAAGCAAGGCTATCAAGGTGATCCAAGGAAGCTGATTTCACAAGGTTTTTAAGGGAGATCAAATCTGCATCCTTTATCTTCTTCATTAACTCAAGGTGATCAAAGGAAGATCATTTCATAAGGAAGAAGATACCATTGATGAATCAGATTCAAGCTCCAGCAATCTCAGACAAGATCTTTTTTCTTTGAGCATATTATATATCTTGTTTGAGTGTTTTCATATCTTGCTCTTTTTACATTTCATTCAAATATTTGAAACTGAAGATCGTCCCTACCAGTGGTTAGTAGGAAGGCAATCGGAGTTATCCGATCTGCGGTGTTGTCGTCCCTACCGGTGGTCAGTAGGAAGGCAATCGGAGGTCTTTCCGATCTGCGGTTCAGTGCGTGGCATTAGTGGAGCCTCACTAGATTTGGTGAGGTGTGGACGTAGGATTGGGGATTCAGTCTGAACCACCTTAAAATCTCGTGTGTTGTGGTTTGATTGTGCGATTGTTTTGTGTTAGATGCATGCTTAGGTGCAATATCTATATTACGTATTCATCTTGCTAAGTAAATCATTTGTGTCCTTCGTTAAGCTAGTTATATTCCGCTACTATTATCATCATCTAACTTTAAAAAGGGTTGCATTGCGAAAAGAGGGGCAGATCTATTCACCCCTCCCCTCTAGATCCGCTATCCACTACTCAACAAGTGGTATTAGAGCCTAATCTCTCATTATGGGATCCAACGACCTTGAGGGAAATGGTAGATTAGCGTCCAAAGGTTTTTTACCTGAAGGATATTCTATTAATAGACCTCCTTATTTCACTCGAACTAATTATCCTTATTGGAAACATCGCATGCAGGTGTTCATTCGCGTCCAAGACTACGAACTTTGGCGAGTGATCAGCAAAGGTCCGTATGAGCTTACGGATAATGAGGATTTGTGGACCAAAGAAACAATCCACTGTCAACTGGAGTGCTAAACACATCATTGTTGGGTTCGGTGCTATGTATTCAGAGGGGGGGGGTGAATGAATATACCCTTTAAAAACTTCGCCCAATTAAGAAATTCTTCCTAATACAACCAGAAGCCCAATAAGCAATTGCGGAATTCAAATTTATTAAGACAACTGAAATGCTTATAGATGAACTAACTAGTGACTTAGGAACAATGTTAACGAACTCTCAATACCACAGTCAAACATATAGTGTGCGCAGCAATGAAATGAACACATATAGAAAATCAAACCATATCGACCCTATGCATTCATCTAGCGGCAAACCTACAAAGAGATCAAACCACTGCACAATGATTTTTAGGTGGTTCGGTCCTGCAGACCTACATCCACCCCACACTCAAACCCGAGTGCGGATTCCGCTGACTCACAGCTTGAACAGCTGGGCATCACAGCTTGCCATACAATCCGCTGAGCAACACAGCTTGCTGTCCAGTGGAATCCACCACTGCAACCACTAGGGATTATAGCTTACCCGTCCAGAGGTAGCACCTCTGCAAACGCTGACTAACAGCTTGAAGAAAGGATAAAAGATGAAACAAAAACAAGAAGACAATCAGCGACTGAAAGCTATAAATGAAAGCACAAATGATATAGCTCTCGAAGGAGCAGCTCTGGCTTTGATTTGATCCAAATGCCAGATATCCACTATCTCTCTCTCTTTCTCTGCTCGAGCTCTCTATCTCTCTCTTTTTCTTCTTTCTCTTCTGCTCTTCTTCTCTTTCTCTTTTTCTTTCTCACAGGATCGTGTAGGCTATCCTTTGCTTCTTTCGATCTCTTCTGCTAGAGCTCTCTGTCTCACGATCAGTCTTCTTCAGATGGAAGAAGCTTCATATATATAGAGCAGCAGGAATTTGGTGTGTGCTCTCCACATCTCCCGCCCAAAGGCTTTCGCCAGAACCGAGGCATTTCGACCACCTGACAGCATCCTGGCTGGGCTGCATCCACGTGTCATAATCTGGGCACCTCGTCCTTCCTTGCATCACGTGCCTTCATTAGGCTCTGCAAAGAATCCCTATCAGACAGTCGAATAGGATTATCAGTTTAAGACTGAAACCCCTGTACAGACTTCATAGTATACACAATGCATTGTATAGACTTTGCAAAGCGACAAGAATGTATGGACTTTGCAGTGTGTAATGTGCAGACGTTATGCAATGTATGGACTTGCGTTCAGCAGCAATGCATAGACTTGAAATATGCAGAGCTTAAGCTATGTACATACTTCAAATATGCAGAAGTAAACGTGCATCAATGTGTAGACTTAGCAAACAAAAGTATGAACAAAGCAACACAATGTGCAGACTTCGTGTAATGAGTGAAGCAGTGTATAGAGTTAGAGTGTAGTGAATGTTCAAGTGATGTACAAACTCTGCCAAGAGCAATGCACAATGCACATATGAATGTACAGACTTCGTTTGTGCTATGCAAGCATGCTAAGATGCAATGTATAGACTTTATTGAATGCATTCTATGCAGACCCTGTACAGACATGATGAGACGATGCATTCACGATGAATAGACTTCAGCTCGTGCAAGCAAAGCCAATGTATAGACTTGGCATTTGTGTGAGCATGCGATGTACAGACTTTGTGTTGTGAACACAGGCTGTACAGACTTGCTAACATGCATGAACAAATGGCATTATATAGACTTGGCAGTGTGTTATGCAGAATGGATCACGCAAAGTATGAACATCAAGAATGAATGCACAATGGCTGTATGGACTTGACATTCTGAACAATGTACATACTTGCTACCTGAAGTGAGAAATGGAGTGTGTAGACTTTGCTTTGAACAAGGCACAATGTATAGACTTAGTCATGCGTGCAGCAAAGACAATGTACAGACTTGGTCTGTTGTACAGACTTCATGAACGATGTAAAGACTTGCAAGGGAAAGGCTGTACAGACTTGAGCACAACAAAGTAATTGAATGTATAGACTTCACGATGTGAAGACTTGCCAAAGACAACTGGACGATGTACAGACTTGAGCGAAGCAAAGTCTGTACAGACTTGAAGGTTCACAATGTATAGACTTTGGCAAAGCACCAATGTACAGACTTACACAGTTCTAGCTACAGTGCAATGTATAGACTTGGAAGCATATGAACATGGCGCTGTACAGACTTTGAGTGAGAGCCCAATGTACAGACTTGGTGGAACTGAGCGTAGGTAAAGATTAAGAATGTATAGACTTGCTCAGTTCAGCACGTAAGTAAGGATGCCAATGCAGTGTACAGACTTTGCAAGAGACACTAGACGCTGTACAGACTTAGCCACAACCTGAACAATCGGATGTATAGACTTGAGATGAATGCATGAACAGTCCGATGTACAGACTTGCCAAATGTATAGACTTTAAGTCCAATGCAGGAGGCTGTACAGACTTTGATGAATAAACAAGCTGATGTACAGACTTGCCAATGTAGAGGCTTGAGACTTAATGCATGGTGGCGAAAGTACAGACTTGCCAGTGTATAGACTTGAATAGTGAGACACAAGGAGAGACGCTGAATGAGACACTGAAGTCTGTATAGACTTTAACAGTGAGACAGTGTACAGACTTAGCAGCGAGCAGACAGACGTCGGCCAAGACAATGTATAGACTTTGCGTCTTATGTGAGACGAACGATGTATAGACTTAGCCAGCCTTCAGCTCGATGTACAGACTTGCCTTAAGCAATGGCTGTACAGACTTCATGAACGATGTTCAGACTTTTGTGTGTGATGAACAACCGAAGTATAGACTTATGCATGAAGCAAGGCAATCTGATGTGTAGACTTTCTCAACACAGTGGCGTGCAACTAAACGATGTGTAGACTTCAGAAATGCATAGAGACGCTACAGCGTGACAGTGTCGACGCAACAGTTCACCCTGATGTGAAGTTAGATCTGGGTCAGTTTAGTGGGTCGACGTAGTGACCCCATGCGTCAACGCATCCAGCCTTATCTTCAAAGCCATCTGAGGCATTTCAAGGCTGCGTCAACCTCGTGGACTCAATGGGTTGACGCCATCTGAACTACTTACGAGATGTATAGACATGAGGGGGGTCGACCCACAGAGCTAGCACACTCATGCATTCTCCACAGAACAGATCAGATATAACACACTCATGCATTCTCCACTGAACAGATCAGATATAACACACTCATGCATTCTCCACAGAATAAATCAGTCATATGCATTCATGTTGCTATCATTCAATGTGATGTTCTTAGCAAAATAATATGGTGACTCATTTATGTTGCTATCATTAAAACACCACATAATCATCAAAGCACAAGGGGCACAACAATCTCCCCCTTTTTGATGATGGCAACATAATGAGTCACACTGACTCGTCAAACTATTCTCCCCCTTTGACATAATCAAAAAGAGAGGAAATGGTTTGAGAGACAAAATTCAACACACAAAGTCAGAGAATGAATCATGGTTCAATAAAATGAGGTTCTCCTTTATGACAATGAAACAGCTCTCCCCCTATCAACATGCAAGATGTACTACTCTCCCCTTAAAAGCAGATGACCTATAACTCCCCCTGAAGTGCAGGAATGAACTCTGGTTATCCAATAAATCAATCTGAAATCTGCCATTACAAAGAATCTGAATTCTGGTTGCATGAACAGAATGAACCAGGTGAAAAGTCCACAGAACCAGAGCTGATTGCAAAACAAGATGGAAGATTCCAACTGTGTGGAGAGTAAAGTGATTGAAGATAGAAAGGTAAGAGTAGATAACAATCATCACAAGACATCTCAATGAATAATCAATATCAAGATTTATGTTGATCAGGCTATCTGGAAAGAATCTGATCATGAGGGATTTTAATGCTTGCACCACTTCAATAAGTCTTGAGAAGTATAGACTCTTCTATCATAAAGGGTTATGAAGTGGCAACTTAACCAATCTGATTTAATTATGATGTATACCAAATTTGTCAAATTAAACTCAATACTCATATCTGAATCCAAGTTTTAATAAAGGTGAACCAAATATTCAGATAACACTCAAAATCAATCATATTTATCTTACACACATGATCTCAATGACTCTTTTAAGAGTTACACAGATTAGTATTGATGTTAAACACTTTTTCCAAGAAGATGAGTTGACAGACTTTTCAATATATTTTCATTTGAAGCACATTATATTTTTTCTGAGCAATTTAGGTTGATCATCACCTTTTTACATGAGACACAACACGTCTTAGGTGAAGTGACCCAGTTACTCAGTGGGATAACTGTCATTGCCTCTCAACTTTGAGAACAGAGTTAGCAATATGAGTGTCTTTTTACATGATGAGACACCTTGATTAGAGGCCAGACTACCCAGTTACTCAACACAGGCATGTCATTGCTCTATCAGGTTTTTCAGTAAATTTTCATCAGGGATAACTATGGCACCTCATGACATAAGTTACTTTAATTCATTGATAAAGAACCCAGTTTCTCAGTGACCAAGACATTGCTCTGAATTCACAATTTTTCATTTAGTCAACATTTCTCAAGTTAATGTTTAACCACAGCACTCACTCTATGTATCTCTACCAAAGTAGCCTTGATTTCAAATTTTCAGATATAAGATGAGAGAATTTAAGGTTTACATGACACATGTGGTTAAAGTTTATTAAACCTTATTATTTAGATATTTTCATTTCATTTAATTACAAATCTGAGAATACATTAATCTTATATCAGTCTGATTCAGTGATAATTCTTAAACCTATATGATAGGAATTTCTACAAAGTTCCCAGACTGAATTGCATGACATGCAGCTTAAGTACCTCAGATCAGAACAAAAAAAAAATTAGCTGACCAACTAATCAACAGTAGAACCAAATAGTCACACCGGCTAAGAGATATATGAAGGATGAGCATAAGCTGGTGGAAGAGTAAATCATCAATAGAGAAATGTTTCAGAAGAGTGTACATCAACACACTGTAGCTGAGTCTGGAATTCAGACAGATCAGCTGACAGGTAGTATCATGAAGAGAGTTGAAGGAAACTCTTCTTTAACAACTCAACGAATAGAAGACAGAATCCATTTTCAAGAGAGAGAGATATGACATCAGATGAGAGTTGATCAATTTACTAGAGGCAAAAGGAGTTCATGAGGTGAATAAGAGATGAAATAGGAATGCTCCCCCTGTCTAAATGCAATGGAATATCTTTTTAGGTTTTTCAAAAAATTATGACATGCACTACTCTTCATATATGCAGTATGCAACAAATCTGATAAGGAGAGCATGATGACAAAGTGACAGCAGACAAGCTCCCCCTGACAAAATGCATGATATGCAATGAATCATTTCTTTTCAGATTTTATTTTCTTCAAATTGATGATATGCAGTACACTGCTCTATATGAAGACATGCCCCTTGGTACTTGGCGGAGAACTTGGTCTCAAGGACCATCTCACACATAGTAAGAACCTCCAGATAGATTACATCTACCCTTTAGTAACTTTCCATTAATATACCAAGGTTATGCAAAGAGATGCAGTGCAAAGCAGTCCTATATGCATTGAATGACTTCCTTGATGGTCATATGCATTGTCTATATGCATTTAAATGAATCATTCAACCTCAGTGCAACACATGAATTAGCTCAGAATAAAGTACATGCACAAACATGTGAGAAGAGCATCAGATATTTTCAGAATTAAATTCAGTAGTTGAGTCTGGAATGCAGACTGATCAGCTAGACAAGAAGAAGACATCAGAAATCAGACAAGTATTTCAACAATTTCAGATGATGAAATTTAAACACAGTTTTTCAGAACTGACCTGAATAATGCAATCCTGGGGGTTTCATTCTTGAGTGCCTTGGCTTATTAATCCCCCTTTATTCATTCCAAGGCACACCTGCAGCAAAGCAATCACTTTGATCTTGCAGGAACCCAAGAAGTCTTGGGTCCTGAATCAGCCCTGACAGGTGTTCTGAACAATCTTTTAGCCATGTTATCATCATGATCCATTATGTAACAACTATCCATAGAATGACCATATTTTCCACAGTATCTGCATGATGTAACAGCTCTTGAATTCTTTTTGTGAACATTTGTATAATCATGGAATCCATGTGAGTTAGCATGAAGATTTCTGTTACTTGCATGAAATTTTGATTTACCATTACCTGTCCACCAGCATTCAGAAGCTCGGTGACCAGGTTTTCCATATTCAGAACATACAAGTGTCTTTCTTTTAAAAACAGTTTAAAATTTCTATTTGTAGGGAATCTGACAAATTTGGAATTAAAGTGATTTCCCTGAGCATACCAGTAGTCCTTGACTGTATGCCCATGCTTACCACATTCAAAGCACCTAACATGCTTACTTCTAGATCCAGAATTATTCCTGTAATTCCCTGACCAACACTCAACAGCCTTATGACCTGACTTGTTGCAATTGAAGCATGTGATGTGTTGGTTGAACATAAGTTTGTTTCTTTTGTACCCATGATGATCAGAAGATTTAGCATGCAATTTATCATCTTGTTTCATGATGAAACATGCATCCATGAAATGACCATGCTTACCACAGTAATAACAAAAAGCATCAGATTTCCTAGGGGCATGGTTTCTATCAGATGAATTCCTAGATGCATGCGAATGAGTATAAGAGGCATGAGCATTTTGCATTGACCCATCAGATTCAGTAGAGCTAACAGATTTCAGGGTATAACCAGAAATATTCTTTGCCTTCTTTGTTTGACTCTTTCTTTTCAATTTCTGATTATCCTCAACAGGTTTTATTTGCTTTTCAATTTTCTGGGCTTTGAACTGAAAAATAGATTTTGAAGGTGATTTCTTATTTTTATTTTGTTTTGGGGATTGACTTGAGGTACCAGCTATATCAGAGCTTTGCACAAAAGTAGTGTATAGCTGGTTTTTAGTAGTTTCTTTAACATCAGAACTACAACTTATCCCCTTTCTTGAATTGTCATTCTTATTTTCTATGACAACTTTTATCTTTCCTTCATTTTTAGCAGACTTGGATACTGAGTTTTCCAGATTATGAATTTTACTTTCCAAGCTAGCAATGTGAAGCTCATAACTGGCTATCTCCTGTTCACTGTAATTTACACATTCGCTTAGAACTTTGTTTACAATTTTGTACTTCTCAATTTCTTGTTCTAGACTGATCACCCTTTGTGATTCTCCATCACAAGTGAATTTTCCCCTTTTTAAAGTGAGAAGTGTTTCAGATAAGCCAGTGTTTAAACACTTTAATTTTTCAATTTCAGCTTTCAGTTTAGTGTTTTCTTTCTCAAATTTTTGAGGTTGAGCTTCCTTAAAAATAGATTTCTCTTTTTCGATAGTCAGAAACCCCTGTGAGAAAATAGTATTTAAAACCATCAGTTTTTTGTTTTGTTCCCTCAATTCTTTATTCTCTTCAGATAGCTTCATGACTCCTTCATTACATTTTCCATTTCCAGACATAAGCTCCAACTTTTCAATTAGTTCATCTTCTCTTTCTTCCACTTTAGTTTTCTCAATAATCAGATTTTTGTGATCCTCTTTAAACGAGGCAATTTACTTATTTAGCCATTCATTCTCACTAAAAAGATCTTCATTACGTTCTCTTAGAGCTGAGCACATATCACAGCTTGACTCTACAGAAGAGATATGCATTGCTTCCTTGTTGATTTTCTCTATTTCAGCTTCAAGATTTTTATTCTTCCTTTGAATTTCTACATTCTCAGCTTTCGATTTCTTCAGATCAACCTTAATCCTTTCCAACTCTTCCAGATTCATCAAATGTTCATTAGTTTTCAGTTTCAGCTGACTTTCTAATTCGGAGATTTTATTGAAACCTTCTTGGTTTTCCTTTTTCAATAGGCACATTTGTTTCATATTCAAGTGATTCTCAGAAAGACATTTATCATATAATTCATTTATCTTCGGGCACTTTTCACATGATGAATTAGAATCACATTTCTCAATTTTCTTTTTCAACCTTTTATTCTCAGATTTTAATTTCTTGGATACTTTTAACAAATTTTCATACATCACTATCAATTCATCAAAAGAGTATCCATCTGATCCGGAGCTTACCTGAGATGAGGTCTCATCATCATCATTTCTCCGATCAGCCATCAAGCATTTGTTGTGATTCCTGGTGAGCTTTAGTTTTTCCAAAATTTCTTTGGCAGACCTGCAAGAAGAAATACATGAGATTAGAGCTCTGTCAATTGATTCTTTCATTAAAACTAATGCTCTAGTATTGACAGAATCATTCAATTTATCCTTCTCAGTCCATCTAGATTTATCTTTTGATAAGTTGTATGGACCGTGAGTCATTACCTTCCAGAGATTAGGATCAGTTGATTTTACATACAGATGAAACTTGTCTAACCAAGAATCAAATTCATTACCTCTGAATATCAGAGGATTAGCCATCGAGATGTAATGAGTGCACCAAAATCAGATAAGCAAATAAAGACACTGAGCCGGTGAAACAAAACACAGAACACAGGAAGCACACTCTGAAATGCACCAAATAGAAATATAGGATCTGCTGCGGATTGTTAGATCCTATGCACAACAACCTGCTCTGATACCAAGTGTTGGGTTCGGTGCTATGTATTCAGAGGGGGGGGGTGAATGAATATACCCTTTAAAAACTTCGCCCAATTAAGAAATTCTTCCTAATACAACCAGAAGCCCAATAAGTAATTCCGGAATTCAGATTTATTAAGACAACTGAAATGCTTATAGATGAACTAACTAGTGACTTAGGAACAATGTTAACGAACTCTCAATACCACAGTCAAACATATAGTGTGCGCAGCAATGAAATGAACACATATAGAAAATCAAACCATATCGACCCTATGCATTCATCTAGCGGCAAACCCACAAAGAGATCAAACCACTGCACAATGATTTTTAGGTGGTTCGGTCCTGCAGACCTACATCCACCCCACACTCAAACCCGAGTGTGGATTCCGCTGACTCACAGCTTGAACAGCTGGGCATCACAGCTTGCCATACAATCCGCTGAGCAACACAGCTTGCTGTCCAGTGCAATCCACCACTGCAACCGCTGGGGATTACAGCTTACCCGTCCAGAGGCAGCACCTCTGCAAACGCTGACTAACAGCTTGAAGAAAGGATAAAAGATGAAACAAAAATAAGAAGACAATCAGCGACTGAAAGCTGTAAATGAAAGCACAAATGATATAGCTCTCGAAGGAGCAGCTCTGGCTTGGATTTGATCCAAATGCCAGATATCCACTATCTCTCTCTCTTTCTCTGCTCGAGCTCTCTATCTCTCTCTTTCTCTTCTTTCTCTTCTGCTCTTCTTCTCTTCTCTTTTCTTCTCTGCTTCTTCTGCTTCTCTTTCTTTCTCACAGGATCGTGCAGGCTATCCTTTGCTTCTTTCGATCTCTTCTGCTAGAGCTCTCTGTCTCACGATCAGTCTTCTTCAGATGGAAGAAGCTTCATATATATAGAGCAGCAGGAATTTGGCGTGTGCTCTCCACATCTCCCGCCCAAAGGCTTTCGCCAGAACCGAGGCATTTCGACCACCTGGCAGCATCCTGGCTGGGCTGCATCCACGTGTCATAATCTGGGCACCTCGTCCTTCCTTGGATCACGTGCCTTCATTAGGCTCTGCAAAGAATCCCTGTCAGACAGTCGAATAGGATTATCAGTTTAAGACTGAAACCCCTGTACAGACTTCATAGTATACACAATGCATTGTATAGACTTTGCAAAGCGACAGGAATGTATGGACTTTGCAGTGTGTAATGTGCAGACGTTATGCAATGTATGGACTTGCGTTCAGCAGCAATGTATAGACTTGAAATATGCAGAGCTTAAGCTAGCAAACCAAAGTATGAACAAAGCAACACAATGTGCAGACTTCGTGCAATGAGTGAAGCAGTGTATAGAGTTAGAGTGCAGTGAATGTTCAAGTGATGTACAGACTCTGCCAAGAGCAATGCACAATGCACATATGAATGTACAGACTTAGTTTGTGCTATGCAAGCATGCTAAGATGCAATGTATAGACTTTATTGAATGCATTCTATGCAGACCCTGTACAGACTTGATGAGACGATGCATTCACGATGTATAGACTTCAGCTCGTGCAAGCAAAGCCAATGTATAGACTTGGCGTTTGTGTGAGCATGCGATGTACAGACTTTGTGTTGTGAACACAGGCTGTACAGACTTGCTAACATGCATGAACAAATGGCATTGTATAGACTTGGCAGTGTGTTATGCAGAATGCATCACGCAAAGTATGAACATCAAGAATGAATGCACAATGGCTGTATGGACTTGACATTCTGAACAATGTACATACTTGCTACCTGAAGTGAGAAATGGAGTGTGTAGACTTTGCTTTGAACAAGGCACAATGTATAGACTTAGTCATGCGTGCAGCAAAGACAATGTACAGACTTGGTCTGTTGTACAGACTTCATGAACGATGTAAAGACTTGCAAGGGAAAGGCTGTACAGACTTGAGCACAGCAAAGCAATTGAATGTATAGACTTCATGATGTGAAGACTTGCCAAAGATAACTGGACGATGTACAGACTTGAGCGAAGCAAAGTCTGTACAGACTTGAAGGTTCACAATGTGTAGATTTTGACAAAGCCCCAATGTATAGACTTACACAGTTCTAGCTACAGTGCAATGTATAGACTTGGAAGCATATGAACATGGCGCTGTACAAACTTTGAGTGAGAGCCCAATGTACAGACTTGGTGGAACTGAGCGTAGGTAAAGATTAATAATGTATAGACTTGCTCAGTTCAGCACGTAAGTAAGGATGCCAATGCAGTGTACAGACTTTGCAAGAGACACTAGACGCTGTACAGACTTAGCCACAAGCTAAACAATAGGATGTATAGACTTGAGATGAATGCATGAACAGTCCGATGTACAGACTTGCCAAATGTATAGACTTTAAGTCCAATGCAGGAGGCTGTACAGACTTTGATGAATAAACAAGCCGATGTACAGACTTACCAATGTAGAGACTTGAGACTTAATGCATGGTGGCGAAAGTACAAACTTGCCAGTGTATAGACTTGAATAGTGAGACACAAGGAGAGACGCTGAATGAGACACTGAAGTCTATATAGACTTTAACAGTGAGATAGTGTACAGACTTAGCAGTGAGCAGAGAGACGTCGGCGAAGACAATGTATAGACTTTGCGTCTTATGTGAGACAAACGATGTATAGACTTAGCCAGCCTTCAGCTCGATGTACAGACTTGCCTTAAGCAATGGTTGTACAGACTTCATGAATGATGTTCAGACTTTTGTGTGTGATGAACAACCGAAGTATAGACTTATGCATGAAGCAAGGTAATCTGATGTGTAGACTTTCTCAACACAGTGGCGTGCAACTAAACGATGTGTAGACTTCAGAAATACATAGAGACGCTACAGCGTGACAGCGTCGACGCAGCAGTTCACCCTGATGTGAAGTTAGATCTGGGTCAGTTCAGTGGGTCGACGCAGTGACCCCATGCGTCAACGCATCCAGCCTTACCTTCAAAGCCATCTGAGGCATTTCAAGGCTGCGTCAACCTCGTGGACTCAATGGGTTGACGCCATCTGAACTACTTACGAGATGTATAGACATGCGAATCTGATGTAAAGACTTGAGGGGGGTCGACCCACAGAGCTAGCACACTCATGCATTCTCCACAGAACAGATCAGATATAACACACTCATGCATTCTCCACAGAATAAATCAGTCATATGCATTCATGTTGCTATCATTCAATGTGATGTTCTTAGCAAAACAATATGGTGACTCATTTATGTTGCTATCATTAAAACACCACATACTCATCACAGCACAAGGGGCACAACAATCATGCAATGCTCACTCCATCTCGTTGAATTCTCAAGAGTGGCTACCTGCCCAACAGCAAAACAAATGTGGGACAAGTTAGAAGTAATTTACGAAGGAATCTCTCAGGTACGAGAAATAAAATTCAACATTTTAGTTTCTGAATTTGAAATGTTCCGCATGAAGCCTGATGAGTCAATTCAAAATATGTATGCTCGGTTAACTGTGATTACTAATAGTCTGACTGATTTGAGAATGAAATACTCAGAACAAGAAATTGTGAGGAAGATTCTCAGATCATTGACTCCCGCATGGCACACAAAGGCTACCCCGGTTGAAGAATCGAGAGATCTCCCAACTACTAAGATAGATGAACTCATTGGGTTATTGATGACCTATGAGATCAACCTTAATAATAAAGAGGCTGAGGTGCCTAAGAAAAAGCCCCTAGCTCTTAAAGCAGGACCTAGCGGTCAAGGCACTTCTGATGAAGGTGAGGATTCGGCAAGTGAGCAAGATGAGGATGACGTAGCCATGCTCACACGTAAGTTCAAAAAATTTCTGAGAAAGGAAGGTAAGAGCTTCATGGGAGGAAGGTCAAAGGTAAGAAATGGTTTCAAATCTAATTCTGAAAACTTTAAGAAATCCGACAAAATTATTTGTTATTCTTGTAACAAACCAGGGCATTTATTCTTGTAACAAGACTGATTGTCCTGACTGATTCAAAAAGGCTGACAAATGGAAGGGTAAGAAGAAGAACAAGGCCATGGTGTCCACCTGGAGTGACGAGAAAGAAAGTGATGGTGGAACTAGCTCCTCGGATAAGGAAAAAGAAGATCTTTGTCTTATGGCCAAAGGTGAAGAAGAAACTGAGGTAAACTCTCCATTTGAAAATTACACACTTGATGATTGGGAGGAAGTATATATACAGCTCATGGAAAAATATGACATGTAAAAAAGGAGAATAAATCATTGAAAAAGAAAATTAACTTATTTGTGCATGATCATGATATGAATGATAAGAATGCTTTACTTGAAACTGAAATTGAAGATCTTAAGAAAATGATTGAGAATTTAGAAGAGGGAAGAAAAGAAATGGCTGACTTGGAAACTGAAACTGAAGACTTAAGAAATGAGATTGATAGCATGAAGCTCAAAATGTAAACTTATGAAAAGGATAACAAGTTGAGTAATGAGAAGTATGAAGCTGTCAAACAAGTCAACACTCAACTTCTTCAAAACATTGAAAACCTACAAAAAGAGTTGAAGGATAAACAACAATCTTTAGAAAAGTTTGTAGATGGAAGAGAAAACCTAGATGCACTGCTAGGTACTAGAATGAACTTCAACAAGGAAGGGTTGAGTTTTGAACCAACAAACAAAAGGCCAATTGGGTTAAAGGCTGTCACATTTATTTCCTCTTCTGATGCTTCTACCTCAAAAATAACATCCAAAGGAAAAGAAAAGGTTGAAGAGGAAGCCACTGAAATTCCCAAAAAGACTGTCCAAAAGTATAAGAAAGGTCAACCTTCCCAGCATTGGTCAACACTTCCTTGGCCATTGCATGCTCAATCTTTCAGATATCACCATAACTGGATTGCACATTCATATAGGGCAACACCACCCTACTTTTGGAGAAATTATGATTCATGTGTTCACCAATCTTATAAGTCTCAATCCCCTAGGTGGTAAAACAATCACTTTCAACCCAAAACCAACCAACGGCCTCAATAGTTTAAGAAGCAAACTTCCTCAAATTTCCACAAAATCCAACAAAGAGCTTCTATACAAAAAGTGAATGTCAAAGCTGAAAAGAAACATCAAATCCCTGCTCGAAGCAAACAAAACGTGAATGCTAGGAAGGTTTGGATTCCAAAAGAAATGGTTTCATATTTTGAAAATCTGAAGAGTTTGATGGGACCCAAATTTGATTGGGTTCCAAACACAATTGCTTAATTACTTGTGCAGGAGTATCTTACAGCCATACATAACAGCTGGTACCTTGATAGCGACTGTTCAAGACACATGACTGGAGACAAAACAAATTTTTGTCCCTTGGAGGAAAAGGAAGGAGGATACGTCACATTTGGAGGGAACAACAAAGGAAAAATCATTGGAACAGGTAATGTAGGTAAGAACCTCTCTAACTCCATCTGTAACGTGCTGCTAGTTGAAGGCTTGAAATACAACTTACTTAGTATAAGTCAATTGTGCGATAAAGGTCACAAAGTGCTGTTTGACTCTCATGAATGTAGAATCCTTGAACCAAAATCTGACAAGGTAAAATTTTCTGGAAAAAGAGTCAACAATTTTTACATGACTGACTTAGATGATCCTGCTCACATAAATCTTTATCTTGCTGCACCAAAATCTGAACTTGCATGATTATGACATCGTAGACTAGGACATGCTAGTTACAATGTCTTACATAAACTGTTAAAGTATTCAATGGTGAAAGGGTTGTCTGAACTATCTTTTAAATAAGAAAATAAATTGTGTGATGCATGTGCCCTAGGTAAACAAACAAGAAAATCCTTCAAGGCTAGATCTGCAAACATGTCATCTAAACCACTTGAGTTGATTCATATGGATTTATTTGGTCCAACCAGAACTGCTACTTTAAGTGGTAGAAAATATGGATATATCTTGGTGGATGATTACTCTAGGTTCACATGGGTTTTCTTTCTCACACATAAGAATGATGCTTTTGATGAGTTTCAGGCACTCTATATGAAGATAAAGTAAGACGGTGAGTTCAAAATCTCCAACATTCAATCTGATCATGGTGGTGAATTTAAAAATGTTGACTTCTATAATCTTTGCAGGGCTGAAGACATTTCACACCGGTTTTCTTCACCAAGAATCCCAGAGCAAAATGGTGTAGTTGAAAGAAAAAACAGAATACTCATAGAACAATGCTTGCCGAACGGCAACTCCCAAGGAAATTTTGGGCTGAGACGGTAAACTCGACATGTTACATTATCAACCGCTCTATGGTAAGGCCACACACCAAAAAGACTCCTTATGAGTTGCTGAAAGGTAAAAAGCCTTCTCTCACACACATGAAAGTATTTGGATCTAAATGCTTCATCCACAATAATGATAAAAGAGACTTAGATAAATTCGAGTCCAAGAGCGATGAAGGTATATTCCTTAGATATTCTGATAGATCTAGGGCTTATAGAATTTATAATGTTAAGAGTCAAACTGTGGAAGAATCACCCCATGTTTTCTTTGATGAATATCATGATGATTCTAACAATGATAACTCTTGCAGGAAAAATGATGAAGATGGGGAATTCCTAAGCATGAAGGAAAAGAATGATCCTTCATAAGACGAAATAAGTGAAGATGGTGACCTAGCTGAATCAAGCAATGCAAGGGATCAAGCTCTAGGAGAAGGTAATGATTTTACAAACATTAAAATTCTTAAGGATCATCCTTTAGAAAATATCATTGGTAGCTTGAATGACCCACCTAGAACAAGGTCACATGTTAGAATTGTGGAAGAATTAGATCAACTTGCTCTTGTCTCCTAGATTGAACCCAAGAATGTTGATGAGGCATTAAAGGTTGAAAACTGGATAAATTCAATGTAAGACGAGTTAAACCAGTTTGAGAGAAATAAAGTTTGGCATCTTGTTCCTAGACCTTCATCACAATCTGTCATAGGCACTAAATGGGTCTTTAGGAACAAACTCAGTAAGGAAGGCAAGATAATAAGAAACAAAGTCAGATTAGTGGCTCAATGGTATAATCAAGAGTTTGGGGTAGACTTTGATGAATCTTATGCCCCAGTTGCTAGACTCGAAGCCATCAGAATCTTACTTACCTTTGCATGCTCCCTTAGAATAAAGTTGTATCAAATGGATGTAAAAAGTGCTTTCTTGAATGGCTTGATCAAAGAAGAAGTCTATGTTGAGCAGCCCCCTGGATTTGAGAAATCTAACTATGCAGATTTTGTATACAAGCTAGACAGGGCGCTTTATGGACTTAAGCAAGTACCAAGAGCTTGGTATGAGAGACTAAGCTCGTTCCTCATTGAAAAAGGGTACACACGAGGTAAGGTAGATCAAACACTTTTCACCAAGAAGTAAGGTAAGAACTTCTTGATTGTTCAAATTTATGTTGATGATATTATGTTTGGTTCTACTAAATCTGAAATGTGTGAGGAATTTGCTAACCCAAAGACTAGCGAATTCGAGATGAGCCTAATAGGAGAACTCTAATTTTTTCTCGGTTTGCAGGTCAACCAAGGAGAAGTGGGTGCTTCATAAGTCAAGCCAAATACATCAAGGAGCTGCTGAAAAGATTTGACATGACAAACAGTAAAATAATTACGACTCCTATGAGCACCACAACATCACTGGATTCGAATGAAAATGGTAAATTAGTGGATGCAAAAATCTATAGAGGTATGATCGGCTCTTTGCTTTATTTGACTACATCCCGACCAGATATCCAGTTTAGTGTATGCCTTTGTGCTAGATTTCAAGCTAGTCTTAGAGAATCCCACTTGACTGCCGTCAAACGTATCCTAAGATATCTTGCCGGCACTCAAGATTTGGGATTGTGGTATCCGTCATCATGTGATTTATCTCTTATATCTTATTCTGATGCGGATTATGCTGGATGCAAACTGGATCGTAAAAGTACTAGTGGCTACTGCCAGTTTCTGGGCGGATGTTTAGTTTCTTGGGCCTCCAAAAAATAACACTCGGTTGCCCTCTCAACCGCAGAGGCAGAATATGTTACCGCAGGGAGCTGTGGCACCCAAGTGTTGTGGATTAAACACAAACTCCAATACTACTTTGTGGATCTTGATTGTGTCCCGATTCTGTGTGATAACACTAGTGCTATCAACCTTGCCAAAAATCCAGTCCAGCACTCTAGGACTAAGCATATTGAGATTAGGCATCACTTCATTAGAGATGAGATCGTTAAGAAAAATTTTGAACTACATTTTGTTGATACTCTAAATCAAATTATTGATATTTTCACCAAGTCTTTGTGTAATGACATGTTTTCAACACTTAGAAGGGAGCTTGGTCTTTGCTGACCTCTGGCCAATAAAAATTAAAATGATGATCTTGTTCAATTTAGTTGTGTGTTTTTACAGATTGGTTTCCATGCATTGTCTATATGTAAATATGTCATTTTGCATATGGTGTGGCATTTCATGTAGTCATGATGCATAATAATGAATTGAATTCATGTTCACGATGCATTGCATGGTTTGTGTAGCATCATACTTGCATGGCCATGGTATATTAAATGTTGATGTATGGAAAGGCAGGTTATGATTGTCTAGAAGCACTCAATATGCGTGAGGTTTCACCTCCGCCAAGTACCATGTGCCACTGTCGCATATAGGCTATATAGTAAGGGGGAGTTATCTTTTTTAAGCATTCATGCATTTGTTTCATCTTCATTCTGTTGCATTTAATAAGTGTACAACCATGTGCCGAGTCATGCATTTCATGTCTGCCAACTTCATGTTTGATCAAGTCAACCCCTGTATGATTCAAGTCAACCTCTACTTGACAATTATCTTTTCACTTGCAAACATAACTCCTTGAGTGCATTCATTGCATATCCTTAGGGGGAGTCTTGTTGCTTTTCTTAAATCTCTTGCAATCTGAACTTCAATGGCTTACAGTCTGATTTGAGATCATGAGACTGACAGAACTACGGCGTAAGAGCTTTCTATTATATGCCCTGATGATTGTCCATCCAATGAAAATGATTCAGATTTAATGATTTCCTTGAAGTTCTGAAATATTTGTTCTGAAATCATCCATGTTCTGTGGTTTTAATAGACCTTAACTAGAGATTGCATATTGTGCTTTGAATGACTATCCTGATATCTGAAAATTTAAAATTCATGACCATCTTGGTGATACACTCAGGCTTAGTATTATTCTTAAATATCTTGATGAGCTGGAATTCTTCAAAATCCATTTGACAGAGTAATGATATTGTTGCACGGAGAAATATGTCATGTCATCAATTCAAGTGACAAATGATATGTCATGATGTGCCCTTGTTATCTCTGTCTTAATTATTTTTTAGACTCTAGGCAGAGCACTGGCATAATTGCTGAGAAATATATCTTCTCATCAAAGAAATGAGATTGGATATATCATTACGTGACTTTGCTATCTCTGTTCATTCTGAAGCATAACCGTCAGTCTTGCCAAATACCTAGGGATACTGACGTCTAAACAACGTGTATTCTTACGGCTAGGAGGCATGTACTAGACTTGATTGCTCATAAAATATGAGTCATGTGCCTTCAAATTCAAAAGATATTGAAAATCAAATTTGTTGAACTCATAAAATTCCATGCTTAAGTCATGCTTGTTTAGCCTCAATACTAGTTTTTGTGTTATTCCCATTGTAGTTATTGAAAATGGATATATAAGACAAGGGAAGGTTAACCACTGCCATGACAATGCGCTTTTGGTTCATTTCTATTAAAACATGGATGTAGATACTTTTCGAACTCTATTGTTGATCTTGGATTTCATTAGTCTTGAACCATATATGTTGCTCATGGTCTGGTTCAGATTTGCATATAATGACTTGCTCTCAACTCCTTTCAGCTCTGGTCTCACAGACATCCGTCACCTTCTCAACCTTATCCCTCCTTTTTGCTGCTGTCAAAGGGGGAGAAAATGTCTTGTTGTGAGTCCTTTATGAGCTAATACCTTTGTCCGTCCTTTGTGCGGCCTTTGTGAGTTGTCAAAGGGAGAGAGTGAATTGTGGACGGGAGAGAGTCCACGGGGGAGAGAACCTTGTGTGCTTTGAGTCTTCATATGTGATGGGGGATTGTGCATAGCATTCACATGCTTTGATCATCCATGCATACATATCTGCATTCACAAGCTTTCACTATCATGGATCTTGAGCTGCACATGTCGCATATGTCATAAACTTTGCCATCTTGGATATTACTGCTACATAATGACTCACAGTGTTGCCATCATCAAAAAGGGGGAGAATGTTGTGCCCCTATGATCATTTGAGTCATCTTGTGGTCACTTGGGTTATTTGATATTCTTGGTTTTGATAATGGCTAAACACTATAAGTCATTGATGTTTTACCACTCTTATATGACTAAAGTACTTGATGTTCTTTCATGACAGATATGCCAATGAATGGAGTGGAGATGGCAAAAGTGAAAGCTCAATGATTGCGCCCTCGCACGCGGATCGACCTGCACGGTCAGGTCGCGGGGATCGACCTGCCCGGTACGGTCGCGGGGGTCAAGTGGGCAGCGCAGCCCCCGGAAAATTTTTTTGAATATAGGAGCGATATAATCAATAGAAATCTTCAAGACTGTCAAGGTTAATGCCACAGATGAGAACGGGCTGCTAAAGGACTCAAGCGACGGAGCTAAAGGGGTTAACGGACTGACCCGACATAACCCGGGGTCTGCCCAGCTGGCGGTCTATCACCAGCCCAGGGGCGGTCGACTGCCCCTGCCAGCAACTCCCTGTCTACACGAGTCTCAGTGGCGGTCGACCGCTAGCCCAGTAGCGGTCGACCGAAAATTCCAGGGACCATCCGTCTACAGGTTTCTCAGTAGCGGTCGACCGCCAACTTCTGCAGGTCGATCGCCAGCCCCGAGCCAACAATGTTGACTTTGTTTTCCACTTCGAGAAGAGCCCCTTTCCTTGTATATTTGTTTAACCCCAAAGTCACCCAATCTCCCATGGATTGTGGTTCTGGTCTTGGGGATGTCCAAGGACCATTCAAAGTCTATAAAACCAACACATGAGGGGTTAGAAACCCTAATGCTTCAATTGGAACAAGAGAGATCAAGGGAGGCTAGAGGAGGTGATTCGTGGGTACTGTAGCACCTCCGTGAACAGTGCTTCGGGTTGGAGTTCTTCATCCATCCAAGGTGATTCAAGCTTATTTCTGAAGCCATCAACCTCCAAGAAGGTGTAGAAGCAATCAAGGTTCAAGACTGCATCCATTATCTCCTCCATCAACTCAAAGGGGATTCAAAGAAAGAGGGATCAAGGGAGATCAAAGGAGGCTTGAAAGAAGAGGTACTGTAGCTGTGAACAGTACTTCATGAAGAAGTTTTTCATCCATTTCAAGGTGTTTCAAGCTCATATCAAAGTAAGTATCTCCAAGGAAGTGCAGAAGCAAGCAAGGCTATCAAGGTGATCCAAGGAAGCTAATTTTACAAGGTTTTCAAGGGAGATCAAATCTGCAATCTTTATCTTCTTCATCAACTCAAGGTGATCCAAGGAAGATCATTTCATAAGGAAGCAGATACGATTGATGAATCAGATTCGAGCTCCAACAATCTCAAAGAAGATCTTATCTCTTTGAGCATATTCTATATCTTGTTTGAGTGTTTTCATATCTTGCTCTTTTTATATTTCATTTAAACATTTGAAACTGAAGATTGTCCCTACCGGTGGTTAGTAGGAAGGCAATCGGAAGTTGTCCGATTTGCGGTGTTGTCGTCCCTACCGATGGTTAGTAGGAAGGCAATCGGAGGTCTTTCCGATCTGCGGTTCAGTGCGTGGCAAAAGTGGAGCCTCACCGGATTTGGTGAAGGGTGGACGTAGGACTGAGGATTCAGTCTGAACCACCTTAAAATCTCGTGTGTTGTGGTTTGATTGTGCGATTGTTTTCTGTTAGATGCATGCTTAGGTTCAATATGTATATTGCGTATTCATCTTGCTAAGTAAATCATTTGTGTCCTTCGTTAAGCTAGTTATATTCTGCTGCTATTATCATCATCTAGCTTTAAAGAGGGTTGCATTACGAAAAGAGGGGCAGATCTATTCACCCCTCCCCTCTAGATCCGTTATCCACTACTCAACATCTCGAGGAGTGCTCGCTGGGTGGTAAGGCCGTGTAGGAGGAAGTAGCTCTCTGGACGCATAGGATGGCCTCTCTGTCGTAGTTACAGGTCGAGTTGCTCTCTTCTCAGTAGGAATCTCTAGTGGCAGATGTCTCCACCGTATCTCCTCTTGCGTAGTAGTATGGGGATTTAGTAGAAGAATCTACCGCGCTCTCCTCTTCTGTTAATGTCCCTTTTATATGGGTTGTCTTGGAGCGAGGGGCCTCATCTCTTGATAGGGAAGGGTCCGTTTAGTAGAGTAACGTTCTCCGCTATGTTGGTGGGAGTTTCCCATTGGAGGGCGATAGCCTCGGCGTCGGCCGGTCCCGTGGCGAGTCTTACGGCACTCATGGTGCGTGCTTGCCCGTTACGAGGTCAAGGCCGACGTCATGGGGGCAATGGTTGGTCGTCGGAGTGTCCTCCGGCGAGAACCGCGCTTGGACCGACCACATCGACGCCGTGGAATCCGATGCTCTGTTGGGCCGATCATCTTCTTATTGGGCTGAGCATGTATGTTCACCCCTTGTCTGGGCCTAACTTGCCCAAACCTTAATGGGCCACTCGTGTTTGGGTCGTTTCTGGGTCAAACCAGATTTACCCTCTGTCACGTCCCGAACAAGGCAGAATTATCAAGGCGTAAACAGTTATACGGGCAGGTCGATCAAGAGACTCAGATGATGAGTATGAACAACAAATGGACAAAATCACATATTTATTTCATAATCTGACATTTCCAACAAATTTCCTTCAAGGACTTACAATACTTTTCAAACTTGATACATTCATTTATAAGTAGACATACTGGGAAAAGAAATTTATTAAAAACTATCATCACTTTCATCACTCCAGCCCATTCTCGTCATCTTCAAGATTTTCTGAAAATTAACAACAATACATAGGGTGAGCTAGAAAGCTCAGTAGAACTTATATCTCTTTATCAGGTCACTTTAAGTAATTAGCATTTTGAATCATCTATATGCTCTCGAATAAAACAAGTAATAAAATAAATGACAAATGGAGAACAAGATCAGGAAGTCAAGAATTTCAATAATAGATATTGTAGAACTCAAGTGTAAGCATGAAGATCAATAACAAGTATAGAATTATAAATATGGCCATGTAACAAGGATATTAACCACTCCGGTCAAACATGTCATATATAGAAAGTTAAGCATGTAACGAGTTAAGCATGTAATAAGTGAATTGCCTAGTTCAATCTTGCATGTCAGTTGGTGCAATGCCATACCTGATCATTCAACTCCCTCGGACACAAGTACTTTCAGGCTTTACTCACCTAGGACCAGATCAGGGCCCCCATATTTGCCAGGCATTGAGTATTAGGTGGACTAAAGTCCCATGTAATTTTCAGAACAATTCATTTATAATTATGGCCAATTCAAGTTTCAAGAAAAGCTTAAGAAGCGTAGTATAGCGCATAACTAGTCATTTAGTTATGGAGGACTCTAGAGGTGACCCCTACAAGCTTAAGAGGTGGCTCCCATTATGTAGCACTTTGCGTCATTCCGGCCTCAAGAGGTGGCTCCCATAACGTAACACTTTGCCCTACAGGGCACTTAGCTCCTACACTCCTAAATGGTAGTTTATGGCTAAAGTATAGATCTAGTGAAATTTCTATTTCCAAAGATATGTAGTATGAAGAAAATGCATGTAGTATGAAGAATGAATGAAGTTTATAAGAGAAGTTCAATGATGATTTAAGACATCATGTTTAATGACAATAAGACAATAAAGAGTGTGAATTTCCGGTCAAGGCGCGATCCACTCTCGTGAAAAATCTTGTAAAATAAGTTTAGTTCAAGTTTCTCTTAGTCGGGTAATTAGCAGAAAACCAAAAAAAACCCGGCCAGGTAAGAGGTGGGACAGTGGGAGGCTCACCTCGTATTCACGAGGTCCTAATTAAGTAACCACTTATCCACTTAAAGCGTTTACCCGTGGACCTCTAGCCTTAGACACCGGTTCTTCTTGGTGAACTTGCTAGCTACACGATTTTTCGGAGACATGAAAACACATAAATCGAACGGAAATCATTCTTGTATATTCTAACATTTTCATTTGTGAAAGAATTTCAATGAAGGAAAAGACATTGACGATGTCAAGCTTCCAATTGCATAATATGTTCATGTATGAAGAGAAGTTTGAAAGAAGATGTCAAGCTTTCAGATAGAGCTTAAATCAAATAGATAGGGTCAATCATGTATAGAAATTCTACGGAAATTAGAGCATAATTGTTTGAATAATTGACAATAGCTTCACGAGTTCATTCACCTAGTCATTTCTTTGTTAATAGTATTCTTAAGGCAAGAACATGATTTTAAAATTCAAGATTCAAGTTTGAAATAACCCACATAAACGATGTAAATCAGGCACGGTTACCGTATTCAAATCATGGTCTATATGTGATCCACGTTATTGAAACACGTTATGATAATGAAAACTCATAATTGAACTTTAAATCTTAAAATAAACTATAAATACATGATCATGAAAATTTTACATAGAATCAAAATACTCATGTAAAGAAACATATATGGAGACCTAATTAAGTTTTTTGCTTGGGAGAAAACCTAGCTCGTTGAAGATCAAAGAAGAAGAAATTTAAGAATGAAGAACGCTTTTGAACACTCCTCCAACTTCGAGCTTTCTCCCTCTCTCCAACCAGCAATTCCTCCCAATAGATTTATGCTTTGGGTAGGAAGAGCCTAGCCCTATTTATAGGCTAAAATCTCCCACCTACTTTCCCTATTCCACCAACCTTGTTACTATTACACCAACTTTGTTCCACTACGTGAATGACATAATCAATGACCTCATTTATTCAATGATGTAAGAATGACCTCATCCATTAGTTAGGATTAGATTAAAGCTACTAATTCTTTCTTAAATCGGATGCTATAGAATTACTACAGTACCGACATCTTCGCCTTCTCAGAATCGTGCCGTGAATCTCGTCGTTCATCTTAACAAGTGGAATAGTGTTTATGTTTATGTATTCTATGACGGAAAATATTCATAATTTATTTTATTTTCATCATTCATTATTTCTTTTTGCATATGAATGCATATAAAAATTTTCAAGTTGCTACACCCTCCTCACTTCCCCCCTACTCTTAGTTGCCGAGCACTCGCAAGGGACTGAGAGTAGCCAAAGAGAGGGTTCTTCTGGAGGGTGTGATCTGAAGATGATTTCCTCGTATGGTGGGGGTTGGTGGCTTCGAGACCTGCTTGGCGCGCAAGGCGCCTCTGACGGTGGCAGAGGCCACGCTGACAATGATGACTCCTGGTCTTGTCCTGTTCTAGGGATGTGGGCTCAGAACAGTCGCCTGGCCTCGACATCCATACTGCCATAGCGGCAGGCGTCCCTTCGCCTGACCCTCAGGGGGCAACCGTCGAACTATAGTGGGCGGTTTATAAGAAGCGCTGTGGAGCCTTCCGTAAAACCATACTTGCTGGTCGGCGTCTTCCCCCCTCGTAGGCGTCGAGTCTTCCTCTTCGGAGGGGATGCCTCAGAGTCGGGGTGGTATGCCGAGCACCTCGAGTGCGGGCACTAGTCGGGCCGGCACCCCACCTTTAGTGGCCTATAGGGTATTTCATGGCTTGAAGGAGGCCTTTCAAATTCCCCCCGGATGTGACATCGTCTTCCCCGCCGTGGGAGACGACATAAAGAGTCACCCTTATGGTGGGATCATGATCCCGGTAGCCTCCTTTCAGGCGGGTCTTCGTATCCCGATCCATCCTTTTATCACAGCCGTCCTCCGTCACTACGGGCGGAACCCTAGGGGCATATACCCCAATTCTTACAGCATCCTCTGTGGATTTGTCTATGCCTGCCGTAGAGCGTCGGTGGAACCGAGCATCGACCTATTCCGGCAATTCTTTCTTCTCCAGAGTTGCCCCTCCGACACCTTATTCACCTATAGCAAGGCTCGTACCCGCGACCATTTTATCACAGTCTCCCGTACCGCGGCCAACCTTAAGGGATGGGCAGAGCGGTACGTATACCTGATCAAGTCGAAGGACTGGGAAAGGGCCTCAAATGGATGGATGCGAGGTGGCCTTCCTCGCCCCTGGCGTGATTCGAGGCCTCCCCTCAATGCTGATGGTCGCCGGGATCTGAAGGCTGTTTCCCGGTATCCCCTCGTCGATGCAGACCACGTCTTGACCCCGGCGCTGCTTCGAGAGCTGGGGTTGTGTCCTCCGTTGCCGCAGGGTACTGGTTTTATTTTCTCGTAGGGTCGTGGTGGTAGTGACTGATGCTTGAATGACGTCTCTTCTTATTTTCAGGTGCAGCTGAGGCGCTGGGTTGGACCCCCGAGATCGTTCGGCTGCCGCGGCTCGCTCCTCGCCCCGTGGATCACGTCACCCCGGGGGCTGGCCAGATGTCGGTTGCCGCTCCCCCAGCCCATGTAGCGTTTGTCACGGGGAGGTTGCAGTATCCGGCCTCTGTCGGCATTCCTCTGGTGCGTTCGCCCGAGGCGTCGGTGGGTAGCGGCGGGCCCAGTCTTCGGCGGAGTTCCCCCGAAGCTACTCCCAGTGCACCTGGTGACGAGTCTGTCATGGCTGGCGATGGTCGAGCTTGTTTGATCGAGGATGACCTGGCTGAGATGGATAGTATTGTAACGACCCGAGAATCCGATTATCGGGAAGGCCCGATAATCCGAGACTCGAACCGCCGCACACGAGCCGGGAGGGCTCGGAAGGGCAAAAAGGAGTGTGGAGGTACAAAGAAATAGGAATTAAAGTAGGTTAATTCAACAATTAATAGAAATAAATAAATAACTACTGCTACAACAGAGTCCAGTCCAACAGAAAGTACAGTCTAAAGAAGTAAAACGTACCACATGCCGAGTGAACCCTCGGCCCGGTGAGCTGGCAACTGAGAACCTCCGTACTGCACCCTCGAACCTCGAGGAAGAACAGCCACACCTGAAAAGCAGGGAATGAGACTCCAAAATAGTGACTCAGCAGGGATCCCGCGAAACCCCAATCGGAAACGACGGTGGTAGCGGAAGGGAAAGCTACAACGACAGCAGGAACAGCGAACCGGTGTCCGGTCAAAACTCGACACTGCAGCTACTCCTACTGTACTAGAAACAAACCCCGATCTCACGGTCGGGGGCTACCGAACTACACTAGTACCACTTACCGAAGTAAAAACCTATGGCAACCCCGCCGTAGAGGCCTGTCTCCCAGGACACGGCCAACCTGGACATGTTGTCTAAGGTGCAACCCCGACCATCCGGTCGCAGGTATCGCACAACAAGATGCAACCTCGGTAAATCAAGTAGCACTAGTCTAGCGGCACGAAAACCAACACACGTACCACGACAAAACAATAACAACTCAACGGTCAACACGACCAAAAACTCGAAGGTCGAAGTCACAGAAACTGACAGTCTGTCACTCCCGACTCGACAAGAGTACCTCCCACTAGAAGCTCAGTCGGTAGCATCCCCTGACGTCTTACACCGCACCGCAGGTGAACTGGCTGACGTGGTAGCGCCTACCAGAGGCACAGACACCGAACAAGTAACCACAAAGCAAGTGACTAGCTGGGGTCACGCCCGTCAGCGTGGGTCGAACCACCCCCAACCACTTGTGCACACACAGACCGTCCGTCCCTGGTCTGGCCCTCTGACCGGTTTCCCCCTCAGCCGGACTCTGGCTGCTAGACGCAGGGCCCGACGGAAACCAGTCTAAAACCATCCTCAGGGTAAGCCCATACACCTACTCCCAGGTGAGAGCAGGACACACGTACTGGTAGGCTACGACTAGTGGAGGGTCACAGAAGGAGTAGACTCTCAAGTCAACAGAAAATAACGTCCAAACCCGACGAAGTACGGGGACCGTCCCACGTACCAGCACCGTTGCACGGTGACCATAGTCGGAGAGGAAATGGGACTCACAATCCACAAAGAAACGTAGAAGTACGGTTCCCAAGGTAGCTCCCAGGCTGCCAAACTGAACCCCACTCTCAGGGAACAATGGGAAACCTCCAACTCTAGGCTGGACAATTGGACTCGCGGTCCAAGGCCACACACATGGCCCACACGGAAAGTAGAGAAGCACGATTCCCAGGGCAACACACAAGCTGTCATGCCGATTACTGGACTCGTAGTCCAAGGCCAAACACAAGGCCCCCTCGGGAATCATCTTCCAGGAAAACTCACGACATGCGGGGGAGACCCCACCGCACACACACTGGTGCACGGTGACTCGGTCAAGCGTAACACAAAAGCCCGACACACGAGGAGTCACCCGGACTCTCAAACCCATGGGCACGCTAAATGAGGTAACACGGTCCTCCCGACACCCTCAAAACACGGACACAGAATCCCACGGGTGTCGGGGCATTCATAAGACCGCAAGCCGACCGCTGGGTCTCAACCGAGTCGACTAGGGACCTACACAACGTGAAATAATCGCGACAAGCATGAAGAACCACTTTGACGTAACACAGTGCCTGGCGGTTTATCTTTGGGCCGTCACAGGCCGTAACGGTCTAAAGGTAGGCCGTAACGGTCTAAAGGTAGGCCGTCACAGCACCCTGACGGTCCAACTCAGGAGCGTCAGACACTCGGTGTGAAACGAACTGTAACGCGCCCACACTGGTGCGTCACGGCACCGTCAGGACACGAGTGAAAACTGAACGTAACACGCTCCTCTAGGGGCGTTACGTCACCTAACTGACCAACGCTGGTGCGTTAGGCCAAGGAGCTACACAAGCCGTGACGCATACCTCTAGGTGCGTCACGCACTCTAACGCACATATACAGGCGCGCTAGGGTGGGGGTGGATGCGTTAGCTCTAACGCTCTTGCCCAGGGGCGTCACATTACCCTGACGCCCCACTCTGGGTGCGTCAGGTGTCTATGACCCCCAACGGTCATAAACCACGGTCGGAACCACCGTAACGGTCTAGCATGAGGGCGTCACAACCCTGTGGCGGTCTATCGTGGGGCCGTCAGGCCCACGAACGCCAACACCCAAAACGAAGGGAACGTAACACACCTGCCCAAGCGCGTTACACACTGTGACGGTCACTGGAACGACCGCGACGACGTCCCGACCGCGAAACGGCGAACTACACCCAAAAATTTCGTTCCACGCCCCGATCATCCACGGATGATGGGGAAAACAAGGGTGAAGCTCCCCTATGGGCCCTAGCATGCATCTAGACCCTCGAATCGGTCCGAAATGCGGTAGAACGGTAGATTGGCCCACAAGCCCTAAAACATGGATTTTTTCCAAAAATCCCCAAATACGCCCCCTCGGGTCACCACGGCCTACAAAACTCGCGGGAAAGGAAGTACACGAGCTGGGGGTCCATCTCCCTACCTCCACCGAAGAAACGACGAGCCGTGGACGCCGATCCACGAAGAAAACGCCGTGAAATCCTCGCTGTTCCACGAACCCGCGGCCGAGCTTCCACGCGCCACCGGCCCTCGATCCTCGACCCGTTCCCCATTCCTCGCCTCCCGCCATCGTCGCCTCTCCCTCCTCTGCTACCGTCGGCCACCCGGGGAGAGGGGGAGAGAAAGAGATGAGAGAGAGTGAGAAAGAGAGAATGAGAGGGGGAGAGAGAAAAGGGTTAATATATATAGAAAAATTCAAAAATTGCAAAATTTTAGAAAATTGCAAAAAATTACCTCCACGATCCTCGGGAGGAGCACAACGCGCAGGAACTATCCCGGAGTCGGAGAACTTCACGGTTTGCCCTGCACAGAGTTCCGAAGGCACATCAGGGAAAAACACGTGTAAAGCATAAAATACACTTCGAGACCCACTAAAATTGATCCGAAAAATATCCGAAAAATCTGGGGCATTACAGCCCCCCCCCCCTAAAAAAAATTTCATTCTCGAAATTCAAGACTAGCACCAAGTCATAGGGGAAGAACGCCTCAGCCAACTGACAACGCTGTCAGGGCCCTAGCACAGAAAATCTTGATTCTCATGAAAACACCGATCCTGAGGGACACAGCCAGACTACAATCACGAACGACACCCCGCTCCGCATGCCGCACACACCAGCCATCAGAGCAGGCATATACCAAAGGACACAGTCCGGCATCACCTCAGACATCACAAAAACCAATCATGGCACCGCTGCCACCATCTCGCTCACCGAGGAGACACAGCCCTCGCACGAGAAATAGCTACCGATCCATCCTATGGTCGGCAGATAAAACACACATCAGCTTCACAACCAGCTGACCGATCGCACACCCTCTCAAGGGAGCTACCAATACAGAGCCTCCACCAGCTCATGCAGCCATCTTAACAGACCGCAACCAGAACATCAGCTCAGCACCAAGAATCACCTCACACATGGCAAGCTGAAAGCCAGACATATCACTGTGCCAACTCTGTCAGAAGGCAAACTTCGACAAAGCCCAGATCCCGTCTGGAAAGGCACATCAACTACCACCATTCCAACGCCAATCTCACCACTCTCGATGCGCAACCACCAGCATCTTCTGTCTATGGAAGACATACACCGGTCACCATATACCCGTCAACGGGAAACCTCCGCTTGCTCAGGTTCTTCCTTCTTTCATGATCCTCCACCAGATTCGAAGGGACCATTCCAAACCTCGACAGGCCATCTGTTGACTCACACACAGACCGATACCACATCTCGAGCCGCATACCTCTCGGACTCCGCATCCGATCTCAATCCTCGCGCCAACTCGACTCTCTCGGGGAGCACGATGAAACCAATTGATAAGATCCATGTGTCTTCAGTCATCACCTCACTTGACTCAGACTTACATGGAACCATCCCGTGCTGGTCACCAAACCAGGGATAACCATTGCGACACCAACGACCCATCAAGGACCTCGATGTACAGACATCACTCTTCCGTCTTGTCCCATCAATTCATTGACTCAATTAATCCAAGTGGACACTTGCGAATCCTGATTCCGCCCCTGCCACAGAGCCACAGGACACCACCTGAACAATGCATGGCACGCTTCTTAAGGGGAAGAAAGTGCCAACCAAAATTATGGCAACCAGGTCGCCAGCACCACTACCAATGCACACGGGTCTCCAAGCAAAACACATCTTACCATGGTCGACTACAAGACTAGCCTTACCAGTCACTCGTAGCTACCAATAGGAACCCATAATCTAACAGAGATCACTTCTTCAAGGATGATCTCAACCGAGGACACAACTTCCAACATAAGTCGGGCACCAAGCCACCAACTCTGTCCATCATGTCCTCGACCACCGTCAGGCAACGTCCTCAACAGCCCCATCTGGGTCTAACACCGACGCCTGACACGGCTTCCACCATAGGAACAGGGTACTCATGCGGCGCTCTAGCCAGCACATTCCCCAACACTCCATCCTGCCAGTGCCAAGAGCCACGATATCTCGAGCAATGGCATGGCAACAACACGTCTCACACCGAGGAACCAATCCTCCAATGCTCAACGCAAACTCAGGAATCCGCCCGTAGCAACCAACGCTACGATTCAGAATAGTGGGTCACAAGCCCACCAGGCTTCCACTGCGCACTCTGATCCACGCGCGCACCGCCAAGAATGTGAACACCGCCTAACCGGCACTCATCCTTTCGGAAAAGCACCAACACACCCTCACACGACAAGGGAATGGGCACAACTTCTCACAGGCAACCACCTTGCCAAAACAAGGATCACGTCTCGCACGGACTTCATGGCACACGATGGCCAACCAATCCAAACACACAATTCAAGACGACGAACCTTGGCCAAATGTAATCTCTCCAACCAAAGGATAAACCAATCGCACCTCCGACCAACGGAAGAACTCCATGCCCGACCTGATCTTGAATCTCATGCACGCTGGAAACAGCACCATCCAACACCAAGGAAAACCATCACTTCCATCAGATCAGCGACTCCGACACACTCGACGAGTGTCACGTCAGACCACGATCACAACATCTTTCTATGCACCACCGCTGCAATTCCTCAAACTGCAACGCACAGGGCCAAGAGCCGCAACACGAGCCATAACGACAACCGTCAACGCTCATCCTCGAGTCCCGAAACTCACCGCGGAACCTTCATATCTCAAACCAACTCCAGGCGAATACAACCCATTCGCACACAGAGGCGCAGGAGCAAAACTTACTGGGACACCTCAGCCCATTCCTGCCTCAAAATCTATGAAACAACCGGGACCGACACGTCATTTCTGACGCCACAGAGCATGATAAGGACATCAGGCTCGACGAAACAACAGCTCACCGAGAAGATCCTCCGCTCACCCGAGCACACTTCTCGATCAGAACACCTGCTCTGCCACCTTAAACCACGACCTTAACACCTCAGGGGCTGGACAAACCTCAAGCTGGAGTGGCCAAAACCGACAGCAGCTCCCTCAGAGCACACTCATGGCCACTTAACCACAAGCAATCTGCACCAGCCACCTGACCACGCTGTAGAAACCCCGAACGCAGCACCACGTGCTCACGCCTGCCAGCAACCTCTGCCCAACGCTGACCAGGGCCACCACCGATGAGGGAGAAGGCTCTCGACCTCGATCCTTAGACCCCATGCTGGCACGAAAGCTGCAGATAGCAACCACCATTACAGTGCCACGCAGTGCACTCAAGCCCTCAAGCGGGAAACAAAGCGGGAAAACAACCACAAATCCCTATGCCAGCTGCCGACTGTACTGGACCTTATGGACTCTGATCACTGTAATATCTCGAATTCCTATGTACGCCCACAACCACCACTCTGATACCAGCTGTAACGACTCAAGAATCTGATTACTGGGAAGGCCCGATAATCCGAGACTCGAACCGCCGCCCACGAGCTGGGAGGGCTCGGAAGGGCTAAAAGGAGTGTGAACCCTTGTCCAACAGAAATAAATAAACAACTACAGCTAAAACAGAGTCCAGTCTAATAGAAAGTATAGTCTAAAGTACTAAAATGTACCACATGCCGTGTGAACCCTCGGCCCGGCGAGATGGCAACTGAGAACCTCCGTACCGCACCCTCGAACCTCGAGGAAGAACCGCCACACCTGAAAAGTAGGGAATGAGTCTCCAAAACAGAGACTCAGCAGGGATCCCGCGGAACCCCAACAGGAAACGACGGCGGTAGCGTAAGAGAAAGCTACAACGACAGTAGAAACAGCGAACCGGTGGCCGGTCAAAACTCGGCACTAGAGCTACTCCTACTGTACAAGAAACACACCCTGATCTCACGGTCGGGGGCTACCGAACTACACTAGTACCACTTACCGAAGTAAAAACCTACAGCAACCCAGCCGTAGAGGCATGTCTCCCAGGACACGGCCAACCTGGACACGCTGTCCAAGGTGTAACCCCAATGATGTGACACAACCTTGGACTTAAGCAAGCAAGCATAATTCACAATCAAAACAGACCGATATTGGCGACCACTCACCCGACGCTCACCCTAGTCCCGGGGTAACTTGACGATGCCAAGTGGAGGATGTGAGGGCTGGGCCCTTGCTGGTAGAGGGCCAGCAAGGCCAAGGTTATTCCCCAAGAGTAAGGCAGCCCAATTCAATGGAGCCGACGTCGTGCCGAGGGCACGGGTTGCACACTCTCTCCCATGATGGTCACTCGAAGCAATGGGGCTTGAGGATCGAGCGCTCACTCTCACAGACCAACGGAGTTTATAAACTAATATTGAAAGAACAAGTACTAAAGAGAGCTAAGACTGGAGCACTTACTCGACCGGTTTGAAGAAACCGGTCCCGCTCGGAGAAGTGGGCGAGCGGGGAAGTGTGGGTTCCCCACACACTGCGCCGGAGTAGCTTGACTTGTTTATGATCTTCAAACACTACACCCCATGCAAGGGGGGGATATTGGGGAAGGGAAGCCAAAGATTACAGCCAAACACTACCTCCCAGAGGGAGGGGCAGTAAGCCGGCCAGGCGGGGAGGGGAAAAATTTAAATTGAAGTCGAACGGTTGGATGATGCCGGTTCTGTCCGCTCTCTGTGACTTAGGACAGACAGTTGAAGTTGTTGATGCTGCAGCCACTCCTGAATTTTGTTGGCGATGAGACAAGCTGGAGAGTCTTCTTAGGTGACCCAGGAAGTCGTCCAAATATTTTTGGAATTTTGGGAAGTCGGTGCTGGTCGGGGCAGAAGCACGAACAGGGACGCAGATCTCTGGTTCTGACTGCAACAGGACCTCAACAGCAGGAAGATGAAATCACTAGGGGCGCTCCAGAGCTCTGATTCAGGCGTGGCCAGAGTCGTCGGCTTCATTGCCGAGTCCTCTTCGAGCGGAGACCCACGGGGGCACCAGATAATGTCGGAGTAGATAGGGACAGTCCGAACAGTGCTTGGGTGTCTGCTCAGTCCTAGAGTGGACAGAATAGCGCACTCGGGGGAGAAAATTGAGAAATCTTAGCTCCGGATGCCTAACGGGATGCCGCTTCTTGGAGATGGAAGGCGACTCATTTTAGAAGCTCTCATACAAGTGGCGCCTCAAGAAGCAAAGGGATGTGGCCATGGGAACTTCTGGAAGTGGCCTTAGGTTGCTGATCGGATCTGTCTTGCGTAGTCGGAGAAGAACGGCTCCCCCGAGCGACCACAAGCTCAGAAAGGGATGGGACCACTGCCGTTACGAAGAAGACGGAGAGACACTTCCAACGATACCTCTTGGGCCTCCAGAGACGCTGGGATGAAGTCAGGGTCAGCTCTGCAAGCTGCTGGTACTCTGCTGCATGCGACCTGAGAATTGCAGGTGGTGAAATGTGGTGGGGGAATGGGGTAGAAGGGATGGGAAATGGGGTGGATGGGTGTGGGGGCAACCCCTGGCTGTAAGGGGGTCTGGGAGGGGGTGTTCCATGGTGTGGGAGGGGTAGAATGGGGTCTGGAAGGTGGTGTTTGCAGTGGGTGAGAGAGGAGCTGCGAATTTGGTTGGAAGGGAGAGAGGGAAAGGGTATTTGAAAATGGGTTTAAGGGTGGGATTAATTTCTGGTCTTGCGGATGGGAAGGGGTGTGTGGGGAAGGTAAAGGGGGGGCTTGGGGAGTGGGAATTCTCCCTTGGGAGATGAGAGGGTGCTCGGGGAAGGGGAGTGGGTGGTTGGTGGTTGGTGGGTGGAGTGCGGAGTGGTGGAATCTTCCTTGGGGCTGGGGTGGAGTTAAGGTGGGGTGGTGGGGAGTTGGGGATGAGTTATTGGAGGGGGAAAGAGAGAGAAAGGTGGTTGGGAGGGGAGGAGAGAGAAAGGGGCACATGTTTTAGAGAGAGAAAGTGGAGGAGAGAAAAAAATGACTTCCTAGAGAGAGAGGTAGAGAGAGGGGGGGATTGGGGCTTCTCACCCACTCAATTGACTTCTCACCAAAAGAAGAAGATTTAAGTTGGACACTAGAAAATTCAAATATTCATTCATTCATTAACTTCAAATGGGAGGAAATTGGGTCGTATATAGGTAGCTCACATTTTACAAAAAGTCCCTGACTCTTGTTACAATGACAAATAACCAAGGGGTAGGGGGCGCCCCTGGGCCTAGCCCCTAGAATTGGGCCCAATAACCAAACTAATCAACCCTATGACACTTAACTTAGGTAGATGACTCATTAACCTAGGTACATGACTCAAATAAAAGGAAAATTACAATGATATGACTCAAATAAAAATGAGGAAATACAACATATGACTCAAGATAAATGACTAGACCATGTCGGATGCTTCCGGGGCGAGGAGACGATTCGTGAGTGTGGGCATGGGAGGTGATGTCCCCATCATACTCCCGGGGTGTGGAGAACTCGACTCCGTCGAGTAAGAGTCATTCCCTCCTCAGAGGGTGCAGAAGTGGTACCACCCACAAGTCTTCGGAAGGAGACCGATCCATCCACCCGACGAGATAGCGCTCATAGACCTTGCTCCTAGTGGCAGTGACCTGTTCATCCAATATTCACTCAATTCGCTCACGCTGGGCACTCCTGGCTAGTGGACTCTTCTCACGGGTGGGTGCTCTCTCAATGAGGGGAGTGGGCTCAATATCTTCACTAGGTACCACCATGAGACCCTTATATGGCACTAGGTCGGTCACGTTGAATGTGGGGCTCACTCCGTACTCCTCGGGAAGATCTAACTCATAGGCATTAGTGCCAATGCACCTCAGAACTTGGAAGGGACTAGTCCCACGAGGTCTCAATTTGGAGATGGCTCCCGGGGAGAGCCTCTCCGGCCTCACCATCACAAAGTCACCCACGTGGAATTCTTGGTGACACCGAGGGGAGTCAACCTGCCTTTTATAAATCTCATTTTTTTTGCTGATGTGCTTGCGAAGGTTTTCATGCAATTTTGTGAAGGCGGACATTCTAGGGGTGATGGGTGGACCTGGACAATCAAAAGTAGACCAATCATGCTTTGACGCTAAGAAGACTTTGATGGAACGGGGAAAACCGGGGCATCCATAGGTGATCCGGTCATGTATGGGGGTGACAAATGCTGGGGGACCCGGGCATCCATGAATACTCCTATCATGCCTACGACCCATGATGAATGAAGGAGGACCATTACACCCGAATATGGACCACTCTTGTTTCCTACTTGACATGTGGGTGATGTGAATGAATGGACCCAACATAGTGTTCATGCCAAGTGGTGTGGTAAGCCTATACACATGCATGCTTATCCCAAAGGTGACTTCTATGTGCATAGATGTGGGACGACCTTTAAACTTCCATGTGAAAGGGTCGAAGGGATCTAGGAAGGTGGATATGGGGTGGGGCATTTCCTCGATCTCTAGGTGGGTGTTGCCTAAGGTCATGGCTCCTTTGGTGTTACATGGGTTATGGATGAGGTGAGCTTGGCCCAACATGGTTGGTGAGGGTAGGAAAGGGTCGGTGGGTAAGGTGGTTGTGTCACATGGGTTCCACGGTTCCCATTGGAAGGGATCAAATGGATCATGAAAAGGTTTACCAAGGGGGAGGGGCCTTATGTCCTCAAGATCCTCAAATGGTGGTGGGTCATCCTCCTCTAATGAAACAATTAGGCCGAAGTTCTTGGTGGGTGGGTCGGCCATGAGGGGAGGGTTTGGCTTTCTACCCGATATAAGAAGCTCCAAATTGAGGAGAAGGTTGGACTCATCGGGTGTGGGGAGAATAGAAGGAGGTCACTAGTGTAGCAACCAATGGTGTATACCGAGGTGGTGGACCCGACACATAGGTGTAGGAGGTCAATCCTCCGTTGTTGGTTGTCCATTGTGGTCAACATGCTCGTAAGCTCCATTTGCCAAGCTAAGCCTTTAAGAAGATCCCCTAAGGTTTTCACTTGGTAAGATGATTGGATAGTGGTGTGATAGGAGAAGAAGGGCACTATGGGAAGGTTTTGCTCCATGGGAGGGAAATCGTGGGCCGTGATCTCTCTGATTGGGCTCTCCTTTAGCCAACTAATAAGGGGTTCTCCTAAGATAATCTCGGCCCCAACTAGAGAGGGTGGTGTAAGATGAAGGCCACCATGTGAGGTTTCTTCTTCCACTTGGATATGGGTGGTCTCCATGGTGGGGATAGAGTCGAGAGTGTTCACCACTATGGGGTCGAGTATGGGTTCCTCCTCCAAGGAGGTGAGAGGGTCTTTTGGGGGTGGGGTGGTGATGGTTTGTGTATGGTGCATCCGGGGTGGAGGGTAAAGGGAAACTTGGTTTGGGATAGGGAGGGGAAGTAGTGGAGGCCTAGGACATGGGAGTTTTGGGGGAGGGAGTGGGAGATGGGTTGGTTGGGGTGGCTTGGGTTGGTCGGTCTTGGGGGGAGTGTCCCTTATAGGGGAAGATGGAGCGGTAGTGGTAGGGACTAAGGGGGCTTGGATAGTGAGGGTTGTGGAAGGGGGTTTTGGTTGGGGTGTGGGGACCCTCATGGGGTTAAGTGGGGAGGTGGATGCTTGGATCATTTGAGTCTTAAGGGAGAGGATTTGGTGGCGAAGTGTAGTGATGATGGTTGAGAGGGAATTTGTTGAGAGTGGTGGGGGTGGAGGCCTAAGGGTGGTCTCAAGTTGGCCGGGTGGGGATGGAGGAGTGGTAGTGCTCCTCGGGCTAGGGGTGTTTGAGTAGGATGGGTGAGAATATTTGGGGATGTAGATATTCCTAAGTTCTACCTTCATCTCTTCCCATGAGTGAATATGTTCTTGTCTTTCAACCCTCCTAAAGCCCTCTATGTGCTCCCACTTACTCTTGGCTTGACCCCGAAGTCGTCCCTTGGCCTTGCGGACTCTCGCGGGTCCATATACCCAAGTCTTTTCAAAATACCTTTCTATGGTAGCCTCCCACCTAAGGTAATCACTAGAACGAGATCCGTAAAAGGTAATATCTTTGTCTAGAATGAAGTCCATGGGTGGCAAGTAGGCTAAGTAGGAAATGGCCATGATGAACGGGGGGATAAATGCAATGGCCCTAGGACAAGACTTAGTAGAGACAAGTCTAAAACTTGCTCTGATACTAATTGATGTGACACAACCTTGGACTTAAGCAAGCAAGCACAATTCACAACTAAAACGGACCGATATTGGCAACCACTCACCCGACGCTCGCCCAAGTCCCGGGGTAACTTGGCGATGCCAAGTGGAGGATGTGAGGGCTGGGCCCTTGCTGGTAGAGGGCCAGTAAGGACAAGGTTATTCCCCAAGAGTAAGACAGCCCAATTCAATGGAGCCGACGTCATGCCGAGGGCACGGGTTGCACACTCTCTCCCACGATGGTCACTCGAAGCAATGGGGCTTGAGGATCGAGCGCTCACTCTCACGGACCAGCGGAGTTTATAAGCTAATATTGAAAGAACAAGTACTAAAGAGCTCTAAGGCTGGAGCACTTACTCGACCGATTTGAAGAAATCGGTCCCGCCCGGAGACGTGGGCGAGCGGGGAAGCGTGGGTTCCCCACAGGCCGCTCCGGAGTAGCTTGACCAGTTTATGATGTTACAACACTACACCCCATGCAAGGGGGGGATCTTGGGGAAGGAAAGCCAAAGATTACAGCCAAACACTACCTCCCATAGGGAGGGGCGGTAAGCCGGCCAGGCGGGGAGGGGAAAATTTAAAATTGAAGTCGAACGGTTGGATGATGTCGGTTCTGCCCACTCTCTGTGACTTAGGACAGACAGTTGAAGTTGTTGACGTTGCAGCCACTCTCGAATTTTGTTAGCGATGAGACCAGCTGGAGAGTCTTCGTAGGTGACCCAGGAAGTCGTCCAAATATTTTTGGAATTTTGGAAATTCGGTGCTGGTCGGGGCAGAGGCACGAACAGGGAGGCAGATCTCTGGTTCTGACAGCAACATGACCTCAACAGCAAGAAGTTGAAATCACTACGGGCGCTCCAAAGCTCTGATTCAGGCGTGGCTAGAGCCGTCGGCTTCGTTGTCGAGTCCTCTTCGAGCGGAGACCCACGGGGGCACCAGATGTTGTCGGAGTATACAGGGATAGTCCGAACAGTGCTTGGGTATCTGTTGAGTCCCAGAGTGGACAAAACAGCGCACTCGGGGGAGAAAATTGAGAAATCTTAGCTCCGGATGCCGAACGGGATGCCACTTCTTGGAGATGGAAGGCGACTTGTTGTAGAAGCTCTCAGACAAGTGGCACCTCAAGAAGCAGAGGGATGTGGCCGTGGGAACTTCTGGAAGTGGCCTCAGGTTGCTGATCGGATCTGTCTTGCGCAGTCGGAGAAGAACGGCTCCCCCGGGCGACCATGAGCTCAGAAAGGGATGGGAGCACCGCCGTTGCGAAGAGGACGGAGAGACGCTTCCAATGGTACCTATTGGGCCTCCAGGGACGTTGGGATGAAGTCAGGGCTGGCTCTGCAAGCTGCTGGTACTCTGCTGCATGCGACCTGAGAATTGCAGGTGGTGAAAGGTGGTGGGGGAATGAGGTAGGGTAGAAGGGATGGGAAATGGGGTGGATGGGTGTGGGGGCAACCCCTGGCTGTGAGGGGGTCTGGGAGGGGGTGTTCCAAGTTGTAGGAGGGGGAGAATGGGGTCTGGAAGGTGGTGTTTGCAGTGGGTGAGAGAGGAGCTGCGAATTTGGTTGGAAGGGAGAGAGGGAAAGGGTATTTGAAAATGGGTTTAAGGGTGGGATTAATTTCTGGTCTTGGGGATGGGAAGGGGTGTGTGGGGAAGGTAAAGGGGGGGCTTGGGGAGTGAGAATTCTCCCTTGGGAGATGAGAGGGTGCTTGGGGAAGGGGAGTAAGCGGTTGGTGGTTGAAGGGTGGAGTGGGGAGTGGTGGAATCTTCCTTGGGGCTGGGGTGGAGTTAAGGTGGGATGGAGGGGAGTTGGGGAAGAGTTATTGGAGGGGGGGAAGAGAGAGAAAGGAGGTTGGGAGGGGAGGAGAGAGAAAGGGGCGCAGGTTTTAGAGAGAGAAAGAGGCAGAGAGAGAAAATGACTTCCTAGCGAGAGAGGTAGAGAGAGAGGGGGGGATAGGGGCTTCTCACCAAAAGAAGAAGATTTAAGTTGGACACTAGAAAATTCAAGTATTCATTCATTCATTAACTTCAAATGGGGGGAAATGGGGGTCCTATATAGGCAACCCACATTTTACAAAAAGTCCCTGACTCTTGTTACAATGACAAATAACCAAGGGGTAGGGGGTGCCCCTGGGCCTAGCCCATAGAATTGGGCCTAATAACCAAACTAATCAACCCTATGACACTTAACTTAGGTAGATGACTCATTAACCTAGGTACATGACTCAAATAAAAAGAAAATTACAATGATATGACTCAAATAAAAATGAGGAAATACAACATATGACTCAAGATAAATGACTAGACCATGTCGGATGCTTCCGGGGCGAGGAGACGATCCGTGAGTGTGGGCATGGGAGGTGATGTCCCCATCACCCGACCATCCGGTCGCGGGCATCGCACAACAAAACGCAACCTCGGTAAAGCCAGTAGCACTAGTCTCGCGGCACAAAAACGGACACACGTGCCACGGCGAAACAATCGAAACTCAACGGTCAACACGACCAAAACCCCGAAGGTCGAAGTCACAGAAACTGACAGTCTGTCACTCCTGACTCGACATGAGTACCTCCCACTAGAAGCTCAGTCGGTAGCGTCCCCTGACGTCTTACACCACACCGCAGGTGAACTGCCTGACGTGGTAGCGCCTACCAGAGGCACGGACATCGAACAAGTAACCACAAAGCAAGTGACTAGCTGGGCTCACGCCCGTCAACGTGGGTTCAACCGTCCCCAACCACGTGTGCACACACAGACCGTCCGTCCCTTGTCTGGCCCTATAACCGGTTTCCCCCTCAGCCGGACTCTGGCTGCTAGACGCGGGGGCCCGACGAAAACCAGTCTAAAACCATCCTCAGGGTAAGCCCGTACATCTACTCCCAGGTGAGAGCATCACACGCGTACTGGTAGGCTACGACTAGTGGAGGGTCACTGAAGGAGTAGACTCTCAAGTCAACGTAAAACAACGTCCAAACCCGACGAAGTACGGGGATCGTCCCACGTACCAGCACCGTCGCACGGTGATCATAGTCGGAGAAGAAACGGGACTCTCAGTCCATAAAGAAACGTAGAAGTATGGTTCCCAAGGTAGCTCACAGGCCGCCAAACCGAACCCCACTCTCAGGGAACAATGGGAAACCTCCAACTCTAGGCTGGACAATTGGACTCGTGGTACAAGGCCACACACATGACCCACACGGAAAGCAGAGAAGCACGATTCCCAGGGCAACGCACAAGCTGCCACGCCGATAACTGGACTCGCAGTCCAAGGCCAAACACATGGCCCGCTCGGGAATCATCTTCCAGGAAAACTCACGACATGCGGGGGAGACCCCACCGCACACACACTGATGCACGGTGACTCGGTCAAGCGTAACACAAAAGCCCAACACACGAGGAGTCACCCGGACTCTGAAACCCATGGGCACGCTAAACGAGGTAACACGGTCCTCCCGACAGCCTCAAAACATAGACACAGAATCCCACGGGTGTCTGGGGCATTCACAAGACCACAAGCCTACCGCTGGGTCTCAACCGGGTCGACTAGGGACCTACACAACGTGAAACAATCGCGGCAAGCACGAAGAACCACTTTGGCGCAACACTGTGTCTGGCGGTGTATCTTTGCCCCGTCACAGACAGTAACGGTCCAAAGGTAGGCCGTCACAGCACCCTGACGGTCCAACTCAGAAGTGATGGGGACATCACCGGCGATCTCATTTGTTCGAGGATCCCGATGCTTGCCAGTTGTGCTTCATCTTGTTCGTCACTTTATTTCGAGTCATATGATGTAATTTTTATTTTCTTATCATGTAAATTTCCTTTTATTTAAGTCTAGTACCTAAGTTAATGAGTCATTTACCTAGGTCTTGAGTCATTATGTTGCTTTGATAGGTTAATGGGCCCAATTCAATGGGCTAGGCCCATGGGCGCCCCTTGTTTTCTTGTCATTAGTGTAAAAGTCATGGACTTATTATAAATTATGGGATCCCTATAAATAGGACCCCATTTCTTCCATTTGAAGCTAATGAAATATTGAGTAAAAATTATCCACAAAGGATTGTGCTTCCTTCTCTCTCTCTCTCTCTCTCTCTCTCTAAGGGGTGGATTCCCCTCTCTCTTTATCTCTCTCTCTCTAAAGGGGGCGAACCCCATTCTCTCTCCTCCCCACCCCCAATTTCTAAATTCACTCTCTCTCCTCCCTATTCACCTCTCATTAAGACCCCTCCCCCTTCCCCATACCTCCCATTTAATTCCCCTCCAACCCCTAGGTGGAATCCCCTTCTCCTAGGCACCTCTCCCTCCTCCCAAGCAACATTTCCCCTTCCCCATACAACCTTTCATTTTACCAAGGGAGAATCCCTTCTCCCAAGCACCCCTTCCCCTCCCCAAGGCAACCCTTCCCATTCCCTAGACTTCATTAACCAACCACCATTAACCCCACATTCAAACCAAAGGAGAGATCTCTCCTCCCTCTTTCCTTCCCAACCCAAATTCGCAGCTCCCCCTCCCTCCACTTGCTAGACCACCTCCCAGCCCCCTTTCTGCCCCTCCCACACCTTGAATCACCCCCTAACAGACCCCCACATAGTCAGGTGTCACCCCCACACCCATCCACCCCATTTCCCACCCCATCTACACCGTCTCCCATCACCTTTCATCACCCTATCCATCTCAGTTCGCAGGCAGCAGTTGGAGCCCGACTTGCAGACCCTGTCCCGAGATCATTCGGCGTCTTCTGGAGGCGTACCATATATCGACAGAAAGTTCGTCAAGATAGCTTCGCAGCCAAGGTGGTCTCGCCAGCATCCGACATCCCTGCTGTCCGGAGGGTTCGTTCTCGTCCGACTGCGCAACCGGGACCTGAACCAGGACCAGAGCGGCAGTGCAGAAGTTCCCACGGTCACACCCCATCACTTCTGAAGACATCGCTTGGCCGAGGTCTTCTACATCCAATCTACTTCCATCAGCAGAAGACGGAATCCCGTTTGGCATCTGGAGGAATGTTTTCCAATTTTTCTCCCCCAGGTGCGCAGATCAGGCCACTCAGGACCTGACCCGACACCTCCCCACTCAACGGGCTTTCTCTCTCTTCCCCGACATCGACTCATGCCCAGCTTGGTTGCTGCTCGGAGAAGACTCGTCCACGGTCGTCCTCGATTTAGTCCCGCATCATTTGGACTTCGGGAGAGGTCGTGGTGGCTTCGTCCATATGCTGTTGCACCCTGGGAGCAGTCTGAGCCTGATCGCAGGGACCCTGTTCCAGAGCCCGCCCCTGCTGGTGACGCCTTTAGACCCGCCCACAAAAATTCACAGACGTGCATGGGTCTGTCAGAGACGTTTCGGCGCTGGTTTCGTCAGTTTTTGAGTTCAGGAGCATCCGCAGGAGATTCAACAGTGAGTACATGTCAGTGGGCAGAACAGGCGGGCAGAACCGACGGTGGGATCAATCGGCTACCTCCTTAGCTAGTTTCCCTTCCCCGCCTGGCCGGCTTAGCGCCCCTCCCTGCGTGGAGGTAGTGTTTGAATGTAACCTCTATTTTCCCCACCCCACGATCACCCTCCTGCGTGAGGAGTAGTTGTGTACTAGCTGGTCATCGGCTGAAGCATCATCGGCGCGGCGTGCGGGTAGCCCACGCGTCCCCGCTCGCCCTCGTCTCCGACCGGGATCGGTGTCTTCACACCGATCAGGTGAGCTTTGAGCCCCCATCCTCTTCTGGTTTTACCATTGTTTGTCTTAGTATCGTTTCTAGTTGCCCGTCGGCGGTGAGGCGAGCGCCCGATCTCAAATTGCCATCTAATTGAGTGCCTCCGCGGAGCGAGTTGTGAGAGAGCCACTACAACCCACGCCCTTGGCGTGCTGGCCGCCCACGAAATTGGGCATCCCAGGCCCTTAGGGGTTCAGCCCAAGCTAGTCAAATCCCCGGAAAGGCAAGGTCCATCCTCGGACCCTCACCACTATCGCCGGTCCACCTACGGACCCGGGTGTGCGCGACGCCGGTGAATCCGCTTGAGTGGGTCCGCCGTTCGGTTCGATTGCTTGCAAATCTAGGTCCGAAGGGTCGTGTCACATCAAATTGGTATCAGAGCAAATTATAGACTTGTCTCGACTAAGTCTTGTCTTAGGGCCATTGTATGCATCACCCTTGTCCACCATCATGACTACCTCATACTTGGCATATTCGCCACTCTTAGGCCCATTAAAAGCCTTTGTGTTTGACGGAACCCACCCTAGTATATATCTAGAGTGGGAGGACTCCATAGATCGACACTTTGGGAGGTTCGCCTATGCAAGTCAACTATGCCAAGAGTTTGCTCTGGCGCCAAGCTAGGAAAGAATGGGAGAACATTGTAGGTTTGAGAGAAGCCAAAAGGGAAGCACCCATTGAATCTTGGGATGAAATGAGTAGGAGTTGGCACCCGTCATGCTTGGATCGACCGACGATTGCTTATCCATGCTGCCGTTGAGAAACCCATTATGAGCAAGAGTTGAAGAGGATAAGAGATCCATGACTCCTCATTGCTATAAAGACCCCACGATGAGGACGTAAAGAGCCCACGTTGAGGATGTAACTCCCCCCTGAAACTCCTTAGCTTACGGGACTCATGAGGCCAACGCACTATTTAAACCTGGGACTCCCTCCAGCGAAAAGTAAAGGGCCAACACACACCTAAACTCCCTGAGCAGGAACCACTTCACCATCTTGGTGTAGAGGGATCTCGCGCCTCTCGTTTCCTCCTCCCTTCATAGCTTCAACCATTGCTCTATTGACCTAGGCATCGGAGGATTTTCCCCAGGGAACCATCCCTGGGCCCCCTGATCCGCTTCCCTTTCTTGCAGTTCACTATTCGATAATCATCCCCCAGCTCAGGTCCAGCACGAGATTATGCCTCTTCATCTGGTGCCGTCTGTGGGAAACGACCAAAGAGCCAGTATGGTGCGAAGAAGTTCAGGGAGGAGGTCCGCCGGTGACAGGGGAAAGGCCATGGTGGCAGCGGGTGAAGGCCCCTCTCATGCCTCACAAAACCCTCCCTCCAACGCCAACACCCCAGCCTAGGAACTACCCCCTCCTCCCACGGCGGTAGGGCTACCACTCAACGATGGCGTTGACGCTTTCCAAGCCTTCAACGTAAAACTGGACACCCTCGTGGAACTCATGAGGACCCAGGCAGCTAGGGATGGAAGGTCACGCACCCCTCCGGACAGCCCTCCCCGCAAGAACGCGTCCCCGAACACTGTCAGAGGCCGCTTCACCCTCCGGGGTCGGTAGATTATCCGTAACAGGTCAGGAGGACCTTCACAAGCCCCCCCTCAGGAGTAAGAAGCCTCCTCCACGCCGAAAAGGCAAAAGCCTGGGGCACTCCGTTCGAACCCAGAGACCTAAGTGCCTGGGGAACGCCAAGACTGCCCCCCAGCCCCACGACGCAGCGACAGTCGGAGCTATCCCTCCGACTGCAAGAATTCGAGAGACGTTTCACAGAACAGGAGCGCGCCCTACGCGCCTTGTAGAAGGTCTCTCCGGTGAATGATGAGGAGAAATCCCTGTTCTCCAATTACATCTTGAAGGCAGAGGTATCTCTCAGAACCTCCATTCCAACCTTCAAGTCCTACGACGGCCAGGGTGACCCGACCGACCACTTCGACAGCTCCGACGCCATCAAGTGCCGAGCCTTTGCGACCACCCTGGTCCAAGGTGCCCAAGCGTGGTTCCGAGCCCTCGCCCCCGGATCCATCCGAGATTTCAAACAATTCGGCTAGTATTCAAGGAGAGTTTCGCCGGTAGCGGCCCCCCGAGGTCGGTAGCGGGGCTATTGGCTCTCAAACAGGCGCAAGGGGAGAAACTCCGGGCTTACATCAACCGATTCAAGTCGGAAACCCTGAGAATCCCCCGCCTGGATGTAGCCTTGGCCATAACTGATGTGACACCACCTTGGGGTGATAGTCACAAGATCAATTGCCCCTTGGACCTAGCAAGCAACCAACGCACGGACCGGTGGCTTTACTCGAGCGGGCTCACCCGCTAAGCGCACTCTTGTGCCCGTAGGCAACCCGGTGATGGTGGTGAGGGTTCGGGACGGGACCTCATTTCTCCTGAGGTTTGGATTGAACCCCCAAGGGTCCTGGGATGCCCACTCTCGTAGGCGGCCAGCACGCCGAGGGCGTGGGATTTAATGGCTCTTTCGCAACTCGCCCGTGGTAGTCACTCAATTATAAGCAAATTCAGGTTCGGGCACTCTCTTATCACCGACGGCACTAAGATGCAATACTAATTAAACAAGGGAATCCAGCAAAGAGAAGTGTTCAGTGGCTCACCTGATCGGTGTGAAGACACCGATCCCGGCCGGAGACGAGGGCGAGCGAGGAAGCGTGGGCTTACCCGCACGTCGCGCCGGAGAAGCTTCCACCTGAAATTTCAGATTACATGCACTACGCCCCATGCAAGGGGGGGATCTTGGGGAAGGGAAGCCAATGACTACACCCAAACACTACCTCCACACAGGGAGGGGCCTTCAGCCGGCCAAGCAAGAGGGGAAAAATCGAGCTATAAGCAAAGAAAGGGAGCCGATGCTGATTCTGACCACTCTCTGCGCTTCTAGATAGGCAGTTGGTTATCTTGACGCTGCGGCCACTCCAGATTTTTTTTTGATGACGAAACTAGTTGAAAATTCTTTGTAGCTGGATCAGGATGACGCCAGAATTTTTCTGATTTCTTTGGTCACCGGTGGGTGGTCGGGCAGAGGCTCAAACAGGGAGGTAGGCCTGTAGTTTTGACTGCTTCGGGTTCACAACAGCAGGAAGAAGAGGTTGCCACGAGCGTTCCAGAGCTCAGAATCAGGTGCCGCCAGAGTCGTCAGAACCGTCGATGAGTCCTCTTTGAAACAAGACCAACGGAGATGCCAAATGTTGTCAGAGTAGACTGGTAGAAGTCAAACAATGAGGGAGCGTCGGAGCAGACTGATAGGAAGCAGAACCGCGCACTAGGAGGAAGAAAAATTAGAACTCTTGATTCTGGAAGTAGACTTGTAGAAGAAGCTCCCGGCCAAGCCTCGCCTCCATATCTTCAAGAGAGTGGTCGTGGTAGCTTCAGGAGTCAACTTCAGGTTGCTCTTCAGGGAGGAGATGCGCAGTCGGGGAAGATCCACTGCTCCGGACAGCCCCGAACTCAGAACGTGATGAGACCACCACAGTTGCGAAGCTGACTTGACAATCTTTCGAGAAATATAGAACTTGCCACCAGGTTCGTCGTGGAGACGATGGGACAGCCTCTGCAATCCGCAGCTTCTCTGCTTCCTCCGAACTGAAAACTGCAGGTTGAAGATGATGGGGGGAAATGGGGTATATGGGAGGGGAAATGAGGTGGATGTGTATGGGGGCAACCTCTAAGTGTGAAGGGGTCTGGGAGGGTGTTCCAAGGTTTGGGAAGGGGGGAATGGTGGCTGGAATGAGGTGTTTACAGTGGGTGAGAGAGGAGCTGTGAATTTGGGATGGTGGGTGAGAGGGAAAGGATATTTGGAAATGGGTTTAAGGGTGGGATTAATTTTTTTGTGTTGGGGATGGAAGGGGTTGTGTTGGGGAAGGGAAGGGGTGCTTGGGGAGTGGGGAATTCTTCCTTGGGAGATGAGAGGGTGCTTCGGGAAGGGGATTGGGTAGTTGGTGGTTGGGTGGTGGAGTATGGATTGGCCGTCTCTTGGGACTAGGGGTGGAGTAATGAGGGTTGGGGGTAGTTGGGAGGATGAATAATGAGGGGGAGAGAGAGGGTTGATGATGTGGAGGAGAGAGAGGGAGGGGATGAGAGAGAGAGGGGGCGCCCTCCTCTTCTTAGAGAGAGAGAGAGGAGAGAGATAGGGGAGGGGAGCTTCTCACTCCACTCTAATGGCTTCTCACCACAAGAACAATTAGGATGGACTAAATTCTCAGATTTCATTCATTGATTAATTAACTTCAAATGGGGAGATGGGGGTCCTATATGTAGGCAACCCACATTTTACAAAAAGTCCCTGACTCTAGACACAATGACAAATAACCAAGGGGTAGGGGGTGCCCATGGGCCTATCCCAATGGATTGGGCCCATTAGCTAGCCTAATCAACCTAATGACAAACATTCTTAGGTAAATGACTCATTAACCTAGGTATATGACTCAAATAAAAGGAAAATTACAATGATATGACTCAAATAAAATAAGAAAATTACATGACTTGACTCAGAAAAATGTGACGGACACCATGGAACCATGCCGTTGAACAATCAGAGCAGTGGAAAAATGTGAAGGACGAGAGATGCCCCCATCAATAACCGCGCTTTCTGGGGGCACCCAGGACGAGAACCTCCGCCGCGAACTTGTCCTGCACCCTCCTTCGACCCTTGCCGAGTTAGTGACTCAGGCTTTGCGTCACGTCGAGTGTGAAGAAGTACTCAGCGCATGCCAAGGGGCAGCCGGCTCGGGTCGGGAGGGGGACAAGAAGCGGGCACTCGAGTCAAGCTCGGGCCAAGGAAAAAGGCGGAACCGAGACGGAGAGCCCAAGGAGCCGTCCCGGAAGTACGAGTGGTACACTCCCTTAAACTCCTGTGTATGAGATATATGAAGATATCAAAGGCTCGGGCCTTCTCCACCAACCCGAGCCAATGAGGTCGAAAAATCGCAATCGCAGTAAGCATTGCCTATTCCACAACGACCACGGGCATCATACCGATGATTGCCACCTGCTCCAGATGAGATCGAGGGCCTCGTCCGCCAGGGACACCTATCCCGGTTCATGGCCGGGCACAAGGAAGACCGAGGTGCCCTAGAGGAAATCGACAACGCCCCTCGCAGGGTCCATATCAACGTCATCGCTGGAGGAGCTGCATCAGGAGGAGACAGTGGCCGAGGAAGGAAGCGTCATGTTCGGCGTGCTAGCTGAGCCATCGAGCCTCCCAGGGCCCCGCCGAGTGAGCCCCAGGTCATAGTCTTCTCCGACCAAGACCTGTAAGGGCTATCCACCCCGCATGGCGACGCCCTAGTCATATCGGCCATGATAAACCATTGTAACGTATACATGATTCTAGTTGACAATGGAAGTGCCCCTGATGTATTATCCTATGAGTGTTTCCTTAAAATGGGGGAGGATCCGTCTAAACTCCGCTCGATCCGAACCCCCCTTTGCGGGTTCAATGGCCAGGCCACTTATCCCGAGGGAGCCCTAAGCCTGTCGGTTACTCTCGACACCCCACCCAAAACCGTTACGGTCATGGTGAACTTTATAGTGATCAAGGGTATGATAGCATACAACGCAATCTTTGGCCGGGGAATCCTCAGCCGAACGAAAGCGGTGCCTTCTACCAATCACCAAAAGATGAAGTTCCCCACCAAAAATGGGTTGGGGGAAGTCCGAGGTAATCAGGCGACGGCTAGAAGGTGCTATAATATCTGGGTTGAAGCCACAAGGCCGGACGAGAAGAACAAGGGTCACCGGGAAGTCGAAGAAAAACCCGCAACCTCCGAGCCTGGAGGCGAGCAGCTAACGGTTTTCCTAAGCGACGACCCGACCCTAGGAGTAAAGATTGGAGCCGACCTACCGTCTGAGGTTCAGCATCAATACAAAGAGTTTCTTTCCGAGTACATCCGAGTCTTTGCATGGCCTGATGATCAACTCCCCGGGATACCAGAAGAGACGGTGATGCATAAGCTCAACCTCGACCCAACCGTGAAGCCCGTACAACAATGCCGACGGAAGCACGCGCCGGAGAAGTAGATGATCATCAAGGAGCAGGTCGTCAAGGGGAAAAAGATTGGTCTTTTTAGACCGGTCCTGTACCCGACATGGCTGGCCAACGTCGTCCTGGTGCCAAAAGCTTCGGGAAAGTGGCGAATGTGCGTGGACTTCACCGACTTGAACAAGGCTACACCAAAGGACTGCTATCCATTACCGAGCATCGACCAACTGGTTGATTCAACCTCGGGCAACGAGATACTCAGTTTTTTGGACGCCTATTCAGGTTACCACCAGATCAGAATGGATCCAGAACACATCGAAAAGACCGCCTTCATCACCGACTTCGGCGTATACAGCTACACCCGGATGCCTTTCGGTTTGAGGAACGTTGGAGCCACGTACCAGTGGCTGGTCAATCATATGTTCGAAGGACAGCTCGGCCGGAACGTCGAGGCCTATATTGACTACATCCTCGTCAAGACCCCCAAGGCCGAGGATCACTTCGCCGACCTAGTTGAGACCTTCGACACCCTCCTGAGGTACAATATGAAGCTCAATCCCACCAAGTGCGCCTTCGGAGTAAGATCCGAGAAATTCATGGGTTTCTTAGTCACCAAGCGTAGGATCGAGGCCAACCCCGACAAGGTCCAGGCCATCCTGGACATGCGCCCACCCATGATGTGGGACGGACCACGGACACGACTCGAAATGGGAATGCGATCCTCGGACTCTAGGTGAGCTCGGGATTGTCCCTTAGCGAGGAAAGCGTCGGACGAGCGCGGTTGAGAAACTGGCAGTGAGCTAGGGTGGTCGGCTCTCTCTTGTGCCAGGATCAGGTCACAGGACGGTCATGCTCTCTCTCGCAGCAGCGGTGATATCACAATATATGGCGAGCTAGATCCTAAAATATGCTCTCTAGCAGCGGCATAAACAAGCATATATGAAATAAAGTAAAGTGCCAAGTGTAGGAGCGAACACGATACCTCCACGCTCTCGGCGTGGGGAAGACGGACCCGGCCGAACTCGTACTCCCGGGACGATTAATACACAATTATTACAGCAATGGACTACTGCCCACTCCACGCAGGGAGGTAAAGGGCTACACAAGTGGGTCCGGGAGGACCGATTTCGGGTTGACGGGCGGCTTCTCGCGTAGCTTCGGCAGGACATGTACTCACGACCGTGGGGCCCACGTACTGGTCGGAGGGGCCGTGTGGGACCCGGTGGCACCGCTGTAGTGGGGATGCTTGGGGAAGCGCTCCCTGGGATGGCGGCACGCTGGAACGTCGACTGGAGGCCGGGCGGCTCCGATCGGCACCCGTCGGAAAAACTTCCCACGGATCTGCAACTTCTGTTTTCAGGCGCGCGCTCTGGCGAGAACGGATGCTGCAATCAGTCCCGATGTCAGATTGACACGAAACTGGCGCCGTTGGAAAGCTAACTCGAAATACTTAGATCTAGGACTAGAGAGAAAAAATGGATTGCTCCAGATCTGGCCTTGACCGAATTTCCAAGCTGCTATTGTACAGTGGCCGAAATTTCAGATCAGCAGGGAACGTTCCTCAGAGTTGCCTTTGACTGCGAGGTAGACGTCCGATTCAGCTCCTGAGCTCTTCACCAAAGTTGTAGAGATTTGAACAAGGAAAACGGAAATATTTTTTGTGAAAGGATTTGTGGAGACTACGATTTGTTATAGATTTTGGACCGACTAGTGGTCGGATCTGGAAACAGGCTGACAGAACTGTAGATGGTTCGAAAAGGGAATTTCTAAAAATATGAAATGAGCTTCAAAAATTCCAAGAAAAATTGTAGGTGGAAAGGAAGGTGGACAGAACTTTCAATAAATTTGGGAGCTATAGAAAAAATCAAAAAGTGGTGCAGATATGGAAAACTCCAGGTTGCTGTCACTGTAGATAGAATCATGGCAGATCTGGGAATAGAAGGGGAACGAAAATTGAAAAATACCAAATGAAGGAATTTTGACTTGAATTTTTTTTGTAAAGATAGGGATTCGAGAGGGGAACCATTACTGAAAATTTCAGCTCCAGAGGAAGTGGGAGGTGGGAGCAGAAATTCGGGGAAGTTGCTTCTATCCTGGATGGACAGAATACCGAAGATGACTTCGCGGCGGCTCGATGGCGGCACGAACGGCGGCGGCCGCGGCACCGATGATTACCAGAGGTGGAGAAGAGATGATAGAAGGGATACCACTCTAGAAATAGGGTTGGGGAAGATGAAAACCAGAGGGGAGAGAGCTGGGGGCGCAAGAAGCTCCTTGGGCTTTCACAATTTTTCTATCATTCATTAATTTTCAAATGGAAAATACAAGTATTTGTATGCTACTCTTCAAATCCAATCTCCACCATTGGATCTAGGGATGAGCAAGGGATGGTCTAGATTAAATGTGATCAGCACACACAAAAAAATAAAATAATGTAAGTGGAATGGGGCGCCCCCTTGACTAGGTGAAAGGGTTGAATGGGTAGGTAGCCTACCTTGGAAAATTTTAACCACTTGTCTCCCATGTGGTCAATTGGCATTCCAACCTTCTAGATGGCCACCTAGGATGGTTGACCAGCCCCACAAGGATGACATGGACCAATGGGAAAGGGGTGAGGGCCCCCTAGCTGGACCTACTACATATTTACACAAAAACCCACATAATCCAAGGGAATGACGCATTGGCTTACAAAGCCTTACAATTGCGCATATGCTTTCCCATGGATATAAAAATAAACTAAAGGACATAAATGTAAAAGAAAATGTACATGCTCGGTGTCGATTCCCATCAACTCTCCCCGGGTGGGAGGAACTCGACCCCGTCGAGTAAGGGGTGCGGTTGCTCGAGTACTCCGGCAGATCCGTCACCGTGCCAAGTAACGCGGATATGCTCCACTCCAAGTGGCTATCACCTGCTCATTCCATATATACTCGATATGCACAAGCTTCTATGGGCTAGAGGTGGACACTCCGAGTGGGGCACTCTCAAAAGGGGAGGTGCCGGCTTGAAGACTCACTAGGAATCACCGCTGAGTCCCTGTAGGTGACTAGATTCGGGTGTAGATATAGAACTGATCCCATACTCATCGAGTGAGTCTACTCGCTTCACACTCATAAGGGACTGACATCGATGAGCTTGCACAAGACACATGCAGATAGACATACCACACAAACAATCGACTCAAAACACACCACACAAACAAGCCACACAAAGAAAACATACTGACTCATATACGACCCTAGACACACCTAATATTAGTCCGACCTACGCATAGGCGATGGTGGACCAGGACACCCGAATATGTGCCATGCATACACTAGATGTACTGGATGGTTGGAGGAAAGTGGGGCTTCTAGATATCCTACTTTGTACCACTCATGCATTGATGATATATGGGATTTGGGAGGGGTCGGGCTAGGAGAGTCGGATGTGGGTGTATCATGGATGGGCTTGGTGGGTATGGAGGACCCGGCCCGTAGGAAAGGGGTATGACAGTGGACTTCCCCGACAAGGTAGAATGGAAGTGATGGATCACTAGGCCCACTAGAGAAGGGGTCGAATGGGTCCAAGAATGTGTGGCCCTTTGATTTCTCTATTACATAGTCCCATGGGTGAAATTCATGAAGGTGATGATCACCTCCATCTATCGTGGTAGATGGGACCGTGCATAAGAGATATGACTCCTCCCTTGGAAGAAAAGTAACAAAGTCGGGCTCATCCGGTAGCGGGAGAAGTAGAAGAACCTCCGTGGTGACACAACCCATGGTGTATACGGAGGTAATGGACCCTAAGGCGGGGTGGGTGAAGCTACGACTCGTGGGTTGGTCGAAGCCTCGGGCCAAAAGATCCGTCAACTTCCATTGTGAATCTGATCCCATGACAATATCGTCCAACGTGTCAACATGGTGACTAGATCGAAATGTGGTATGGAATGAGTTGACCGGCACTAAAGGTAAGGTGGGGTCCATGGATGGGAAGGGATGTGGGACCAAGCCATCCTTGAGCCAACTAAGAAGCGGCTCGGCTATGAAAAGCGTACCGTTAGAAACACGGGTGGCTCGGGCTTGGGTGGCTCCAAATGAGAGGGTTCCGAAGCAAGTTCGGAAAGAAAGGGTGGTGAGCATGGGTCCGTAGGCGGAGCGGACTGATACGAGTGGACGGGTGGTGACACGGAGATGGTCGGCCGAAGGATGTCGTGGAAGACGAACTTGCCGGGTATGTGAGGTGGATATAAGGTGCAGGTCCTCCTATCCCGGTCAAAGATCGCTCTCCTCTCTTCCAACCAAGGTTGCCCTAACATAATGTATCGGCCTGTTAGCGCACCAAGGTTACACCAGGCACCATCGCAGTAAAGAGTGGAGCCGATCATCCTTTCAAACTCGACAAAAATAAAATCCCATCGCGGATAATCTTACCCGCCTTGGAGAGGGACTCCACGATATCAAGAGAAATCCAATTATCTGAATCCTTATGAGCGAAATGGAGTCTCGTTGTGGACCCATTAGGTAGAGTAGCTTTAGTAAGGAGATGAGTGAAAGCTAATGGTCTGGCCATGAAGGCATTGGATTGGGCCACAAAGGATGTCCATTCAGACGCAAAGTCTTGGGGAACGGCCATGGGGGTGGCGGGTAGTGGACATGCAGGCACACGGACTAATGCAAACACAACTAATGCACCTAGACTTAACCAAAACTCGGTATGTGGCGGAGATAACCGAGCCGAAGATCACTCGTGCAAGTGCGCGGCCTTCCCGATAGGCGTAGCCTATTGATATACCTTTTGATATACCGAGTAAAGGGATATAAATGCGACCCAAAAGACACTTTTTTAAAAAAAAATAATGATGACCCTAAACACGACTTAGACAATGACTAATGACTAGACGTAAATGACACTCTTTTTTTTGACACCCTAGACTCAAACTCGCTCTGATACCAAATTGATGCTGGATGGACCACGGACACGACTCGAATTAGGAATGCGATCCTTGGACTCTAGGTGAGCTCGTGATTGTCCCTTAGCGAGGGAAGCGTCGGACGTGCGCGGTTGAGAAACCGGCAATGAGCTAGGGTGGTCGGCTCTCTCTTGTGCCCGGATCGGGTCACGGGACGGTCATGCTCTCTCTCGCAGCAGCGGTGATATCACAATATATGGCGAGCTAGATCGTAAAACATGCTCTCTAACAGCGGCATAAACAAGCATATATGAAATAAAGCAAAGTGCCAAGTGTAGGAGCGAACACGATACCTCCACGCTCTCGGAGTGGGGAAGACGGACCCGGCCGAACTCGTACTCCCGGGACGATTAATACACAATTATTACAGCAATGGACTACTGCCCACTCCATGCAGGGAGGTAAAGGGCTACACAAGTCGGTCTGGGAGGACCGATTTCGGGTTGGCGGGCGGCTTCTCGCGTAGCTTCGGCAGCACACGTACTCACGACCGTGGGGCCCACGTACTGGTCGGAGGGGCCGTGTGGGACCCGGTGGCACCGCTGTAGTGGGGATGCTTGGGGAAGCGCTCCTTGGGATGGCGGCACGCTGGAACGTCGACCGGAGGTCAGGCGGCTCCGATCGGCACTCGTCGGAAAAACTTCCCACGGATCTGCAACTTCTGTTTTCAGGCGCGCGCTCCGGCGAGAACGGATGCTGCGATCAGCCCCGATGTCGGATTGACACTAAACGGGTGCCGTTGGAAAGCTAACTCAAAATACTTAGATCTAGGACCAGAGAGAAAAAATGGATTGCTCCAGATCTGGCCTTGATCGAATTTCCAAGCTGCTGTTGTACAGTGGCCGAAATTTCAGATCAGCAGGGAACGTTCCTCAGAGTTGCCTTTGACTGCGAGGTACACGTCCGATTCAGCTCCTGAGCTCTTCACCAAAGTTGTAGAGATTTGAACAAGGAAAACGGAAATAATTTTTGTGAAAGGATTTGTGGAGACTACGATTTGTTATCGATTTTGGACTGACTGGTGGTCGGATCTGGAAAGAGGCTGACAGAACTGCAGATGGTTCGGAAAGGGAATTTCTAAAAATATGAAATGAGCTTTAAAAATTCCAAGAAAAATTTTAGGTGGAGAGGAAGGTGGACAGAACTTCCAGTAAATTTGGGAGCTCTTGAAAAAAATCAAAAAGTGGTGCAGATATGGAAAACTCAAGGTTGCTGTCACTGTAGACAGAATCCTGGCAGATCTGGGATAAGAAGGTGAACGAAAATTGAAAAATACCAAATGAAAGAATTTTGACTTGAGTTTTTTTGTGAAGATAGGGATTCGAGAGGGGAACCACTCTTGAAAATTTCAGTTCCAGAGGAGGGGGGAGGTGGGAGCAGAAATTCGGGGAAGATGCTTCTATCCTAGATGGACAGAATACCGAAGACGACTTCGCGGCGGCTCGATGGCGGCACGAACGGCGGCGGCGGCGGCACCGATCATTACCGGAGGTGGAGAAGAGATGATAGAAGGGATACCACTCTAGAAATAGGGTTGGGGAAGATGAAAACCAGAGGGGAGAGAGCTGGGGGCGCAAGAAGCTCCTTGGGCTTTCACAATTTTTCTATCATTCAATAATTTTCAAATGGAAAATACAAGTATTTATATGCTACTCTTCAAATCTAATCTCCACCATTGGATCTAGGGATGGGGAAGGGATGGTCTAGATTAAATGTGATTAGCACACACACAAAAATAAACTAATGCAAGTGGAATGGGGCGCCCCCTTGACTAGGTGAAAGGGTTGAATGGGTAGGTAGCCTACCTTGGAAAATTTTAACCACTTGTCTCTCATGTGGTCAATTGGCATTCCAACCTTCTAGATGGCCACCTAGGATGGTTGACCAGCCCCACAAGGATGACATGGACCAATGGGAAAGGGGTGAGGGCCCCCTAGCTAGACCTACTACATATTTGCATAAAAACCCACACAATCCAACGGAATGACGCATTGGCTTACAAAACCTTACAATTGCGCATATGCTTTCCCATGGATATAAAAATAAACTAAAGGACATAAATGCAAAATAAAATGTACATGCTCGGTGTTGATTCCCATCAACCCACCTGCATCAAAGACGTTCAACGACTTACTAGGCGCATTGCCGCGCTCAGCAGATTCCTGTCCCGTGCCGCCGAACGATGCCTACCCTTCTTCAAACTATTGAGGGGGCCCAAAATGGCATCTGCTACGTTCGTATGGGACGAGGAATGCCAAAGGACACTCGCAGAGCTTCACCCCCGATGCTTTCCAAGTCTGCCTTCAGTGAAGCCTTGTATCTCTATCTCTCGGTGACTCCATCCACAGTTAGCTCGCTCCTGGTCAGAAATGACTCGGGAGTTGAGAGACCGGTATACTACACCCGCAAGGTGCTCAACGAGGCTGAAAGAAGGTACCCCGCAACCGAGAAATTCGTGCTAGTGTTGGTTACCTCGGCCAAGGGCCTCCGACCCTATTTCCAAGGGCATTCCATCACCGTGCTAACCGGCGAACCTTTGAAGAGGATCCTCGCTCACCCTGAAGCCTCGGTACGCCTCGTCAAGTGGGCCATCATGCTCGGGGCTTACGATATATCATACCGGCCTCGCTCGACTATCAAGGGACAGACGCTCGCTGACTTCATCGTCGAGACCACTATCCCGACTGAAGAAAAATCTCCGTCCGCGCCCAGGCCAACCTGGGAACTGTTCATCGACGGATCCTCCAACTCAGCCGGTAGCGGCGCTAGAATCCTCCTGAAGTCCCTTGAAGGAGCAGAGCTACAATACGCCTTGAAGTTCAACTTCCAAGCGTTCAACAACGCCTCCGAGTATGAAGCCCTTATTTCGGGAGCCCGCATGGCCCGCCGGCTGGGGGCCGAGCGAGTCAGAATTCACACTGACTCCCAACTAGTCGCTAGCCAGGTCAACGGCGATTATGAAGCCCGAGATGCACTGATGGTCAAATACCTCCAGCTGGTTAGAGCCGTGGCACAACAGTTCGAGAGTTTTGAGGTGGTCCGAATAGCTCGAGAAGAAAACTCCCGAGCGGACGCCCTCTCTCGGCTGGCCTCCTCTCTTGAACCCGAGGGTACTCGATCGGTCCTTCTCGAAGAGCTAGAGCGACCGAGCATCGAGTCGGAGCTCTTGGCTGTTGACCCGGCATCCCCAAGGGACTGGCACACCCCTTACCTGTCGTGGCTCCAAGACTCTCAGGAGCCTCCCGACCCATGAGAAGCCCGAAGATTGAAGTACCAAGCTCGGCAATTCGTCGTTCTGGACATCACTCTCTACCGAAGATCCTTCTCCGGTCCTCTCCTGAGCACCTCAGCATTGACGAAGCAAATCGAGCGATTCAAGAAGTTCACGAAGGCCTGTGCGGAGCGCATTTAGGCGGAAGGTCGCTCGCCAGAATCTTGCTACGGCAAGGTTATTGGTGGCCCACTTTGCAGCGCGATTGCTCGACCTACGTACATCACTACGACCGATGCCAGTGATTTGACCACTTGGTCCATCAGTCGGCAACAGAGCTCGTTACCCTAGCCGAGCCATATCCTTTCGCTCGCTGGGGTATCGACATCCTCGGGCCGTTCCCTACAGCTCAGGCCCAGAAGAAGTTCATCATCGTCGCCATCGACTACTTCACCAAACGGATCGAGGCCGAAGCCACAGCAAGGATCACCGAGACAGTCGTCTGGAGTTTCGTCTGAAGTCGATCATCTGTCGCTACGGCATTCCCTAGGTGATAGTGAGCGATAATGGTCGGCAATTTGATTCTCGTTATTTCCGAGACAGATGCGCCGACCAAAATATTCACAATCACTTCACCTCGATCGCCCACCCTCAGGCTAACAGACTGGTCGAAAATGCCAACAAGACTATCTTAAAAGGCATCAAGACCAGGCTCGACAAAGCCAAGGGCAGCTGGCTTGAGGAATTGCCGAACGTACTTTGGTCACACAGAACGACTCCCAGAACGCAAATCGATGAAAGCCCCCTTTCAGTTGGTGTACGGCGCCAAGGCCGTTATCCCATTAGAAATTGCCAATCCCTCCCTCTGAGTCATATGTTTCTCGCACGAGGCAAACGACTAGAAATTGCTCGAAAACCTTGACCTAACAGATGAACTCCAAGAGATTACCAGCATCCGAGCAACGGAATATCAACGCCGCCTCACTCGATACTACAACGTAAAAGTCCGAGATAGACACTTTCAACTGGGAGATTTCGTGCTCAGGAAAGCCGAAGCCTCTCGACCACTTGAGGCGGCGGGCAAGCTGTTGAGCTATGGTTTTGATGATAACTAAACTTCATGTGTGATGGAGATTGTTAAGCTATGACCTTGATGATAACTAAACATCATGTGTGATGATAGTGGTTTTGATAATCAAACCTCATGTGTGATGATAGTGGTTTTGATAATCACAACATATTGTGTGCTTGATTAGTGGAAAACATCTTCATGATAAATGAACTCACATGTGGCTATCTCATCTTGCAGGTTGCTTTACTAAGTAGGTTGATGATTGAATCAAGCATGCTGCACATTAGTCTTTGGAGGTTTCATGTGAAGACTATGCTTCTCAGTGAAATGGTTGAGTCCTTATGGATATGAAATTGATTGCATGGCCTTGTGTTGTGTAAATGCATAGCCATTTCATTACATGCTCTGTTGAGGATTTCCTCTGGTTATTGTATATCATGAATGCATGAGTGATGGCTCCTAGTCATTCTAATCATATGGCTTAAATGGCTATGCATGAGGATTTCACAACATCTTCAGATTCATTGGCTTAATATCAACTTGCCTCTAAATTCCTAGAAAGTGCAGGTTAATGTTTCCTACATTGTGATGGATTCAAGGATGCAAAATCATTGTTGATCTTCATGGGATTATGGTAACATTTAATCAATTATTTCCCTTTGGTTTGATGGAGGTTTTAGTTATTTTTCAAACTCAAACTGTCTTACAGTCTTTACCATTTTCAATCCCACCGTTGGATCTCCCCATAAAAATTATATGTTGTAGCTCTGCAAGTCCTCTTTCCAACGCCTCCAGTCTCGCTTCGATCGGAGTTCGGAGCTAAGAGAATTAATTCCTGCGGCCGGAGCATGCAGTGCTGTTTTTTTTTTGTATTTTTGTGAAGCTGCCTGAAAGGGTCGACCCTTAGGGTCGACCCCTCAAGAAAGGGTCGACCCTAAGGGTCGACCCCTGTAAAACAGAACACAAAACTTGTTCTGTTTGGCTTCTGTATGGCCAAGGGTCGACCCCAAGGGTCGACCCATGTCCCGAGGGTCGACCCCAAGGGTCGACCCCTACAGATCATTTTGCTGTTTTTGATGAACCAGAACCTGGTTCTGAGAGGGTCGACCCCTGGGGTCGACCCATGACTTCTAGACCTCTTGCACAGCACGAGGGTCGACCCCAAGGGTCGACCCTTTCTGGTCTGGGCGGCGCCGTGAATGTAGACTTTTGGCGTTTCGACCCAATGGTCCTAATACACTTGTTTGGCTGTCCGTAATCCACTCCTAAATGAGTGGATCTTGTCTCTTGGTCGACCATTGACCACCCTTGGCTTATATAAACACTTGTAGAGATTGGAAAACCTAAGGGATTTTCGTATACACTGTTTTCAGGTTTCTTTCTAACCCTTCTTTGTGCAGGTCGCAGCAGCCACCTCCAGCCCTTGTTCCTCTTGTGTTTGTGCGTGAATGTGAAGGGAAGAAGGAGGATTCAAAGTTCCTATCAACCCTCTACTGCTGGCTGCGAGTGAAATCAAGATTCAAGCTCATCCGATTCAAGATTATCAAGAACATCTTCCTGCTGCACAAGTGTTCGATTAAATTCCGAGAAGAGAAAGGGGGAGCTTCTACAAGGATAAATCATTCTCTCTTCACACCTTTCATTCTGATTCTTTGAGTTCAAACTTCAGCATATGTTGTAATCTTTATCTCAGATATTTATGTGTGTGTGGATCATTGTTGGATCCGTGGTCGTGTGTGTGTCGTGATTTATTCGTGTGTGTACGTAGGTCTTCCTAGATCTACGTTTGTGTGTGTGGGTGTCTAGTTAGATCCGTGTTGTATCTTGTGTGTGGTTTGCTGCACTTGTGGCAGCGTGTGTTCGTGTTGGTGATCCGGCCATCGGATCGTGTGTGTGTTGCTATTCCGGTCGTTGGACTGTGTGGGAGACTACGTCTCCGTGTGTGTGTGTGTGCTTTGGGGCGTGTCCCCGTGTGTGTGTGCAGGCGTCGTCCTGCGTGTGTGTTTGGAGCATCGTCTCCGGTTGGGAATTTATTCCCGAGTGAAGCCTCACCTAGTTTGGTGAGGGGTGGACGTAGGGAGCCCGTCGTGGTCCCGAACCACCTTAAAATCCCTGTGTATTGTGGTTTGCTTTGCGCACTGGTTTGGTTTATTTTGTGTATCCATCTATATGATCGTGTGGGATCGGTGAACTTGAGAGAATCGGTTTAATGCCTTAATCAACTTCCTTAATTCTATTATATGTCTTTAACTCCACCGTGTGCAATTGTCTTGTCTTATAGTGTTGTTGTTATCGAGCTTGCCAGATCAACAGTTTTGGGTGTTTTAATTGTTATCTCATTGCCTTTGATAAAAGGTCAAGAGTTTTATTTAAAATTTGTAGTCACCCAATTCACCCCCCTCTTGGGTGTCATTGATCGAGGGACCCAACAATTGGTATCAGAGCTAAGGCTCTTATTTCATAGATCTAACGATCTAGAGTGATCCGGATCAATGACTACCAACACTTACACCTTGAATTCTCCACCGGTGTTTGATGGTTCCAAGTTTGATTTGTGGTTAGGAAGAATGTGCAGTCTTGTCAACTCATATGACCCTAAGCTATGGAGGCTTATTTCATATGGTCCTTATGAGTTGCCCAAGGACAAGAATGTCTGGACTGAAAATCAAAAGTTTAAACATGATCAAAATTGCTTAGTTTTAAAGTTACTTACTACTGCAGTTGATTCTAATCATTTCCCTTTTGTCTCTCATTGCAGATCCGCGAAGGATATCTTGGATAGCCTAACCAAGATTTGGGAAGAGCATGGAGACCAATGTCTTGTGGCAGGGATGAGTGAACAAAGGAGTGATCAGCCAAGTGAATCAAGCTCACCAAGTGGATCAAGCTCAAAGGTAAATTCTGATTCTGATAATGAAGATGAATTTAGCTATGAAGAATTGTTAAATGAATATGATGAGCTTGCTGAAAAATACAAGAAATTAAAATCTGAAAACAGAAAATTGAAAAGGAAATATGAAAACACCATGCTTGAAAATGATTCTTGTGATAAATGTTCCGAGTTTGTTAAGTTGAGTGAACTTTTAAAGCACGATGTAGATTGTCACAAAGAAACCATTGCATGCTTAAGATATGAAAAAGAAGAACTTGAAAAAGGAAACTCTTCATGTGATAAATGTTCTAAACTGGTGAAAGAAAATGAAGAATTGAAACAGTTGAATAATGCTATGTCTGAAAGATTGCTTTTTCATGAAAAAGGAAAATCTGTAAATCTTCATGAATCTGAAAGAATGGATGAATTGTTGCAAGAAATTCAAAGTCATAAAATCATTAATGCTACTTTGCATGATCAAGTTAATTCTTGTGAAAATAAGATGACTTCCTATGAATTGCACATTTCATCACTTGAAAAAGAAATCTCTAACTTGAATGCTTCATTATCTAGATTTGTGGATGGCCAAAACAACCTGGACAAATTGCTAGGGATGAAAGTAAACTTTCAAAGAGAGGGGCTGGGGTTTAATCCTATGAACAAAAAGAAATTTGAGAGCAAGACACAAACTTCACTTGTCCACAGCACATGTGCACCCAGCACCTCCAAATCTCAATCTCAGCAATTCACCATGCCGAAAACTCAACCAAATCTGAAAAAGAGTGTGGATGTCCGTAATGTGTATGCTAAAATCATTGATGTGAAACCCCATACATCCAAGAAAAGAAATGCCTCTTGCCTCTATTGTGGAAAACTTGGACACTTGATGCATAATTGTTTCATAATGAAAAATGATGATTTGAGAGCTTGTAGAGAACAAGCTAGTTTCAAAAATGCAAAGCAATCATCTACCACAAAATCTTCCATGCATTGTAATCATTGTGGTAAAAGAGATCATACTATTTCACATTGCTGGTTACTGAAAAAGAATTCTCATTCAACACATCATGATCACCCACACAAACCAATAGAACCAATGAGAAAGAAAAATGTGATGCCAAGTACTCTTCTCCATCACTATGGCAAATCAGGGAATATAAAGCATGATTATTTTCTGAAGAAAAATGATGAATTGAATGTTGTTAAAAATTGGAAATTGCATGCCCAAGTTGCTGCTAAACCACAAGGACCCAAAAGGATTTGGGTACCTAAGAAGGCCAAATGAGAAATCTGTTTTGCAGGTGTGCCTTGGGAATGTAAAGCATGAAACTTATTTTCATCATGAAGGTAAAGCACACAGGTCAAGTGGCATAAGTTAGGTTGGAAGAAATATCAAAAATTGAATTTTAAATCAGGTGATATCCCTCCCACTTTTTACAGTGATTGTGTTATTCCTTGACTCACTTTGTGTCATATAATTATGTGATCTTGCATATGTCCATACATGCATTCCATCTATATTTGTTTACATATTGGTGTGTATATCACATGTCATATAGCATGTCATTTGCATACACCTTCAAGTCATGATCTCACTACATACATAGGTTTTGCATATACCTTCATGATTGCATAAACTTTCACATGCCGTCATGCACTAAAGTTGAAGAATCCACTTCTCAACTAAAATGAATCCATGTTTTAATGCACTGCATTTCTCCTGTCTTCATCACCTCCATGACTGCATGTGGGAATAGGATCTCATTGAACATCTTGCATTCATGCATACATTAAGGGGGAGTAATCACATTCATCATATGAGCATAGTCCTTAGATTCACACATGAGTCATGCACCGTGTCTAGACCTCCCTAAGAGGATGTTGGTTGTTAAAAGAATTTGTCATGCCATTGATAATAAATTTGAATCGAAATTGACAAATCAATTATGTTTGTTCATAAATGCAGATTATACTCCAAATGATGATGGGTTAGTCATGACCAATCTTGAAGAATACCTTGCAAGGATGAAAATGATAAAAATTTTCTCAACTCACCACCAGGAGATAGGAAGTGATCTTGATAGTACCCAAGACATGGTATGAAAAGTGCGCTTCTCAATTAACAAAGGATGGTTCAATAGGTGAAAGACTTGGAAGAAGAAGGATTCTCAAGGCAAAGGTAAGAAAGAAAAATCTGAAATATCAACCTCCGTGAGGTTGGCAATTTCAGTGATTGAAGGCTTCCAATCTTGTCTCATGAACCAAGGTAATTCATCCTTATCAACTCATGCAATGGCCTTTTTGTCACTTGGTGATACCTTTAGATGACAAGTGTTGATTCTAAAAACTTGAGTTGTCATTTACTAGCATGCTGTGACAAATTGGTTGAATCTAGTTTGATGTGATGATCATACTTACTTGATTTAACAAAATGAAAACCTTTAGAGTTGTGCTTGAAGTGGTTGGCTACTGTATGACACTTGAATTGAATTGCATGTCTGGTATATCAAATGACATTTGTGAAAGAGTGGATTATATCCATTTGGAAGCATTCCCTATGCGTTGAGTTGGGTCTTTGGACTAAAATCTTCGCCTCGTACCAGATCTTGATTGGTTTGTGATTGATTAATTGTTGAATGAATCCTTGAGATGAGTTATGTGACTTGAAAATATGTTTGTGATTATATGATCCATACATTTAACTTTTGGATGAACTCTCATTTCAAAACTTGTAAAATACCTTTCAAAATCTATTTTTGAACAATTCTGAAATTTCGGTTGCACTGTTTACTTTTGATCATTTATGCACCCTCATTCATAAAGGTCTTGTCATAAACAATATTTGCTGTTTCATGGATTGAATGTGGATGAACTTAATAGGTTTTCTATCACACTGGCTTGGAAATGAAAGCTCTCATATTCTTTTTGCATCTTATCTTTCATTCTCGTAAAGTTATAGGCTGCATGCATCAGAATCCAATGCATTAGGTGCATTTAGGTCTCTCAAATGAAAAACTAAAAACACACACCTTGCACCCATGTTAATTTCTGCATTGCATTAGCACTCATGCATTCGTCGCACTTAGTTCATTCATTTGGCATCCATTCAATTGGTATCAAATTGACATCACATTGCTCGCATGCATGTCATAATGCATTTGCATAAACTCCCAATGTGTGCTTGTGTGTTATTATATGCTATTCACCCCCATCCTTGAAATTTCTACGACCTTATGCATTCTTGATAAATAATGTTGCATTTGAGTCATTATTGGTGTGCTTCATGTTGTACCCTTTGGGGAGAGTAAAAGTGCATCTATTTAGGGGGAGTTGTATTGTTATGTATTCATGATATTTTCGGTATACATGCTGAATCAAATTCACACAATTCATGCACAAAATATGAAAATGAGTGTTAAAGATAAGGATATGTGAATTTCTTTTCAACACTCTCGAGATGTTAAACTTGCTGCATGTATGTTGAAGAGACAGTTGAGGAAAAAGCTGCATACCTATCTTTGTTGAAAAATCTGCAATGAAAATGAACGGCAGAGCAATGCTCGGTCTCACTGAGTAAACTGGGCACATGTCACCTGAGACGTGATGTGGTTCATATCTGAAAAGTGTGGACTAGTACCTCTGTTCAAAATGAGGTGAGATGGTTCAGTATTCTAAGTAACCGGGCATTCTGGCATGAGCTCCATGCGTCTACTCGCGTAAAAAGGAATCATTTTGGACCTGATCACTCTTCAAAAATTCTGACTATCATGTGGTACTGGTTGAGTTGAAAAAATGATGGTGAAAACTCATTGTGGTAGAGCGAAGCCTCCAATACGCTGCTCTCAAAATTGAAGTGCAGTCTGTAAAATGTCTCCCTGTGTTGATCTGAAAATCTGAATATCCATATTGAAACTATCACTTTTCATGTTACTCACTTACACATCTGAGAATTTGATTTAATATGTATTCAGAAAGTTGATTGACTACATTAGCAATTTCATTAATCTCCTATATGATTGGAAAATCTCCCATGTGCTACACATGTGTATTCCGATTGTCATGACTCTCTTGCATCTTTCCTATACCCATCCCTTCTTAAGTAAGTACGGGGGAGCAGTGTTGCATGTATATATATATATATATATCTTTTTGTTTGCTTGTGTATGCATCTCACATGCCATGCATCTCAAGCATTTCAAACCACAAATCAAAAATTAAAAATCTGGAAAATACTGAAAACCAAAAAATTGAGTGAACTTCCCATGCTATTTTCTTGCTCGATAAATTCTTGTGCTTGCTTGGCTAATGGGGAGAAAGATTGGGCACAACCGAGTAATCAACATTTGGTATCCTCTCTAGCCAACACTTGGTGTTTCCCATACATTTCATGAACCCACTCATTTATAACTTACACATGCTTCATCAGAATTTCAAATGTGGGTTACTATTCCTTGCACATTTCTCATGCTACAATGTGCATCTCCTCTGTTTCTTCATCGTGAGGGAGTATGTTTGGTCTTACCCGGCTTTTTGATAATGTCAAAGGGGGAGAAATATTTCATGTGATTCATGCTTGCTAGATTCATGATTGGGGTTTCATGAAAAACATGCCACTCGTTTGTCATCTTCACTAAGATTGTCATCATTCATCACTAAGTTTGTCATCATCAAAAAGGGGGAGATTGTTGAGCTATGGTTTTGATGATAACTAAACTTCATGTGTGATGGAGATTGTTAAGCTATGACCTTGATGATAACTAAACATCATGTGTGATGATAGTGGTTTTGATAATCAAACCTCATGTGTGATGATAGTGGTTTTGATAATCACAACATATTGTGTGCTTGATTAGTGGAAAACATCTTCATGATAAATGAACTCACATGTGGCTATCTCATCTTGCAGGTTGCTTTACTAAGTAGGTTGATGATTGAATCAAGCATGCTGCACATTAGTCTTTGGAGGTTTCATGTGAAGACTATGCTTCTCAGTGAAATGGTTGAGTCCTTATGGATATGAAATTGATTGCATGGCCTTGTGTTGTGTAAATGCATAGCCATTTCATTACATGCTCTGTTGAGGATTTCCTCTGGTTATTGTATATCATGAATGCATGAGTGATGGCTCCTAGTCATTCTAATCATATGGCTTAAATGGCTATGCATGAGGATTTCACAACATCTTCAGATTCATTGGCTTAATATCAACTTGCCTCTAAATTCCTAGAAAGTGCAGGTTAATGTTTCCTACATTGTGATGGATTCAAGGATGCAAAATCATTGTTGATCTTCATGGGATTATGGTAACATTTAATCAATTATTTCCCTTTGGTTTGATGGAGGTTTTAATTATTTTTCAAACTCAAACTGTCTTACAGTCTTTACCATTTTCAATCCCACCGTTGGATCTCCCCATAAAAATTATATGTTGTAGCTCTGCAAGTCCTCTTTCCAACGCCTCCAGTCTCGCTTCGATCGGAGTTCGGAGCTAAGAGAATTAATTCCTGCGGCCGGAGCATGCAGTGCTGTTTTTTTTTTTGTATTTTTGTGAAGCTGCCTGAAAGGGTCGACCCTTAGGGTCGACCCCTCAAGAAAGGGTCGACCCTAAGGGTCGACCCCTGTAAAACAGAACACAAAACTTGTTCTGTTTGGCTTCTGTATGGCCAAGGGTCGACCCCAAGGGTCGACCCATGTCCCGAGGGTCGACCCCAAGGGTCGACCCCTACAGATCATTTTGCTGTTTTTGATGAACCAGAACCTGGTTCTGAGAGGGTCGACCCCTGGGGTCGACCCATGACTTCTAGACCTCTTGCACAGCACGAGGGTCGACCCCAAGGGTCGACCCTTTCTGGTCTGGGCGGCGCCGTGAATGTAGACTTTTGGCGTTTCGACCCAATGGTCCTAATACACTTGTTTGGCTGTCCGTAATCCACTCCTAAATGAGTGGATCTTGTCTCTTGGTCGACCATTGACCACCCTTGGCTTATATAAACACTTGTAGAGATTGGAAAACCTAAGGGATTTTCGTATACACTGTTTTCAGGTTTCTTTCTAACCCTTCTTTGTGCAGGTCGCAGCAGCCACCTCCAGCCCTTGTTCCTCTTGTGTTTGTGCGTGAATGTGAAGGGAAGAAGGAGGATTCAAAGTTCCTATCAACCCTCTACTGCTGGCTGCGAGTGAAATCAAGATTCAAGCTCATCCGATTCAAGATTATCAAGAACATCTTCCTGCTGCACAAGTGTTCGATTAAATTCCGAGAAGAGAAAGGGGGAGCTTCTACAAGGATAAATCATTCTCTCTTCACACCTTTCATTCTGATTCTTTGAGTTCAAACTTCAGCATATGTTGTAATCTTTATCTCAGATATTTATGTGTGTGTGGATCATTGTTGGATCCGTGGTCGTGTGTGTGTCGTGATTTATTCGTGTGTGTACGTAGGTCTTCCTAGATCTACGTTTGTGTGTGTGGGTGTCTAGTTAGATCCGTGTTGTATCTTGTGTGTGGTTTGCTGCACTTGTGGCAGCGTGTGTTCGTGTTGGTGATCCGGCCATCGGATCGTGTGTGTGTTGCTATTCCGGTCGTTGGACTGTGTGGGAGACTACGTCTCCGTGTGTGTGTGTGTGCTTTGGGGCGTGTCCCCGTGTGTGTGTGCAGGCGTCGTCCTGCGTGTGTGTTTGGAGCATCGTCTCCGGTTGGGAATTTATTCCCGAGTGAAGCCTCACCTAGTTTGGTGAGGGGTGGACGTAGGGAGCCCGTCGTGGTCCCGAACCACCTTAAAATCCCTGTGTATTGTGGTTTGCTTTGCGCACTGGTTTGGTTTATTTTGTGTATCCATCTATATGATCGTGTGGGATCGGTGAACTTGAGAGAATCGGTTTAATGCCTTAATCAACTTCCTTAATTCTATTATATGTCTTTAACTCCACCGTGTGCAATTGTCTTGTCTTATAGTGTTGTTGTTATCGAGCTTGCCAGATCAACAGTTTTGGGTGTTTTAATTGTTATCTCATTGCCTTTGATAAAAGGTCAAGAGTTTTATTTAAAATTTGTAGTCACCCAATTCACCCCCCTCTTGGGTGTCATTGATCGAGGGACCCAACACAAGCTATCCTCTAATTGGGAAGGCCCCTACCGAGTGGTCGAGACGCTCTGGAAAGGAGCATATCGACTATCCACGATGGAAGGAGAGCCCATCCCTCGGACCTGGAATGCGACTACACTACGCAAGTTCTTCCTTTGAATACCGAGCATTGTGTAAACGACATGAAATAAAACAAAAGCCTCCTTTCCTTTATTCAAACAACTCGCTTGTACATCAGAAAGGCCGAAGCCAAGAAAGTACATGTCAAAAAAGCAAAAAATCCATCTGGCGTCGCCGTATGAGCCCATCACTCAGCTGACTCGGTTGACCTTCCTGTGTCCAGCCACTGACTCTGCCTTGTGTAGAAACTGGCTCAGATAAAGGGTAGTCGACCCCGTTAGCTCGGGTAGCTCAGGACAAAGGTGACCGAGGGATTCGGAAGGAGAAGACTACCTTCCAAGTTGAACTTGGAAGAGGAAGGGGAGAGGGAATGCATATGAAGGCATCCTCCCCACCAATCTTCCAACTCTTTTGAAGGAAGTGAGTAGAGGCATCCTCCGAAGAGTGAAAGAAATGATGAGAAGAGCAGAAGAGGGAGAAATAGGCTACGGGAGGGAAAAAGAAACCAGCAGAGTTGGACGAGGAGGCAGGAGAAAGCCCAGAAAGGAGGGAGCTTAATTGGCTTCCTCCTCCCCTCTATGGAGCGAGCAGGAAGGGACGGGCGCAGGGATGCCTGATGCCCCCATCCGTTCGCCATCTACCCCCCCCCCCCCCCGCAAGCGCCGTCGGAACTGATAAAAAGTAGATGACGTGCCTCCGCACGTCGAACCTTCTTGAAACGTATCCGCCGGCCGTCGAACCTCCTTCAAACCCGAAGCAGCAAGGACTCTCTGCCCTCCGTCGTCGGCAGCATCATCTTCGAGAGCATCTTCTATGCTTTAAATATAGCGGCAGAATGCTACGTGAAGAAAGAATGAGGAAAGAATGTCGGGGAACACCCTAAGCGGTGGAGAGGAAGAGACGCCCTTCAGACCTTTTATAGGCGAAGGGAAGCTATTTGCCTTAAATGATTCTCCCCTTTAAAACACGCCAAGGGACCTCTCCCTACGAACGGTCACCTCAAACTTCTCGTTTCCGCCCCAGCGGGATACACGAAGCGGCCAGGCATTCAAAGCATGCGAAAACGGAAGGACACCCTGTCAGACGCTCGCCCAACCATCAAGCAAAATCCACGCAGAAAGTATCGGCACTTTCCAACCACTGCAGATTTGCTAAACAAAATACGGCAATGGCGATACGAAATAGTTAAGTCTTCATTATAACGCTATTACCTTACTTTTTTCCCTATACAACAAGGAAAGTTTTCCTTCGAAAAAGGAAAAGACATATAAAAAGATAAAGCAAAGCGGATACATTAGGCCTCTAGCTCACCCTGAAGCTCGGAAGTGGAAGGCTCAGATGGTCTGCCCCCAGCACCCTCGGCGACGGTCGACCCTGGCACTGACCCCACCGGCGTGGGAACTGCCTCGGTTGCGCGCCCTCCCGAGGCATCCGGAGTTGGCGACCCCTCGAACGAAGAGCCCCCCTGATCTTATTCCTCCAGCGTAGAGGAGCCGGAGGATGACAAGTCGGAGTCATAGCATTGCCCAGATGGGAAATCGATTGTCTCGGACGCCTGCTCCTCGGCATAAGAGACGGCCCGGTCGTAGCCTTGTTTGAACCCCTTGCGGTTGCCTCGGCGAAGTCTCGACTCGTAGTAGGGGAGGGCAGCCTCCTTAAGGTAGACACGGTAGGCCTCCGAGCATTTGTACTGCTCGAGCGCCTCTGCCCCTGTAATGCCCAGGATCCTTGGTAGGTCTTGCTGGATCTTCATTGGATCTTTTGGATTTGTTTCGGTGAGTTTCGGTTCGCTTTTGTGGCTTCCGAGTTGAGCTTTACGAGCCGTGTGAGTTTTTCTCTCGTACTAGTTACGGAACCCTACGGTGAGTTTGTTTATCAGTTCCTCAACTCGCAGATGCTACATCGACGATGTACTCTTCGAGCCGGTCGTTTTGACTATTTTTGCGTATTTGTCTGAATTTGTGCATTTTCGGTGCATTTTTGAAATTTTCAGAAATTAGTAAAATTTCCTAATTTCTTTTCTTTTTCTTTCCTTTTCCTCTCTCCTCCTTCTCATTCGCACGCTCGCCTCTCCCTCTCCCGTTCTCCCACCCTCTCGCCTCCGACTGCAGACGGAGGGGTCCGTTGGTGAGTTGGCGACGTCGGGAAGCTGTTGAGGTGCATGATGGAGCGAGGATCGGAATGGTTTTGGCACGATCCCGAACGGTGGATTCAAAGCCGACGTTTGAGCTCGCGGCGTGATTTTCGACGCGGTTTAGTCCCTTCGGGGCACGGTTTCTTCGGTGGAGGGAGGGTGATGGTTTCTCACTTCCTCCTCTCCGTTTTCCCTGCCCTTGCACATCGTTTGGCGCAGAAACAGTCGAGTTTGGGCTTGTTTAGCCTAAACCGTGATTTTTGGGTTTTGTAGGGTTCGCTGGAGAACGGCAACCATTTGTAGCTCGGTTAGTGTTGAACTGACCGTTGGGATGTTAGGATCCCATCCATGCTTGTTTCGTGTTGATCGGTGGTCATTCGGGGCCGGTAGGAGTCCGAGAACCTCGGTGACTCTTCTAGGGTCGATTTCTTAAAATCGCCCCGATCTAGCATTTTAACCCGTGCATGTGGGCTTTTTAGCCTTCTAATGTAGTTTTTCATCGTCGAGGGTTGTTTCCCCTGTGCTTCGGTGTGAATGGGGCGTGGAACGGGCCGATTTGGCCAACCCTATGTTTTTCCGCCGTGACTGGTGTGGCAATCGTTCCAGGGACCGTCACAGTCCCTGACGGCCCCACGACAGACCGTCACAGCGTCTGGGCATTTTTAAGCTTTTCGTGGTTTTGGGAGTGTGACGGCCCAAGGGTGGCGCGTCACAGACTCCTGACGCGTTCGGTGAGACACGTTACGCCTATTTTGTTGTTTTATGCTTGGGTTAAGTCGGTTCCTCTGACACGCCTGCCCCTGTGCGTCAGGTGGGTGTAACGCGCCTGGTGTAGGTCATTACGTTCTGTTTGACTGTGTTTGACCGGTTGAGTCTGTTCCCCTAACGGTTGTGCTCTAGTGAGTTAGGTGTGTAACGCGCCTGCCCCAAGCCGTTACACTTCGTTTTGGGCCGAGTTTAGGTGGCTGTGCCAGTTGATTTTAACGGCCATGCCCCTGTGCTTTAGGCCTATGTACCGCGTCCGCGATGGACCGTTACATGCTGTTTTGGCTGAGTTGGGTGGCTGCGTCGTTAGCTCTAACGGCCGCGCCCCCACGCGTTAGGTGGTTGTAACGCGTCCGGTCGGGACCGTTACTTGCCTCTCAACCAGTTGTTTTCTTGTCTTGCGTCAGGTTGGCCCTAACGCGTCTGCCTTGCCGCGTTAGGTGGCTGTAACGCGCTTGGTCCCGCGCGTTATGTGGTTCGAGTGTTGTTTTGGTGTGAGGTCTGTTGGCCCTAACGGCCAGGGTCGGGAGCGTCAGAGCTGTGTAATGCGCCTGGTGTAGGCCGTTACGTGCCTTCTGTGTTCTAGGTGTCGATTAGGGCGGTGTGTGTGACGGCTCCCCTGTGACCGTCACGTGTGTGTGACGCGTCTGCGTTGGACTGTCACGGTTGGAGTGTAACGGCCTGAGCTAGACCGTCACGTTCTTGTAACGGTCTAGGGGTGGTGCGTTACAATCCTTCTGCCCCGATTGCCGTCGTTTTGGTTTCTGCTTGTCTTGGCTTGTCCTTGTGGTCTGCCCGCTGTCCCGTGGATGTCTCCTGACGTCCTATGAGGGCTAAGGCTACGTTGTAAGGTAGCCATGAGTCTTCTTGCTTGTGGTAGGATTCTCTATCCTACTCTTGTGTGTGTCTTTGGTCGGGTTCCGGTCAACCCGGGGTGACCCAGCGGTTGACGGGCGACCTTGTGTGTGGGTGTCTTGGCGGTTTCATCCAGTCCGAGATGCTGGCTCTGGATGCCTCGAGGTGTCGTTACCTCGGTCCGTGTGTCCAGGCGTGTCTGAGGCTCTTCGGTGTTCCCTCGGGTCTCCATGAGTCATTTTCTGCGGAGCGTTGTTTCTCGTGGCTTAGGATTAGACCGATTGGCAGTTTGTTCCGCTGTCTGTGACGATCTTGCCCTTGAGTTGTTCGACTCGGGATCGTTACGTGGTAGGTCTAGTTGCCTAGTCCGGAGTTTGTTGGCAGTTGTCGTACTGTCGGTGGTGCTTCGTAGTACGTGTGACAGCGTGTCTGCCTGTCAGTACTCTAGCACTTGTGCTTGGAGCTTTGTGTTTTGTATGCCTCCGATTGTTTTTGCCCTAGGCCTTTGAGTGCTGACCCGCCTGGTGATGGCGGAGGGGTGTTCCCGAGACACGGTTTGTAAGCTAGTTCCGTGGGCTCCCAGCCAACGGTAGCGTCCTACCGAGGGAGAAAACTAGCTGGAGTACCTGGCTTAGGCTAGAGCCAGTGTGTGCACACGTGGTCAGGGACTGAGGACTTACGTCGACGGGCGTGACCCTGACTGGTTACTTGATGCTGTTTGGTTCTGTGCGGGTGTCTGTGACTCTACCGTGGCTTCAGCAGTATTGTAGGCGAGACACTCGTGGCGCAGCATAAGACGTCTGTGGACGTAGCTGGCCGTTGCTCTGGTGGGGAGGTGCGTCCGCGTGTGGCGCGTGGCTCTCCACTGCTCTTCGCGTTTCTTGCGCGTCGTGACCTTTCTGGGTTGGCCTTTCCGTGGCTGCACCCGAGGTCAGTGTCCAGTCACATGCATGATGTCCTGGTCGTGCGTGGGAACAGTGTGCACGACGTTCTAGTCGTGTTTGTGTGATCGAGTCTGTCGGTCGTCTGTGCGGTCTTTTCTAGACCTTTTTGTTTGTTCTTGAAGGTCTTCGTTTTAGACCTGTTGTTGGGTCGGCAGATCGGTAACTTCTGACTTTGTTAGATTAGAGTCGCCCTCCTGTCGCTGCTTGGAGTAGTTTGGGGTGCCGAGGTTAGTTCGGTCGCCACTTGTCTGGCGCGGGTTCTTCCGCTCTCTTGCTTGTTCCCTACTCCTACTTCCCGTCCGTTTACTACTGCTTGTAGCGTAGTTTTTACAGCTTTGTAGTGTAATTTTCCTGCTTTACTACACATGCTATTTTGTTGTTGTTGTTCCGTGTTACTGCGTGTTTTTCAGTGGGGATCCGCGTGACCCCTACTGAGCCAGTGACACGTGGCTCACCCCTGCTTTTTAGGTGGGGTGGCGTTGTTCGTTCTGCTTCCGCGTGGTTCCTGGTGCGCGTGCTCGTAGCGTGCTGTTGCTGCCAACTGGTACCAGCGTCGAGTCTCCCCCGACTTCTCGGTACGTCTTTCCCTTCTGTCGACTATACTGTGCTAGAATTGTTGTCTTTAGCTTCGGACTGACTCTAGTGGGATATAATTGTTAATTTGAAACTGTTAATTAAAAAGTAATTTTATTTTTGCTACTTTAGCAAATCAATCTAATGAAATTTAATTGCTTCTGTTATATCTCTGTGGCTTCAATGTACTCTACACATGCCTTTTTCCCTTCGGAGCTTTCCCGCTCTTGGGAGGCCTCGCGGGTTCCAAGCGGTATCATGTGTATTCGGTAGCACTACCGGGTACATCTGGTATCCGGAATCCGGGTCGCTACAGAGTGGTATCAGAGCAGTGTTCTGAGATGTTCGGAGTTCTTTTCTGAGCTGTCAGAGCATTGTTGTGTGAAGTACATGGAAATCTGAGATATACTGTATCCAGAGCCGTGAAAGTCCAGCACATTCTTCAGCTGGCTTCGGTTTGCGATCATTTGTCGCGTTGTTTTCTTCGTATGTTGTCTTGTGCGTGCTGTTCAGGCACTGTGCGAGATGGTTTTGCTCTCGTCAGGATGTGATGAGGTGTTTCTTTTCGTTGTTGTGTTTGTTTTGATCATGTTGTACTTGGCAGTGTTCGTCGGAAGGCTTGAATCTGCAGTACGTTGTTCGAGGTTTTCTCCGTGTGTTGTTCAGGTTGCTGTTGACCTTTAGCCTTGGTTTGATGACCGTACACGTTCTCACGTTGTCTTGGTCATCCCGGCTTGAGTCTGTTCAGCTCCTGATGTGTCTCGCTTCTGTTGAAGTGCTCGATTAGATTCCGTGTTGGAGAAGTTGCTCAGGCAAGCTAGGATTTCCCTTCCTGGTGAGCTTTTGTGATTGAGCTTCTTGCTTCTCGTCCCTTCTAGTGGAATCTTTTCGAGTGTTGCCTTGGAATTGCTGTCTTGGTGATGCCTTTGTCTTGTGTCTGCTTAAGTGTGGACAACTTTGTTTTGAGCATGATCTGCTCTCTGCTATACGGTTGCTTGGCTTTGGACTCCGTTAAGGTGTTAAGAGTTGTTGTGCACCGTGTTGTCGTGCCGTGTCCAGCAGCCGATGTATTGTGAAGGCTCATTTATCATTTTCAGGACGTAAAGGTTAGCTGAGGTTAGCATTCTTTTGTGCTTTGTGCTGAAGCTGGTGCTATTCTCCTGTTGCACTTAGGCTCCTTGTGATCGGTTGCTCGCGAGATCGGTACTCGTGGCGTGTTAATTGCGATTTTTGTTGATTGCGATGACGCCTGGTGTGTGCTGAGGTGCGACTACCGAGGTTGTTCTGTTGCCTGCGTGCGTTGTTGAGTATGCAGCTGAAGCTTGTGAGTTGGCTACTCATTGGTCGAGAGATTTGCTTCTTCTCGATGTGACTTCGTCTTGGCTTCCTGTGCTTTGATGTCGTCTGTTGCCGTGCTGTTGCTGGTGTTTGTTTGGCATTGGCAATTGCTAGTGTTGGGGAATGTGTCGGCATTCCTGCTGATTGAGTACCCTCTACTCTGCATCTCTTTTCTTGGGTGTTATGCTCTCGAGACGTGTTGGTAGTCCTTGAGATGCGTTCCCCGAGATCGTGGTTGTTGTTTTGGCGCTGTTTCTTTATGATTTTGTGTCTCTGTTTTGGACCAGGTCTTGTCGGTTAGCCTTGCTGTGCTCTTTTTCTAGAGTTAGCTTGCGACTTGATCAGATGTAATATCTGAGTGAGGACTGACTTGATTGTGTTTGTGGTCCAGTGGTGTTGTCGTTGGCGTCCTGTGTGCCAGGTGTTCCCTGTTACCTTTGGCACTGGAGCCGATGATGTGGTCGAGCTGTCAGCTGACAGGATTGTGTCTCCTCGTGTAAGCTGTCGCTTGCCGTGCTGCCGTTGTGTTTCTCGGTCGGTTGTTTGTGGTTGTGGCAGTCGTGTCTCTTTCCCTGTGAGATGTAAGCGACGTTGCCTTGTTTCGGAGGTGTCAGACCTGTGTCCACTTGTGCTATACTCAATCCAAAGCATGTGCTCGTGATTGTGGTCTGACAGTGTTCCTCTGAGCTGTGTTTCTCGAGATTTATGTTGTTGGGTTGTTCTTCCCTGCTTTTCCTTTGTTAGTCCTTAATTTCGAGGGTGAAATTTTTTAAAGGAGGGGAGGATGTAATCCCTAGATCCTTGGTAGGTCTTGCTGGATCTTCATTGGATCTTTTGGATTTGTTTCGGCGAGTTTCGGTTCGCTTTTGTGGCTTCCGAGTTGAGCTTTACGAGCCGTGTGGGTTTTTCTCTCGTACTAGTTACGGAACCCTACGGTGAGTTTGCTTGTCAGTTCCTCAACTCGCGGATGCTACAGCGACGATGTACTCATCGAGCCGGTCGTTTTGACTATTTTTGCGTATTTTTATGAATTTGTGCATTTTCGGCGCATTTTCAAAATTTCCGGAAAGTAGGAAAATTGCCTAATTTCTTTTCTTTTTCTTTCCTTTTCCTCTCTCCTTCTTCTCATTCGCACGCTCACCTCTCTCTCTCCCGTTCTCTCCCGTTCTCCCACCCTCTCGCCTCTGGCTGCAGACTTCAAGAATTGTCGTCCCAGCTGGAGTTGGCCCTGGCGGGTATGGAGCGCGACCGGGACTCTTTCCGGGCGCGAGCTAACGTGGCCGGAGAGCGTGCGGCCAAGCTGGAGGTGGAGGCCCATGCCATGCGGTCCGCGGCCAGGAGATCAAGGATAAACTTGCCAGCTGCGCACGTCCCTGTCTTCGGCCAGCGAGGAGGCTGTGGAGGCCTTCCGCTCCTCCTCGGCTTACAGGGCTGAGCTGAAGGAGGCGGGCTTGGAGTATTACGGGCCGACATGTGACCGCGGCTTCCGAGAGGGCTGTAGTGCTGCCGTGAAGGCCACGGCGAGGCATTTCGACCTCTTGGATGTAGTCCTCCCCACCCTTCAAATCCCTATGGTTCGGAGGCCGACGATGAAGAAGAGGGGCCCGAACCCATAGAGGCGGGTGCTGAGTGGTTGGTGTCTAGCGCGGGTGAGCTAGCGTCCGCAGATGTTGCTGTGGTGGTCTTAACTGACGAGCCACCTTCTCCCAGTGCCATTGCTGTGTGTGCGCCTGCTGAGCCCAGGGCACGTGATGATGTAACCAGGGCAGGTCCTTGAGTGGATGCCCCTAGTTGTCTTTCCTTTTTTCTGTACTTTCCGAGGCAGTAGCCTCCTTTTTTTGTAATTTCTCTTTTTTTTTGGAAATGAAAATCTTCCTCTTATCTGCTAATCTTGAGATTTCTTCCGTGTATATCCCCCCTCCTTAACCATCACGAGATCCTCTAAGGATATGAAGCGGCGTCCTTGGTGAGGGCTCCGAGGGAGCGCGACTTTCGGGATTCGTCGCTTCGATTTCCACGGATTTGATTGAGGCGGTAGGAGTCCTCATACTCCTGGGGGCTTTGCTTTCCCTATAAATGGTGGCTTTCGCAGCTCTCCAGCGATCAGCACTGCACTGGCGAACCTTTGTAGGTAGCCTTCTTAGAGAATGTCCTCAGGAGAGTCCAGTTAATCCTCAGATGACAAATTTCTGCAGGCTCGTCGTCAACCCTTGGTCCAACGGGGAAACCCAGCGCCAGTACCGTGACGGCCATGGCCTGCGCCTGGAGAGGGTGTCCCTGCTCCTGAGCAGTACAGGCTCGGATACCTGGATGGCTGGCGGGAGGCCTTGGAGAAGGTTAACCACTTGTATGTCGGCAGGGGAGTCCTGCTTCTTGAGCAGGATAAGTTCTGTCCTTGAAGGGACGAAAAGTGTCAGGATAATGCCGCTTTCCATTCTTCAGCTAGTTCCCCTTGCTTGTCTTTGCGGTATATAACCGTTGTTTGCTCCTTGCAGGTGCTTGGTAAGATGCTCCTCGTTGCTGGAACATCTTCCTACTCTCTGGTAGGAAGGATCGTAAGGAAGGGTGGAATCCGTTTTCCATTCTTTCACTTGGTAGGCGTGGCCGTGCGGCTTGGACGACGATAGTGGGCACCTCGGTTTGTAGGCAGGGCCAATACGTCTCTCCCTGTCGCTGATGGGGACTTGCCGCGCATTGTCGGCGGCAAGTCACAAGACCACCTCTCCATTCAAGGGGGGCATTGGTTGGTGGCAGCCGGGGTAGCGGGGCCTTGTTCGCCAGTTTGGAGGAATGGCCAGCACGCTGGGGAGGCCTTCATAATGTGTTGGCCTCGTAGTACCGCTGTCGCCCGTTGGCTTGGGTAGGTCGGCTTGTTCCCTGTAACGGGTGGACCTTGCTGGTCTTCCTCCAAGCAGAGGTGGCCAGAGCTACTGGCCTAGTTTTCCTTATGCAGGCCTTCTACCAGTGAAGCCCTTTGTTGGCCTGAGGGCTTTGTCCCTCTTCTCTGGCATAGGAGGCTTCTTTGTAGGTACCCTCCCACAGAACGAAGATGGGTACCTACGCCTGCTTAGAGATTCTGCATGATCATTGATAGAGGATGATGCCAAAGGAGCGAGTTGCCACTGTTGAGCACGTTTTGTTCCTCCATGTACTTGTACTTGGCCCATGTAAGGGTATTTTGCCAATTTCTGATAGCTCGTATTTTGACTAAAGAAATATAAACTCTTTGTTCTGAGCGAATACTGTTGTGTACCTTTTGTCGGCGTGCTTCTGCGTGCTTTCTGGGTGATCCTCTGTGCTCGTATTCCACAGCGTTCGCGTCCTTCACAGGAACCCCTAGGTTTCCGCTTTATTTTTAAGGGGAGCGGTGCTCACCTTTAGGGAACCCTTAGGTTAACTCATTATTTTCAAGGGGAGCAGTGCTCTCGCCTTTAGGGAACAATTACCTTCTCATTTTCAAGGGGAGCGGTGCTCATCCCTAGGGAACCATTAGGTTACCTTCTTATTTTCAAGGGGAGCGGTGCTCGCCTCTAGGGAACCCTTAGGTTACCTCCTTGTTTTCAAGGGGAGCGGTGCTCACCTCTAGGGAACCCTTAGGTCCTTGAGCGGTGCTCACCTCTAGGGAACCCTTAGGTTACCTTCTTATTTTCAAGGGGAGCAGTGCTCTCGCCATTAGGGAACCCTTAGGTTACCTTTTTGTTTTCAAGTGGAGCAGTGCTCACCTCTAGAGAATCCTTAGGTTACCTTCTTATGGTCAAGGGGAGCAGTGCTCTCGTCTTTAGGGAACCCTTAGGTTACCTTCTCGTTTTCAAGGGGTGTAGTGCTCTCGCCTTTAGGGAACCCTTAGGTTACCTTCTCATTTTTAAGGGGAGCGGTGCTCGCCTCAGGGTAACCCTTAGGTTACCTTCTTATTTTCAAAGGGAGCAGTGCTGGCGCCTTTAGGGAACCCTTAGGTTACCTTTTGTGAGTAACTTACCTTAGTGGGGTACGGCTGGTGACGTTTCACTGGAAGTATTTCCTGAGGTTGACGGAGTTCCACGTCCTGGGCACCTCTCTCCCCGCCAGCGTCACTAGCCTGTATGCTCCTTTGCCGAGTGTTTCTGTTACCCGGTACGGGCCCTCCAATTTCGGTGCGAGTTTTCCTACGGCCCCTCGTGGGTCAGCCACGCTTGCTCACCGTAGAACCAGGTCTGCGGGGAAGAAGTGTCGCTCCTTAACCCGGACATTGTAATATTGAGCCAGCTTCTATGCCGCAAGTTTTACCTGGGCGTTTGTTCTTTCTTCTTCGAGCAAGTCCATGTTCTCTCGCATTGCCTGGTTGTTCCTGGCCTCGTCGAAATGTCCCACTCGTAACAAGGGGTTGGATATTTCCACCGGAACCACTGCCTCCGCCCCGTAAGCGAAATGAAAAGGTGTCTCCGTGGTGGCAGCTCTAGCGGTGGTCTGGTGAGCCCATAGAATGTTGGGGATTGAATCAATCCATGCGGCGCCTGCCTAGTCCAGGCGTGTCTTGATGCCATGAAGTAGAGTATGGTTGGTGTTTTCCACCAGCCCGTTGGCTTGGGGATGTCCCACCGAGGTGTAGTGATTCCAGATCCCCAACTCCGAGCACTTCTCTTGCAAGACAGTGCTCGCGAATTGGCTGCTGTTGTTGGTAGTAAGAACCCCTGGGATCCCAAACTGACAAATGATACTTCGTAACACGAATTTCCAGGCTGCCTCGCTTGTTATCTTCCCCAATGGTTCGGCTTCAATCCACTTGGTGAAGTAGTCGATGGCGACTATGAGGAACTTCTTTCTTCCTGGTGCTTCAGGGAAGGGTCCCAGTATGTCGATCCCCCACCGAGTGAATGGACGGGACTTCGTCAAGGCGTGGAGCTGCGTTGCTGGCTGGTGGTGCAGGTGGGAATACTTTTGGCATTGGGGGCACCTTTGGACATAGTTGAGGCGGTCTTGTTGCAAGGTGGGCCACCAATACCCTTGTCGGATCAGCGTCCTTGGGAGTGCTTGCCCTCCCACATGGCTTCCACAGAGTCCTTCATGGACTTCTTGGATGGCCTGGTTGGCTTCCGTGTGGAAGAGGCACTTGAGTCGAGGAGCAGACAGAGACCGGTAGTATAAATGTCCCACCATGGTGAAGTGGGCCGCTCTTTCCCGCGTGCGCCGAGCTTCGGCGTGGTCGCTCGGGAGCTGTTGTCGAAGGAGGAAATAGAGCAGGGGATCCATCCAGGAAGGCTCGTGGTCGATGGTGTTTACCTGGAATGTTGGATCATCTATGGTCGGTGCTGACAGTTCCTCTATCAGGATCGATTTGGAACTGGAGACTATAGTGGCTGACGCTAGGCGGGAGAGGGCGTCTAATCGGACGTTCTCCTCGCGTGGGATGTGGACCACTTCAAAGTGGGTGAATTCTTTTGCCGCGTCCTTGGCCTTCTCTAAGTATTTCATTATGGAGGGGTCGCGGGTGTCGAACTCCCCCCTGACCTGGTTGGCGATGAGCATGGAGTCGATGTATGCTCGCACGCTTGACGCCCACAGGTGTTTCACCATGCGCAACCCGGATAGGAGCGTCTCGTACTCGGCCACATTGTTTATGGTCGGGAAGTTGAAGCGTAGGGTGTACTTTAGCTCCACTCCCTCTGGTGAGAGTAGGACCAACCCTACGCCGCTGCCCGCAGCGTAGGATGATCCGTCGACGTATAGTTCCCAGGCGGGCCCCGAGGACTTCTCGGTTGATTCTTCGGCGGGTAGGGTGCATTCGGCAATGTAGTCCGCGAGAGCCTGGGCCTTGATCGTTCTCCTCGGTCGGAACCTGATGTCGAATTCTCCCAATTCGATGGCCCACTTGACCAGTCTCCCGGACGCATCAGGGTTCTGAAGGATTTGTCGGAGGGGCTGATCGGTGAGGACAACGATCGGGTGGCCCAAGAAGTATGGCCGTAGCTTGTGAGCAGCTGTAATCAGTGCGAGGGTGAACTTTTCGATCCGCAAATACCAGAATTCCGGTCCTTGCAATGCTCGGCTGACATAGTAGACATGCTTCTTGACTCCCGTCTCCTCCCGTGCGAGCACATCACTCATAGTGCTGGGCGTGTTAGAACCAAACGAGGCCCAGCTCATCCAAGTGATAGCCTCACAGGGCCCACTTAGGATAAAAAGCCCAATAAGATTACTCGGGGTCAAACCCTTCCTCGGCGGCCCTTAGGCTCGGAAGGCCCGAACGTCGGTCAGAACGGAGGAAGACCCATGCTTGAGTTATCCCTTCACCGGGATAGAGGCAAGCGCTCAACGCCCACTCCGACCTACGTTCATCCGAGCGATGCCTATCACCCGGACAGGGTTGGCACCCTTCATGCTTGGATCGACCGATGATTGCTTATCCACGCTGCCGTTGAGAAACCCATTATGAGTAGGAGTTTAAGAGGATAAGGGACCCATGACTCCTCATGGCTATAAAGACCCCACGATGAGGACGTAACTCCCACCTGAAACTCCTTAGCTTACGAGACTCATGAGGCTAGCGTACTATTTAAACATGGGACTCCCTCCAACGAAAGGTAAAGGGCTAACACACGCCAAAACACCCTGAGCAAGAACCACTTCACCATCTTGGTGTATAGGGATCTCGCGCCTTTCTTTTTCTCCTCCCTTCAGAGCTTCAACCATTGCTCTACTGACTTAGGCATCGGAGGGTTTTCCCCAGGGAACCATCCCTGGGCCCCCTGATCCGTTTCCCTTTCTTGCAGTTCACTATTCGGTGATCATCCCCCAGCTCAGCTCCAGTGCGAGATTACGCCTCTCCATCGGGTGTCCCGGGCATTGTCAACCTCATGGTGCAGTGTGCTCGCTGGCATGAGCACGTTGGGGAGCTCGGTCTTGAGACCGTACACGAGCTGACGACCATCGCTGCGAGGAGTGTGTGCCTGATTGTCAGCACCGTCGGGCTGCGGAGGCACCGCTTCCTTGATGCCGCTCTTGAGCTGGCGGCCAGTCGGGCCCTTCAGGCAGAGGCCGAAGGGCGTTTGAAGGTGTCCGAAGTTGCGAACGCCGGACTTCAAGAACAGTCGTCCCAGCTGGAGTTGGCCCTGGCGGGTATGGAGCGCGACCGGGACTCTTTCCGGGCGCGAGTTGAGGCGGCCGGAGAGCATGCGGCCAAGCTGGAGGTGGAGGCCCGTGCCATGGGGGCCCGTGGCCAGGAGATCGAGGCAGAACTCGCCAGGCTATGCACTTCCCTATCTTCAGCCAGCGAGGATGCTGTGGAGGCCTTCCGCTCCTCCTCGGCTTACCGAGCCGAGCTGACGGAGGCGGCCTTGGAGTACTACAGGCCGGCACGTGACCGCGGCTTCCGGGAGGGCTGGAGTGCTGCCGTGAATGCCACGGCGAGGCATTTCAACCTCGTGGATCTAGTCCTCCCCCCTTCAAATCCCTATGGTTCGGAGGCCGACGATGAAGAAGAGGGGACCGAACCCATAGTGGCGGGCGCCGAGCGACCAGTGTCGAGCGCGGGCGAGCAAGCGCCCGCGGATGTTGCTATGGTGGTCTTAACTAACGAGCCACCTTCTCCAAGTGCCGCTGCTGTGCGTGCGCCTGCTGCACCCAGGACACATGATGATGTAACTGGGGTAGGTCCTTGAGAGGATGCCCCTAGTTGTCTTTCCTTTTTTCTGTACTTTCCGAGGCAGCAGCCTCCTTTCCACGGATTTGATTGAGGTGATAAGAGTCGTCATACTCCTGGGGGCTTTGCTTTCCCTATAAATGGTGGCTTTCGCAGCGCTCCAGCGATCAACACTGCACTAGCGAACCTTTGTAGGTAGCCATCTTAGAGAATGTCCTCAGGAGAGTCCGGTACTTCCTCGGATGACGAATTTCTACAGGCTCATCGTCAACCCTTGGTCCTCTGGGGAAACCCAGCGTCGGTACCGTGGCGGCCGTGGCCTACGCCTGGAGACGGTGTCCCTGCTCCTGAGCAGTACAGGCTCGGATACTTGGATGGCTGGCGGGAGGCCTTGGAGAAGGTTAACCGCTTGTATGCTGGCAGGGGAGTCCTGCTTCTTGAGCCAGATAAGTTCCATCCTGAAGGGACGAAAAGTGTTAGGGTAATGCCGCTTTCCATTCTTCAGCTAGTTCCCCTTGCTTGTCTTTGCAGTATATAACCGTTGTTTGCTCCTTGCAGGTGCTTGGTAAGATGCTCCTCGTTGCTAGAACATCTTCCTACTCTCTGGTAGGAAGGATCGTAAGGAAGGGTGGGATCTGTTTTCCATTCTTCCACTTGGTAGGCGCGGCCGTGCATCTTGGACGATGGCGGTGGGCTCCTCGGTTTGCAGGCAGGGCCAGTACGTCTCTCCCTACCGCTGATGGGGACTCGCCGTGCGTTGTCGGCATCAAGTCACAAGACAACCTCTCCATTCAAGGGAGGCATTGGTGGCAGCCGGGGTAGCGGGGCCTTGTTCGCAATTTTGGAGGCATGACCAGCACGCTGGGGAGGCCTTCATAATGTGTTGGCCTCGTAGTACTGTTGTCGCCCGTTGGCTTGGGTCGGTTGGCTTGTTCCCTATAACGGGAGGACCTTGCTGGTCTTCCTCCAAGTAGGGGTGGCCGGAGCTACTGGCCTAGTTTTCCTTGTGCAGGCCTTCTACCAGTGAAGCCCTTTGTTGGCCTGAGGGCGTTGTCCCTCTTCTCTAGCATAGGAGGCTTCTTCGTAGGTACCTTCCCACAGAACGAAAATGGGTACCTACGCCTGCTCAGAGATTCTGCATGATCGTTGATAGAGGACGATGCTGAAGGAGCGAGTTGCCACTGTTGAGCACGTTTTGTTCCTCCATGTACTTGTACTTGGCCCATGTAAGGGTATTTTGTCAATTTCTGGCCGCTTGTATTTTGACTAAAGAAATATAAATTCTTTGTTCTGAGCGAATACGGTTGTGTACCTTTTGTCGGAGTGCTTCTGCGTACTTTCTGGGCGATCCTCCGTGCTCGTATTCCACTGCGTTCCCGTCCTTAACAGGAACCCTTAGGTTTTCACTTTGTTTTTAAGGGGAGCGGTGTTCGCCTTTAGGGAACTCTTAGGTTACCTCATTATTTTCAAGAGGAGCAGTGCTCTCGCCTTTAGGGAACGCTTAGGTTACCTTCTCATTTTCAAGGGGAGCGGTGCTCTCGCCTTTAGAGAACTCTTAGGTTACCTTCTTGTTTTCAAAGGGAGCAGTGCTCGCGCCTTTAGGGAACCCTTAGGTTACCTTCTTGTTTTCAAAGGGAGCAGTGCTTGCGCCTTTAGGGAACCCTTAGATTACCTTTCATGGGAAACTTACCTTAGTGGGGTACGGCTGGTGACGTTTCACTGGAAGTATTTCCCGAGGTTGACGGAGTTCCACGTCCTGGGCACCTCTATCCCCCCGAGCGTCACTAGCCTGTATGTTCCTTTTGCCGAGTGCTTCTGTTACCCGGTACGGGCCCTCCCAGTTCGGTGCGAGGTTTCCTGTGGCCCTTCGTGGGTCAGCCACGATTGCTCACCGAAGAACCAGGTCTCTGGGGAAGAAGTGTTGCTCCTTAACCTGGGTATTGTAATATTGAGCCAAACTTCTGCTAATATGCCGCAAGTTTTACCTGGGCATTGGTTCTTTCTTCTTCAAGCAAGTCCAGGTTCTCTCGCATTACCTGGTTGTTTCTGGCCTCGTCGAAATGTCCCACTCGTAACAAGGGGTTGGATATTTCCACCGGAACCACTGCCTCCGCCCCGTAAGCGAGATGAAAAGGTGTCTCCCCAATGGCGGCTCTAGCGGTGGTCTGGTGAGCCCATAGAATGTTGGGGATTGAATCAATCCATGCATCGCCTGCCTGGTCCAGGCGGGTCTTGATGCCATGAAGTAGAGTACGGTTGGCATTTTTCACCAGCCCGTTGGCTTGGGGATGTGTCACGCCCCGAACCGATAGCAGCGGGAAGCGATGCTCGGAACATGGCAGTTAACAGTCATGATAACAAGAGCGAAAATAAATAACCACAATTAAACATATGGAGGCCATACACATTGTGAAGATATGAACTTTTATTAATGTTTGAAATTTTAAATATAATTTGACTCACTTTTACAATATTAGACTCAAATTAAAGGAGGAAATAACAAAGGGAGAAGAAAAAAAAAACCAGACTCACGACACTAGCTAGACTCAAGAAGATAAAAAGACAGACTCTGATCTCTAGGTTCCAGGTTCACTCGATCACACTGACCCGATCCTCATTTGTAATGTTCTGTTTATCGCGTTACCTGAAAAGGATTGGAAGTCGGGGTAAGCAAGAAGCTTAGTAGGAATTATACTCTATCGTCAGACATAGTTTAAGTGATTACCCAATTAATGAATATGCATGATTAACGCGAGAAAAATAAGTAGAACTAAATAATCATCAAGATTCAAAGAGTAACGATAATTAAATGGAAGAAATAATTACATGTCGAGATATCAAGCAAGATTAACAAGATTTTCTAGTGAATGACCATTTACATGTCAATTTGAGTCATGTCAAGCAAGCAAGCAAGTACTTCATGCTTTAAGCATGAATAATAAGCTTCACGAGAATGTGGAATGCCCTAGACTTGACAAGCTAGTCATGCACCGGTGACAATGCCACACCTAGTCATTCACCTCCCCAGGGATCAAGTACTCTTCGGGTGCTCCTCCCAGGACCAGACTGGGCCCTTCATTTGTTTGCCTTGGCATTGATTTGTTTGGATCGCAGATCTCACGAATCTAGACATCCACAATATTTAATGGCCAAGAGTTCCAAGGTCAAGTTCATGTAGTCAAGGTAAAGGACGTAAGAATAATGATTCTTAAGAGTCCAAACAATAAGCTCCTTAATCGAGAGGAATAGTTATTCCAAATGACTATAATTGACGATCAATAGACCTAACAATTGACGATCATAGCCTAGATAGGCTAGAGTAGCTCACACAATTCGAAATCATGAAATAATTACTTTTCAGAAAACTATATTATACACGGTCGGAAATGGGTCGCTCAATATTTATACGATCTCATATGGGCCGCACTATCAGGAACTGGGCTGGAGATCAGCCTCTACGAGGTCAAGGATAAACGGTCCAAGATGGGCCTTTCAACCACAAGCACGGTCAAGCATGGGCCGCACAAGGCCAGAACGACTAAAGCTCAAGAAGGAGATAAACGGGCTCCAAAGGGCCACACAAAGATGAACGGTCAGAAATGGGCCGCACAGGGCCAGAAGTTCTTGAAGTATAAGAACATGATATACGGTCCAGACAGATCCGCTCATAGTCTGAACGGTCCAACATGGGCCGCATGTCAGTTCTACGGGCAACTATAGTCCGCACAACACTGGCCTATCAATAGGCTAGAAATTCGCCCAAGTGGATCCCGGGCTGCCATAGGCAGGGTGGAACTGAGCCAGAGTCTAGCCCACTGTCTGCTGATCGGCCTAGGGTCCATTGGGTCAGGCAAATCAGGAATCTGTCGAAGATAGATCAAGGATAAACGACCAAGATTAAATGGCCATGAGCCAGAGATAAACGGTCTCCACTGGGCTGCTCAGGGAGATATGCGGTCGACTAGCGGCCGCTCAAGTCCCTGCTAGTCCAATTCGGACAATGACTCAAATCACAGCGGTTCGATTGAGTCCAAAATCAATTCTAAGGGATAATAATGGTTCGAGATTAACGGTTCAGGTCTAAGGTTAACAAGTGTAAACCTAATAGCCATTTCAATTATAAATGATTCACACTTAATATTGACATTCATTGGAAAGATGAATCAAGATCAAGCTCAAATTAAATTAATCAGCAAGAATTAGTTACTGTCATGAATTACAGTTTATTAGGTGTGTTGCTAACATGCAATTAACACTAATATACTAACAGAACATGCTAAAATGACAATTTAATCTGTTCTGCTAACGATGTGTGGTCGGTTCTGGACCTCACATCCCCATGGACGGTCATAGACAGGCCGCTCATACCCCCTCAGGTCCGAAGGCCTGCTGGAGATGGACGGTCGGTAGGGTGCCGCTGGAAGAGATGTGCGGTCTGGAGCTAGCCACAGGACAGACATGCGATTGGTATCCGGCCGCACGTACCAGGAAAACGACCAGAGATAGAAACCGTTAAACGGTCCACGAGAGGCCGCCTGTCTTGGATGTGCGGTCTATCATGTGGCCGCACAAGTCCAGACATGTCGCTGCCCTTTCACCTTGCCCGACTCCGGCGAGGTTTCTAGGGTCAAAACTAAAACATGGAATTCACACGATATAAAGCATGATATTTGGGGCTTTTACTACCAAAAGAAAGAGCATGAAAAACTCTACGAGATGCATGAATCAATTTCATATTTACTCTCTTAAGTCTCTACTTAAATCGAAGAGGAACAAAGTTAACCCTAATTTGACATACTTCTACTAAACCTCAAAATACTCGCAGGATACTACATGATATTTGGGGCTTTATATACCAAAAGAAAGAGGACTTGATGCTGAACATTTTGATATATTACTAGAGGTTTGAGCCCGAGAGAACCTACCTCAATCAGGGAAGAAAGGAAGAAAAAGGAGGAAGACGCGCTAGGTACCCCACGTCGGAGATCACTGGAATTCACCCTCGTCCAAGGTTCTCATCAGCCGCCACAGCTTCCAAATAAAACTAGGGTTCCTAAGGAGCATTTTTATAGGTTGCACACCTTCTAGAGTGTTCTATGCAGGGAGAATTCGTCCACGCAAGTCGGGTTAATGTGAACGCCGCCGCAAAAGTTGACTCGATCCAAACTCCGCCGATGGCATCTCCGAGGATTAGGGTTTCGGGAGATTAAGAGAGGGAAAATGATCCTCTCATCCTAGCCTTTCATTTGCCACCGGTTTAGGCTCATTTGATGGAGTATTGGGCTCGAATTTCGCGTTTCAAGGTATGGTTAACTAAGTGTTTAATTTGGGCTTAATCTACTAATTCGGCCTACTAAGGGATTTTATTTGGGTTGGCCACAGAAGATAAGTTTGTTAAATGTGTTATCCTCTACAAGAATATAATTTTTTAGGATTTTTATAAAATAGTTGAAATATAACTTATTCTATTTATTAAGGAATTATTCTAATTACTTGCTAATTAATTTCTCGAAAAAAAATCGGGGTATTACAGGATGTCCCACCAAGGTATAGTGGTTCCAAATCCCCAACTCCGAGCACTTCTCTTGAAAGATAGTGCTCGCGAACTGGCTGCCGTTGTCGGTAGTAAGAACATTTGGGATCCCAAACCGACAAATGATGCTTCGCAACACGAATTTCCAGGCTGCCTCGCTTCTTATCTTCCCCAATGGTTCGGCTTCAATCCACTTGGTGAAGTAGTCGATGGCGACTATGAGGAACTTCTTTCTTCTTGGTGCTTCAGGGAAGGGTCCCAGTATGTCGACCCCCCACCGAGCGAACGGACGGGGCTCCGTCAAGGCGTGGAGCTGCGTTGGTTGCTGGTGGTGCAGGTGGGAATACTTTTGGCATTGGGGGCACCTTCAGACATAGTTGAGGCGGTCTTGTTGCAAGGTGGGCCACCAATACCCTTGTCGGATCAGCGTCCTTGGGAGTGCTTGCCCTCTCACATGGCTTCCGCAGAGTCCTTCATGGACTTCTTGGATGGCCTGGTTGGCTTCCGTGGGGAAGAGGCACTTGAGTAGAGGAGCTGACAGGGACCGGCGGTATAGCCGGCCGTCCACCATGGTGAAGTGGGCCGCTCTTTCCCGCGTGCGCCGAGCTTCGGCGTGGTCGCTCGGGAGCTATTGTCGAAGAAGGAAATCTCGCAGGGGATCCATCCAGGAAGGCTCGTGGTCGATGGCGTTTACCTGGAATGTTGGATCATCCATGCTCGATGCTGACAGTTCCTCTTTCAGGATCGATCTGGAACAGGAGACTGTAGTGGCTGAGGCTAGGCGGGAGAGGGCGTCTGCTCAGACGTTCTCCTCGCGTGGGATGTGGACCACTTCAAAGTGGGTGAATTCTTTTACCGCGTCCTTGGCCTTCTCTAAGTATTTCATCATGGAGGGGTCGCGGGCTTCGAACACCCCCTTGACCTGGTTGGCGATGAGCATGGAGTCGCTGTATGCTCGCACGCTTGACGCCCCCAGGTGTTTCGCCATGCGCAACCCAGAGAGGAGCGCCTCGTACTAGGCCACATTGTTTGTGGTCGGGAAGTTGAAGCGTAGGGCGTACTATAGCTCCACCCCCTCTGGTGAGAGTAAGACCAAACCCGCGCCGCTGCCCGCAGCGCAGGACGATCCGTCGACGTATAGTTCCCAGGCGGGCCCCGAGGACTTCTTGGGTGAGTCTTCGGCGGGTAGGGTGCATTCGGCAACGAAGTCCGCGAGAGCCTGGGCCTTGATCGCTATCCTCGGTCAGAACCTGATGTCGAATTCTCCCCATTCGATGGCCCACTTGACCAGTCTCCCGGACGCATCAAGGTTCTGAAGGATTTGCCGGAGGGGCTGATCGGTGAGGGCGACGCCGTAGCTTCCGAGCAGCTGTAATCAGTGCGAGGGTGAACTTTTCGATCCGCGAATACCGGAATTCCGGTCCTTGCAATGCTTGACTGACATAGTAGACAGGCTCCATGACTCCCGTCTCCTCCCGTGCGAGCACAACACTCATAGTGCTGGGCATTACGGATAGGTACAAGAGCAGCTGTTCCCCCCCTTGGGGTTTGGCGAGGACAGGAGGTGTAGTTAGGTAGCGTTTCAGTTCTTCGAATGCCTGTTCGCACCCCTGGTACCAGTCGATCCATCCCTTCTTCTCCGGTGCCTTGTTGGCTTGCTTGATCAGCTAGAAGAAGGGCAGACATCGTTCGACGGCTCGGGATAAGAACTGGGCCAAAGTAGCGACGCGCCCGGTGTGGCACTATATGTCCCTCACCCGTTTAGGTCGCTCCATCTCCAACACTGCTCTGATCTGGTCGGGGTTGGCTTCGATTCCTCGGTGGGTGACGAGGAAACCTAAGAACTTACCTGACCGTACCCCGAATGCACATTTAGCAGGGTTGAGTTTCATGTTCTACCTTCTGAGCGTGGCGAAGGTCTCCACCAAGTCGCGCAAGTGTTCGGCCGCTCTGAGGCTTTTCACGAGCATGTCGTCGATGTAGACCTCCATATTGCGGCTGATCTGTGAGTCAAACATATGGTTAACTAGGCATTGATACGTAGCTCCGGTGTTCTTCAGCCTGAATGGCATGTGAGTGTAGCAGTATAAGCCATGGTCGGTGATGAATGTGGTCTTGTCTTGGTCGGGCTGGTGAATGCTGATCTGATGGTACCCAGAATGGGCATCGAGGAAGCTCAGCATTTCGTGCCTGGTCGTGGCATCGACTAGCTGGTCGATCTGTGGCATGGGGAAGCTGTCTTTGGGCGTGGCCTTGTTGAGATTAGTGTAGTCCATGCACATTCGCCACTTCCCGTTGCTTTTAGGCACCAAGACTACGTTGTCTACCCAATCCGGATACTGGGTAGGTCGAAGTAGCCCAGATCGCAATTTTTCTCCCACATGTGCTTTGATGATGGCTTGTCGCTCGGGGTTGCATCGCCTTTGGCGTTGCTGTACCGGGCGGCAGGTGGGGTCCAACCTTAGTTGGTGCGTGATGACCTCCGGGGGAATCCCGGGAAGCTCATCTTCGGACCAAGCGAACACGCCCTGATTGGCCGTGCGGAAGCTTGCGTACGGTTGCTTATCGTGCTCGGCCAAAGTAGCGCGAATCTTTAGTGATCTGCTCGGGTCATCCCCAACCTGGATGAGGTATAAATCCTCGGCTGGTGCACTCATGCTCAGACCCGGATCTTCGGTCCTCGCCTTCTTTTCTGGAGGCATCTCTTCAGGACGTCGATCATGGGTGGAGATAAGGTAACACCTTCTGGATTCCCGTTGATCCCCTCGGACTTCCCCTACCCCGCGTGGGGTGGGGAACTAAAGCTACTAGTGGTAGGAGGAAGGCACGCCTCGGGGCGTGCCAAGGATTTTTCGGCCGATGATGGCATTGTACCCTGTCATCGCACGAACCACAGTAAAGTCGGCGAGGAAGGTTACCTCTTTGGGTGCCGTCCCGAACGTAATCGAGAGCAAGATGCATCCTTCCGGGTGGACAGTCGTGCCGGAGAATCCATACAGCGGTGTGTGCAATGGCGCGAGTCGTGACACGTCTACACCCATGAGCACAAGATAGTCGTACGCAATAACATCGGGTCCACTTCCATTATACACCAGGATGCGTCGTACAGTACATTGATTAATGGTGGCGGAAACCACCAAAGCATCAGAATGGGGCGTCGTGACGCCTTCAAGGTCATCCTCGGAGAAGACTATGGGGTCTCCCGGGTGACCTGAGGGGGAAAGTTCCCTTGGGGTACCATCGCCTCGGTCTGCCGTGTTGATGGCCGTCGCATACCGACGTCTTCTGCTCGCGCTATCTCCCCCCCCGGCGGGCCCTCCAGAGATCATCATGATCTCCTTTTTGTTGAGCCGATTGTCGATCGGGGGAGGCGTCTTCTGTCGTCTTTCGGCGACCTTGGCGAGGAACTTGTCGAGGAGTCCCCTGCGGATGAGATCCTCGATAGCGTCCTTCAGGTTGATGCAGTCGGCGGTGTTGTGGCCATGGTCCCGGTGGAAGTGGCAATACTTCTTCTTATTCCGCGAGTTGGGATCCGACTTCATCCGCGAAGGCCACTTGAGAAATGGCTCCTCGTGGATCTCCATTAGGATCTGGTCGGGTGGGGCCGTTAGGGGTGTATAGTGGCGGTAGCCACCCCTTTCCTTCTCGGAGCGATCGCGGTGGTCCCCATCGCATCGCTCCCGTTTGCTCTGACCCTCTCGTGGCAGGTTGGCAGCTCTCTTGCGATCGGGCTGGTCGGTCCCAGTCGCACGGCGCAGGGCCTCGATGTTCTCCTCGCAACGCGCGTGCTTCTGGGCGAGCGCGAGGAGATCTGGAAGGGTCGTCGGGGCTTCGACTCCAAGGTCTCGCCGGAGGATGTGGTCCCGCGTCCCCTGGGTGAGTGCCGTGGGGGCGATGTCGACGTCGAGATGGGGGATACGGAGTGTCTCCGCACGGAAGCGGGAGACGAAGTCCCATAGCGCTTCTTCCTTCCCCTGCCTGAGGGTGAGCAGGGTTACAGCAGACTTGGCTACCTTTCGGTAGCCCACGAAGTTCTCCCTGAATAGCTTCTTGAGCTACTGGAAGGAGGAGATTGTCCCAGCCGGTTGGGACTAGAACCACGCTCAGGAGTTCTCCCAGAGGGTCGTAACGAACGCCAAGTATTTCATGGTGTCCGAGGCCCGGTGAAACACCAGGTGGGACTCAAAGCCGTGCAGGTGGTTGGCTGGGTTGGTGGTGCCATCGTAGGAGGCAAATGATGGCAGCTGAAGCTTCGGCGGGATGGGGGCTTCCATGATTTCCCTGGAGAAAGGAGCGAGGAAGTCTTGATCGTCGTCGATGAGGCCGTGATTCTTGGCGGCTAGGAGGACGTCGTCTAGGTACCAGACCTTGTCCTCTATCTCCTCGAATCGTTGGTGCCGACGGTCCATGTCCGGGTTGAAATGGAGTGGGCTGCGTACCTTAGGCGTAGGTACGCTGCATGACCGTCGGGGCCTTGCGACGGAGGCGTGGGATACCTCCCGTACCAGCTGGAAATTTTCTCAGGCCTGGCCTCCTTCGCCCTCCCGTCGCTCGGGTGGGGCGTATTGGGGCCTCTGGTCTCGCAGCTCTCGGCAGAATTCCGCTAGGGCTCGGACTTCCTGGCGGAGCTCATCTCGGTCACTAGGGGTGACGTCTTGTCAGGGGCGCACGGAAGAAGCTTCCTGCGATCCCCGGCGAGAGTTGGGTCCCTGATGGGAACCCTGCCCCCGGTTGCTGGCGTTGCGGAGGCTTCCAGGGGTGCCATAGCTTTTCGCTCGTGTTCCCACAGACGGCGCAAAGAAGTGTAGCGGCATGAAAATGGTTCCTAGACCACGTACCACCTTCTCTATTTATTTGTTGGGGAAGTCATCTCGTGCCCGTGGAGCCCTGCACACACCAAGAAACTAGAAGGGCGTCAGAAACAGTCCCGGGTGTTACCCCGGGGGACAACCCTCCGATACTGAAGTCAGGAAGGGATTAATGAGCAATAGAGAAGAGCGAGGTAAGAGAGAAGTAGAAGCTGTTGTGCCCCTTAGGCACAAGCATGTGCTATGTTGATTTGATGATAGCAATGCTGTTTTGTTTTGATGATTGCAACACAGTGAGTGCATTATGATATTATGTTTTTTATATGATGATGGCATGTTGATTTGAATGCATATCACTCATTATGTTCTGTGGAGAAGGCATGAGATGTTTATAACTGATATACTCTGTGGTGTATGCATATAACTGATATATTTCGTGGAGATTGCTTGAGTGTGCTTGATTTATGGAGAATGCTTGAGTAAGTTATATCTGATCTGTTCTGTGCATGAGTGTGCTGGTTCTGTGGGTCGACCCCCCCTCAGATGCATTTCTGAAGTCTACACATTACTGTTCATGCATTCACTGTCAAGTCTACACATTGCTGGGTCTTCATGCATTAACTCCTAGTTTGTACATCGCTCAAAGATTTCCAAGTCTGTACAGCCAATGCACTCAATTGAAGTCTATACATTCCTGCATAAGTGTGCTTCACGTTTTGTTAATGTCTATACACACACACTGCAGCTCTCACATAGCAAGTCTGTACATTGCATCATCTTGTTCATGCAGTGTCTTGGTGAAGTCCACACATCGCTGTGGTCTATGCATCTCACAAGTCTATACACTCTTCAGTTGGCTTCAACTGAAGTCTGTACATCGGCATGCATTATGTCAAGTGTACACAGAGCTGTTTGCATCGTTCATAAAATCCATACATTCACTGAAGATTGCTTAGCTGAAGTGTGTACATTGCATTGCATTGGAAGTATGTACAACGGACTGCTTTAGGCAAAGTCTGTACATCACTGTAGTTGCATCGTCTGATGCAGCGTCTCATTCAAGTATGTACAGCCAATGCATTACATTAAGTCTATACATTTGCACTGTAGATGCACGCACTCAAAGTCCATAAGTCTATACACTGCACTGTTCATGCACAGTGTCTGTGTCTCATGCATCGTCTATGCAATGTCCATACATTGCGTTTAAAGTCTGTACATCGGTCCGTCTCTGTTAGCGTCTAAGGCTTTGAGCAAAGTCTATATAGACCCCACCGTCTCATTCAGCGTCTGAGGCTTGCAAAGTCCATACATTGGTCGGTGGAAAGTCTGTACATTGGCTTCACATTTTCTTTGAAGTCTGTACATTGAACTAGGTAAAGTCTATACATCGTTGCTTGCCAAAGTCTGTACATTGGCATCTGTTCCTACGTTGCAACTCCAAGTCTGCACATTGGAGTCTTTACCTACGATCAGCTTTGAAAGTCTGTACATTGGGAGCTTTACCGACGTTGCCTTGCCAAAGTCTACACACTGTGAATCTTCAAGTCTGTACAGACTTCGCCTTGTTTCAAGTCTGTACATCGTCCAGCTCTTTGGCAAAGTCTACACATCTTAAAGTCTGTACATCCGTTAGGCTTGCTCATGCATTGTTCTTCTGAAGTCTGTACAGCCGTGGCTTCTGCCTCAAAGTCTGTACATTTGCTTCAAAGGTGAACTCTATACATTGTGCATCCTTGGGTTAAAGTCCATTCATTGGAAGTCTGTACAGAGTTTCTCTTGGCTTTAAGATGAAGTCTGAACATTGCATAGTCTGTACATTGCTTCTTCAGTCTGCCTCGGCCAAGTCCATACATTGCTTGCTTAGCAGACTGTGAAGTATATACATCGGTTGTCCAGCAGCAGACTGCTCAAGTCCATACATTGGCTGCATCATATGCATTGAAGTCTGCACATTGCTGAATGCTCTTCAAGTGTGCACATTCGTTCTAAGGCATAGTCTATACATTGTGCATATTAGTCTATACATCGTTCATGAAGACTGAACAACGAGCAAGTGTGTACATCGGACTAGTCTGCTGGCTAAGTCTGTACACTACTGTACGTTGTGTTCTTCAATGTCTGAACATTGCTTCAGCGTTTGGCTTCAGCCAAGTCTATACATCGACTGGCAGTCTTCAGCTAAGTTTATACATTGCTTCACAACGTGAAGTCTATACAATGCCATAGCTCTACTTATGCGAAGTATATACATTGCTTTAGCTTCGTAGAGTCTATACACTGCTTCAGCTTTGCCTTGATCAAGTCTGTTCAGAGCTCCCGTGTTCAAGTATGTACATCCCTTCATATAGAAAGTCTATACAGCCTTTTGCTTCGCCAAAGTCTGTACATTGGTCTGCATTCCCCTTGGACATCAAAGTCTGTACAGCCTTGTCTTTGGCAAGTCTGCGTAGTGAAGTCCATGCACTCGAGTTCACAGTGTCTTCATGAAGTCTATACAACGCACTTTACATTACAAGTCTATACATCATGATCGTCTTTACAAGTCTATACGGAGCTCTTCACTTAACCTAATATTCCGATACTCTATCTGACAGGTGCTCTGCTCGTGGAGGCTAATGAAGGGCACGTGATCCGAGGCTGGAAGGGCAGACAGGATCGTGACACGTGTGCTGAAGCTGGCTGAGAGACTGACACGTGGTCCAAGGTTTTTGGGCGGGAGATGTGGAGAGCACACGCCCTAGCTGCTGCTGCTGCTGCTATATATATGAGTCTTTGTCTTCAGATGAAGCGTGATCGAAGTGGAGAAAGAAAAAGTAGTAGTGCAGAGACTTCGATCTAGCAGAAGAGAAGAAGAAGAGTGAAGAGAGCAGAAGAGGAAAGAAGAGAGAAGAGAAGAGAAAGAGAAGAAGAGCAGAAGATAAAGAAGAGAAAGAGAGAGATAGAGAGCTCGAGTTGAGAAAGAGAGAGAGGTTGAGGTTGTCTGGCTTTTGGATCAAATCCAAGCGAGAACTGCTCCTTCGAGAGCTATATTTGTGCTTCATTATTTCAGCTTTCCGTTGTTGTTTTGTCTATCTTTTATTTTATCTTTTATCATTTCTTCAAGCTGTTAGTCAGCGGATGCAGTGGAGGTCTCCACTGGACAGGTAAAGCTGTAATCCTCAGCTGGCGAGACTTGGGGCAAGCTATGAGGCCCAGCTGATGTAGGCAAGCTGTGATGCCCAACTGTTCAAGCTGTGAGTCAGCAAGAAGCCACACTCGGGTTGAGTGTGGGGTGGATGTAGGTCTGCTGGACCGAACCACCTAAAAACCCTCTTGCATTGTGGTTTGTTTTGTTCTATTTGTGCTTCCGCTAGATGAATGCATAGGGGCGCTCAACTGTCTGCTTATAGGTTCAGTAGATGAGTGTTCTAATTTGTCTTGTTAGCATTCCAGTTTTTAAGTGAGCGAAATCTTATATTGGGTGATGGTTTTTAATTGGGCGAATTTTTAAAGGGCTATATTCATTCACCCCCCCTCTGAATACTGCACCGAACCCAACACTTGGTATCAGAGCAGGTTGCTGTGCATAGGATCTAACAATCCGCAACAGTTCCTGCTAGCTTTTAGTGCACATCAGAGTGGTCTTCTTCTGCTCGTTGATTTGTTTCACTATCTTACTGCTTTACTTTGATCATTTGATTTAGTGCATTTCTGTTTGGTGCATTTCAGAGTGGGCTTTCTGTGCTCGTTGTTTAGTATCACTGAGTTAGTGCTTTGCCGTGCTTATCTGGTTGTGGTGTTTTCTTGTCGATGGCTTTGTGCTTTGAGTCTGCTTGTTATCTGCTTTGATGGCTAATCCTCCGATATTCAGAGGTGATGACCTTGGCCCATGGCTGGAAAAGTTGCATTGGTATGTAAGCACAACCGATCCTGACTTGTGGAAGGTAATAACTCACGGTCCACAGAAATTGTCGAAGGATAAATCCAAATGGACCAAGAAGGATAAGCTGAAAGACTCTGTCAATAATAGAGCTGTAGTTTTATTAAAAGAATCAATTGACAGATCTCTAATTGAATGCATTTCCTCTTGTAGGTCAGCCAAAGACATTTTGGAAAAACTAAAGCTAATCAGGAATCACAGCAAATGCTTGATGGCTGATCAGAGAAATACTAATGATGAAACTTCATCCGAGGTAAGCTCTGAATCTGGAGAACTTTCAATTGATGACCTATGGAATATAAATGAGGAACTTAATAATAGATGTGAACAATTGAAATCTGAGAATAAGAGATTGAAAAAGAAATGTGATCAGATAACTTTGAAAGTTCATTGTAAAAATTGCCCAGATCTGAAACAATCTTATGATGCATGTATGTTAGATGTTCAGAATTTTCAAGAACAAAATGGTTCTCTAAAACTTGAAAATCAAACATGTCTGGACAAGATATCAGAACTTGAGAATCAGCTAAATGAGAAGAAAAATGAACATATAAAAGACATGCAAGAACTGACTCAAGTTAATTCTGAATTGGATAAACTGAAACTTGAGAATGAATGATTTCAAAAGAAAATTAAAAATCTCATGGGTAGAATAAATGAAATCAATGGGGAGGGTTCACATTCTTCTTCTGCTGAATTAACCTGTCATATGTGCTCAGCTCTAAGAGAACGTAATGAAGATTATAGTGAGAATGAATGGCTGAACAAACAAATAGTCTCACTTAAAGAGGATCACAAAAACTTGGTTGCTGAGAAAATTAAAGTGGAAGAAAGAGAAGAGGAACTAATTGAGAAACTGGAATTGATATCCACTAATGAAAAATGTGATGCTGAAGTTAAGAAACTGACCAAAGAAAACATTGAATTAAAAGCTGAAATTGAAAAATTGAAATGGTTAAATACTGGCTTGTCTGAAAAACTTCTCACCACAGAAAAGGGAAAAGCTGTTTGTAATGAAAAATCTGAAAAGTTAAGCAACTTGGAACAAGAAATTGAGAAGTATAAAACTGTAAATAAAGTCATAAGTGAATGTGTCAATTGCAGTGAACATGAGATAGCCAGTTATGAGCTTCACATTACATCTTTGGAAAATAAGATTCAGGATCTAGAAAAATTAGCATCCAATTCTGCTAACGGTCCAAAGCTAGGCCGCCACAGCACCCTAACGGTCCAACTCAGAAGCGTTATACGAGAGGGGCAACACTGGCTGTGACGCACCCACCCTGGGACATCATAGCCTCTAACGGACCAACCTGGTGCATTAGAAGACAGAACAAAATAGGTTGTGACGCACACCCCTCGGGGCACCACAACCCCTAACGGACCTACCTATGTGCGTTAGAAAAAGGGATACGTCAACTCTGATGCACCCAAGCAAGGGCGTCACAGAGCTCTGACGGTCCACCCTTGGTGCGTCAGAGTCTCGTGACCCCGATCGGTCAAAACCACGATAACGGATGTAACGGTCGAACCCAAGTGCGTCACACCCTCTGGCGGTTTATCGTAAGATCGCCAGAGCGACTGACGCCCTGCCGACACTACAAACCCCGGTGACGTACCCCTCTTGGGGCGTCACGGACCGTGACGCACCACCCCAGGGACGTCACACCCTGTGACGGTCTCTGGAACGACCGCCACACCGTCTCGAGAGCGGGACGGTGGGAAAACCCCAAAAAACTTCACCACGCCCCCATACCTCCACGGGAGAGGGGGAAAACAAGGGGGAAGCCCCCAAATAGCCCCTAGCATGCATCTATGCCCTTAGATCGGTGAAAAACCTCACGAAACAGGAGATCCGGCTCTCACCCCAAAAATATGGATTTTCCCCAAAATGCTCAAATAGGCCCTCTCGACTCACACCCGCCTACACAACTCGCAAGAAAGGAAGAGCATGAGCTGGGGATCCATCTCCCTACCTCCACCGAAAATTTGACGTGCCGTGGAGGCCAATCCATGAAGAAAACGCCGTAAAACACTCACCGTTCCTCGAACCTGCGGCCGAGCTTCCACGCGCCACCGGCCCTCGATCCTCGACCCATCCTCGTCATCCTCCTCGCCCGCGTCGCCCCGCCGCGCCCCCGCCTCGCTCCGTCGACCGCCGGAGAAGAGAGGGTGAGAAGGGAGAGCGTGAGAGAAGAGAGAGGGAGAGAGTGAGAAAATGAGGGGGGAGAGAGAGAAAGAGTTAATATATAGAAAAACCCAAAAAATCCAACAATTCAAAAGAATTATGAAAAATTATCTCTGCGATCCTCGGGAGGAGCACAACGCAGTGGTACTGTCCCGGAGTCGAAGAACGCCACGGTTCGGCCTGCACAAAGTTCCGAAGGCACATTAGGGAAAAACACGTGTAAAGCACAAAATACACTTCGAGACCCACTAAAATGATCCGAAAAAAATCTGGGGCACTACAGCCCTCCCCCCTTAAAGGAATTTCATCCTCGAAATTCGGGAGAACCACGGGAACACAGGGGAAGACATCACAACCCACTGACAATGCCGTCAGAGCCCCAGCACAGGAAACCTCGATTCACACGAGAAGCTCCGGACCTGAGGGACACAGCCAGACTTACAATTACAAACAACACCTCGCTCCGTGCACTGTGCGCACAGGCCATCAGAGCAGGTACACCAACAACGCAACCCGGCATCACCTCGGCCACAACCAACCCAATCATGGCACCGCAGCCACTGACTCGCTCACTGAGGAGACATAGTCCTCGTCACGAGAAACAGCTACTGATCCATCCTATGGTCGGTGGACAAAACACACATCAGCTTCACAACCAGCTGACAGGTCGCACACCCTTCTCAAGGGAACAGCCAATACAGATCCTCCACTAGCTCACGCAGCCATCTCAACAGATCACAACCAGAACATCGGTTCAACACCAAGAATCACCTCACACATGGCAAGCTGAAAGCCATACATATCATTGTGCCAACTCTGTCAGAAGATAAACTTCGACAAAGCCCAGATTCCATCCGGAAAGGCACATCACAGAAACGACCTCCAAAGGTCTCACATGCACCCGGCTCTCACCGTTCACGATGCACAACCAACTGCATCTTCTGTCTGTGAAAAGACCATCCACTGATCGCCAGGTACACGTCAACGGGAAACCTCCGCTTGCTCATGTTCTTCCTTCTTTCCTGGTCCTCTACTAGATCCAAAGGGAACATTCCAAACCTCGGCAAGCCATCCGTCAACTCACACACAGACCGATACCACATCTCGAGCCGCACTCCTCTCGGACACCGCATCCGATCTCAATCATCGCGCCAACTCAACCCTCTCGGGGAGCACGATGAAACCAATTGATAAGATCTTGACGTCTTCGGTCATCACCTCACTTGACTCAGACTTATAGGGGAACCATCCCATGCTGGTCACCAAACCAGGGATAACCATTGTGACACCAACGTCCCATCAAGGACCCCCAATCCGACGCCAATCTCACTAAAAGGCCTCCGCCCACAGCCGTCACTCTTCCGTCTTGTCTCATCATATCCCTTGACTCAATTAATTCAAGTGGACACCTGTCAATCCTGATTCCGCCCTTACCACAGATCCACGGGACACCACCGGAACGATTCATGGCACACGTCACTAGAGGAGAAAAGTGCCATCCAATCTAACAGCAACCTGGTCACCAACGCTGCGGCCAATTCACATGGGTCCCCAAGCAATACACATCTTACCGTGGTCGACTACGAGACCAGCCTTACCAGTCACTCGCAGCTACCAACCGGAACCTAAAATCTCTCATAGATCACTTCCTCAAAACACGATCTCAATCGAGGACACAACCTCCAATACAAGTCGGGCACCAAGCCACCGACTCTGACCAACACGTCCTCGACCTCCGTCAGGCGACATCCTTAACAACCCCATCCGTGCCTAATACCGATGCCTGACATGGCTTCCATCACAGGAACAGGGTACTCATGCGGCACACTTGCCAACACTTTTCCCCAACACTCCATCCTGCCAGTGCCAAGAACCATAATACCTCGGGCAACGGCACGGCAACAACACGTCTCACACAGAGGAACCAATCCTCCAATGCTCAACGTAAACTCTGGAATCCGCCCGTAGCAACCAATGCTACGATCCTGAACCAGTGGGTCACAAGCCCACCAGGATTCCGCTGCGCACTCTGATCCACGCGTACAGCCAGAAATTCTCAGAAACACCGCCCGACCGGCACTCGTCCTTCCGAAAAAGCGCCAACACACCCTCACACAACAAGGGAATGGGCACAACTTCTCACAGGCAACCACCTGGCTAAGACAAGGAGCACGTCTCGCACAGACTTCATGGCACACAAGGCCAACCAATCCGGACACATGATGCAAGACGGCAATCCTAGCCAAACACAATACTCTTCAACCAAAGGGGAAACCAACACTCCTTCGACCAATCGGAAGAACTCCACGCCCAACCCGATCTTGAATCTCGTGCACGCTGGAAACAGCACCATCTAGCACCGAGAAAACCATTACCTCGTCAGGTCAGCGCCTCCGACACACTCGGTGAGTGTCACGTCAGACCACAATCACCGCATCTCTCGGTGCACAACCGCTGTAATTCCTCGAACCACAACACACCATGCCAAGAGCCGCGCACGAGCCATAATGACAACCGCCGACGCTCATCCTCGAGTCCCGAAACTCAACGCGGAACCTTCACATCTCAACTCAAATCCAAGGCGAACACCACCCATTCGCACGCAAGAGCGTAGGAGCAAGAACTTACTAGGACACCACAGCCCAATCCTACCTCGAAATCCGCAAGAATAACCGAGACCGACACGTTATTTCTGATGCCACAGAGCACGGCAAGAACACCAGACTCGACGAGACAGCAACTCACCGAGAAGATTCTCCGCTCACCCAAGCACACTTCTCGATCAGAACACCCGCTCTGACACCTTAAACTACGACCTGAACACCTCAGGGACTGGACAAACCTCAAGCTGGAGTGGCCAAAATCGACAGCAGGTCCCTCAGAGCACGCTCACGGCCACTTAACCATGAACAATCCTCTCCAGCCACCTGACCACGCTGCAGATTTCTCGAATGCAGCACCGCGAGTTCACACCTGCTAGCAACCTCTACCCAATGCAGCACAACCAGGGCCACCACCGATAAGGGAGAAGGCTCTCGACCTTGATCCTTAGACCCCATGCTCGCACGAAAGCCGCAGACAGTAACCACCTTCACAGCGCCGCACATCGCACTCAAGCTCTCGAGCGAGAAACTTGGCTGAAAGTGAACATAAAACCCTAAGCCAGCTGCCGACTGTACTGGACCTTATGGACTCTGATCACTACAATATTTTGTATTCCCATGTACGTCCACAACCACGCTCTGATACCAGCTGTAACACCAAAAGATCCGGATACCAGGAAGGACCTGATACCATTCGAATCCTGGCCCACAGCCCACGAGTCGGAGGACTCGGAAGGGCTAAAAGGAGTGTGGAGGCACAGAGGAATAGGAAATAAAGCAGGACAATTCAACAATTAATAGAAATAAAGAAACAACTACTACAACAATAGAGTCCTGTCCAACCGAAAGTACAGTCTAAAGTAGTAAAACGTACCACATGCCGCGTGAACACTCGGCCCGGCGAGCTGGCAACTGAGAATCTCCGAACAGCACCCTCGAACCTTGAGGAAGAATCGCCACACCTAAAAAGTAGGGATGAGTCTCCAAAACAGAGACTCAGCAGGGATCCCGCGGAACCCCAACCGGAAACAACGACGGTAGCGGAAAGGAAAGCTACAACGACAGCAGGAACATTGAACCGGTGGCCGCTCAAAACTGGGCACTACAACTACTCCTACTGTACCAGAAAACACACCCCGAACTTACGGTCGGGGGCTACCGAACCACACTAGTACCACTTACTGAAGTAAAAACCCTCGGCAACCCCGTCGTAGAGGCCTGTCTCCCAGGACACGGCCAACCTGGACATGCTGTCCAAGGTGTAACCCCGAACACCCGGTCACGGATACCGTACCAACAAGACGCAACCTCGGTAAAGCTACTAGCACCAGTGTCATGGCACAAAAACCGACACACGCGTCACGGTGAAATAACCTGGACTCAATGGTCAACTCGACCAAAAACCCGAAGGTCGAAGTCACAGAGACTGACACTCTGTCACTCCCGACTCGACAGGAGTACCTCCAACTAGAAGCATAGTCGGTAGTGTCCCCTGACATCTTACACCGCACCGCAGGTGTCCGCCTGGCACGATAGCCCCCGACGGAGGCAAGGACACCGTACAAGTAACCACAAAGCAAGTGACTAGCTGGGGTCACGCTCGTTAGCATGTGCCCAACTGCCCCCAACCACGTGTTCACACACAGACCATGCGTTCCAGCTCTGGCCTCTAACTGGTTTTCTCCTCAGTCGGACTCTGGCTGCAAGACGTGGGGCCCAACGGAAACCAGTCTAAAAACCATCCTCAGGGTAGCCTCTCCACCACTCCCTTGTGGGACCGCTAAACGCGTAAGCAGGCTACGACTAGTGGAGGGTCACAGAAGGAGTAGACTCTTAAGTCAACAGAAAACAACGTCCGAACCCGACAAAGTACGGGGACCGTCCCACGTACCAGCACCGTCGCATGGTGACCATGGTCGGAGAAGAAACGGGACTCACAGTCCACGGGCCACGCACCCGGCCACGCAGAAATGCAGAAGCACTATTCCCAAGGCAACTCACAGGTCGCCAAACAGCATCCCACTCTCAGGGAAAAACGGGAACCCTCCAGCCCCAGGTTGGGCAACTGGACTCGCAATCCAAGGCCTTACTCATGGCCCACTCGGAAACCTCTTCCCAAAGAAACTCACGACGTGCGAGGAACCCTCGCCGAACTCACACCGACACACGGTGACTCGATCAAGCGTAACACAAAAGCCCAAAACACGAGGAGTCACACGGACTCTCAAACCCACGGGCACGCTAAATGAGGCAGTACGGTCCTCCCGACACCCTCAAGACACGGTCACAGAACTCTCGGGGTGTCTGGGACACTCACAAGGCCGCAGGTCGACCACTAGGTCCCAACCGGGTCGACCAGGGACTTACACAATGCGAAATGATCGCGGCAAGCACGAAGAACCACTTCGGCATAACACAGTACCTGGCGGTCTATCTTTGGGCCGTCACAGCTGTAACGGTCCAAAGCTAGGCCGCCACAACACCCTAACGGTCCAACTCAGGAGCGGTAGACGAGAGGGGCAACACTGGCTGTGGCGCACCCACCCTGGGGCGTCACTGCCTCTAACGGACCGAACCTGGTGCGTTAAAAGACAGAAGAAAACAGGTTGTGACGCACACCCCTCGGGGCATCACAACCCCTAATGGACCTACCTAGGTGCGTTAGAAAAAGGGATACATCAACTCTGACGCACCCAAGCAAGGGCGTCACAGAGCACTAACGGTCCACCCCTGGTGCGTTAGGAAATCTGATGCCTCTTGCTACTATTGTGGTAGGCATGGTCATTATATGGATGACTGCAGTGCGATGAAAAGTGATGAAATGATGCATGATAATTTTTTCTCAAATAATTATCACCACCCCAAAAGAAACATGTCTGCTTCAAACCAACACATCATTTGTTATAATTATAACAAACGTGGTCATAAAGCTGTTGAGTGTTGGTTTAGGCCTTCATGGGGTTTTAATGGCTCAAGAGGTAAGCACCCAAGGTGCTTCGAATGTGGGAGGCGTGGCCACAAAGTCAAAGACTGCTGGCATGCTCAGGGAAGTAGAATTAATTCTAAATCTGTAAAATTTCCTGCTCCCAATGCTGTTGATAAGAAGAAAATTGAATTCATGAAAAAGAATTGTTACTGCTTTGAATGTGGTAAGCTAGGCCACATAGCTACCAACTGTAGGCTGGCTGAGTATGAAAAGAAAAATTTTCATGTCAATAAAAGAAACACTCATGCTCATACACATAATTTTCATACTCATGTGCATGCACATGGGCATCATGTTTCTGCTAACATGAAGAATAAAAACAAAAAGTCTGTGGCTTCATGTTATTATTGTGGAAATTTTGGACACTCTATGTCTGATTATTTTGTAATGGAATTTGATGATGATGTTGCAAAAAGAATATTTAGAACACCTGTCAGGGTAAATGCAGGACCCAAGACTGCTTGGGTCCCTGCAGGATCAAATTGATTGACATGCTACAGGTGTGCCTTGGAAGCTGATGAATAAAGGGGTTAATGATCCAAGGCACTCAACAGAAAACCCCAGGATTCTACATTTCAGGTTAGTTCTGAACTTTGTTTAAAATTCCATTATCTGAAATTGTTATTTTACTTGTTTGATGTACGATCTTCTCTTGTCTAGCTGATCAGTCTGCACTCCAGACTCAGTTACAGAGTTTTACTCTGCATATATCTGGTGCTCTTCTCTTGCAAATTTCTGAACTGAATTTGAATGATTTTTAGTGTATTCAGTTAATGCACTATATAGACTTTGTGTCAATGCATGTGTTTTGTGTTAATGCATTGCATGCTTGCTGTTAAATGCATAACTTGCTGATTGTGAATGGTTCATTTAGTGTACACAGTCAATGCATGTGTCTTATGTCTGCATACATCATTTGCATGACTGTCAATGATGCAGTTCAATGCATGTAGGACTGCTTTATGTTGCATTGTCTTGTATAACCTGGTATATCAAATGGTATGTTACTAAAAGACAGGAAATCTATCCGGAGGTTTCTACCATGTGTGAGATGGTCCTTGAGACCGGGTTCTCCGCCTAGTACCATGGGTCCTGTCTTCATGTAGAGCAGTGTCCTGCATATAATTAAATTTTGAAAAATCTAAAAAAAATTACTTGGGCGCATAAAATTAAAATGATTACATACTTGTCTCATGTTTCATTGTTGCATAGTTTGCATATAGAGCAGCGTGCTGCATAGCATATCTTTTGCATCATGGTGTCAGGGGGAGCTGAGAGCTTAGTTCATCATATTGAATCCTTGCTACTTATCACTGTCCCCATTGAATTCATTCGTATTCTTTGACAATCAGATGCCATTGGACCATAATGCTTATTGCTATCTTTTCCCCATCTTTTTCACTGAACAACAGCAATTGTTTCTGGTTTACTATATTGAGCTGTGATTAATGCAATTGTTCACTTATAAGAATCACTCTTACAAATTGAAAGGAACTAAAGGTTTAACCTTTATAAATTGGAGAGTTAAGTGTCTGCACTTCAGAATTTGAGATAAAAGAAAACTTTTATAACTCTTAATCTTTGTCTCATGGCTAAAATAGAAAAGTTTTTTTGTAATGCCTAAATGTGTTGAACTGGAAATGTCTAGAACAGGTGAACAAGAGTGTGTAATGTTTTTCAAATAATCACTCTAAAAGAATTAAGGGCAGCAGTAAATAAGATCATAAATGTAAAGAACTAAACATTGTGACAGAGCAATGGTTGATTGCACTGAGAAACTGTGAACTCCTCCAATGAAGTAGGAAAATTCACATGCCATGAAGTGCTTCAAGCTAACTCTGTTCATAGGGTCGAATCTATAGGGGGAGTCCTCACCAAGTAACTGGGGGTACTGGCCTCTGATCAAGGTGTGCCCATAATGTAAAAGGTGAAGATTGTTCCTTGTAGGCCTTGACCTGAAGTAGATCTTGTAGTTTATGCCTAGTAACTGGGAGTACCTGCCTCTAATCAAGGTGTACACCTAATGTCAACAGCATAAATGCCACAGGTCTATTCACCTAGTTCAGTTTCTGAAAATTCAAAAGTGAAATACAAACTGCTGTAACCCTTTGAAAATCAAAAGTCAATGAGTGAAAACTATTTTTATTAATACATATTCAAGTTGCCTTTCTTGAATTTCCTTGTTTAATCACAAAAGGGTATTATTTCTGACTTATCTATTAATACCATGTGCCTTAGATTCATTGCTATAAATGGAATCTAAAACTCTTTTTTAGGGGTCAGGTGTTTTACTCTAGATTTATCACTGTTAAACCAGAATTTTTGAAAATTGTATGTTGCTGATTCTTATACTTTAAACAGTTGTTTACAATCATGCTCCCTTTCTGAACCTATGCTTATGCTGTTGTCTACTGACCCTCCTACCTTCTCTACCTTTGTATATCTGTCTATATTCCCTCTCAAAGGTGGAGCAATTATTTAGGGGGAGAAAAAATTCAGGGGGAGTCATACCTTCAGGGGGAATTTTTTGCACTATGAGAATTTGCATGCATAATGCACTTTGCACTCATGTTTTTACTATTTTTCTCTTTTTGATCATGTCAAATGGGGAGAAAATTTTGTGTGTGACTCACTGTCACAGTGTGTTGCCATCATCAAAAAGGGGGAGAATGTTGTGCCCCTTAGCAACAAGCATGTGCTATGTTGATTTGATAATAGCAATGATGTTTTGTTTTGATGATTGCAACACAGTGAGTGCATTATGATATTATGTTTTTTATATGATGATGGCATGTTGATTTGAATGCATATCACTTATTATGTTCTGTGGAGAATGCATGAGATGTTTATAACTGATATACTCTGTGGTGTATGCATATAACTGATATATTTCGTGGAGATTGCTTGAGTGTGCTTGATTTATGGAGAATGCTTGAGTAAGTTATATCTGATCTGTTCTGTGCATGAGTGTGCTGGTTCTGTGGGTCGACCCCCTTCTCAGATGGGTCGACCCCCCCTCAGATGCATTTCTGAAGTCTACACATTACTGTTCATGCATTCACTGTCAAGTCTACACATTGCTGGGTCTTCATGCATTAACTCCTAGTCTGTACATCGCTCAAAGATTTCCAAGTCTGTACAGCCAATGCACTCAATTGAAGTCTATACATTCCTGCATACGTGTGCTTCACGTTTTGTTCATGTCTATACACACACACTACAGCTCTCACATAGCAAGTCTGTACATTGCATCATCTTGTTCATGCAGTGTCTTGGTGAAGTCCACACATCGCTGTGGTCTATGCATCTCATAAGTCTATACACTCTTCGGTTGGCTTCAACTGAAGTCTGTATATCGGCATGCATTATGTCAAGTGTATACAGAGCTGTTTGCATCGTTCATAAAATCCATACATTCACTGAAGATTGCTTAGTTGAAGTGTGTACATTGCATTGCATTGGAAGTATGTACAACAGACTGCGTTAGGCAAAGTCTGTACATCACTGTAGCTGCATCGTCTCATGCAGCGTCTCATTCAAGTATGTACAGCCAGTGCATTACATTAAGTCTATACATTTGCACTGTAGATGCACGCACTCAAAGTCCATAAGTCTATACACTGCACTGTTCATGCACAGTGTCTGTGTCTCATGCATCGTCTATGCAATGTCCATACATTGCGTTTAAAGTCTGTACATCGGTCCGTCTCTGTTAGCGTCTAAGGCTTTAAGCAAAGTCTATACAGACCCCACCGTCTCATTCAGCGTCTTAGGCTTGCAAAGTCCATACATTGGTCGGTGGAAAGTCTGTACATTGGCTTCACATTTTCTTTGAAGTCTGTACATTGAACTAATAGGTAAAGTCTGTACATCGTTGCTTGCCAAAGTCTGTACATTGGCATCTGTTCCTACGTTGCAACTCCAAGTCTGCACATTGGAGTCTTTACCTACGATCAGCTTTGAAAGTCTGTACATTCGGAGCTTTACCGACGTTGCCTTGCCAAAGTCTACACACTGTGAATCTTCAAGTCTGTACAGACTTCACCTTGTTTCAAGTCTGTACATCATCCAGCTCTTTGGCAAAGTCTACACCTCTTAAAGTCTGTACATCTGTTAGGCTTGCTCATGCATTGTTCTTCTGAAGTCTGTACAGTCGTGGCTTCTGCCTCAAAGTCTGTACATTTGTTTCAAAGGCGAACTCTATACACTGTGCATCCTTGGGTTAAAGTCCATTCATTGGAAGTCTGTACAGAGTTTCTCTTGGCTTTAAGATGAAGTCTGAACATTGCATAGTCTGTACATTGCTTCTTCAGTCTGCCTCGGCCAAGTCCATACATTGCTTGCTTAGCAGACTGTGAAGTCTATACATCGGTTGTTCAGCAGCAGACTGCTCAAGTCCATACATTGGCTGCATCATATGCATTGAAGTCTGCACATTGCTGAATGCTCTTCAAGTGTGCACATTCGTTCTAAGGCATAGTCTATACATTGTGCATATTAGTCTTGAAGTCCATACATCGTTCATGAAGACTGAACAACGAGCAAGTGTGTACATCGGACTAGTCTACTGGCTAAGTCTGTACACTGCTGTACGTTGTGTTCTTCAATGTCTGAACATTGCTTCAGCGTTTGGCTTCAGCCAAGTCTATACATCGACTGGCAGTCTTCAGCTAAGTGTATACATTGCTTCACAACGTGAAGTCTATACAATGCCATAGCTCTGCTTATGCGAAGTATATACATTGCTTTAGCTTCGTAGAGTCTATACACTGCTTCAGCTTTGTCTTGATCAAGTCTGTTCAGAGCTCCCGTGTTCAAGTATGTACAGCCCTTCATATAGAAAGTCTATATAGCCTTTTGCTTCGCCAAAGTCTGTACATTGGTCTGCATTGCCCTTGGACATCAAAGTCTGTACAGCCTTGTCTTGGCAAGTCTGCATAGTGAAGTACATACACTGCACTCGAGTTCACAGTGTCTTCATGAAGTCTATACAACGCACTTTACATTACAAGTCTATACATCATGATCGTCTTTACAAGTCTATACAGAGCTCTTCACTTAACCTGATATTCTGATACTTTGTCTGACAGGTGCTCTGCTCGTGGAGGCTAATGAAGGGCACGTGATCCGAGGCTGGAACGGCAGATAGGATCGTGACACGTGTGCTGAAGCTGGCTGAGAGACTGACACGTGGTCCAAGGTTTTTGAACGGGAGATGTGGAGAGCACACGCCCTAGCTGCTGCTGCTGCTGCTATATATATGATTCTTCGTCTTCAGATGAAGCGTGATCGAAGTGGAGAAAGAAAAAGCAGAAGTGCAGAGACTTCGATCCAGCAGAAGAGAAGAAGAAGAGTGAAGAGAGCAGAAGAGAGAAGAGAAGAGAAAGAGAAGAAGAGCAGAAGATAAAGAAGAGAAAGAGAGAGATAGAGAGCTCGAGTTGAGAAAGAGAGAGAGATTGAGGTTGTCTGGCTTTCGGATCAAATGCTAGTCAGAACTGCTCCTTCAAGAGCTATATTTGTGCTTCATTATTTCAGCTTTCCGTTGCTGTTTTATCTATCTTTTGTTTAATCTTTTATCATTTCTTCAAGCTGTTAGTCAGCGGATGCAGTGGAGGTCTCCACTGGACAGGTAAAGCTGTAATCCTCAGCTGGCGAGACTTGTGGCAAGCTGTGAGGCCCAGCTGTTGTAGACAAGCTGTGATGCCCAGCTGTTCAAGCTGTGAGTCAACAGGAAGCCACACTCGGGTTGAGTGTGGGGTGGATGTAGGTCTGCTGGACCGAACCACCTAAAAACCCTCTTGCATTGTGGTTTGTTTTGTCCTATTTGTGCTTCCGCTAGATGAATGCATAGGGGCGCTCAACTGTCTGCTTATAGGTTCAGTTGATCAGTGTTCTAATTTGTCTTGTTAGCATTCCAGTTTTTAAGTGAGCGAAATCTTATTTTGGGTGAAGGTTTTTAATTGGGCGAATTTTTAAAGGGCTATATTCATTCACCCCCCCTCTGAATACTGCACCGAACCCAACAGAAGCCATAGCAGTCGACCCAGGAGGCATGTAGATCCTCTGCACGTGTGCTCGCCGCTCCCAGTGGGCTCTCGAGGAGTGCTCGCTGGGTGGTAAGGCCGTCCAGGAGGAAGTGGCTCTCTGGACATATGGGATGGCCTCTTTGTCATAGTTATTGGTCGAGTTGCTCTCTTCTCCGTAGGAAGCTCTAGTGGCAGAAGTCTCCAACGTACTCCTCTTGCGTAGTAGTATGGGGATTTAGTAGAAGAATCTACCCTACTCTCCTCTTCTGTCAATGTCCCTTTTACATGGGTTGTCCTGGAGCGAGGGGCCTCATCCCTTGATAGGGAAGGGTCCGTTTAGTAGAGTAACGTTCCCCGCTATGTTGGCGGGAGTTTCCCATTGGAGGGCGATAGCCTCGGCTTCGGCCGGTCCCTGGGCGAGTCTTACGGTAATCATGGTGCGTGCTCGCCCGTTACGGGGTCAAGGCCAACGTCATGGGGGCAACGGTCGGTCGTTGGAGTGTCCTCAGGCGAGAACTACTCTTGGGCCGGCCTCATCGGCGCCGTGGAATCCGATGCTCTGTTGGGCCAGTCATCTTCTTATTTGGCTGAGCGTGTATGTTCGCCCCTTGTCTGGGCCTAACTTGCCCAAACCTTAATGGGCCACTCGTGTTTAGGTCGTTTCTGGGTCAAACCAGATTTACCCTCCTCAGGTTGCATCAATATATATATATATATATATATATATATATATATATATATATATATATATATATATATATATATTGTGTTTTATTTTTGAAGAAATAAACTCATGTTTTCAACCATGCATCCTTCAAAGGTAAACCCCGTTAGCCTTAAAATCTATGTTATTGTTTCTTTCAATCTACCTGAAGACTGATATCCGGAAAGAATCAGCTAGTACGTGCTGCAAATTTGTTTCGTTTTAGAATCACTTGAGGTCAGTTTGTTATCCGAATAACGCCTTCAGATTTCTCACCCGATAAGAGAGGAATGTGGGGAGATCCACACTCCCCTCTCACACACGTTCATCTTACCCGGGGTCGGGCACCGTGTTCGACCCTCTGGAGTCGAACACATTATTCCCAACCGAAAAATAAACTGGGCCCTGAGGAATATATGCCAGCGGTGATCCCAGAAACGGCAGTCATATATATGCAGTTGGAGAAGCATTCCCAACATGCATATATAACATATATGGTTCTTAATTAATTAGTCAATGCTGAAGCATCTACTGTGGAATATATATATATATATACATACTCTCGTTCCTACCATTTAATTTAACTGATTACAAACACGAAGATCATGAGTTTCTGCAACGGAATTTTATTGGAAATAAATAACATAATTTCATCGGTGACAGAAAGATATCAATAAAAATTATTGAATATTCACCCTGTGTTCATTGTCCCCGTCCTCGTATCCTCTGCCTCCACTGGTTGGAGAATTCTATATTAGAAAAAATAATATTAGGTATGTATGAAGAAAAAAAATATTTTAAAAATAAAATAAATTAATTATTTAATTTTTATAAATTCGAAACAAGATGATATGTACGTGATTTCATTGAGTTAGCTTTGAAAATAGTAGTTTGATTACCGAGGTTAAACCGAATATTCGATTTAGATTCCATCAACTTTTATAGGTCATTCCCATCACCTAGGTCGTGCTAAAATAATCGCCATGCTGATCAAACTGATATTTCAGATTTTGAACTCTCGAACTTGAGTTCTTTGGTTTTAAACTAAGGTAGTTTGGAAAAGAGGAATTTTAGCTTCCAGCCGAAACTGGCTATCCAGTTTGAATTCTGTCAGCTCTCCCAAATCACACTCACCACTCAAGTCATGTTGGAACAATCGGCACGTCGTTCAGATCAATATTTTAGATTTTGGACCTCAGCTTAAGCTCTTTAATTTGTTTTAAACTAAGTTATTTTGGAGAATGCTATTTTGAGCGTCGAGCCTAAACCAAAAGTCCAAATTGGACGCTGTTAGCTCTCTTAGGTCACTCTCGATCGCAACTCAGATCATGTTGGAATAATCGGCATGTCAATCAGCCTGAACCCGAGTTCTTTGATTTTAAAATAAGTTAGTTCGAAAAAATGATAATTTAAGTATCGAGCCCAAATCGGGTATCCGATTAGGATTCCGTCAGCTTACCCAAGTCGCTCTCACCACTCAGCTCATGTTGGAACAATGACTACACCGATCAGTCAATTTTTGGACACCTAACTTGAGCTGTTTAGTTTGGTTTTAAACTAATTTATTTCAGAGAATATTTTGAGCTTCTGTCAATTGTCACGACCCAAGATCTTGGTACCAGAAAGGAATCGACGCAATCTGAATCCTGGCCCACTACCTGTTAAATATATTTGGGCTAGATCTAAATACCATCTTAATTACATTAGTTTTGGTGATAACAAAATTGACAAAACTCTAATCATTTTATAAGAAAAATAAAAATTCTGAGACTTAGCAGCTAAAAGAACACATAGGCACTAGAATTCAATAGATAATGTCATATAGGCACATTGCAGGAGCAAATTCTAACTTAGGCGTGAAGGTAACATAGGCACTATAAAAGAAGCTAACTTTATATTTCACATAGGCACTAAAATCCAAGAACTTCACTTAAGGGTACAATAAATGCACTTAGGCATAGATACACAGAACATTGACTTAGGTACTGAATCATTCACATAGGCGTTGGACCATGAAGCTATTGTTGACACCCGTTTTTTGCCGATAAGTTGAGTCATTCCTTTTACCACCATTTATTGATGCCTCGAGTTGTCCATTACTCGTTGGGCCATTTTCAGGCATAACCTTGGGCCTATTTTATGGGTACCTCCCTCCCTGACTCGGTCTGCTTCAATTCAGAACTTAATGGGCCTTGATTTTGCTTAGTTTATCACATTTTATCAATTTCAAGCGTCCAGCCTTTGCACGGTGTAGCGGCAGGAAAATGGTTCTTAGGCCACGTACCACCTTTTCTATTTATTTGTTGGGGAAGTCGTCTCGCGCCCGTGGAGCCCTGCACACACCAAGAAACTACAAGGGCGTCAGAAGGAGTCCCGGGTGTTACCCCAGGGGACAACCCTCCGATGCTCAAGTCAGCAAGGGATTAATGAGCAATAGAGAAGAGCGAGGTAGGAGAGAAGTAGAAGCCGTAGCAGTCGATCCAGGAGGCATGTAGATCCTCTACACACGTGCTCGCCGCTCCCAGTGGGCTCTCGAGGAGTGCTCACTGGGTGGTAAGGCCGTGCAGGAGGAAGTGGCTCTCTGGATGTATAGGATGGCCTCTCTGTCGTAGTTACAGGTCGAGTTGCTCTCTTCTTAGTAGGAAGCTCTAGTGGCAGAAGTCTCCACCGTATCTCCTCTTGCGTAGTAGTATAGGGATTTAGTAGAAGAATCTACCGTGCTCTCCTCTTCTGTCAATGTCCTTTTATATGGGTTGTACTGGAGCGAGGGGCCTCATCCCTTGATAGGGAAGGGTCCGTTTAGTAGAGTAAGGTTCCCCGCTATGTTGGCAGGAGTTTCCCGTTGGAGGGCGATAGCCTCGGCGTCGACCAGTTCCTGGGCGAGTCTTATGGCACTCATGGTGCGTGCTCGCCCATTACGGGGTCAAGGCCGATGTCATGGGGGCAACGGTCGGTCGTTGGAGTGTCCTCCGACGAGAACTGCGCTTGGGCCGGCCTCATCGGCGCCGTGGAATCCGATGCTCTGTTGGGCCAGTCATCTTCTTATTGGGCTGAGCGTGTATGTTCGCCCTTTGTCTGGGCCTAACTTGCCCAAACCTTAATGGGTCACTCGTGTTTGGGTCGTTTCTGCATCAAACCAGATTTACCCTCCTCACTTCTCCCCCTACTCTTAGTTGCCGAGCACTCGCAGGGGACTGAGAGTAGCCCAATAGAGGGTTCTTCTGGAGGGTGTGATCCGAAGATGATTTCCTCGTACGGTGGGAGTTCGTGGCTTCGAGACTTGCTTGGCAGTGGTAGAGGCCACGCTGGCAATGATGACTCCGGTCTTGTCCTGTTCTTGAGTGTGGGCTCAGAACGGTCGCCTGGCCTAGGTATCCGTACCGCCGTAGCACCAGGTGTCCCTTTGCCTGACCCTCAGGGGGCAACCGTCGAACTGTAGTGGGCGGTTTATAAGAAGCGCTATGGAGCCTTCTGTAAAACCATATCCACGTCTTGCTGGTCCACGTCTTGCTCCCTCGTAGGCGTCTTCCTCCCTTTGTCTGGTGAGGATCCTTCTTTCTCTGTTCTTTTTTCTTCGGTAGCGATGCCTCCTCGTAGGAGGGCCCTTAGCGTCGAGTCTTCCTCTTCGGAGGGGATGCCTCAGAGTCAGGCCGGTATGCCGATCAACTCGGGTGCGGGCACTAGCTAGCCCGGCTCCCCACCGTTAGTGGCCTCTAGGGTATTTCATGGCTTGAGGGATGCCTTTCAAATTCCCCCCGAGTATGACATCATCTTCCCCACCATGGGAGACGACATAACGAGTCACCCTTATGGCGGGATCATGATCTCGGTAGCCTCCTTTAGGCGGGTCTTCGTATCCCGGTCCATCCTTGTATCACAGCCGTCCTCCGCCACTACGGGCGGAACCCTGGGGGCATTTCCTCAAATTCTTACAGCATCCTTTGTGGGTTTGTCTATGCCTGCCGTAGAGCATAGGTGGAACCGAGCGTCGACCTATTCCGACAATTCTTCCTTCTCCAAAATTGCCCCTCTGACAACTTTTTCGCCTATTTCAAGGCTCGTACCCGCGACCATTTTATCACAGTCTCCCGTACCGCGGCCAGCCGTAAGGGATGGGTAGAGCGGTACGTATACTTGATCAAGTCGAAGGATTGGGAAAGGGCCTCTGATGGTTGGATACTGGGTGGCTTTCCTCGCCCCTAGCGTGAATCAAAGCCTCCCCTCAATGCTGAGGGTCGCCGGGATCTGAAGGCTGTTTCTCGATATCCCCTCATCGATGCAGACCACGTCTTGTCCCCGACGCTACTTCGAGAGCTGGGGTTGTGTCCTCCGTTGCCGCAGGGTACTGGTTTTATTTTCTAGCAGGGTCGTGGTGGTAGTGATTGATGCTTGACTGACCTCGCTTCTTATTTTCAGGGGTGGTTGAGGCGCTCGGTTGGACCCCCGAGATTGTTCGGCTACCGCGGCTCGCTCCTCGCCCTGTGGATCATGTTGCCCCAGGGGAAGGCCAGGTGTCGGGTGCCACTCCCCCAGCCCAGGTAGCGTTTGTCCCGAGGAGGTTGCAGTATCCACCCTCTGGTGCGTTCGTCGGAGGCGTCGGTGGGTAGCGGCGGGCCCAGTCTTCGGCGGAGTTCCCCCGAAGCTAAATCCAGTGCACCTGGTGACGAGTCCGCATGGCTGGCAGTGGTCGAGCTTGTCTGACCGAGGTTGAGCTGGCTGAGATGGATAGTCATCGTCGGTTGAGGAAGAGGGGGAGGGATTCGACCCCAGTCGGAGCGGGGTCCCACCCTCGTATGGGGTGCCTCCCCCCAGTGTTCGCCCGCCATCGTCTCCGACAATGCCGACAGTTGCTACTCCAACGTCCGCTTCGGTGGACGGGAGTGCGAAAGGGGCAAGGCCCCTGCTGCTGTGGAAGCTGATCTTCCCCTTCCGCAGGGGGTCCCTCCGCATGGTTAGTCCTCACAGCCCGAGGACTCACCAGCGGGGATGTCGGGTGTCCCCGGCATTGCCGACCTCATGGTGCGGAGTGCTCGCTGGCATGAGCACGTTGGGGAGCTCGGTCCTGAGACCGTACACGAGCTGACGACCGTCGCTGCGAGGAGCGTGTGCCTGCTTGTCAGCGCCGTCGGGCTGTGGAGGCACTGCTTTCTTGATGCTGCTCGTGAGCTGGCGGCCAGTCGGGCCCTTCAGGAGGAGGCCGAAGGGCGTTTGAAGGAGTCCGAAGCTACGAACGTCGGACTTCAAGAATAGTCGTCCCAGCTGGAGTTGGCCCTGGCGGGTATGGAGCGCGACCGGGACTCTTTCCGGGCGCGAGCTAACGTGGCCGGAGAGCGTGCGGCCAAGCTGGAGGTGGAGGCCCATGCCATGCGGTCCGCGGCCAGCAGATCAAGGATAAACTTGCCAACCTGCGCACGTCCCTGTCTTCGGCCAGCGAGGAGGCTGTGGAGGCCTTCCGCTCCTCCTCGGCTTACAGGGCTGAGCTGAAGGAGGCGGCCTTGGAGTACTACGGGCCGACATGTGACCGCGGCTTCCGAGAGGGCTGTAGTGCTGCCGTGAAGGCCACGGCGAGGCATTTCGACCTCTTGGATGTAGTCCTCCCCACCCTTCAAATCCCTATGGTTCGGAGGCCGACGATGAAGAAGAGGGGCCCGAACCCATAGAGGCGGGTGCTGAGTGGTTGGTGTCTAGCGCGGGTGAGCTAGCGCCCGCAGATGTTGCTGTGGTGGTCTTAACTGACGAGCCACCTTCTCCCAGTGCCATTGCTGTGTGTGCGCCTGCTGAGCCCAGGGCACGTTATGATGTAACCAGGGCAGGTCCTTGAGTGGATGCCCCTAGTTGTCTTTCCTTTTTTCTGTACTTTCCGAGGCAGTAGCCTCCTTTTTTTGTAATTTCTCTTTTTTTTGGAAATGAAAATCTTCCTCTTATCTGCTAATCTTGAGATTTCTTCCGTGTATATCCCCCCTCCTTAACCATCACGAGATCCTCTAAGGATATGAAGCGGCGTCCTTGGTGAGGGCTCCGAGGGAGCGCGACTTTCGGGATTCGTCGCTTCGATTTCCACGGATTTGATTGAGGCGGTAGGAGTCCTCATACTCCTGGGGGCTTTGCTTTCCCTATAAATGGTGGCTTTCGCAGTGCTCCAGCGATCAGCACTGCACTGGCGAACCTTTGTAGGTAGCCTTCTTAGAGAATGTCCTCAGGAGAGTCCAGTTAATCCTCAGATGACAAATTTCTGCAGGCTCGTCGTCAACCCTTGGTCCACCGGGGAAACCCAGCGCCGGTACCGTGACGGCCATGGCCTGCGCCTAGAGAGGGTGTCCCTGCTCCTGAGCAGTACAGGCTCGGATACCTGGATGGCTGGCGGGAGGCCTTGGAGAAGGTTAACCACTTGTATGTCGGCAGGGGAGTCCTGCTTCTTGAGCAGGATAAGTTCTGTCCTTGAAGGGACGAAAAGTGTCAGGATAATGCCGCTTTCCATTCTTCAGCTAGTTCCCCTTGCTTGTCTTTGCGGTATATAACCGTTGTTTGCTCCTTGCAGGTGCTTGGTAAGATGCTCCTCGTTGCTGGAACATCTTCCTACTCTCTGGTAGGAAGGATCGTAAGGAAGGGTGGAATCCGTTTTCCATTCTTTCACTTGGTAGGCGTGGCCGTGCGGCTTGGACGATGACAGTGGGCACCTCGGTTTGCAGGCAGGGCCAATACGTCTCTCCCTGTCGCTGATGGGGACTTGCCGCGCGTTGTCGGCGGCAAGTCACAAGACCACCTCTCCATTCAAGGGGGGCATTGGTTGGTGGCAGCAGGGGTAGCGGGGCCTTGTTCGCCAGTTTGGAGGAATGGCCAGCACGCTGGGGAGGCCTTCATAATGTGTTGGCCTCGTAGTACCGCTGTCGCCCGTTGGCTTGGGTAGGTCGGCTTGTTCCCTGTAACGGGTGGACCTTGCTGGTCTTCCTCCAAGCAGAGGTGGCCAGAGCTACTGGCCTAGTTTTCCTTATGCAGGCCTTCTACCAGTGAAGCCCTTTGTTGGCCTGAGGGCTTTGTCCCTCTTCTCTGGCATAGGAGGCTTCTTTGTAGGTACCCTCCCACAGAACGAAGATGGGTACCTACGCCTGCTTAGAGATTCTGCATGATCATTGATAGAGGATGATGCCAAAGGAGCGAGTTGCCACTGTTGAGCACGTTTTGTTCCTCCATGTACTTGTACTTGGCCCATGTAAGGGTATTTTGCCAATTTCTGATAGCTTGTATTTTGACTAAAGAAATATAAACTCTTTGTTCTGAGCGAATACTGTTGTGTACCTTTTGTCGGCGTGCTTCTGCGTGCTTTCTGGGTGATCCTCTGTGCTCGTATTCCACAGCGTTCGCGTCCTTCACAGGAACCCCTAGGTTTCCGCTTTATTTTTAAGGGGAGCGGTGCTCACCTTTAGGGAACCCTTAGGTTAACTCATTATTTTCAAGGGGAGCAGTGCTCTCGCCTTTAGGGAACCCTTAGGTTACCTTCTCGTTTTCAAGGGGAGCGGTGCTCATCCCTAGGGAACCATTAGGTTACCTTCTTATTTTCAAGGGGAGCGGTGCTCGCCTCTAGGGAACCCTTAGGTTACCTCCTTGTTTTCAAGGGGAGCGGTGCTCACCTCTAGGGAACCCTTAGGTCCTTGAGCGGTGCTCACCTCTAGGGAACCCTTAGGTTACCTTCTTATTTTCAAGGGGAGCAGTGCTCTCGCCATTAGGGAACCCTTAGGTTACCTTTTTGTTTTCAAGTGGAGCAGTGCTCACCTCTAGAGAACCCTTAGGTTACCTTCTTATGGTCAAGGGGAGCAGTGCTCTCGCCTTTAGGGAACCCTTAGGTTACCTTCTCGTTTTCAAGGGGAGTAGTGCTCTCGCCTTTAGGGAACCCTTAGGTTACCTTCTCAGTTTTAAGGGGAGCGGTGCTCGCCTCAGGGTAACCCTTAGGTTACCTTCTTATTTTCAAAGGGAGCAGTGCTGGCGCCTTTAGGGAACCCTTAGGTTACCTTTTGTGAGTAACTTACCTTAGTGGGGTACGGCTGGTGACGTTTCACTGGAAGTATTTCCTGAGGTTGACGGAGTTCCACGTCCTGGGCACCTCTCTCCCCGCCAGCGTCACTAGCCTGTATGCTCCTTTGCAGAGTGTTTCTGTTACCCGGTACGGGCCCTCCAATTTCGGTGCGAGTTTTCCTGCGGCCCCTCGTGGGTCAGCCACGCTTGCTCACCGTAGAACCAGGACTGCGGGGAAGAAGTGTCGCTCCTTAACCCGGACATTGTAATATTGAGCCAGCTTCTATGTCGCAAGTTTTACCTGGGCGTTTGTTCTTTCTTCTTCGAGCAAGTCCAGGTTCTCTCGCATTGCCTGGTTGTTCCTGGCCTCGTCGAAATGTCCCACTCGTAACAAGGGGTTGGATATTTCCACCGGAACCACTGCCTCCGCCCCGTAAGCGAAATGAAAAGGTGTCTCCCTGGTGGCAGCTCTAGCGGTGGTCCGGTGAGCCCATAGAATGTTGGGGATTGAATCAATCCATGCGTCGCCTGCCTAGTCCAGGCATGTCTTGATGCCATGAAGTAGAGTATGGTTGGTGTTTTCCACCAGCCCGTTGGCTTGGGGATGTCCCACCGAGGTGTAGTGATTCCAGATCCCCAACTCCGAGCACTTCTCTTCCAAGACAGTGCTCGCGAATTGGCTGCCGTTGTTGGTAGTAAGAACCCCTGGGATTCCAAACTGACAAATGATACTTCGTAACACGAATTTCCAGGCTGCCTCGCTTCTTATCTTCCCCAATGGTTCGGCTTCAATCCACTGGGTGAAGTAGTCGATGGCGACTATGAGGAACTTCTTTCTTCCTGGTGCTTCAGGGAAGGGTCCCAGTATGTCGACCCCCCACCGAGCGAACGGACGGGGCTCCGTCAAGGCGTGGAGCTGCGTTGGTTGCTGGTGGTGCAGGTGGGAATACTTTTGGCATTGGGGGCACCTTCAGACATAGTTGAGGCGGTCTTGTTGCAAGGTGGGCCACCAATACCCTTGTCGGATCAGCGTCCTTGGGAGTGCTTGCCCTCCCACATGGCTTCCACAGAGTCCTTCATGGACTTCTTGGATGGCCTGGTTGGCTTCCGTGTGGAAGAGGCACTTGAGTCGAGGAGCAGACAGGGACCGGCAGTATAGCTGGCCGTCCACCATGGTGAAGTGGGCCGCTCTTTCCCGCGTGCTCCGAGCTTCGGCGTGGTCGCTCGGGAGCTATTGTCGAAGGAGGAAATCGAGCAGGGGATCCATCCAGGAAGGCTCGTGGTCGATGGAGTTTACCTGGAATGTTGGATCATCTATGCTCGGTGCTGACAGTTCCTCTATCAGGATCGATCTGGAACTGGAGACTGTAGTGGCTGACGCTAGGCGGGAGAGGGCGTCTGCTCGGACGTTCTCCTCGCGTGGGATGTGGACCACTTCAAAGTGGGTGAATTCTTTTGCCGCGGCCTTGGCCTTCTCTAAGTATTTCATCATGGAGGGGTCGCGGGCTTCGAACTCCCCCCTGACCTGGTTGGCGATGAGCATGGAGTCGCTGTATGCTCGCACGCTTGACGCCCCCAGGTGTTTCGCCATGCGCAACCCGGAGAGGAGCGCCTCGTACTCGGCCACATTGTTTGTGGTCGGGAAGTTGAAGCGCAGGGCGTACTGTAGCTCCACTCCCTCTGGTGAGAGTAAGACCAACCCCGCGCCGCTGCCCGCAGCGTAGGACGATCCGTCGACGTATAGTTCCCAGGCGGGCCCCGAGGACTTCTCGGGTGAGTCTTCGGCGGGTAGGGTGCATTCGGCAACGAAGTCCGCGAGAGCCTGGGCCTTGATCACTGTCCTCGGTCGGAACCTGATGTCGAATTCTCCCAATTTGATGGCCCACTTGACCAGTCTCCTAGACGCATCGGGGTTTTGAAGGATTTACCGGAGGGGCTGATCGGTGAGGACGACGATCGGGTGGGCCAGGAAGTATGACCATGGCTTGCGAGCAGCTATAATCAGTGCGAGGGTGAACTTTTTGATCCGTGAATACCAAAATTTCAGTCCTTGCAATGCTCGGCTGACATAGTAGACAGGCTTCATGACTCACGTCTCCTCCCGTGCGAGCACAACACTCATAGTGCTGGGTGTTACGGATAGCTACAAGAGCAGATGTTCCCCCCCTTGGGGTTTGGCGCGGACAGGAGGTGTCATCAGATAGCGTTTTGGTTCTTCAAATGCCTGTTCGCACCCCTGGTCCTAGTCGATCTGTCCCTCCTTCTCCGGTGCCTGGTTGGCTTGCTTGATCAGTCGGAAGAAGGGCAGACATCATTCGGCGGCTTGGGATAAAAACCGGGCCAGAGCGGCAACGTGCCTGGTGAGGCACTATACGTCCCTCACCCATTTAGGTCGCTCCATCTCCAACACTGCTATGATCTGGTCGGGGTTGGCTTCGATTCCTCGGTGGGTGACGAGGAAACCTATGAACTTGCCTGACCGTACCCCGAACGCACATTTAGCATGGTTGAGTTTCATGTTGTACCTTCTGAGCGTGGCGAAGGTCTCTGCCAAGTCGCGCAAGTGTTTGACTGCTCTGAGGCTTTTCACGAGCATGTCGTCGATGTAGACCTCCATATTGCGACCGATCTACGAGTCAAACATATGGTTAACTAGGTGTTGATACGTAGCTCTGGCGTTCGTCAGCCCGAACGGCATGCGAGTGTAGCAGTATAAGCCGTGGTCGGTGATGAACGTGGTCTTGTCTTGGTCAGGACTAGTGCATGCTGATCTGATGGTACCCAGAATAGGCGTCGAGGAAGCTCAGCATTTCGTGCCCGACCATGGCATCGACCGGCTGGTCGATCCGTGGCATGGGGAAGCTGTCTTTGGGCGTGGCCTTGTTGAGGTCAGTGTAGTCCACGCACATTCGCCACTTCCCGTTGCTTTTGGGCACCAGGACTACGTTGGCTACCCAATCCGATACTGGGTAGGTCGAAGTAGCCCTGATCGCAATTTTTCTCCCACCTGTTCTCTGATGATGGCTTGTCGCTCGGGGTTGCACCGCGTTCGACGTTGCTGTACCGGGCGGCAGGTGGGGTCCAACCTTAGTTGGTGCGTGATGACCTCCAGGGGAATCCCAGGAAGCTCATCTTCGGACCAAGCGAACACGTCCTGATTGGCCGTGCGGAAGCTTGCGTACGCTTGCTTATCGTGCTCGGCCAAAGTAGCGCCAATCTTCAGTGATCTGCTCGGGTCATCCCCAACCTGGATGAGGTATAAATCCTCGGCTGGCGCACTCGTGCTCTGGACCCGGATCTTCGGTCCTCGCCTTCTTTTCTGGAGGCATCTCTTCAGGACGTCGATCACGGGTGGAGATAAGGTAACACCTTCTGGATTCCCGTTGATCCCCTCGGACTTCCCCTACCCCGCGTGGGGTGGGGAACTTAAGCTTCTGGTGGTAGGAGGAAGGCACGCCTCGGAGCGTGCCGAGGATTCCTCGGCCGATGATGGCATTGTACCCTGTCATCGCACGAACCACAGTAAAGTCGGCGAGGAAGGTTACCTCTTTGGGTGCCGTCCCGAACGTAATCGGGAGAGAGATGCATCCTTCCTGGGTGACAGTCGTGCCGGAGAATCCATACAGCGGTGTGTGCAATGGCGCGAGTCGTGACACGTCCACACCCATGAGCACAAGATAGTCGTACGCAATAACATCGGGTCCACTTCCATTATCAGCCAGGATGCGTAGTACAGTACATTGATTAATGGTGGCGGAAACCACCAAAGCATCAGAATGGGGCGTCGTGACGCCTTCAAGGTCATCCTCGGAGAAGACTATGGGGTCTCCCGGGTGACCTGAGGGGGAAAGTTCCCTTGGGGTACCATCGCCTCGGTCTGCCGTGTTGATGGCCGTCGCGTACCGACGTCTTCTGCTCGCGCTATCTCCCCCCGCGGTGGGCCCTCCAGAGATCATCATGATCTCCTTTTTGTTGAGCCGATTGTCGATCGGGGGAGGCGTCTTCTGTCGTCTTTCGGCGACCTTGGCGAGGAACTTGTCGAGGAGTCCCCTGCGGATGAGATCCTCGATAGCGTCCTTCAGGTTGATGCAGTCGGCGGTGTTGTGGCCATGGTCCCGGTGGAAGTGGCAATACTTCTTCTTATTCCGCGAGTTGGGATCCGACTTCATCCGCGAAGGCCACTTGAGAAATGGCTCCTCGTGGATCTCCATTAGGATCTGGTCGGGTGGGGCCGTTAGGGGTGTATAGTGGCGGTAGCCACCCCTTTCCTTCTCGGAGCGATCGCGGTGGTCCCCATCGCATCGCTCCCGTTTGCTCTGACCCTCTCGTGGCAGGTTGGCAGCTCTCTTGCGATCGGGCTGGTCGGTCCCAGTCGCACGGCGCAGGGCCGCAGTGTTCTCCTCGCAACGCGCGTGCTTCTGGGCGAGCGCGAGGAGATCTGGAAGGGTCGTCGGGGCTTCGACTCCAAGCGTACGCCGGAGGATGTGGTCCCGCGTCCCCTGGGTGAGTGCCGTGGTGGCGATGTCGACGTCGAGATGGGGGATACGGAGTGCCTCTGCGCGGAAGCGGGAGACGAAGTCCCATAGCGCTTCTTCCTTCCCCTGCCTGAGGGCGAGCAGGGTTACAGCAGACTTGGCTACCTTTCGGCAGCCCACGAAGTTCTCCCTGAACAGCTTCTTGAGCTGCTGGAAGGAGGAGATTGTCCCAGCTGCAGGGACTCGAACCACGCTCGGGCGTTCTCCCGGAGGGTCGTAACGAACGCCAAGCATTTCATGGTGTCCGAGGCCAGGTGGAACACCAGGTGGGACTCAAAGCCGTGCAGGTGGTCGGCCGGGTCGGTGGTGCCGTCGTAGGAGGCGAATGACGGCAGCTGAAGCTTTGGCGGGATGGGGGCTTCCATGATTTCCCTGGAGAAGGAGCGAGGAAGTCTTGATCGTCGTCGATGAGGCCGTGATTCTTGGCGGCTAGGAGGACGTCGTCTAGGTACCAGACCTTGTCCTCTATCTCCTCGAATCGTTGGTGCCGACGGTCCATGTCCGGGTTGAATGGAGTGGGCTGCGTACCTTAGGCGTAGGTACGCTGCATGACCGTCGGGGCCTTGCGACGGAGGCGTGGGATACCTCCCGTACCAGCTGGAAATTTTCTCAGGCCTGGCCTCCTTCGCCCTCCCGTCGCTCGGGTGGGGCGTATTGGGGCCTCTGGTCTCGCAGCTCTCGGCAGAATTCCGCTAGGGCTCGGACTTCCTGGCGGAGCTCATCTCGGTCACTAGGGGTGACGTCTTGTCAGGGGCGCACGGAAGAAGCTTCCTGCGATCCCCGGCGAGAGTTGGGTCCCTGATGGGAACCCTGCCCCCGGTTGCTGGCATTGCGGAGGCTTCCAGGGGTGCCATAGCTTTTCGCTCGTGTTCCCACAGACGGCGCAAAGAAGTGTAGCGGCATGAAAATGGTTCCTAGACCACGTACCACCTTCTCTATTTATTTGTTGGGGAAGTCATCTCGTGCCCGTGGAGCCCTGCACACACCAAGAAACTAGAAGGGCGTCAGAAACAGTCCCGGGTGTTACCCCGGGGACAACCCTCCGATGCTGAAGTCAGAAGGGATTAATGAGCAATAGAGAAGAGCGAGGTAAGAGAGAAGTAGAAGCTGTTGTGCCCCTTAGGCACAAGCATGTGCTATGTTGATTTGATGATAGCAATGCTGTTTTGTTTTGATGATTGCAACACAGTGAGTGCATTATGATATTATGTTTTTTATATGATGATGGCATGTTGATTTGAATGCATATCACTCATTATGTTCTGTGGAGAAGGCATGAGATGTTTATAACTGATATACTCTGTGGTGTATGCATATAACTGATATATTTCGTGGAGATTGCTTGAGTGTGCTTGATTTATGGAGAATGCTTGAGTAAGTTATATCTGATCTGTTCTGTGCATGAGTGTGCTGGTTCTGTGGGTCGACCCCCCCCCCCCCCTCAGATGCATTTCTGAAGTCTACACATTACTGTTCATGCATTCACTGTCAAGTCTACACATTGCTGGGTCTTCATGCATTAACTCCTAGTTTGTACATCGCTCAAAGATTTCCAAGTCTGTACAGCCAATGCACTCAATTGAAGTCTATACATTCCTGCATAAGTGTGCTTCACGTTTTGTTAATGTCTATACACACACACTGCAGCTCTCACACAGCAAGTCTGTACATTGCATCATCTTGTTCATGCAGTGTCTTGGTGAAGTCCACACATCGCTGTGGTCTATGCATCTCACAAGTCTATACACTCTTCAGTTGGCTTCAACTGAAGTCTGTACATCGGCATGCATTATGTCAAGTGTATACAGAGCTGTTTGCATCGTTCATAAAATCCATACATTCACTGAAGATTGCTTAGCTGAAGTGTGTACATTGCATTGCATTGGAAGTATGTACAACGGACTGCTTTAGGCAAAGTCTGTACATCACTGTAGTTGCATCGTCTCATGCAGCGTCTCATTCAAGTATGTACAGCCAATGCATTACATTAAGTCTATACATTTGCACTGTAGATGCACGCACTCAAAGTCCATAAGTCTATACACTGCACTGTTCATGCACAGTGTCTGTGTCTCATGCATCGTCTATGCAATGTCCATACATTGCGTTTAAAGTCTGTACATCGGTCCGTCTCTGTTAGCGTCTAAGGCTTTGAGCAAAGTCTATATAGACCCCACCGTCTCATTCAGCGTCTGAGGCTTGCAAAGTCCATACATTGGTCGGTGGAAAGTCTGTACATTGGCTTCACATTTTCTTTGAAGTCTGTACATTGAACTAGGTAAAGTCTATACATCGTTGCTTGCCAAAGTCTGTACATTGGCATCTGTTCCTACGTTGCAACTCCAAGTCTGCACATTAGAGTCTTTACCTACGATCAGCTTTGAAAGTCTGTACATTGGGAGCTTTACCGACGTTGCCTTGCCAAAGTCTACACACTGTGAATCTTCAAGTCTGTACAGACTTCGCCTTGTTTCAAGTCTGTACATCGTCCAGCTCTTTGGCAAAGTCTACACATCTTAAAGTCTGTACATCCGTTAGGCTTGCTCATGCATTGTTCTTCTGAAGTCTGTACAGCCGTGGCTTCTGCCTCAAAGTCTGTACATTTGCTTCAAAGGTGAACTCTATACATTGTGCATCCTTGGGTTAAAGTCCATTCATTGGAAGTCTGTACAGAGTTTCTCTTGGCTTTAAGATGAAGTCTGAACATTGCATAGTCTGTACATTGCTTCTTCAGTCTGCCTCGGCCAAGTCCATACATTGCTTGCTTAGCAGACTGTGAAGTATATACATCGGTTGTCCAGCAGCAGACTGCTCAAGTCCATACATTGGCTGCATCATATGCATTGAAGTCTGCACATTGCTGAATGCTCTTCAAGTGTGCACATTCGTTCTAAGGCATAGTCTATACAGTGTGCATATTAGTCTATACATCGTTCATGAAGACTGAACAACGAGCAAGTGTGTACATCGGACTAGTCTGCTGGCTAAGTCTGTACACTACTGTACGTTGTGTTCTTCAATGTCTGAACATTGCTTCAGCGTTTGGCTTCAGCCAAGTCTATACATCGACTGGCAGTCTTCAGCTAAGTTTATACATTGCTTCACAACGTGAAGTCTATACAATGCCATAGCTCTACTTATGCGAAGTATATACATTGCTTTAGCTTCGTAGAGTCTATACACTGCTTCAGCTTTGCCTTGATCAAGTCTGTTCAGAGCTCCCGTGTTCAAGTATGTACATCCCTTCATATAGAAAGTCTATACAGCCTTTTGCTTCGCCAAAGTCTGTACATTGGTCTGCATTCCCCTTGGACATCAAAGTCTGTACAGCCTTGTCTTTGGCAAGTCTGCGTAGTGAAGTCCATGCACTCGAGTTCACAGTGTCTTCATGAAGTCTATACAACGCACTTTACATTACAAGTCTATACATCATGATCGTCTTTACAAGTCTATACGGAGCTCTTCACTTAACCTAATATTCCGATACTCTATCTGACAGGTGCTCTGCTCGTGGAGGCTAATGAAGGGCACGTGATCCGAGGCTGGAAGGGCAGATAGGATCGTGACACGTGTGCTGAAGCTGGCTGAGAGACTGACACGTGGTCCAAGGTTTTTGGGCGGGAGATGTGGAGAGCACACGCCCTAGCTGCTGCTGCTGCTGCTATATATATGAGTCTTTGTCTTCAGATGAAGCGTGATCGAAGTGGAGAAAGAAAAAGTAGTAGTGCAGAGACTTCGATCCAGCAGAAGAGAAGAAGAAGAGTGAAGAGAGCAGAAGAGGAAAGAAGAGAGAAGAGAAGAGAAAGAGAAGAAGAGCAGAAGATAAAGAAGAGAAAGAGAGAGATAGAGAGCTCGAGTTGAGAAAGAGAGAGAGGTTGAGGTTGTCTGGCTTTTGGATCAAATCCAAGCGAGAACTGCTCCTTCGAGAGCTATATTTGTGCTTCATTATTTCAGCTTTCCGTTGTTGTTTTGTCTATCTTTTATTTTATCTTTTATCATTTCTTCAAGCTGTTAGTCAGCGGATGCAGTGGAGGTCTCCACTGGACAGGTAAAGCTGTAATCCTCAGCTGGCGAGACTTGGGGCAAGCTATGAGGCCCAGCTGATGTAGGCAAGCTGTGATGCCCAACTGTTCAAGCTGTGAGTCAGCAGGAAGCCACACTCGGGTTGAGTGTGGGGTGGATGTAGGTCTGCTGGACCGAACCACCTAAAAACCCTCTTGCATTGTGGTTTGTTTTGTTCTATTTGTGCTTCCCCTAGATGAATGCATAGGGGCGCTCAACTGTCTGCTTATAGGTTCAGTAGATGAGTGTTCTAATTTGTCTTGTTAGCATTCCAGTTTTTAAGTGAGCGAAATCTTATATTGGGTGATGGTTTTTAATTGGGCGAATTTTTAAAGGGCTATATTCATTCACCCCCCCTCTGAATACTGCACCGAACCCAACACTTGGTATCAGAGCAGGTTGCTGTGCATAGGATCTAACAATCCGCAGCAGTTCCTGCTAGCTTTTAGTGCACATCAGAGTGGGCTTCTTCTGCTCGTTGATTTGTTTCACTATCTTACTGCTTTACTTTGATCATTTGATTTAGTGCATTTCTGTTTGGTGCATTTCAGAGTGGGCTTTCTGTGCTCGTTGTTTAGTATCACTGAGTTAGTGCTTTGCCGTGCTTATCTGGTTGTGGTGTTTTCTTGTCGATGGCTTTGTGCTTTGAGTCTGCTTGTTATCTGCTTTGATGGCTAATCCTCCGATATTCAGAGGTGATGACCTTGGCCCATGGCTGGAAAAGTTGCATTGGTATGTAAGCACAACCGATCCTGACTTGTGGAAGGTAATAACTCACGGTCCACAGAAATTGTCGAAGGATAAATCCAAATGGACCAAGAAGGATAAGCTGAAAGACTCTGTCAATAATAGAGCTGTAGTTTTATTAAAAGAATCAATTGATAGATCTCTAATTGAATGCATTTCCTCTTGTAGGTCTGCCAAAGACATTTTGGAAAAACTAAAGCTAATCAGGAATCACAGCAAATGCTTGATGGCTGATCGGAGAAATGCTAATGATGAAACTTCATCCGAGGTAAGCTCTGAATCTGGAGAACTTTCAATTGATGACCTATGGAATATAAATGAGGAACTTAATAATAGATGTGAACAATTGAAATCTGAGAATAAGAGATTGAAAAAGAAATGTGATCAGATAACTTTGAAAGTTCATTGTAAAAATTGTCCAGATCTGAAACAATCTTATGATGCATGTATGTTAGATGTTCAGAATTTTCAAGAACAAAATGGTTCTCTAAAACTTGAAAATCAAACATGTCTGGACAAGATATCAGAACTTGAGAATCAGCTAAATGAGAAGAAAAATGAACATATAAAAGACATGCAAGAACTGACTCAAGTTAATTCTGAATTGGATAAACTGAAACTTGAGAATGAATGATTTCAAAAGAAAATTAAAAATCTCATGGGTAGAATAAATGAAATCAATGGGGAGGGTTCACATTCTTCTTCTGCTGAATTAACCTGCCATATGTGCTCAGCTCTAAGAGAACGTAATGAAGATTATAGTGAGAATGAATGGCTGAACAAACAAATAGTCTCACTTAAAGAGGATCACAAAAACTTGGTTGCTGAGAAAATTAAAGTGGAAGAAAGAGAAGAGGAACTAATTGAGAAACTGGAATTGATATCCACTAATGAAAAATGTGATGCTGAAGTTAAGAAACTGACCAAAGAAAACATTGAATTAAAAGCTGAAATTGAAAAATTGAAATGGTTAAATACTGGCTTGTCTGAAAAACTTCTCACCACAGAAAAGGGAAAAGCTGTTTGTAATGAAAAATCTGAAAAGTTAAGCAACTTGGAACAGGAAATTGAGAAGTATAAAACTGTAAATAAAGTCTTAAGTGAATGTGTCAATTGCAGTGAACATGAGATAGCCAGTTATGAGCTTCACATAACATCTTTGGAAAATAAGATTCAGGATCTAGAAAAATTAGCATCCAATTCTGCTAACGGTCCAAAGCTAGGCCGCCACAGCACCCTAACGGTCCAACTCAGAAGCGTTATACGAGAGGGGCAACACTGGCTGTGACGCACCCACCATGGGACATCATAGCCTCTAACGGACCAACTTGGTGCATTAGAAGACAGAACAAAATAGGTTGTGACGCACACCCCTCGGGGCACCACAACCCCTAACGGACCTACCCATGTGCGTTAGAAAAAGGGATACGTCAACTCTGATGCACCCAAGCAAGGGCGTCACAGAGCTCTGATGGTCCACCCTTGGTGCGTCAGAGTCTCGTGACCCCGATCGGTCAAAACCACGATAACGGATGTAACGGTCGAACCCAAGCGCGTCACACCCTCTGGCGGTTTATCGTAAGATCGCCAGAGCGACTGACGCCCTGCCGACACTACAAACCCCGGTGACGTACCCCTCTTGGGGCGTCACGGACCGTGATGCACCACCCCAGGGACGTCACACCCTGTGACGGTCTCTGGAACGACCGCCACACCGTCTCGAGAGCGGGACGGTGGGAAAACCCCAAAAAACTTCACCACGCCCCCATACCTCCACGGGAGAGGGGGAAAACAAGGGGGAAGCCCCCAAATAGCCCCTAGCATGCATCTATGCCCTTAGATCGGTGAAAAACCTCACGAAACAGGAGATCCGGCTCTCACCCCAAAAATATGGATTTTCCCCAAAATGCTCAAATAGGCCCTCTCGACTCACACCCGCCTACATAACTCGCAAGAAAGGAAGAGCATGAGCTGGGGATCCATCTCCCTACCTCCACCGAAAATTTGACGCGCCGTGGAGGCCAATCCATGAAGAAAACGCCGTAAAACACTCACCGTTCCACGAACCTGCGGCCGAGCTTCCACGCGCCACCGGCCCTCGATCCTCGACCCATCCTCGTCATCCTCCTCGCCCGCGTCGCCCCGCCGCGCCCCCGCCTCGCTCCGTCGACCGCCGGAGAAGAGAGGGTGAGAAGGGAGAGCGTGAGAGAAGAGAGAGGGAGAGAGTGAGAAAATGAGGGGGAGAGAGAGAAAGAGTTAATATATAGAAAAACCCAAAAAATCCAACAATTCAAAAAAATTATGAAAAATTATCTCTGCGATCCTCGGGAGGAGCACAACGCAGTGGTACTGTCCCGGAGTCGAAGAACGCCACGGTTCGGCCTGCACAAAGTTCCTAAGGCACATTAGGGAAAAACACGTGTAAAGCACAAAATACACTTCGAGACCCACTAAAATGATCCGAAAAAAATCTGGGGCACTACAGCCCTCCCCCCTTAAAGGAATTTCATCCTCGAAATTCGGGAGAACCACGGGAACACAGGGGAAGACATCACAACCCACTGACAATGCCGTCAGAGCCCCAGCACAGGAAACCTCGATTCACACGAGAAGCTCCGGACCTGAGGGACACAGCCAGACTTACAATTACAAACAACACCTCGCTCCGTGCACTGTGTGCACCGGCCATCAGAGCAGGTACACCAACAACGCAACCCGGCATCACCTCGGCCACAACCAACCCAATCATGGCACCGCAGCCACTGACTCGCTCACTGAGGAGACACAGTCCTCGTCACGAGAAACAGCTACTGATCCATCCTATGGTCGGTGGACAAAACACACATCAGCTTCACAACCAGCTGACAGGTCGCACACCCTTCTCAAGGGAACAGCCAATACAGATCCTCCACTAGCTCACGCAGCCATCTCAACAGATCACAACCAGAACATCGGTTCAGCACCAAGAATCACCTCACACATGGCAAGCTGAAAGCCATACATATCATTGTGCCAACTCTGTCAGAAGATAATCTTCGACAAAGCCCAGATTCCATCCGGAAAGGCACATCACAGAAACGACCACCAAAGGTCTCACATGCACCCGGCTCTCACCGTTCACGATGCACAACCAACTGCATCTTCTGTCTGTGAAAAGACCATCCACTGATCGCCAGGTACACGTCAACGGGAAACCTCCGCTTGCTCATGTTCTTCCTTCTTTCCTGTTCCTCTACTAGATCCAAAGGGAACATTCCAAACCTCGGCAAGCCATCCGTCAACTCACACACAGACCGATACCACATCTCGAGCCGCACTCCTCTCGGACACCGCATCCGATCTCAATCATCGCGCCAACTCAACCCTCTCGGGGAGCACGATGAAACCAATTGATAAGATCTTGACGTCTTCGGTCATCACCTCACTTGACTCAGACTTATAGGGGAACCATCCCATGCTGGTCACCAAACCAGGGATAACCATTGTGACACCAACGTCCCATCAAGGACCCCCAATCCGACGCCAATCTCACTAAAAGGCCTCCGCCCACAGCCGTCACTCTTCCGTCTTGTCTCATCATATCCCTTGACTCAATTAATTCAAGTGGACACCTGTCAATCCTGATTCCGCCCTTACCACAGATCCACGGGACACCACCGGAACGATTCATGGCACACGTCACTAGAGGAGAAAAGTGCCATCCAATCTAACAGCAACCTGGTCACCAACGCTGCGGCCAATTCACATGGGTCCCCAAGCAATACACATCTTACCGTGGTCGACTACGAGACCAGCCTTACCAGTCACTCGCAGCTACCAATCGGAACCTAAAATCTCTCATAGATCACTTCCTCAAAACACGATCTCAATCGAGGACACAACCTCCAATACAAGTCGGGCACCAAGCCACCGACTCTGACCAACACGTCCTCGACCTCCGTCAGGCGACATCCTTAACAACCCCATCCGTGCCTAATACCGATGCCTGACATGGCTTCCATCACAGGAACAGGGTACTCATGCGGCACACTTGCCAACACTTTTCCCCAACACTCCATCCTGCCAGTGCCAAGAACCATAATACCTCGGGCAACGGCACGGCAACAACACTTCTCACACAGAGGAACCAATCCTCCAATGCTCAACGTAAACTCTGGAATCCGCCCGTAGCAACCAATGCTACGATCCTGAACCAGTGGGTCACAAGCCCACCAGGATTCCGCTGCGCACTCTGATCCACGCGTACAGCCAGAAATTCTCGGAAACACCGCCCGACCGGCACTCGTCCTTCCGAAAAAGCGCCAACACACCCTCACACAACAAGGGAATGGGCACAACTTCTCACAGGCAACCACCTGGCTAAGACAAGGAGCACGTCTCGCACAGACTTCATGGCACACAAGGCCAACCAATCCGGACACATGATGCAAGACGGCAATCCTAGCCAAACACAATACTTTTCAACCAAAGGGGAAACCAACACTCCTTCGACCAATCGGAAGAACTCCACGCCCAACCCGATCTTGAATCTCGTGCACGCTGGAAACAGCACCATCCAGCACCGAGAAAACCATTACCTCGTCAGGTCAGCGCCTCCGACACACTCGGTGAGTGTCACGTCAGACCACAATCACCGCATCTCTCGGTGCACAACCGCTGTAATTCCTCGAACCACAACACACCATGCCAAGAGCCGCGCACGAGCCATAATGACAACCGCCGACGCTCATCCTCGAGTCCCGAAACTCAACGCGGAACCTTCACATCTCAACTCAAATCCAAGGCGAACACCACCCATTCGCACGCAAGAGCGTAGGAGCAAGAACTTACTAGGACACCACAGCCCAATCCTACCTCGAAATCCGCAAGAATAACCGAGACCGACACGTTATTTCTGATGCCACAGAGCACGGCAAGAACACCAGACTCGACGAGACAGCAACTCACCGAGAAGATTCTCCGCTCACCCAAGCACACTTCTCGATCAGAACACCTGCTCTGACACCTTAAACTACGACCTGAACACCTCAGGGACTGGACAAACCTCAAGCTGGAGTGGCCAAAACCTACAGCAGGTCCCTCAGAGCACGCTCACGGCCACTTAACCATGAACAATCCTCTCCAGCCACCTGACCACGCTGCAGATTTCTCGAATGCAGCACCGCGAGTTCACACCTGCTAGCAACCTCTACCCAATGCAGCACAACCAGGGCCACCACCGATAAGGGAGAAGGCTCTCGACCTTGATCCTTAGACCCCATGCTCGCACGAAAGCCGCAGACAGTAACCACCTTCACAGCGCCGCACATCGCACTCAAGCTCTTGAGCGAGAAACTTGGCTGAAAGTGAACATAAAACCCTAAGCCAGCTGCCGACTGTACTGGACCTTATGGACTCTGATCACTACAATATTTTGTATTCCCATGTACGTCCACAACCACGCTCTGATACCAGCTGTAACACCAAAAGATCCGGATACCAGGAAGGACCTGATACCATTCGAATCCTAGCCCACAGCCCACGAGTCGGAGGACTCGGAAGGGCTAAAAGGAGTGTGGAGGCACAGAGGAATAGGAAATAAAGCAGGACAATTCAACAATTAATAGAAATAAAGAAACAACTACTACAACAATAGAGTCCTGTCCAACCGAAAGTACAGTCTAAAGTAGTAAAACGTACCACATGCCGCGTGAACACTCGGCCCGGCGAGCTGGCAACTGAGAATCTCCGAACAGCACCCTCGAACCTTGAGGAAGAATCGCCACACCTAAAAAGTAGGGATGAGTCTCCAAAACAGAGACTCAGCAGGGATCCCGCGGAACCCCAACCGGAAACAACGACGGTAGCGGAAAGGAAAGCTACAACGACAGCAGGAACATTGAACCGGTGGCCGCTCAAAACTGGGCACTACAACTACTCCTACTGTACCAGAAAACACACCCCGAACTTACGGTCGGGGGCTACCGAACCACACTAGTACCACTTACTGAAGTAAAAACCCTCGGCAACCCCGTCGTAGAGGCCTGTCTCCCAGGACACGGCCAACCTGGACATGCTGTCCAAGGTGTAACCCCGAACACCCGGTCACGGATACCGTACCAACAAGACGCAACCTTGGTAAAGCTACTAGCACCAGTGTCATGGCACAAAAACCGACACACGCGTCACGGTGAAATAACCTGGACTCAATGGTCAACTCGACCAAAAACCCGAAGGTCGAAGTCACAGAGACTGACACTCTGTCACTCCCGACTCGACAGGAGTACGTCCAACAAGAAGCATAGTCGGTAGTGTCCCCTGACATCTTACACCGCACCGTAGGTGTCCGCCTGGCACGATAGCCCCCGACGGAGGTAAGGACACCGTACAAGTAACCACAAAGCAAGTGACTAGCTGGGGTCACGCTCGTTAGCATGTGCCCAACTGCCCCCAACCACGTGTGCACACACAGACCATGCGTTCCAGCTCTGGCCTCTAACTGGTTTTCTCCTCAGTCGGACTCTGGCTGCAAGACGTGGGGCCCGACGGAAACCAATCTAAAAACCATCCTCAGGGTAGCCTCTCCACCACTCCCTGGTGGGACCGCTAAACGCGTAAGCAGGCTACGACTAGTGGAGGGTCACAGAAGGAGTAGACTCTTAAGTCAACAGAAAACAACGTCCGAACCCGACAAAGTACGGGGACCGTCCCACGTACCAGCACCGTCGCACGGTGACCATGGTCGGAGAAGAAACGGGACTCACAGTCCACGGGCCACGCACCCGGCCACGCAGAAATGCAGAAGCACTATTCCCAAGGCAACTCACAGGTCGCCAAACAGCATCCCACTCTCAGGGAAAAACGGGAACCCTCCAGCCCCAGGTTGGGCAACTGGACTCGCAATCCAAGGCCTTACTCATGGCCCACTCGGAAACCTCTTCCCAAAGAAACTCACGACATGCGAGGAACCCTCGCCGAACTCACACCGACACACGGTGACTCGATCAAGCGTAACACAAAAGCCCAAAACACGAGGAGTCACACGGACTCTCAAACCCACGGGCACGCTAAATGAGGCAGTACGGTCCTCCCGACACCCTCAAGACACGGTCACAGAACTCTCGGGGTGTCTGGGACACTCACAAGGCCGCAGGTCGACCACTAGGTCCCAACCGGGTCGACCAGGGACTTACACAATGCGAAATGATCGCGGCAAGCACGAAGAACCACTTCGGCATAACACAGTACCTGGCGGTCTATCTTTGGGCCGTCACAGCTGTAACGGTCCAAAGCTAGGCCGCCACAACACCCTAACGGTCCAACTCAGGAGCGGTAGACGAGAGGGGCAACACTGGCTGTGGCGCACCCACCCTGGGGCGTCACTGCCTCTAACGGACCAAACCTGGTGCGTTAAAAGACAGAAGAAAACAGGTTGTGACGCACACCCCTCGGGGCATCACAACCCCTAACGGACCTACCTAGGTGTGTTAGAAAAAGGGATACACCAACTCTGACGCACCCAAGCAAGGGCGTCACAGAGCACTGACGGTCCACCCCTGGTGCGTTAGAGTCTCGTGACCCCGATCAGTCAAAACCACGATAACGGATGTAACGGTCGAACCCAGACGCGTCACACCCTCTGGTGATTTATCGTAAGACCGCCAGAGCGACCGACGCCCTACCGACACTACAAACCTTTATGACGTACCACTCTTGGGGCATCACGGACTGTGACGCACCACCCTAGGGGCGTCACACCTTGTGGCGGTCTCTGGAACGACCGCCACACCGTCCCGAGAGCGGGACGGCGGGAAAACCCCAAAAAACTTCATGATGCCCCCATACCTCCACGGGAGAGGGGGAAAACAAGGGGGAAGCCCCCAAATAGCCCCTAGCATGCATCTATGCCCTTAGATCGGTGAAAAATCTCACGAAACGGGAGATCCGGCTCACATCCCAAAAACATGGATTTTCCCCCAAAATGCTCAAATAGGCCCTCTCGGCTCACACCAGCCTAAAAAACTCGCGGGGAAGGAAGAGCACGAGCTGGGGGTCCATCTCCCTACCTCCACCGAAGATTTGACACGCCGTTGACGCCGATCCACGAAGAAAACGCCGTGAAACCCTCACCGTTCCACGAATCCACGGCTGAGCAGTGAGGGTGAGAAGGGAGAGCGTGAGAGAAGAGAGAGGGAGAGAGTGAGAAAATGAGAGGGGAGAGAGAGAAAGAGTTAATATATAGAAAAACCCAAAACATACACTCAGATACCCACTAAAATGATCCGAAAAAAATCCAGGGGTTTATACCTAGTCCCAGTCGATCCATCCCTTCTTCTCCGGTGCCTGGTTGGCTTGCTTGATCAGCCGGAACAAGGGCAGACATCGTTTGGCGGCTCGGGATAAGAACCGGGCTAGAGCAGCGACGCGCCCGGTGAGGCACTGTACGTCTCTCACCAGTTTAGGTCGCTCCATCTCCAACACTGCTCTGATCTGGTCGGGGTTGGCTTCGATTCGTCGGTGGGTGATGAGGAAACCTAAGAACTTGCTTGACCATACCCCAAACGCACATTTAGCAGGGTTGAGTTTCATATTGTACCTTCTGAGCGTGGTGAAGGTCTCCGCCAAGTCACGTAAGTGTTCGGCTGCTCTGAGGCTTTTCACGAGCATGTCATCGATGTAGACCTCCATATTGCGGCCGATCTGCGAGTCAAACATATGGTTGACTAGTCATTGATACGTAGCTCCGGCGTTCTTCAGCCTGAACGGCATGCGAGTGTAGCAGTATAAGCTGTGGTCGGTGTTGAACGCGGTCTTGTCTTGGTCGGGCTGGTGCATGCTGATCTGATGGTACCCAGAATAGTCGTCGAGGAAGCTCAGCATTTCATGCCCGGCCGTGGCGTCGACCAGCTGGTCGATCTGTGGCATGGGGAAGCTATCTTTGGGCGTGGCCTTGTTGAGGTCGGTGTAGTCCACGCACATTCGCCACTTTCCGTTACTTTTGGGCACCATGACTATGTTGGCTACCCAATCCGGATACTGGGTAGGTCGAGGTAGCCCTGATCACAAATTTTCTCTCACCTGTTCTTTGATGATGGCTTGTCGCTCGGGGTTGCACCGCCTTCGGCGTTGCTGTACTAGGCGGCAGGTGGGGTCTAACCTTAGTTGGTGCGTGATGACCTCCGGGGGAATCCCGGGAAGCTCGTCTTTGGACCAAACGAACACGTCCTGATTGGCCGTAAGGAAGCTTGCGTACGCTTGCTTATCGTGCTCGGCCAAAGTAGTGCCAATCTTCAGTGATCTGCTCGGGTCGTCCCCAACATGGATGAGGTATAAATCCTCGGCTGGCGCGCTCGTGCTCGAACCCAGATCTTCGGTCCTCGCCTTCTTTTCTGGAGGCATCTCTTCAGGACGTCGATCACGGGTGGAGATAAGGTAACACCTTATGGATTCTCATTGATCCCCTCGGACTTCCCTGCGGGGTGGGGTGGGGAACTTAAGCTTCTAGTGGTAGGATGAAGGCACGCCTCGGAGCATGCCGAGGATTCCTCGGCTGATGATGGCATTGTACCCTATCATCGCACAAATCACAGTAAAGTCGGCAAGGAAGGTTACCTCTTTGGGTGCCGTCCCGAACGTAATCGAGAGCGAGATGCGTCCTTCCGGGCGGACAGTCGTGCCGGAGAATCCATACAGTGGCATGTGAAATGGCTCGAGTCGTGACACGTCTAGACCCATGAGCACAATATAGTCGTACGCAATAACATCGGGTCCACTTCCATTATTCACCAGAATGCGTCGTACAGTACATTGATGAATGGTGGCGAAAACCACCAAAGTATCAGAATGGGGTGTCGTGACGCCTTCAAGGTCATCCTCGGAGAAGACTATGGGGTCTCTCGGGTGACCTGGGGGGGAAAGTTCCCTTGGGGTGCCATCGCCTTGGTCCGCCGTGTTGATGGCTGCCACGTACTGACGTCTTCTGCTCCCGCTATCTCCCCCCGCGGCGGGCCCTCCAGAGATCATCATGATCTCCTTTCCGTTGGGCCGATTATCGATTGGGGGAGGCGTCTTATGTCGTCTTTCGGCGGCCTTGGTGAGGAACTTGTCGAGGAGTCCCCTGCGGACGAGATCCTCGATAGCGTCCTTCAAGTTGATGCAGTCGGTGTTGTCGTGGCCATGGTCCCGGTGGAAGTGGCAATACTTCTTCTTATTCCACGAGTTAGGATCCGACTTCATCCGCGAAGGCCACTTGAGAAACGGCTCCTCGCGGATCTCCATTAGGATCTGGTCGGGTGGGGCCGTTAGGGGTGTATAGTGACGGTAGCCCCAACGCGTGGTCCCCATCACGTCACTCCCATTTGCTCCAACCCTCTCGTGGCGGGTCGGCGGCTCTCTTGCGGTCGGGCTGGTCTGTCCCAGCCGCGCAGTGTAGGGCGGCGGTGTTCTCCTCGCAACGTGCTTCTGGGAGAGCGTGAGGAGATCTGGAAGGGTCATCGGGGCTTCGACTCCAAGCGCGCGCTGGAGGATGTGGTCCCGCGTGCCGTAGGTGAGTGCCGTGGTGGCGATGCCGACGTTGAGATGGGGGATACGGAGTGCCTCTACGCGGAAGCGGGAGACGAAGTCCCATAGCGCTTCTTCCTTCCCCTGCATGAGGGCGAGCAGGGTTACAGCAGACTTGGCTACCTTTCGGCAGCCCATGAAGTTCTCCCTGAACAGCTTCTTGAGCTATTGGAAGGAGGAGATTATCCCAGCTGGCAGGACTCGAACCACGCTCGGGCGTTCTCCAAGTGGGTCGTAACGAACGCCAAGCATTTCACGCTGTCCGAGGCCCGGTGGAAGACCAGGTGGGACTCAAAGCCGTGCAGGTGGTCGGCCGGGTCGGTGGTGCCGTCGTAGGAGGCGAATGACGGCAGCTGAAGATTTGGCGGGATGGGGGCTTTCATGATTTCCCTAGAGAAGATAGCGTGGAAGTATTGATCATCGTCGATGAGGCTGTGATTCTTGGTGGCCAGGAGGACATCGTCTAGGTACCGGACCATATCCTCTATCTCCTAGAATCGCTGGAGCCGACAGTCCATGTCTGGGTTGGAATGGAGTGGGCTACGTACCTTAGGCAACGGCACGCTGCGTGACCGTCGGGTCCTTGTGACGGAGGCGTGGGATACCTCCCGTACCTACATGAAATTTTCTTCGGCCTGGCCTCCTTCGCCTTCTCGTCACTCGGTTGGGGCGTATTGGGGCCACTGGTCTCGGAGCGGCAGAATTCCGCCAGGGCTAGGACTTCCGGGCTGAGCTCATCTTGGTCACCTGGGGTGACCTCTTGTCGGGGGCGCACGGAAGAAGCTTCCTGCGATCCCCAGTGAGAGTTGGGTCCCTGATGGGAACCCCACCCCCGGTTGCTGGCATTGCGGAGGCTTCCACGGGGCGCCATAGCTTTTTGCTCGTGTTCCCACAGACGACGCCAAGAAGTGTAGTGGCAGGAAAATAGTTCCTAGGCCACGTACCACCTTCTCTATTTATTTGTTGGGGAAGTCATCTCGCGCCCGTGGAGCCCTGCACACACCAAGAAACCAGAAGGGCGTCAGAATGAGTCCCGGGTGTTACCCCATGGGATAACCCTCCGATGCTCAAGTCAGCAAGGGATTAATGAGTAATAGAGAAGAGCGAGGTAAGAGAGAAGTAGAAGCCGTAGCAGCCGATCCAGAAGGAGTGTAGATCCTCTGCACACGTGCTCGCCACTCCCAGTGGGCTCTCGAGGAGTGCTCGCTGGGTGATAAGGCCGTGCAGGAGGAAGTGGCTCTCTGGACGTATAGGATGACCTCTCCGTCGTAGTTACAGGTCGAGTTGCTCTCTTCTCAGTAGGAAGCTCTAGTGGCAGAAGTCTCCACCGTATCTCCTCTTGCGTAGTAGTATGGGGATTTAGTAGAAGAATCTACCGTGCTCTCATCTTCTGTCAATGTCCCTTTTATATGGGTTGTCCTGGAGCGAGGGGCCTCATCCCTTGATAGGGAAGGGTTCGTTTAGTAGAGTAACGTTCCCCGCTATGTTGGTGAGAGTTTCCCATTGGAGGGCGATAGCCACGGCGTCGGCCGGTCCCTGGGCGAGTCTTACGGCACTCATGGTGTGTGCTCGCCCGTTACGGGGTCAAGGCCGACGTCATGGGGGCAACGGTCGGTCGTCGGTGTGTCCTCCGGCGAGAACTGTGCTTGGGCCGGCCTCATCGACGCCGTGGAATCCGATGCTCTATTGGGCCGGTCATCTTCTTATTGGGCAGAGCGTGTATGTTCGCCCCTTGTCTGGGCCTAACTTGCCCAAACCTTAATGGACCACTCGTGTTTGGGTTGTTTCTGGGTCAAACCAGATTTACCCTCCTCACACGGTCAATCGCCTGGCCGTTCAGTCAAAGAGCAGTTGGTATTGGGCCGTTCTTCTATTTATCAGATATTTATGTGATTTTCTGAATTTCCACCGACATGCTGTTGAACGATCCTCGTGTAGCCGTCCAAGTTAATGGAACGGTATTTATATGGCCGTCTAGTTCCCAGAGTCCCCAGGGTGTTAGTTTTTTAGATAATTATCTATTTATCTATTTTATTTGACGTTATCACAGACAGGCCCTGAACGGTTGGAGTTGGGCCGCCCCATGAATTGAGTGGTCTATCACGAGACCGTTCAATCCATAAGTGTCCAACGGTGAAATAGTCGGTCAGTTCGATGTATATTGTGGATTATTTTCCTATTTATTTAATTTTCACCGACAGTCTTGAACGGTCTAGCAATAGACCGTGCAACAGGCTGGGCGGCCTATCGAGCGACCGCTTAATGGCCCAATTTCTGAGGTTTAAATGAATTTTCTCTCTCCAATCCGTGGCTAAACCCTTAACTTTTCCCATCAGTTTCTCCGAGCTTTCTCAACTAAATGAGATACCGTTCGATCCTAGTGGGAGATAAATCAATTATCTATGAATTATCTTTTGATATCTCGACCTAATTTTCACTGAAACCCTAATTTCGGGGCTAGGTTTATGGGCTCTATAAATAGGACCCACAGTCCAAGCTTGAAAAGGGAGAGATCTAAGGTCGACGGTGAAGCTCTGCCGAACTTTTGAGCGACCTATAGTCAAGGAGGGAGGCCTTCTACGTCCACTCAGGCCTCCGGTTCAGGGAGTATTCGTTATTTTTTTTGAGTTTTTATTTTAATAGTCCCACCATCCTTTTCTTCATTGCATGCATCATTTTCTTCGCTATTTTCCCACGTTTTTCACTCTTGCACGTCATACACACACCCTCCTATTGTTTTTCCACGCCCCCCTAGGGGTTTAAAAACTCCCAGGTATCCCCCATTCAAATTTATTATGTTTATTTTCGTTCGTTCTTATAGTTACTACACTTCACAGTTCTGATATTGGGTTTTCTTTTGTGTTTTCCATTGTGTTTTGCAGGTCAGCATCATACTAGCACGAGGCTCATCCCCTCTGGCCGGCCGGAAGGGGTGGAGGTCTTGATCCTATAACTTAAAACCTGGTGGCATTAAGCGGCCGTCTTCCTGTCCGTCCGAGTACGAGAGCGGTCTTCACAGAGCCGTCCTTCGTTCCTCTGCGACTTCCTGTGGACCATTCTCCTGTCAAGCCAGGCTTCTTCCCGCGTTCGTCCCAGCACTGGTGAGCGATCTGTCGATCGACCACTCATTAATAGGGCGGTTCTTCTCGAGCCATTTATTTCCGTAGTGCTGCTTACATGCGAGTGTCCCCCCTTTTCCAAGGTACGGTGTATTTATTTACATTGAGAGCCTTGGTGGCGATCACGATCCACACACTCACACCTTTCTACCCTTCTAGTTTCATTTCATTTGTGTCTTACATTGACAAAGTAGAGGGATAAGGAAGGATAATAAAAGAAAGGATCAGGTGGAGGAACATATTTCTAATCAACAAATTTCTGACGATCACGGTGGGACACCTATTGCCCATCATGTTGGTGTTGTGCTGACCACCTTCTGTCGTTGTTAGGTTTGTCTTCTAAGTGGTTTCAGGTCGTTATCTCGTCATCTTGCGTCTCTGTTCTCTGGAGTTTACACGGTTCCTTCAGAGCCGTTCGCGTACCAGCGCAGCCGGGAGGCAGCCGTTCTGTTCTGACCACTAGTAGTGATCATTCTGCGAACCTGCTGCCTTCACCGGTCTCACGCAGGCCGTTCATTTGTTCCACGGTCTGCTGCAGGCCGTCTACTACTGCTGGCTCAGGTACGCTTCTGCCTTTACACTGGTGATTTCTGTTGACATTCTGCGGTCTTTTCAGGTCCGTCCCAGAGTTTGAACGGTCTATCGACAGACCGTTCTGTCAGGTACGCCTCTGTTCCCGTCCACTTTGTCCATTCCAGTTTCTATCTTACTGTTGGTTCTGGTTTTATTACTCCCTGCCATTGAACGACCCTCACAGGACCGTCGACCTCGCTAAACGGTCTCCCACAGACCGTTTATTACTGCTACAGTGCACCCGAGCCTTCATTTTGATTATTATTTCAGATTATTTCATGTTATTTCGGTGCTATTATTGATCTCCCATTTACTACCATTTGAGTTTGCATGATTGCCTTTCATACTTATAATATTTGGTTGCCCATTGTTTGCTAGATCTAGGTTAGACTCTTGCATGCACTCCGGTGCACATAGGGCCATATACACTTTTCATATTAGTCGCATCCCTACCTAGGTAGGGGATCCTCTCGTCTCCATACTCCTTGGAGCCGACTAGGTGACCTTGCCCAGGACCTCTGTATGTCCCCGTGAGTCGTGGATTCTCACACGGATGCCGTGCAGGTTGTACCATACCACACCAGTCTAGGGTTTGCATCCGAGAGAGGGAGTGTCCCTTAGAGTCAACCCAGTTTCCCATCCTACCCTGGTTAGGTACCCTTGTGGTTGAGTGAATTATCATCTTAATTAATCCACTAAGGTCCTAAAAGGAAATCAATAAAACATTTCGTGCATCATTCATAACATTAGTGGTTAACTGGTTGTCTCTCTTCTCATCTCTCCCCTCTCTTATGTGCATTTTTGGTTGGACTGTTTTTTTTGGACCTTTGTTAGGGTTGTTTGCTTTCTCTCCCTAGGTGTTTAGTGCATGTGGTGTTGCTTCCTCCCCATAGGATCATCTCCTAGGGGCAGCTCCCATTTCGTCTCCTATTTCAACCCATTATTTGATTCTCCAACCATGTCATCCTATAATCTTTCCCACACCCACGAGGACTTCCTTCCTCAGGGGCTTTTGGAGGACCCACCTAGGGTCGTTTCTCTCCAGGGGAGAGAGGGGTCCACCCCTCCCCTTTCATCTGCCACTATTGAGGGTGCCCAACCCTCTCTCTCTGATTCATCCACTCACAACTCGGCCAGTCATGTTCTCCACATGATGGCCCAGTTGGACCCTACTCAACTCCATCTCCTTAAACAAGCCTTGCAAGGGGCAGATGCCCCCGCCTTCAGTGCTTTCTTCTAGCGTGACTGCTACCATCACTTCTACAATTCCAGTTGTTGGATCAGCTACCTTTGCTGCCGCTATTGATCTGACCCCTATTCGTCCTCAGATTCTTCGATTCCCCAACATACAAGCGGGCCAGGCTTCTACCTCGGCCCATCAGCCTCTTGACAAGGGGAAGACCCGGATCCCCGTGCCCTCCTATTCTGATCCCTACACTACCATCTCTCCAACACCGCAGGCCCTTGTGGCCCCGTCCGATTTTGTTCGCCTCCAGCCAGGGGCTGCCCAGCTTGCTTACTCGGATATGGGCCCTTCCCTGGCCCATTATCTTTCTTATGGGCTTCCCCCTCCATCGGTCTATCCATCTGCTCCATACACAGGTTCTGCTCTTCCTGCTTCGTCTCCTCCATCCCGGGAACGGGAGATTCTCGAAAAGTGGGCTGCCATGCAGCAGTAAATCGATCTCCTTCATAAAAGGGTCGACCCACAATCCCTTGCTGATGTCCCCATTCCTAACTTCCGGGACATTCATTTTCCTCCCCAGTCTGAGCTCCTCGTATACCGTAAATACGACGGGAATGGCAACCCGTTCATTCATGTCAGGGAGTTCCTTTATGAATTGGCGCAGTTTCAGCATGATGATCGCGTTATGGTGTATCTTTTCTACCGATCCTTCGACGGGGTGGCACTTGAATAGTTTTATACCTTGCCTTTGGAGGAGGCAGAAAGTTTCAAGACGGTGAAAGAGAAATTCATTCAAAGATTCCAAGACCGAGTAGGCCCGGAATACTCATTTACCAACTTGGTAGCAGAGAAGATGAAGGAAGACGAAGACTTTGCTACGTATGCCGACCGATGGAGGCAGATGGCCTCACGAGTGCCCGGGCAGATCCTAGAGGAAGAAAAGGTGAAATTGATAATTTCCAATGCCACTCCGACGTTCCAAAGCATACTGGCAATGAACAATATTTCAAACATGCACCAGTTGTACAGTCGGGCCCGATTTATCCAGACCCAATTCAAAGACTCCCCCATCCACTCTTTGTTTGAAACCCAAAATCCCAAATCTGTTAGAAAGACCCAGGGCCCAGTTACCGAGGGGGTACAAATTAATGAGCAGGTGCAGGCTGTTCAATTTCCCAACCAGTCTGCTGCACCCCGTTTCTACCAACCTCCGCGCAACCCCCAGTTCTCCACTCCACAAGCTCCCCGACCCCCTTTCCAAGCCCCTCAACATCCACAATCACCACCACAATAGCCTCAACAGCCACCCCAATACAACAATGCCCTCCTCCTACTGGTTATGGGCCTGCTCGACCGGTTCCGAAAAGAGCCCATTATCCTCCACTTCTACAAACTTTGCCGGACATATTTTCGGCCCTGATGTACACTGGTGACATACATCTCCCTCCGGAATGTCAGAACTGGAACCCGATCGCCGATCAATCAAGATATTGCATATATCATTGGCAGCCCGGGCACACAATAGACAGATGCTTTCAGTTCCGAGATTTAGTGTATGATTTGCATGAGGGGCAAAGGATTGACTGGGCCCAAATGCATAAGTTGATAGAAGATATTAAAGAGGAGAAGACAAGTAAAGCCGCAGCAGGCGGCGCCACAGTAGTAGCAACAGCAGTTTCAGCAACCCCAACCTCAACCTCAACAGCAACAATAGCAACCTGAACTCGGGATTTATCAAAATCCCATGCCAGACTACCAGCCCTCTCCTCAACAGTAGCCGCCGGCACCTGCGCAAGTAAATGTTGTTCATCGCCCAGCCCCTAATGCTGGGTGGTCCTATGATGAGGAGACTCCCGCTCATCTCTTGGCCTTCCACCACACCAACTCCCCCGCACCTTCTGTTCCTTCTATTCTCCGGCCCACCACCTTGACCACTACTCCACCCTCTTTTCCCTCCAGGTCAACTATTGAACCCGCCACATTCCCTGCCATTCTGCCAATCCTTCCGCAATCACCCACCGTACCCTCCATTATCACCCCTCCATTTAGCCCTTCGCCCATCACCACTCTGCCAGGGCCCGTCAGGCCAGCCTTCGCCATCCTCACCCCCATTTCTATCCCTTCCACTCACCCTACCGGGCCAACCGGGAGTCCATCTGATGCCGTGTTGGCATGCAACTGCGCTCTTCGGAGCGGGCGTGTATTTCATAGAAGTTACCCCTCTACTTGTGCACCTGCACCCAACGCCCAGATTCCTTCCTCAACAGTCAAAGCAGAAGAAGCCGACCCCGTGCCAGGCACGAAGTATGATTTGCTACAACATTTGGATCGGATACCGGCCAAGATTTCTGTCTTAGAGTTAATTAAGTGGTCCATGCTACACCAAGACGCCCTGAGGGCTTTTTTGCAGAAAGTTATGGTTAGCGAGGACGTGGCGGTAGACAGTTTGCCGTCGGTGTTGGCCACTATCACAAAGGGGCCATCTATTTCTTTTTCTGAGTTGGAGCTAGTACCCCCAGAGGCACGTCATATGCCATTATGCATTACAATTTCTTTGAACAAGGTGGCTGTTGATTCAGCTCTAGTGGACACATGAGCTTCTATTACTGTTTGTCCCTCCAGCACGTTACGTGCCTGCAACATATCTGAAGACGTGCTAAGGCCGACTCCGACAACTATTGCGGCATACGATAACTCCAGGAGAGCTTGCCACGGGGTCGTGACAGTTCAGGCCGAGCTATGGCCTTTAAAAATGGACGTGGAATTCTATGTGTTGGACATAGACCCAATGTTTAAGGCTATCTTGGGTCATCCATGGATTGATAGTTTGAATGCAGTACCTTCAACCGCTCATTAGTGCCTCAAATTCCCATTTCAGGGGCGGGTAGTCAAGGTGAAAAGCGTTTCCACGGTCCAGACGGTGGATGCCATTATCGATAAAATTTTGCCTACATTATGGCCAAGTAACAAGCCACATCTGTCAGTGATGGACTTGAACTTTCCTTGGGAATATGCGTCACGCAAGCCCACCACTGCACCAATAAATGTCAAAATCAAGTCCAAGATTAGAGATTCGAAGGGATGACGCATGATCTTGAAGCTAGGCTATCAGCCGGGCATGGGCCTCGGCGCACAATTGCAGGGGCGGACTAACCCCGTCCCCCGAGGCAGAAAGATGTGCCGAAGAGGCCTTGGCTACCGTGAGTCCGCATTGTCAACACTGGGAGACTCCGGGCACTGACGTGGGACTATCGCCAGCATTTCGTGAAAGGCCCGTTATAGCCAGGTACTCTAAAGAAGCCGCCGCCCTGTGTTGACGAGAGAAGTGATGCCGCCTTTGCTATTGATGACCCACCGCCGCCACTGAAGGGGCTAGTGGGCGATATGGAAGATTTTTTGTAGCTATTTTGAGAAATTGTTTTATGAAGAAGAAGCTTGTCCGAAGAAAGTGGAGATGCAACTAGTGAAGCATTCTCCGGTGAAGCCAGTTTACCAGGGGCCGCAGGAAGTGGGGAGCTCTATCACTACTTTTTCTTTGTCCCCTTCCCACCTTGCCTCCTTGTTTCAGCGATTGGGGTTTATTCCCCGTTCCCCGCCAATCATGGTCGACCCATACTTTACGGAGAGGCCACTTGAAATCTTATTTGTTCCATGTGCTTGTGGGAAGTGCCCACCTCTTGATTTGTCCACTATGTGGACCCCCATCAATAATCTCCACGAAATGTGATTTTCTTCTTCTGACCCATTCTTCGATTGTCTCTTCTCGTCTTTATTTCCCATGCAACTTCCTCCTCCTCCTCCGTCCTCCTCTAACCCCTCTTGCTTTCATGATCTCCTCCGACCTCCAAAAAAAATGCCAATTTTAAAACAGAGGTTTCGATGGAGGATCACGCTATGTTCTGTCCATCTTCCCAGGGGCATGAGGTGGGTAGAGTCAGTTCGGGTAGAGTCTAGCTCTAGTGTTGTCAGCCCATCCACGTCTGCGGCGCACCCTGTGATGCGTCATTTTAGATCTGTTCCAGATAGGTTCCTTCAAGATTTAGCTCAAAGATGTCATGCCGTCCTCAAATGTCCTGAGTTTGTAGAGACCGCCATTGTCCTAGAGGAAGATGTGGAAGTAGAAGGGGTGTGGAGCAATGACGGATTAGGTGTTTATGAAATCATAGATGAGAAGAACCCAACCGATGATGAGGAAAGTGACGTGGATGACGTTGCCGATCTGTACGCACAAGGTTTGAAAATATTTGATGAACCGTCGTCGGCAGTGGATGAACCCACAAAAGAGTTTAATTTGGGAACTAAAGAGGACCCTAGGCCCATAATCATTTCTGCTAATCTCCCACCTCAGGTTGAAGAGGAACTAATCAAGGTTTTGAGGGAGTATAGTGATTCTTTTGCCTGGTCTTATGAGGACATGCCGAGTCTTGACCCCGCTCTGGTTGAACATAGACTTATCCTTAGACCAGGGGGCAACGCCCATTAAACAGAAATCAAGAAGATTCCACCCTCAAATGACCTTAAGGATAAAGGAAGAGGTTGATAAATTACACAAGGCCAAGTTCATTAGAGTTATTTTATATCCACAATGGGTGGCAAATATAGTCCCGGTGATAAAAAGGGATGGAAAGATTCAGATTTGTATTGATTTTAGGGACTTAAATAAGGCATGTCCGAAAGATGATTTCCCGCTTCCTCACATTGATGTGTTAGTAGATAACACGGCTGGGTATGAAGCTCTCTCGTTTATGGATGGTTATTCTGGATATAACCAAATCCATCTTGCTCCCGAGGACCAAGAGAAGACCTCTTTCACCACGCCCTGGGGCACATACTGCTATGTTGTTATGCCATTCGGATTGAAGAATGCAGGTGCCACATATCAATGAGTAATGATGGCTATCTTCCACGACATGATGCATGTGTATATGAAAGCCTATGTGGATGATATCCTGGTAAAGTCAAGGTCCAACGAAGAACACCCCGCCATTTTAACTAAGGTGTTGCAGAGGGCTAGGGAGTATAAGCTAAAAATGAATCCACAGAAATACGTGATTGGAGTTGCATCAGGGAAACTACTGTGGTTCATAGTTAGCAAGCGGGGGATTCAGATTGATCCAAACAAGGCAAAGGCCATAATGGAAATGCCACCACCAAAGAATATCACTAAACTTAGAGGATTGATCGGGTGTTTGCAATTCATTCAAAGGTTCATATCTCAGCATTCGCAAAGATGTCGCCCATTCTATGACTTGTTGAAGGCGGGAGCTAAGTTTAAATGGAACGACCAATGTCAGAAGGCCTACGAGGATCTTAAGATTTATCTATCAAATCCCCTGATTCTGCAACCACCTATCCCTGGGAAACCCTTGATATTATACATTTTTGTTATTGATGACTCCCTATGAGCTGTCTTGGCGCAAGTGGACGATGAAGGAAGAGAAAGGGCAGCACACTACCTCTCTAGGTTGTTCAATCCTGTTGAATCTAGGTACACTGCCATGGAGAAGACCTGCGCAGCATTAGTATGGGTAGCTCAGAAACTCAAGCACTATTTCCTGGCCCATGAAATTAGGTTAATCTCTACAATGGACCCAATTTGTTATCTTTTAGAAAAACCTATCCTTTCTAGCAGATTAGCCCGCTGGCAGAGCTTTCTTTCCCAATTTGATATCACCTTCGTTGTTCAGAAAGCGATCAAGGGATATGTGATTGCTGAACATCTTGCTCATTCCCCTATCCCTCGCACTGATTCAATCCAGGACGAGTTTTCTGACGAGCCCCTGGCTGTACTTACTCATCTCCCCTTTTGATCCTTGCACTTCGACGGTGCTCTCAATTCTCAGGGCCGAGGAATCGGTGCCGTTCTCCTCACTCCGGCCCTGAGGAATCGGTGCCGTTCTCCTCACTCCGGAAGGAGTAACCATCTCCATCGCTTACCAGCTCTCTTTTCCTACCACAAATAACATAGCCGAGTACGAGGCTCTCCTTGCCGGACTAAAGCACGCCTACATCATGGGCGCGCGATACCTAAACATCATAGGAGATTCTCAATTGGTGTTGCGTCAGGTTCTTTCAACTTACCGCACCCGTGACCCTAAACTCAAGCCCTATCAAGACTTGGTCTTGCTCTTGGCTAGGCAATTCCGTAAACTCATCTACATTCACACTCCGCGCTCTCAGAACATTCTTGCCGATGCATTAGCAACTCTGGATTCCTCACTTTCTTTCCCTCTCAGTCGCGCAACTGAGACCGTTGTGGTCCAGCGGTTAGACGCCCCTTCCCTTCAGGATCCTTGGTTTGATCACCATAGGAAATCTATAGAGAAGAAGGCTGAAAGGGAGAATTTGAAGGAAGTTTCTTTGACTGAGCTTGAGGAGATCATAGAAGAAGAGGAATTGCCGTGGTATTATGAAATAGAGCAGTATTGTAAGGATGGTTCATTCCCAGAGACGACCAATGCCGAGCAGCGCAAGGCCATCAGAAGAGTCACCTCCAGATACACGATTATTGTAGGATAAATGTATAGGCGGGCTCTCAACGGAGTTCTCTTGAGATGTCTGGATGACGACGAGGCTTGGAAGGTAGTAGAAGCAGCTCACGCAAGTGAGTGCGGAGGACACGTTAATGGTCAGGCTTTGGCGAAGAAGATTCTTAGGTAGGACTATTACTGGCCAACCTTAGAAGAAGACTGCTCCACCTATGTCCGTAGGTGTCTTCAATGCAAACTTCATGCCGACAAGATCCATGCTCCTGCTTCCTCTCTCCATCCTCTCTCTGCTCCTTGGCCATTCTCCATGTGGGTTTTTGATATTGTAGGCCCACTAGGTGATCCTAATGCTCAGGTTAAACAAAAATCTTTCATTCTGACTGATACTTAGTACTTCACCAAGTGGGCGGAAGCTGAAGCTTATGCAGAAATCAAAGCTACCACAGTATGTTGCTTCATCCTCAAGAATATCATTTCGCGGTTTGGAGTGCCAAGTGACATCATCACCGACAATGGGCCTCAATTTGTATCTCAAGAACTCCAGGACCTCTATAAGAAATTTAATATTTCATTGCATCATTCATCACCACACTACCCTCAAGGCAACGGCCAAGCCGAGGCCATGAACAAAACCCTTCTTAAAATCATTAAGAAAACATGCGAGTCACATAAATTTGCTGATTGGGCTGATAAATTGATAGAAGCTCTATGGGCTTATCGCACCTCCGTCCGTACTCCCACGAGATAGACTCCTTTTGCCCCCAGCTATGGGATGGAGGCGGTACTCCCATACGAGATATTGATCCCTTGCCTAAGAGTGCAGCTACACAAAAAACTTAATCTCGACGAACGTCGAGAGTCGTTGCTAGTCTAACTGGAACTCTTAGATGAGAAGAGACTTAACGCAGCCAATCACGTCTCTGTTTATCAAAAACGCGTCTCGCGGCATTTTCAAAAGAAGGTTATTGAAATAAAATTTCAAGTGGGTAACATGGTTTTAAAACATAAATTTATTAGATCAGCAGGTCCTAGGTCTAAGCTGCAACCCAATTGGGAAGGGCCATTTACAATTAAAGAAATCTATCCTGGGAACGCATATCGTCTTGTTAATGCGGAGGGTGAGGAATTGCCTAATCCATGGAATGGGTTGTATTTAAAATGTTTTTATCTATAGAGTCAAGCCAGTAACGGCCCGGTGGCGGGGTGTTCCTTTACTTGATCATGAAGGGAGGTCCCTGGTTCAATATTCACACACTACACGACCCCCGTGGTCCGGTTTTCCTTTTACGCAACAACGTTTCTCCCTTGGCCATGCCTAGGGGCAAGAGAAAATCCTTGTTTTCTCCTCTTTTGGCTGAAAATAGGGGCAAATGGTGAATAAGGGGGCGAGAACTGATCTAGACACTTCAATAAAAAGAGGTCTCAAATAGGGGCTGTCCGTTATGACCTGATTCCATATTCATAAAAGCAAAAGAAGTAAAAGAAATAAAAGAAGAGGGGCAAAATCAAAGGCAAAAGCTAAAAGCTCGTTAGAAAGCTCGAAGCTCAAAAGTCTAAAATGCTCCCAAAAGAATGAAGCTAGGCATGGCAAGAGTGGCAGTACAGTTTCCCCGCGGAACGTCATGAGCCCGGTCGTATGCGTGCCTAGAGTGGATGCAGGTTCAATGACGGTCACAAAGCCCCGGCGCAACAGACCAAATTCTTTGAAAAGAGGTTGTCGCGAGAAGAACTCAACCCCTAAAAACCTCTATACCTATTGCCGGCTTTCCTATCAAGTTCTCTCTTTTATTTTCCAAGGACTGGATCGTACCCCGGGTATGGCCTCGGTAGAGGCACCGTTAAGTAGAATTAGGCCCCGGCCATGGGTGGTCACCCATAACGCACGTTGAACTCGGGAAACCCCTAATGAGATAGGAAGGTCCCTCGTCGTCGGGCTTGAGCTAGCTCTAAAATCAAAAAAAAAATCAAATACTTCAAAATCCAAAAAATCAAGTACTTTAAAATCTAAAAAAATCAAATATTTCAAAATCCAAAAATCAAATATTTCAAAATCCAAAAAAATCAAATATTTTAAAATCTAAAAAAAATCAAATATTTCAAAATTAAAAAATCAAATACTTCAAAATCTAAAAAATCAAATATTTCAAAATCTAAAAAAAAATATTTTCAAAACCACAGAAAATATTTTCATCATCATGATATGCATCCATGGCATGCATTGCATCCATTTTCCTTTTGTGGCTTACCCCCTTGACCAAAAATCAAGAACTGGTCATCTCTTAACTTGCTACAGGCAAGGGGTTAAGCCTAAAACAGATTTAATTGATTTCTTGTTTGCATGTGTGCAGGGGCAGGTTGAAGACAAAGCTCGATATTTTCATCCGTGCACGGTTCCTTGGAAACCATTTTTACATCCTTCCACGGCCTGAATCAGACCGTTCCGCTATGAACACTTTCGTTGTAAGACCGCTCACATCCCAGAACTCTCAACACTTCAACGGTACGGTGCATTACTAGCCGTTTATTCACCCGTACGGTGCATTACTAGCCGTTTATATCTCTCCACGGCCTATTGTTAGACCGTTCAACCGCTCCAGAGCTCCTATCCTTAACCCCGGTGCTGAATCTCTGCACGGCCCGAATCTGGCCATTCCTCATTCAAGCACGGTTAATTTCTAACCGTTCATTCAGCTGGGCGGTCCGTTGGGAACCGCGTGCATCCCGAGATACTCAATTCGTAGATCACAAAGGAAGGCCAAATTCAAGCTCAATTTAATCAAGCCAACTCATTTAGTCATATATCAAAGTTCCAACATTCATTTTCCACATCAACATCATGAAAAAGAAGAAAAGTCACTCGATCCTCAAACGGGCATCCCCGCGAGGCCTAATCTCTCTCAGCAGTCTCACATATGCTTGGTAAGTCTCCTGAAGCTCTGTAATCTCCGCCGATAGGGTGAGCACCCTACTAACCTCCCACATGATCAAGGCACTCCTGACCGCCTGTTCATCCTCCCCCGTCCCGATCCTCCTCGCCTGTAGTGCGAGAAGGTGGGGTAGTGCTGGAAGAATGGTCCTGGGTAGTTCGACCTGTAGGTAACACCGGTGCGGGCTGTACATCGCCAGTGCAGTGTCGCTCACGAGCCTCAGATCCAAGCCTGGTGTAACGACCCGAGAATCCGAGACTCGAACTGTCGCCCACGAGCCGGGAGGGCTCGGAAGGGCTAAAAGGATTGTGGAGGCACAAAGAAATAGGAAATAAAGCAGGACAATGCAACAATTAACAGAAATAAATAAACAACTATAGCTACAATAGAGTCCAGTCCAACAGAAAGTACAGTCTAAAGCAGTAAAACGTACCACATGTCGAGTGAACACTAGGCCCGGCGAGCTGGCAGCTAAGAACACCTGAACTGCATCCTCGAACCACGAGGAAGAACCGCCGCACCTAAAAAGCAGGGGTGAGCCACCTGTCACTGGCCCAGTAGGGATCCCACGGAACCCCAACTGAGAACAACGGCATCACAGAAAGCTGTAACTACAAGAGCAACAGTAACAGCAGGAATAGTAAACCCGGTGGCCGGTCAAAACTCGGCACTACAACTACTCCTATTGTACCGGCCAAGCAAAAAGTGAAGTCCCGATCTCGCAGTCGGGAACCGGACCATACTAGCACCACTTACCGAAGTAAAAACCCACGGTAACCCCGCCGTTGAGGCCTGTCTCCCGGGACACGGCCAACCTGGACACGCTGTCCAAGGTGCAACCCCGACCATCCGGTCGCGGACACAGCACCAACAAGACGCAACCTCGGTAAAGCCACTAGCACTAGTCTCACGACATGAAAACCAACGCACGCGCCACGACGAAACAACCGAAACTCAACGGTCAACACGACCAAAACACGAAGGTCGAAGTCAAAGAAACTGACAGTCTGTCACTCCCGACTTGACATGAGTACCTCCCACTAGAAGCAAGGCAGAATGCGTCCACTGCGGTCTTAGTCCGTGCCTTAGGTGTCTTCCTCCGACCCAGCGGGAATTGAGACACCGTACAAGTAACCACAAACATGTGACTAGTTGGGGTCACGCCCGTCAGCGTGGGTCCAACCACCCCCAACCACGTGTGCACACACAGACCGTGCGTCTCTGGTCTGGCCCTCTGACTGGTTTTTCCCTCAGTCAGACTCTGGCTGGTAGACGTGGGGCCCGACGGAAACCAGTCTAAAAACCATCCTCTAAGGGTATGCTCGTACACCTACTCCTCAGGTGAAACCAGCACACGCGTACTGGTGGGCTACGACTAGTGGAGGGTCACTGAAGGAGTAGACTCTCAAGTCAACGGAAAACAACGTCCGCATCTGACGACGTACGGGGACCATCCCACGTACCGGTACCATCGCACGGTGACCACACTCGGCGGAGAAGCGGGACTCACAGTACGCGGGCCACGCACCTGGCCACGTAGAAATGCCAAAACATGGTTCCCAAGGCAGCTCACATGCCGCCAAACCAAATCCCTTTCTCGGGGACAAGCGGGAACCCTCCAGCCCCAGGCTGGGCAACTGGACTCGCGGTCCAAGCCCTCACACATGGCCCACGCGGAAAGCACAGAAGCACGATTCCCAGGGCAACGCACAAACTGCCACGTCGATAACTGGACTCGCAGTCCAAGGCCAACACTTGGCCCACTCGGGAATCATCTTCCAGGAAAACTCATGGCATGCGGGGGAGACCCCATCGCATGCCCGCCGATACACGGTGACTCGGTCTAGCGTAACACGAAAGCCCGACACGCGAGAAGTCACCCGGACTCTCAAACCCACAGGCACGCTAAACAAAGTAGCAGGTCCTCCCGACACCCTCAAAACACGGACACAGAATCCCACGGGTGTCTGGGGCACTCACAACACCGCAAGTCGACCACTGGGTCACGACTGGGTCGACTAGGGACCGATACAATGCGAAACGATCGCGGAGAACATGAAAACTCACCTCGGCACCACACAGAGCCTGACGGTCTAAGCTTGGGCCGTCACGGTCTGTAACGGTCCAAGCCTCGACCGTCACAACAACTCTGACGCACCAACAAAGGGCCGTCAGACGCTCGGTGTAAACCGGCTGTGACGCGCTAGTCTTGGTGCGTCACGGTCGGTGATGCGCCAGCCCTGGTGCGTCACCGTCTCTAACGCACCCAACCCAGTGCGTTAGAAGACGAGAGAAAATAGGCTATGACGCACACCTCTAGGGGCGTCACAGTCTCTGACGGTCCTACCCAGGCGCGTCAGAAAATGGGTTAGTCAACTCTGACGGTCCTACCTAGGCGCGTCAGGGACTCGTGATCCCAACGGTCCGAAAACATGAAAACGGACGTAGCGGTCGAGCCCAGGCGCGTCATACCCTCTGGCGGTTCATCGTAAGACCGCCAAAGCGTCCGACGCCTACCGACACTACAGGACCCTGTGACGCACCCACCCTGGGGCGTCACAGCATGTGACGGTCACTGGAAGGACCGTCACACCCATCCGAGAGTGAAACGACGGGAAACGACCTAAAAATTCGATCCACACCCCGATCACCCCCGGGTGATGGGGAAACGAAGGGGAATCCATCCCCAAGTCCTTAGGCATGCATCTAAACCCCTGGATTCGCCAAAAATGCCGTAAAACGAGAGATCTGGCTCACTCCCCCAAAACATGGATTCTCCCCAAAATGCGAAAATAAACCCGCTCGGCTCACCACGGCCTACAAAACTCACGGGAAAGGGAATACACAAGTTGGGGGTCCATCTCCCTACCTCCACCGAAGATTTCGCGCCCCGAGCTCGCCGATCCGCGAAGAAAATGCCGTTGAAGCATCGTCGGCTCGCGATCCCGCGAACCGCCTCCACCATCGCGATCGTCGTCCCGAGCCCGTCGCTCCACGTCCCACGAGCCACGCCGCCCCTCCCTCGCCACCTCCGTCGGCCTCCCGGAGTGAGAGGGGGAGAGGAGAGAGCGTGAGAGAAGAGAGAGGGAGGGAAGAGAGAAATGAGAGATGGGGAGAGAGAAAAGGGAGGGGGGTTTATATAGAAAATCTGGAAATTTTGGAAAATATCAAAAAATAGAAAAATACACCCCCGCGATCCTCGGAACACGCTGATCACCATGGTAACGTCTCGGCATTGGAGAACACAATGGTTCACCCTATACAGGGTTCCGAAGGTCCGACAGACGAAAAACACACGTAAAACCCAAAATGCAACCCGGGACCCACAAACGTGCTCCGAAAATTACAAAAAATTACCGGCGTGCTCCTCACAACACCACGGACCCAAGGAAACTCACGGGCACTCGACCAGTGGGTCCGACCACCCGGTAAAAAATAGTCTGAAGCTCGATCGGACACAATCCGAAATCCGCGGAAAAGATGATCTGAGGCCCACGGATTCAGATCTGAAGAACCCGTGGCATTACACCTGGCCTCCTAGGAAGTCTAACTGTAGTGTCGTGGAGGAAGTTAGGGCGCATCATGAACTGATCCAGAGGCAATCTGTTGATGTACAGTCGCCACTTGTCCCTGGTCTTCTTTTCTGCTATCCTACACTCTACCTGTGGGGGGAACCTGAAGGCGCCACCTATGAATAACAGTGGATGGCTCTCGAAGATCCTACTGGCTGAAGTGATATCCTCCTTATGAATGAATTTCATCCTAACACCCATCCAGCACTCTAGGAGTATCATGGAACTGAAGAGTGGACCTCCTAGGGCTGCAGAACTAAGGCCTTCGTACAAATAGGCGAGGACGGCCTGGGAGATAGAGAGACCCTGCCACATACCACTAATGGTGCTAAGGATTGGAGTATCTAGGACTTGGTCGGCAGAGGGGAACAGGATGCTCCCACACATGCAAATAGACATGGCTTTAGCTATAGCCTCATACCTTTCACATTTATTCTTACAATGAGCAACCACCCACTGGGTAAGAGGAAGAAGATGGATCTGATGTGAGCCTACGAAGGTGCGGATGTCCTTGCTATCCGGTATAAACTCTCCCAAGATAAGGCTAGGGTCTACAGGGGCAACAATATGACACACTAAGTCCTCCTCACCCACCTTGGACCTAAGAAAGGATAAATAGGTCTCTACCTCCTCTAGTAGGACAGTGGTCTCAAAAGAGGGGAAAATAAACGTATGGGTCTGAGGATGCCAGATTTCTACTAGGGCTGAGATGCTGTGCCAGTCTAAGGACAATTTGGGGTAGTTTTGCCTAGCACTAAGAGTGGGTGTAGGTGCCAAGACTTTAAGATGGATATCACTGCTAGGGGCAACTCACAGATCATGGGAGCTATCCACTTCAAAGTGGAGTAGCGCTTGGAGCCAGGGAGAAGCTGAAGTAGAAAAAAGAAAAGAAAAGGGGGAAAGAGAGGTGTAAGTAATGGAATGAATTGAGTCAATTGAACAACTTCTGCAAAAACTTACCTCTCTCAGTGGGCTGGAGCTCAGATGTCGTGGGATCGTGGTCAGCCGTTGGAGCACTTCATGCTCCTTTCTGGCCGGCCTGGGCCCTTCAAAGGCTGCTCCCTCCATTGAGCTCCCTTCAGAAGCCCTTTTCATGATGGTTTGATGAAGAGTAACAAGAGTTTCAAGGTTTGGAAGAGGGTTGAGGTGTGAGTCACGAATTTAGAGTTCCCTCCTACTTATAGAGCTTGGTTAGGACCATAAACCAACTAGAATTGAGCTAGGATAAGTCTAGATTGGGTTGGGCAAGAGTTTGGATTAGGTTGAAACATCCTACCATGGGTTAGGACTCTCCAAGAAAGTCCCGATCAGACTCCCGGTGCGTGAAATGGCGCGGTCTATCGATAGACCGCACTGCCCTTAGGACGGTCCTTATTGGCCCGTTTATCAGCTTCTACACAGTTTGATCCTGGACCCATGGAACGATAACGTGAAGGCCGTTCTTCCACGTGCACGGTCACTATCTCACCGTTTAATGACATGCACGGCTAATCTCAAATCACTCAGGTGCCTTGGTTCGACTTGGTCGAGTAGCATTCCAGCGGTCCATTTCGGACCGCGTAAGGACAGGAGCTGCCACTCAATGACCGTTCATCCCCCTGCCACCCTGTTTTGTCCTTCCTGTATCACTGCACTCTAAGACAGCGTCTCTCCCGTGCCTCTCAGTCGGTATGTTGTGCCCCTATGGTTTTGATGTCAGCAAGCACTATGAGTATGAATTGTTTTGATGTCAGCAAGCACTATGAGCATGATTGATTGATTGATTTGAGAGTGGGCACATTCATCTCATTGCATTATCTGTCTCTGCATTGGTGCAACTCTAGTTCCTGCATAACAAGTGTAGTTTGCATCGGTGCATTAACTGTTGTGGCACGTCATATAGTCGATGCATGATCTGGTAAATAGACTACACTGTTAGTTCTCCTGCATACATTGCATCGGTTCAATATCTGCCATATGCACACACTACATCGATGCATTCGTCAGTCGCTTTATTTCGAAGTCGATGTATGTTCATTATGCATACATAGTCAGTACATTTGGTTGTTTCATGCATATACAATGTCTGCACAGTCTTTGCTGTTATGTCCATGCATCATTTAAGCAAGTCTATACATGATGCATTGATTCTTAAATGCTAGGTAGCAAGTATGTACATTCTTTGACAGCATGCCTGATCATTCATCTTCGTTGTGCATACTTTGATAGATGCAAACTACATTTCACACGTTCAACGTCTGTACATTCTTCAGTGACATTTGTGCAATCTTTCAAAACAAAGTCTATACACTCTTTACCATGCATTCAAAGTCTATACATTCCATTGCTGGTACGAGTGGTTAAGTTCATGCATCATCACTCCAACGAGTCTGTACAATGGTGTCGCATGCACACTAAGTCCATACACTCGTTAATGGCATGTCCGGGCATTCATCTTCAATGTGCATACTTTCCTATATGCATATCGCATTACAAGCCAGCAAGTCTGTACATCGTCTTGTACAGTACGAGGGAGAAACAATATAACACAGTTCAAATTGAAAAGACAATCAATAAACGAAATCACTCAGTAATGAAAGAATAATCTTAGATCTGTGGGGCAGCCGGATCTCAGGCTTGAATTCAGAAATCTGGAAGAAGAAGCTTCAACGATCAGCTAATCTTCTTCTTCTGAAATGTAGATGAACTTGCGATGGATCACTGCTCCTAGATCTCCTCAGGTCTTCAGCAGATCGCCATCAGGAAGAAGATGACCTCCAGTTCTGCTCGTGAGCTTCTCTTCCTCAGCCTTGTCCGCAGCAGCTTCGAATTCTCCAAAACCTCTTTCGATAATATCGTTCCCGCACTCACTTCCAGATTCATGTAATATATACGTCTAGTGGGCCCCATCCAGATTTTCTGGTTAGCCCAATGATTGCTCTGCATAGAGTCTTCTGGAATCGCGAGAGAAAACCATATCGCAAGCGCTTTTGGCTGATGTGGCCTTTGACGTCACTTACGATTGGGGTCCACCTAACTAATCTCGTAAGTGGTTCAGATGGCGTCAACCCATTGAGTTCACGGGGTTGACGCAGCCTTGAAATCCCTCACATGGCTTTGAATGTAATGCTGGATGCGTTGACGCGTGGGGTCACTGCGTCGACCCACTGAACTGACCCAGAGCCAACTTCACCTCAGAGTGAACTATTGCGTCGACGCTATCATGCTGTAGCGTTGACGCACTGGGTTATTCTAGTGACCCATAGCTCTGCCTTTTTAACTGCTGCGTCGACGCCGCTCTACTGTGGCGTTGACGCAGTGAAGTAGATCTGTGAATACCTCTGCTTCTTAGGCTGGTGAGTTGACGCTGCAATAGCGTAGAGTTGACGCAGTGAAGTAGATCTGTGAATGCCTCTTCAACTGATGCGTGGACGCCTTGAACTCCCAGCGTCGACCCTGTTCCTTTCTTGCAACAAAAAGAAATCAAGTGGAAGCGTTACTGAATCAAGATTTAATTCAACATTTTGAGTTTAATTCAACATTCACATCTCATGGTTGTCATCATCAAAACCAGGGGCACAATAGGAAGATCACTTTGACATGCCGGTAAAGAACGCAAGGAAGAATGAGAAAGCTCTCTCTAACAATAACGTGCTTAAGTCTAATAAGCATCTAGTTGAGTCTAACATACACAAAATTAATTCCAACAGCTATGAATATGAACATAACAGAATCTTTCAAAGAAGCTATATCTAAGAAGCAAACTGGATGCATACAATACAACACTTGATGCGAGAATAGACAGAGTAATCTAAATCTCTAGCAAAAAGCCTAAATTACATAGTTGAGAGAAACACAAGTTCAATCCGTCTTCAACTATATTTTCGCTGAAAGCGTTTGCGAAGAAGAAGCTCTTGCAATCTCTCTGCTTCACTCACCTTAGCTTCTTCATTAAGCCTTTCGCGATACTTTATTGTTCTCTTTAGAAGGCTCCTTGAACTTTAAGTTCAAGATTGCTTATTTTCTATTATTATTTTACCTTTTTGAACTAACTGCAATAACTATACAAAATCCACCTATTCAAGAGGCAATCTCAGTGTAATCTCACTTGAAAAGTGATATCCTTCTCCTTAAGGGGAGAAGCTTTTACTAGAGGGCAAGAAGGACCAGCAGGTCAATTTCTTGTAGTTTTGGCTGCTACAAGGAAATCAGCTGGGACTCTAGTTGAAAGAGTGCCCATGGTGTGACTGAATACCTACACAAAAATAGTTAGGACTCTTTGAAGGATGAGTGCATGTGCTGAATACCCTAGGAAAAATAGCCAAGTGTAACTATTCCCGGTGAGGAAAGTTAGTTGAAACCTCAGTAGTTGCTGGGGACTAGACGTAGGGCTGACTTGAGGGTCATGGCTGAACCAGTATAAAATTACTGTGTTTACTTGTGTGTTTGTTACTATTTCTTTAATTCTGTCCACACTACCACCATAGTGTTTTACATTTCTGTACTGCATTCATCTTAATCACTCTATTATTACGATTAATTTTTATAGCTCATTCACCTCTCTCTGGGTTAAAGCCATATACTGGACAACAAGTGATATTAGAGCCCATGCTCTCTATAGTGTAAAAGATCCAATGATCTAAGAGCAAAAGATCATATATGGCTGAGATGGTAGAAGGGCAATCTGTTAACCATCCATTACTGTTCGATGGTTCGGGCTATATATTCTTATTGGAAACTCAAATGCAGTTTTTCCTAACAAGTAATATCTCTGACCTATGGGTGATACTTGAAGAGGGCGACCTTCTCTTCACGAGATCCAAGGAAGAATGGACAGCTACTGATAAGACTAATGCCTCTTTAAATGCCAGGGCCAAGTATCATCTCTGCTGCGGGCTGTCATGAACTAAATTCAATAGAGTCTTGGCTTTGAAAACTATGCAAAATATTTGGAATAAGCTGAAGATCACATACGAAGGAACTGACAAAGTAATGGAAACAAAGATAGACATATTCGTATCTCAGTACGAGCAATTTAAAATCATGTCCAATGAAATTATCTCTCAGATATACTGTAGATTTACAGATATAACAAATGGGCTGATTGGACTGGGTAAGGAATATAGCTCCGACGACATGGTAAGAAAAATAATTAGATCATTGCAAGTAGATGGACTGACGCGGCGGTGACGTGGAAAATGGATCGACGGCACTCCGACGACACGGACGAGACAGATAACACTGTCTCGCGCTGCTCGGCCTCACACCAGACGGTCTCTCACCGGACGACACTCTAATCTCACAAAGAGGAGTGAAGGGAAAACACAAAGGGGCTATGCACCTTACGTGGGTTTCAAAGCTTCATTCATTCATATATGAAAACACACACCTTAGCCCCCCCTTTATATAGGGAAGGCTATTACAACCATACCTTCCATCTTTCACTAATAGCATTTATACCCTAGCCTAATAAAATAAAACTCACCAACCTTCTTTTGACTTTGACATAATAAAATAAAATACTTTGACTTGGATATAAAATAAAATAAGATATGGTGGTTTAATAATACGGTTTAATAATACAAATACCACCGTACACACAAATACACAAATGCGTATAAATACATATTCAGGACGTCGAGTCTTCAAGTGAATCTCCGAGCCACAAGTTCGGTGCGGTTAGGGCGATGCGGCGTCGGCTTCGAGTAGTGGGCCCGAAAGTGGGCCCAGTGTCCCCACCAACCCTCTCGGGGCGGCTGGAACTCGACTCCGTCGAGTAAGGGGGGACACTACTGTGGTAGTGCTCCAGGTGATCTGGATCGAGGCTCTGGAGATCTTCCCAGCTTATCGAGGAATAATCAGAAGGTGGACGGTCCCGCCAGCGGACAAGGTAGGGATGCAACACCTGGCTCCGTGTAGTTGTCACCTGCTCATCCAGTATCCTCTCAATTTGCTTGCGCGATGCTCTCGAGGCTGTGAGACGCACAGGGGTGGGCTCACTCGCAATGGGAGGAGAAGGCTCGAAAGGGTCACTAGGAATCGCTGTGGGTTCCTTGTAGGCCACTTGGTCTGCCACATTAAAGGTAGAGCTAATCTCATATTCGTGAGGTAAGTCCACAACATACGCATTGGAGCCAATCTTCCACAGAATTGGGAAGGGACCATCACTACGGGCTTGCAACTTGTTAACGGCTCCCGAGGGGAGTCGTTCGGGTCGAACCCGTACCATAACCATGTCACCTTCTTGAAATTCATGGTGACGCCAATGTGAATCAGCCAAGCGTTTATAAGTCTCATTACTGAGGTTTGTTTGCTTGCTAATTGACTCATGCAGACTTTTGACATGCTGTGAAAATTCCTCAGCTGACTTGGATGTTCTAGACTCGAGGGGCAGGGGAATGCGATCCACAGGTTTCCTAGGTTTGTAGCCATGCACGACCTCAAATGGACTCATAACTCTGGACCTATTGACAGAGCTATTATATGCAAATTCAGCTCTGGGCAGAAGAAGATCCCAAGCGCCGGAGTGAGCCCCTACAAGACACCTAAATAGATTCCCTAAACTCCTATTGATGACCTCGGTTTGCCCATCAGTTTGGGGGTGATAGGCAGTGAAAAATTTTAGCTTAGTGCCAACTAGGTGCCAAAGTGTCTTCCAAAAATAACTAGTGAATCGGACATCTCGGTCAGACACTATGGTTTGGGGGAGACCATGCAGACGCATGACTTCATCAGAGAATAGGTGGGCTACTCTAGGTGCATCGATGTTTTGGAACATGCAATAAAATGGGCAATCTTAGAAAACCTATCAACGACCACGAAGATGGAGTCGTGTTTGTGAGCAGTACGAGGTAATCGAAGGATGAAATTAATGCTGACATCAACTCACAGTCTATCAGGAATGGGGAGAGGAGTGTAGAGACCAGTGTTCTGTTTGACCTGTTTGGCCATGGTGCATGTCCTACACTGGGCTACTATTTTAACCACATCTTTCTTAAGGTCGGGCCAATAAAAATGCTCTTCCACAGAATGGATGGTCTTGTTGTGCCCAAAGTGACCCGCAAGACCTCCAGCATGTATTTCCTAGATCAGAAAGTCCCGAACAGTAGTCCTCGGGACACAGAGTTGCTGCCCTCGAAATAGAAAACCATCATGGAGTAGATAGTCAGCAAAGGCTGTCGAGGATCCAGCAGACAAGGCAGAGTAGGCAAGGCCAAAGTCGGGACACTCTCCATAGAGTTCCTTCATGCGGTCAAATCCGGTGACCTCTACCCGAACAGTGGAAAGAAGGGAGACCCTTCGACTCAAGGTGTCGGCTACCTTATTCTCTTTTCTAGCCTTATGTTTTAGGACAAAGGTGAAGGACTAGAGGAATTCTACCCACCGACCTGTTGAGTATATCCAAGTGATTTTGATGATAACAAACTCAGGGTTATATGTTTTATCACGTGCCATATTTCAACTATCAAGTTCGAATTCAACACCTTTCAAAGCCTACTTCACCATGTAACAAGCAAGCTTAAGTTTTTAAACCCGTCCAAATGCAAGAATCCGTGTTTTGGTTTCTAAACCACCTAGGCTAAGCTTAAACCCACTCAGGTTAACTAAAACCAAGCAGCCATAACCTGATCCGTTCATGCATTATATTGCATTGGCTGACCTTTATTTTTTACAGAAAATCAAGCCAGCGGTCGACCGCCAGCCTATAGCGGTCGACCGGTTTTCCCAGCAACGAATGGACATTTCCTGTAAAAATTCCAGTCGACCGCCCTTATGCACAGGTCGACTGTCAGCCCCGAAAAGCCCCTATTGTTGACCTTTTGTTCTCAACGTGAGAAGTCTCTCTTCAAGGATTTGTTTAATCCCCAAAGCCACCAAACTTCCCATAATTTGTGGATCTGGTTCCTGGGTTGTCTCTTGACCATTCAAGAGTTATAAAAACATCACATTGTGGCTTGTAACCCTAATCAATCAAAGGAGGCCAAGGGAGGCTATTAAGGGGAGTTTCAAGATCTGGTACTATAGCCGTGAACAGTGCTCCGAGAAGAAAGAGCTTCATCCATCTACATCCATCTTCTTCCATCTTCAAGCAACATCTGGAGTAGATCAACCCCAAGCCAAGATGAGATCAAGCTGTATCCAAAACCATCTTCATCAACTAAGGGGGAGCTTCAATTTGAAGTTTTCTTTTGTGTTTTCCATTCCAATCTTGTTGGGCTTTAATTTTTGTTTTCTTGTAATATTCAAACATCTGTGTGTGTGTGGATCTATGAAGATCCGTGTGTGTGTAAGTGATCTTCTTGTTCTTCATCCTTCTTTGTGGTTCGGTGCGTGTGCACCTTCGTGGGAGTTCTGAACTCACACGAGTGTGTGTGTGTGTGTGTCTTGATCTTGTAACTTTCTACAAGATAGTGTGTGAATCCTCACGGTCGGTGAGGGGTGGACGCAGGTTGCAGTTGTTACATCCGAACCACCTAAAAATCGTGGTGTTCTGTGTGGTTTGCTCCCTATCTCCTACCTCCAGTTCTTATCTAGCTTGTTTGCTTGTCGCATCGCTTTCTAGTTTGATTGTTTAGATCGTGCTGTATTAACCCTTTTACGGGAGATCCTTGGTATATCAAAAAGTAGCTTCTGATCGACATAGTCAATCCTGTCGGGTGGAAAATACTTTGTGTGAGAGGATCTTCAGATTCCCGGACTCCGCCTAGTAACAAGGAATTGCTATAGGGGTTGTTTTAGCCAGTTTCACCATATATTTCTTCTGATCTATTCCTATCTGTTGTTTATTCTTCATATATCTTTTAAATTTTTAAAAAGGACTTAAAATCTGTCATCACCCAATTCACCTCCCCTCTTGGGTGTCATTTATCACGGGACTTCAATTGGTATCAGAGCTAAAGACTCTATCTTTCACAGATCTAACGATCTAGAGTGAGATCCGGATCAATGGCAAAGAAAGGTATGATGCCCGAGGGTCACTCCATTAACCGTCCTCCTTTCTTTGATGGCTCAAACTACTCGTACTGGAAAAATAGAATGCATGTTTTTCTTAGGGCTCAAGAGTACGAAGTTTGGAGAGTTGTGGACAAGGGTCCTTACAAACTCGGGGATGATGAAGAAAAGTGGACGCCCGAGGAAATTAAGAAATGCACTGTTAATTTCAATGCTATGGATATTATATAATGTGCGATACACCCTAACGAATTGTCTCGTGTTTCTATGTGCAGCTCAGCTAAAGAAATGTGGGACAAACTGCGGGTCATATATGAGGGGACGTCCGAGGTCAAGGAGACCAAGGCCAACCTTCTGGTCCGAGATTATGAGCTCTTCAAGTTGAAGCCTGAAGAGACAATTTCAGAGATGTTCGCAAGGCTAACTGAGATCACGAATGGTCTCAAAAGTCTTGGGAAAGAATACACTAATTCTGAGCTCGTAAGAAAAGTGCTAAGATCCCTCCCTCCTGCGTGGCACACTAAAGCCACCGTCATTGAAGACTCCAACAATCTATCCACACTCACTGTCGATGAACTCATAGGGTCACTCATGACCTATGAGATAAATGTGAAGAGGACAACCGAGGAAGATATCAAGAAGAAGAAGGTGATTGGATTGAGAGCTCATCAATCCGATGACAACTCCCAAGAAGAAGAATTGTCTATGATTACTGGCCAAGTGAAAAGATTTCTGAGGAAGAAAAGAAATTTCCAAGGCAACTTCAGAAAGGGGCAAAGGAAGTCCACTCAAACCAAGGGTGAGTCGAGCAAGCCGAATAACATCATATGCTACGAATGCAAGAAGCCCGGGCACATGAGGGGAGAGTGCCCAGATCAGAAGAAGAAATTCAAGAAAGATAACTTCAGAAAGCCCAAGGCCATGGTCGCCACGTGGAGCGATGAACAGGACGAACCGTCCGATGAAGATATACAAGAGATTGTGGAGAGCCTGTGTCTCATGGCACATGAGGATGATTCAACCAAGGTAAATTCGGACCCTGATTTTATTTTCAATGAACAGTGGGAGTCTGAATATGAAAAACTATATACTAAATATAAGAAAATTAGATCTGAAAACAAAACTCTCAAAAATAAAATTGATGATTTGTCACATGAAGATATCTTTGTCAGGTTTAAAAAATTGGAACAGGAATGGTTTGAGGTAACTGAAGAAAAAGAGAGTTTGCTGCAAACAATTTCAGATATTGAAAGAACTAAAGAAGAGATTTCATGTAAAATGTCTGATAATGAAAAAGTGTGTGAAAGACTGAAAAAGGAAGAAGAAATTCTGAAATCCACAAATTCAGAACTCGAAAGGAAAAATGGGATTTTGAGTGAAGAAGTGGCTGAACTTCAGTCCACTTTGTCTAGGTTTGTTAAAGGGAAACAAAATCTAGATAACTTGTTGGGGGGTTAAAGTTAACTTCCAAAAGGAAGGTTTGAGGTACACTCCTCAAAATAAAAAATCTTTTGAGCATAAGATCACCACATCCTTTGTTCATGAAAAAGATAATAACCATGATTCATGTTCCAATTCTAAACCAAAACATGTCCAACCCAAACCACGATAATTTCAAAGAAAGTTTGCACCTGTTAACTGTGATCATTGTGGTAGATTTGGTCATGCTATAGCAAATTGCTGGTTCAAACAAAGTCCACCAAGAAATCTTGTTTTTTGGACCAAGAAAAGATATGCACATAATTGGACTAACTCCTATGGACCCAAACGAGTTTGGGTACCAAAAATAATTGCATGAGAATCTTTCCTTCTTGCAGATGTGTCTTGAAGCCAGGGGGAGCAAATAGTACTTGGATAGCGGCTACTCAAGACATATGACAGGGAACAAGAAGGTGTTCTCTCACTGCAAGAAGTTCAATTGTCTTCGGAGGTAAAGACAAAGGTAAAATCATTGGGATTGGCAACATAGGTAAGAATTCTAAAATTCTTATTGAAGATGTGCTTTTGGTGAAAGGTTTGAATCATAACTTGCTGAGTATAAGCCAACTATGTGACAAAGGCTTTAAGATTATTTTCGATGAAACCCATTGCCTTGTCATAAATAAAACTTCCAATGAAATCAGATTCATCGGCAAGAGGAGCAACAATGTATATACTATTGATATTGATGATGTTTCTTGTAATGATATGTGTTTGGTAGCTAACAATCATGATAATGCATGGCTATGGCACCAAAAACTGGGTCATGTTAGTTTTAGAGTTATCTCCAAATTGTCTAAACATGACTTGGTGAATGGTTTGCCAAAACTAATGTTTGAAAGTGATAAAATTTGTGAGGCTTGCACAAAAGACAAGCAAACATGCATATCCTTCAAAAATAAGAACATCGTTTCTACCTCCCGGCCTTTGGAATTGCTGCATCTTGATTTATTTGGCCCAACTAGGACATCCAACCTAGGAGGGAAATCCTATGGTTTCGTGATTGTTGATGATTATTCCAGATTCACTTGGGTGTTATTTCTATCCAATAAAAATGATGCATTGATGGAATTTTAAGTGTTTTGTAGGAAAATCCAAAATGATAGAGGGTACCTTATCACCACTATCCAAAGTGATCATGGTGGCGAATTTAAAAATCATGAGTTCAGTAATTTCTGTGAAGAGCACGGGTATACACATAACTTCTCATCACCAAGGACGCCTCAACAAAATGGAGTGGTGGAGAGGAAAAATAGAACATTGATAGACATGGCACGGACCATGTTAAGTGAAAACTCTCTACCAAAATATTTTTGGGCTGAGACGGTAAGTACATCATGTTACATCATCAACAAGGTAATGGTAAGGCCCATTTTGAAAAAAACTCCATATGAGCTCTACAAGGGTAAGAAACCGAATATTTCCATCTTAAACCCTTTGGTTGCTCATGTTTCATCCTGAACAATGGTAAGTCCAACATAGGTAAGTTTGATGAAAAAAGTGATAAAGGAACCTTCCTAGGTTATGCACTTAATTCTAGAGCCTATCGAGTGTTCAATAAACGGACTTTAGTTGTTGAAGAAAGTCCTCATGTAATTTTTGATGAATCTGAATTAAACCTAACTACTTAAATTGTGGATGCAGGAGAAGCCCCCAAAGATTCAACCAATGCTGGAACATCTAAAGTCAAGGATGAACCAAAGGAAGGAATATCCAACAAGAGTGAAGAAGATGAAGATCCTTCAATCGAGACACTACAAGAGCAGCAAGTGAAGCACTGTGATTTGCCAAGCATCTCCACATTCTTAAAGGATCATCCAGCTGAAAACATAATCGGTAACCCTCAAGATGGGGTAAGAACCAGAGCCTCTCTAAGGATAGTAGAAGAGGAAGATTTGATAGCCTTAATTTCACAGGAAGAGCCTAAGGATATCCATGAGGCTCTCCAAAATGAATCCTGGATCCAGGCTATGCATGAAGAGTTGCACCAGTTCGAAAGAAACCAGGTGTGGACTCTGGTGCCACGACATAAGAATCAATCCATTATCGGAACTCGATGTGTTTTCATAAATAAGTTAAATGATACGGGATTGGTTGTTAGGAACAAGGCCTGACTTGTGGCCAAGAGGTATATCCAAGAGATGGGTATTGATTTTGATGAGTGATTTGCACCGGTTGCTCGTCTAGAAGCAGTCCAGATTTTATTATCTTATCATCTAACTTTAAATTATTTTAAATGGATGTTAAATCTGTATTTCTAAATGGGTATATCAAAGATGATATTTTTGTAGAACAACCTCCAGATTTTGAAGACCCCAAACATCCACAACATGTGTACAAGCTCCAGAAGGCCTTGTACGGACTGAAGCAAGCACCAAGGGCATGGTATGAACGGCTCACGTCATTTCTGATTGAGAATGATTTCAAGAGAGGTAAGGTTGATCAAACACTTTTCACAAAGAAATCAGGTAAAGATATATTGGTAGTTCAAGTGTATGCGGATGATATAATTTTTGGAGCTACTAATAACGTGCTATGTGATGAATTTGTAGAAATCATGCAAGGTGAATTTGAGATGAGCCTAATGGGTGAACTAACATTCTTTCTTGGACTGCAGGTGAAGCAAACACCTGAGGGCATTTTCATAAGCCAAGCCAAGTACACAATGGAACTTTTGAAGAAATATGGGATGGCTGAGGCAAAACCTTTGTCAACTCCAATGGCAACAACCTCAAAGGTAGACAAAGATGAAAATGGTAAAACTATAGATCCCACACTATTTCGAGGTATGATCGGATCACTACTGTATCTTATAGCATGCCGCCCTAACATTCAATTCAGTGTATATCTTTGTGCCCGTTTTCAGTCATGTCCTAAAGAATCTCACTTATCGACTGTAAAACGCATTTTTAGATATTTACTTGACACAATAGATTTTGGCTTGTGGTTTCCCATCGGTAGTTCTTTTGATTTGATTGCATACACTGATGCGGATTATGCTGGATGTATTATAGATTGTAAAAGTACTAGTGGGTACTATCAATTTCTTGGTGGGTCCCTAGTCTCATGGGCCTCCAAGAAATAACATTCAGTAGCTCTTTCAACGGCCGAGGCTGAATATGTAGCCGCCGGAAGTTGTAGAGCCCAAGTACTTTGGATCAAAAATCCACTGCTTGATTTAGATGTTGAGATGAAATGTGTGCCAATTTTGTGTGATAATAGCAATGTAATCAGTTTGTCTAAAAACCCTGTTCAACACTCTAGAACCAAGCATATTGATATTCGTCATCACTTCCTGAGAGATCATGTAGGTAAAGGGGTCTTTGAATTGAACTTCATTGACACACACAATCAGCTAGCTGACATTTTCACCAAACCCCTCAACCAGGATCAATTTAACAAGATAAGAAGAGAACTTGGGATGTGCAAGGGTGAGAGCATTCATGCATAGGTCTACACTTAAGTTAAGTTCTGCATATGTAGAAACTCATATGCATCAAGGGTAGAAAAACATGCATACTATCTTTACTTTTTGCTACCTTGTGTGTTTATATACACTTATGCATGCTTGAATGTTATGTATAGCCCTCCTTGAAAAACTTTCTAAGGCCAGATATTTCTTGGATAAACTGTCGTGGACTCAGTGATGTCGAATCTAAGGTAACTTCTGAGGGGGAGTTAGAAACTTTCCTCAAACTTGCATCTATTCTCTTCCCTCTACTTCATGACGTTGGATCTTTTCAGAAAGCCGGTTGTTAGTCCCCCCCCCAATTTTTAAGAAACAAAAAAAATAAATAAATAATAAAAAAAATCAAAAATTGGGGATTCTGGGCTAGCAGTCGACTGCCAGCCCCGCAGCGGTCGACCGGTTGCGGCGACCGGCCTGATCGGGTTCCCGACCGAGCCAACTTATAAAGGGGTTTAACACCCAATTCTTTCATTTTATCACCCCCATTCACCCTCCACCACTTTCCCCTAACCTTGAACCAATTTTCTCCTCCTCCCAAACTTCTAAACCTCATTCTTTCTCCATCCGCACAAGATCCGGCTTGTTCGTCACATTTTTGGGACGAACTCTATTTGGCCGTTCGTGTGTTCGTGGAGTTCTCACCTTGGTTCTCGTCAGTGGAGAAGGCTTTTGCTAGCCCCTGGAGTGTCCGTAGATCTTTCTTCATCCCCCGGGACGAGAGTCTTTCCTTCAAGGGTTTTCTATCGGGTTCTAGTTTGGGATGCTGCCTAGACGAAGCTCTTGGCGTTCTGCCCAAGGGGGAGGGAGTGGACAGAGACGTGAGGCACCCGCTCCTCCACCACAGCAGGCGTCGGCACCGCGTCGAGCTCCTAGGTTACTTATTCGACCCATCATTGACCCCCGACTGGTCGATTTCAATGAGGTGAATGAGCTCTTGCCCGATATATATGCAGTCTTTGCAATGCAGCCGGGTTGGACTGATTTTGTCACTAGGTATAACCGTTATTACCCCAGCCTAGTACATGAGTTCTATGGGAACTTGGTTTCAAGGAATGATGAGCTATATACTATTATTCGAGGTGTTGAGCTTCACATTAACCCCGATCTGTTTGAGAGGAGCTTAGGGGTTGCGGCTAGAGGAGCCAACATGGTTTATGGCCATGGGGAGGTTGAAGATACTTTTATTGCCATGACCAACTGTGATAACGTGCGTGGTGTCAGCGATTTGATTGAGTTAAATGCAAATTACTTCCCACCACTGCAGCGTGTCTTACACCATATGTTTACCTCCCTTATTTATCCCAAGGTTGGGAGCAGAAATGAAGTCACAGAAGTTCATAGATTCCTATTCTACCATGTCATGAATGGTATACAACTCAACATGGGTCGCCTCATGACGACCCTCATTGGAGCTTGCAGAACGAACCGGCAGCGATATGCCTCACAGTTGACCGGGGTGTTCATTCATGCTGGGATTAATTTGGCAGAAGAACAGTTTATCTATGTTCGCCAAAATGATGTCTACAATAAGCATAAGATCTGCATAGACATGGGCCTACATATGGTCCTGATGGTGAGCTGTATCGGAATGTGCCTACATATGAAGATGAATATGACAATGAGGATGAACAGGAACCACAACAACAGCAGGTTCAAGGGGATGTACCCCTTCCAGTTCAGGCAGAGGAGCAGCCTCCTACACCCCCACTTCATCCTATGGATGCCGACCTGCCTCCTCCACCTTCATCGCAGCATATGGATCCAGAGATGCCACCTCCTTCTCAGTTTTATCATGGAGAGTACTCCACTCAGGGAGCTCCTCAACCTTCTTGGGTATGAGGTTTTTGATAGGCGGTTCACTGGATTAGAGACTCGTGTGAATACTTTTGGGGAGGGACTTTCTGCTCTCGGGGATCACGTAGACACTATGGGACATGTGGTTGACACCATGTCAGGCCGCATGGATTCCTTCTTCATTGCTCTGGACACCCTTTCCACTCATATGGCTACACTCACCACTTGTATGACCAGCCTCACCGACAGTGTCGCCGACTCAAGGCAATCCTTTCACATCATGAACCAAACTCTTCTTAGCATGTCTCACCGTGATGCGCCTCCTGACCTCTCCATTGGCCGTATTCGAGACACTCTTCATGCTCAGGTTCATGCTCTTGCAGACATCCGCCATATCCTTGGACACCAGCCCTCTCTTCCAGCGGATCAGCCACCTCCACCTGCAGATGCACCATGAGGATTTTTCCTTTCTTCTTTTCTCCCTCTAGCTTGCTATCCTTTGGTTTTGAGTCACTTGAGTCCCCCTTCGTCTATTCCACTCCCTTTTTGATGATGCCAAAGGGGGAGAAGTAGTAGTGCATGGCTTTATATATTTATGTATGTCCATGTGTGGTTGTGTGTTTGCATGCTTGACATATGAGGATCATGAGTCTTTTATGCATTTGTTTAGTCCTTTGAGTCTAGAGTCGTGCATTCACTTTTGCACCAAATGTATCTTGTCATGAAGCGATGAATTGAATGCAACTGGTGTTTGATCTCAAATGGTTGGCTCGTATATCTCATTTCTCTTCTAATTGGCATATACATGTTGAATGGTTTGTATTCGCTGGCGTAACAGGACGTAAGTGAAGTGCTTTGACTTCGAACCTTGATCTCAATCTTCCACTTTGCTAAAGACACGTTCATGCATTTCAAAACCCCTTCATTTTTATCATCATCAAAAAGGGGGAGATTGTTGAGTATATCTAAGTGATTTTGATGATAACAAACTCAGGGTTATATGTTTTATCACGTGCCATATTTCAACTATCAAGTTCGAATTCAACACCTTTCAAAGCCTACTTCACCATGTAACAAGCAAGCTTAAGTGTTTATACCCGTCCAAATGCAAGAATCCGTGTTTTGGTTTCTAAACCACCCAGGCTAAGCTTAAACCCACTCAGGTTAACTAAAACCAAGCAGCCATAACCTGATTCGTTCATGTATTATATTTCATTGGCTGACCTTTATTTTTTTGCAGAAAATCAAGCCAGCGGTCGACCGCCAGCCTATAGCGGTCGACCGATTTTCCCAGCAACAAATGGACATTTCCTATAAAAATTCCAGTCAACTGCCCTTATGCACAGGTCGACCGCCAGTCTCGAAAAGCCCCCTATTGTTGACCTTTTGTTCTCAACGTGGGAAGTCTCTCTTCAAGGATTTGTTTAATCCCAAAGCCACCAAACGTTCCATGATTTGTGGATCTGGTTCCTGAGTTGTCTCTTGACCATTCAAGAGTTATAAAAATATCACATTGAGGCTTGTAACCCTAATCAATCAAAGGAGGCCAAGGGAGGATATCAAGGAGAGATTCAAGATCTAGTACTGTAGCCGTGAACAGTGCTCCGAGAAGAAAGAGCTTCATCCATCTTCATCTATCTGCATCCATCTTCAAGTAACATTTGGAGCAGATCAACCCCAAGCCAAGAGGAGATCAAGCTGCATCCAAAACCATCTTCATCAACTGAGGGGGAACTTGAATCTGAAGTTTTCTTTTGTGTTTTCCATTCCAATCTTGCTGGGCTTTAATTTTTGTGTTCTTGTAATATTCAAACATCTGTGTGTGTGTAGATCTACGAAGATCCGTGTGTGTGTGTGTGTGAGTGATCTTCTTGTTCTTCATCGTTCTTTGGGGTTCAGTGCATGTGCACCTTCGTGGGAGTTCTGAACTCACACGAGTGTGTGTGTGTGTGTCTTGATCTTGTAACTTTCTACAAGATAGTGTGTGAATCCTCACGGTCGGTGAGGGGTGGACGCAGGTTGCAGTTGTTACATCCGAACCACCTAAAAATCGTGGTGTTCTGTATGGTTTGCTCCCTATCTTTTACCTCCAGTTCTGATCTAGCTTGTTTGCTTGTCGCATCACTTTCTAATTTCATTGTTTAGATCATGCTGTATTAACCCTTTTACGGGAGATCCTTGGTATATCAAAAGGTAGCTTCTGATCGACACAGTCAATCCTGTCGGGAGGAAAATACTTTGTGTGAGAGGATCTTCGGATTCTTGGACTCCGCCTAGTACCAAGGAACTGCTATAGGAGTTGTTTTAGCCAGTTTCACCTTATATTTCTTCTGATCTATTCCTATATGTTGTTTATTCTTCATATATCTTTTAAATTTTTAAAAAGGACTTAAAATCTGTCATCACCCAATTCACCCCCCTCTTGCGTGTCATTGATCACGGGACTTCACGACCATGCCTAGGGTTTAAGCCCTTCTAAGAGCTAAGGAATTTCAAAGTCTCGTGGTCCGAGTATAAGATAAACTCTTGTGGTAAGAGATAATGTCTCCAGTGTTTGAGGGCTTGGACCACGACATAGAACTCCTTATCATAGGTGGAGTAGCGAAGCTTTGCATTAGAAAGCTTCTCACTGAAGTAAGCCACAGGGTGGATTTCCTGGCTAAGCACTCCACCTATTCCTACGTCAGACGCATCACAGGATATTTAAAAGACTTTGGAAAAGTCTGGCAGGTGGAGGACAGGGGCTTTGGTCATAAGCTCCTTTATGGTAAGAAAAGCCTGGGAGACGGCTTTGGTCCACTCAAATTCCCTTTACAGATGCAATCCGTAATGGGTGCCATAATGGTGCTAAATCCCTGAATGAAGAGTCTGTATAAGGTGGCTAGCCCGTGGAAACTACAAACGTCATGGACATTCTGGGGCTCTGGCCAGTCTACTAAGGCCTGGACCTTGGATTGGTCCACAGACACTCCTTGACTTGAAACCATAAATCCGAGGAAAGCGACCCAGTCTGTCATAAATTCAAATTTTTTGAGATTGGCATACAGGGTTTCTCTCCTCAACGTCTCACAGACTTCCCTCAGATGTTGGATGTGGTCCTGAGGGTTGTGGCTATAGATGAGAATGTTGTCAAAGTAGACGACAACAAAGCGACCAATGAGAGGTTGAAGGACTTCCGTCATAAGCCTCATGAAGGTGCTGGGGGCATTGGATAGCCCAAACGACATAGCAAGCCACTCATGCAGGCCTTCTTTTATTTTGAAGGCTGTCTTCCACTCATCCCCTGGTCGAATCTGGACCTTGTGGTCGCCACTTTTCAAGTCAATCTTGAAAAAGATGGTGGCTCCACTCATCATGTCAAACATGTCATCAAGACGGGGAATGAGAAACCTATACTTGACAGTGATCTTATTGATGGCGTGGCTATCAGCACACATCCGCCAGGTGCCATCCTTCTTGGGTGTGAGCAAGGCCGGGATAGCACATGGGCTCTTCCTCACCCTGAGAAAACCCTTTTAGATAAGGTCCTCGACAATTCTTTGGAGCTTAGCATGCTCCTTGGGGTTCAATCTATAATGGGGAAGGTTGGGTAGGGTGGACCCAGGGACAAGGTCAATAGCGTGTTGTACATCACGTATGGGAGGGAGTCGAGAGGGCAAGTCCTCTGGGAAAATATCTTAGAAGTACTGCAGGATTCCTTGGACCTCAGGTGGGACTGAGACTCGGGACTCCTTGGGTGTGATGGTGACGACAACAGCCCAAATAGGGGCACCCTCGGCAACCTCTCTATTCATCTCACGGACACCTATAGAGTTATGGCGCCTAACTGGGTTATGACCAACCTTAGGGGCTTTAGGAACGGGTGTGATAGGTGCAGGAGAGGGAATGGGAAGTTTCCCTTCAGTAGGAGTTTGAGGACTCTTGTAAGACCACAGAATTTTTATAAATTATTTTAGGAATATTTAATTATTTTCTAGAATTTATAAAGGCCTAAATAAATTAATAAAAAGAATATTGGATCAATAACTCATTATAAGGCCCAATTAGGTTAAATAATTAACCTAGCCTATTTAAAGATAATCCAAAAGGATAATGGACCAAGCCCATCATGTTTGGCCCTTATTCTAGAAAGGTAATTAGCTTATTCACATATTTTAAGGATAAATACCATTTATATAAGATAATTATGTGGATAAACGAATAAAAGAGTATTATGAAATTGAAATTGTATACACGTTGAATGTAACGGTCTATCGGGCGACCGCCACAGCCCTGTAACGCACTAGGCTGGATGCGTTACACTCTGTTAGTTCCGTGAAAGGAAGAACGAGTAAAAAGATTAGAACTTTGGGATCTTATCTACAAGAGATCGACTTGGAAGAGCTTATAACATTACTAAGGACTCTCAGGGATTAGGTTCTGGCAAATTAAGGACTCCAGAATCGATCTAATCTTCAAAACCCTATAAATAGGACCTAGTTCTGAACTGAGCGACCCTTACTTTTGGCTCGTGAAGAATCAAGATAAGGAGCCATAATTTTGGGTAAGTTCCTTACGACTTTTTGTTTATAATACATTAGACTAATAGCTCTCCAAATTTCGTGCTAGGAGATCAAGCAACCAAGGAGATAGAAGCTTCCAAAGTTGCTGATTCAACCTTAGCAACCTAGGAATCTGAACGTAAGTTCCCTGAAGATCCAGAGATTAGGACGTCTAAATGAAGTAATTATAGTTCAATCCTTAGAACTTCTTATTCCCAATAGTTTCATCTTTTTACCCTCAAAATTTCACATTCTTAGGTCAAGAGGCTGAGGAAATAGAGCAGATTGAAGTTGCTGATTTATCACAAGAAATACAAGGGATTAAGGGTAGCACCTAGCCTCAAATTCGAAGCTTAAAGGTTTTAGAAGAGGTAGGTTATCTCATGATTGACAAAAACAACTTGTTAGCAATAAAAGCCCTCTGGTTGTGCTTGATTTCATGCATTCTAGACTAAGAATTTTATGATCTAATAGTTCTATACATTCATGCATCTCTTAGCCCTAAATGGAAATTAAAAGATATTATCCTATCTATTCACTAAACCCATGCATATAGTTGGCCTATACTTCGTTATCATGACTAGGACAGTGGTAGTATTTTTATTTCCAGGCATGTTATGTTTTCATAAACTTTTACTTAGTTTACTGCCAGTAGATTCTCTGACGCACCAACGTAAGACCGTCACATGAATGTAACGGCCTTACGATAGACCGTCACACCCTGTTGTGTTTTATTGTTCTATTGTCTCTGACGCACCCTAGCAGGAGCGTTACACCACTGTAACATCCACTCGATAAACCGTTACAAGCACTGTAACGCGCCTATCCTAGACCATCAGACCCCTACGTTCTGCCAGCCCAAGGCAGAATAATAACCAGTTAAGTTTACTTATAAATAAGCTTAGATAGCTAAGTTGGACCTATTTTCATGACTTCAAGTTTAGTTACTGATTCATAATCAAATTGTATGATTAATGTGTCTTAGGTTATTTTAAGTTATGTTAATTTCATGTGCCAAAATTCTATAATTTTATATTTAAATCATGATTTTCCAAATGTTGTATTGACGGAGTTTTCTCATGGTTTCACATCGTTACACGTTCTCTTTATCAATAGAGTCATTTCTTTAAGTATATGGCGCATATTCCGGTATGTTGTCCATTAGTTCACATTGCACTATAGGAACATTATTCTTGGACATGTGGACCTCTCTATTGGATATTCCTTCCAATGGACTAGAAAATCTCGTTTCAAGGCCTCCGTAATTCTCCGCGAGCCTGGGATTCCCACTAGGACGCCGAGTTGGTTGTACCATTAAAGCCCATTGATTAGATTACACTATCGATATTTTTGGTTATCAGTAATGTAACGGCTCTATGTTGGACTGTCAGGCACAAGTAACGGCCCAATATACGACCGTCACATTCAACTGAGTCCGATTTCTTGGTTCTGGATTTAGACTAATGTAACGGCCGAATACTGGAGCGTCACATCATGTAACGACCCAGTACACGACCGTCACACTGCTTGAGTATTTTAACCCAAGGTGGAGCAGTGGTTGATATTCCAAGGTTTCTAGATGGACTATTGATGATCTAGAACTTATCATATTGATCAAGAAACCTAAAATAATGAATAGAAAATAAAGAATATACCGTTATGCTGCCGATTTATTTCCATAAGCATAACCTTGCTTAAGTCATTCTTGATTTCTCATGATTCTTATTAAAGCATTCATTCATTGAATTATTGTTATCACGAGCTTATTGAACTTATTACACTCTTGGCCATACTTTATTGTTACATGCGTGGAAAAAACTTGATTTATGAAATAAAGTTGGAGTTTGAGTAAATATTGTGCAATTGCATTTATGTGTGTGATTGTCTTGCGCTCTGATCATTCTTGCTTGCAAGAGACTTACCATGCCGGCTGTCCGCGCTCCCCGAGTTAGTCTTCTGCTGTAATAAAGGCTCGGGACGTGACAGTTAAGTTGGTATCAGAGCCTAAGTCTCAGGACTTAGGAAGAAGAGTCATGTCATAGGAAAAGTCCAAGGTTTAAGGACCCCTACCTATGAACTAAGGAAGAAATTTCCATACCCATGTGAGAATTGGGTAGAGCCCGGGATAAGATAATTAATTAGCTTTAAGATTGATTTTTTTCATTCCAATTTCATGAGAAATAACAAGCTGTTATTTTCTCTCAGGTACCTTATCTTACGAATGGCTCATCGTATAGATTGGCTTGTAGATCATGATGCTTATATCAAGGGCTTCCGCTGTAATAAAGGCTCGGGGCGTGACAGTTAAGTTGGTATCAGAGCTTAAGGAATTGAAGAAGCAGTTGCAAGAACTTCTGGATAAGGGCTTCATCAGACCTAGCACATCCCTGTGGGGTGCGCCTGCCCTATTTGTCAAAAAGAAGGATGGTTCTCTCAGGCTATGCATCGATTACCGGTGACTGAATCAGCTTACAATTAAAAACAAGAATCCATTACCGCGTATTGATGAGCTCTTCGATCAGCTTTCAGGAGCAGAATATTTCTCTAAGATAGACCTCAGATCAGGTTATCATCAGCTTAGAATTAAAGAAGTGGACATTTATAAATCGGCTTTTTGAAGTCGTTATGGCCACTATGAATTCGTAGTGATGCCGTTTGGGTTAACTAATACCCCAGCAGCATTCATGCAACTTATGAACAATGTCTTCCAGCCATATCTGCACCAGTTCATCATCGTCTTCATTGATGATATCTTGATATATTCAAAGACAAAAGAGGAACATGAACAACATTTGAAAATAGCTTTACAAACACTTAGAGAACACAAGCTTTATGCCAAACTCATTAAGTGTGAATTCTGGCTCGAGGAAGTCTCATTCCTAGGCCACATTATTTCAAAAGAAGGTATTGTTGTGGATCCTTCTAAGGTAGACGCTATAAGAAATTGGAGCTGGCCAACGACTGTATCAGAAGTAAAAAGCTTTCTGGGTCTAGCTGGTTATTATAGAAGATTCATTAAGGACTTCTCAAAGATAGCAGTTCCTTTAACTAGACTCACAAGAAAAGAAAATCCTTTTGTCTAGTTAGAGGAATGTGTGAAGAGTTTCCAAACTCTTAAGAATCATCCTACCACAGCTCCTATTCTATCACTACCGATGAAAGGTGGTGGATTCGAAGTGTATACGGATGCGTCTGGCATTGGCTTAGGATGCGTTCTTATGCAGAATGGAAAAGCAATCTATTATTCCTCAAGACTATTGAAACGTCAAGAGGAAAACTATCCCGTACATGATTTAGAATTGGCAGCGGTTATTTTTACCTTGAAAATTTGGCGTCATTATCTTTATGGAGAAAAGTTCACGGTCTACTCGGACCACAAAAGCTTGAAATATTTATTCTCTCAAAAGGAGCTTAACATGAGACAGAGGAGGTGGGTATGCTTTCAAGATCATCCTGGCAAGGCTAATGCTGTAGCAGATGCACTCAACAGAAAATCAATGGGTATGCTTTCAAGTCTTATGATAAGTGTAACTAACCTTGTTCCTCAATTTGCTCAATTGAACTTAGATATTGACATAAAGGAAGAAGATTGTTTCATAGTTAATATCCGAGCTCAACCTACATTGATAGAAGATCTGGTCAAGCTACAAAATGATGATCCTATATTACTGGAAATTAAAGCCATTATTGAACAAAGGCCGGATTTTTCTATTTCCAATGACGGAAGATTATTATTTAAGCGCCGAATATGTGTACCAGATCATGAGACTACAAAGAAACTAATCCTAGATGAAGCGCATAATTCCAAATACATAATTCATCCATGAGGAACAAAGATGTATCAAGATCTTAAAAGAAATTTCTAGTGACCCAATATGAAGAGAGAGATAGCTAATTTCGTGTCCCGTTGTCTCACCTGCCAACAAGTAAAAGTAGAACATTTTAGACTCGCAGGTAAATTACACCCCTTGAGTATTCCCGAATGGAAATGGGAGAGTATAGGGATGGACTTTATTATGGGTTTACCTAAGACAAGAGGTGGACACGATGGAATATAGGTAATCATAGACCGATTGACTAAATCCGCACACTTCATACCAATAAAGAGTCGATGGTCAGTGGATATTCTAGCAGCATTATACATAAAAGAGATTGTCAAACTACATGGTGTCCCAGTCACTATTATATCTGATAGAGATCCTTGATTCACATCACAATTCTGGAAGGGTCTGCAACATTCACTAGGGACTAGATTGAATTTCGGCACAGCTTTTCATCCACAAACAGATGGTCAAACGGAAAGAACGAATCAGGTAGTAGAAGATATGCTCAGGGCTTGTGCTATCGACTTTAGAGGTAGTTGGTATGATCACTTGCCTCTAGTAGAGTTTGCATATAACAATAGCTATCAGGCTAGCATATGAATGACACCTTTTGAAGCCTTATATGGAAAAAGCTGTCGATCACCAATATGTTGGAATGAAATAGGGGAAAAGTAATTTTTAGGCCCCGATCTCATTAGGGATTCTACAGAGAAGATCAAGCTCATTTAAGAAAGAATGAAAATGACACAAGATAGGTAAAACTCTTATGCTGACAATCGAAGACGTGACTTGGAGTTTCAGGTAGGAGATCATGTATATTTAAAGGTTTCTCCAAGTCGTGGTATTCAAAGATTTAGCATTAAAGGAAAGCTAACTCCAAGATTTATTGGCCCATTTGAAATTCTTGAACGGATTGGTGAAGTGGCTTACAAACTGGCTTTACCTCCACAATTAGCAAGAGTTCATGACGTATTTCACGTCTCTATGCTGAAGAAGTATGTATATGACCCTGACCATATTATCACTTAGGACAATCTAGAGATTCAGAAGGATATGACGTTCGAACAAAAGTCAATAAAGATTCTGGAACGGGAAGTGCGTCAACTAAGAAATAAAGTTATTCCTATGGTCAAGATTCAATGGAAGAAAACATGGCCATATGAAGCAACTTGGGAAACCGAAGTAGAGATGTAGAAAAGATTTCCAGAATTATTTAACTGTAAGTGCACTCTCCGAAATCCATATATTAAATTTGGGGAGCAAATTCTCTTAATTGGGGGAGGGTGTAAGACCCTGGAATTTTTATAAATTATTTTAGGAATATTTAATTATTTTTTGGAATTTATAAAGGCCTAAATAAATTAATAAATAAAATATTGTATCAATAAGTCATTATAAGGCCCAATTAGGTTAAATAATTAACCTAGCCTATTTAAAGATAATCCAAAAGGTTAATGGACCAAGCCCATCAAGTTTGCCCCATATTCTAGAAGGGTAATTAGCTTATTCACGTATTTTAAGGATAAATACCATTTATATAAGATAATTATGTGGATAAACGAATAAAAGAATTTTATGAAATTGAAACTCTATACACGTTGAATGTAACAGTCTATCGGGCGACCCCCACAGCCCTGTAACGCACCAGGTTGGATGCGTTACACTTTGTTAGTTCCGTGAAAGGAAGAACGAGCAAAAAGATTAGAACTTTGGGATCTTATCTACAAGAGATCGACTTGGGAGAGCTTATAACATTACTAAGGACTCTTAGGGATTAGCTTCTGGCAAATTAAGGACTCTAGAATCGATCTAATCTTTAAAACCCTATAAATAAGGCCTAGTTCTGAATTGAGCGACCCTTACTTTTGGCTCGTGAAGAATCAAGGTAAGGAGTCATAATTTCAGGTAAGTTCCTTACGACTTTTTGTTTATAATACATTAGACTAATAGCTCTCCAAATTTCGTGCTAGGAGGTCAAGCAACCAAGGAGATAGAAGTTTCCAAAGTTGCTGATTCAACCTTAGCAACCTAGGAATCAGAACGTAAATTCCCTGAAGATCCAGAGATTAGGACGTCTAAACGAGATAATTAGAGTTCAATCCATTAGAAGAGGTAGGTTATCTCATGATTGGCAAAAATAACTTGTTAGGAATGAAAGCCCTCTGGTTGTGCTTGATTTCATGCATTCTAGACTAAGAATTTCATGATCTAATAGTTCTATACATTCATGCAGCTCTTAGCCCTAAATGAAAATTAAAAGATATTATCCTATCTATTCTCTAAACCCATGCATCTAGTTGGCCTATACTTCATTATCATGACTAGGACAGTGGTAGTATTTTGATTTCCTTGCATGTAACGTTTTCATAAACCTTTACTTAGTTTACAACCTGCAGATTCTCTAACGCACCAACGTAAGACCGTCACAGGAATGTAACGGCCTTACGATAGACCGTCACACCCTGTTGTGTTTTATTATTCTATTATCTCTGACGCACCCTAACAGGAGCGTTACACCACTGTAACGGCCCCTCGATAAACCGTCACAAGCACTGTAACGCGCCTATCCTAAACCGTTAGACCCCAGTGTTCTGCCAGCCCAAGGCAGAATAATAACCAGTTAAGTTTACTTATAAATAAGCTTAGATAGCTAAGTTGGACCTGTTATCATGACTTCAAGTTTAGTTACTGATTCATAATCAAATTGTATGATTAATGTGTCTTAGGTTATTTTAAGTTATGTTAATTTCATGTGCCAAAATTCTATAGTTTTGTATTTAAATCATGATTTTCCAAATGTTGTATTGACGGAGTTTTCTCATGGTTTCACATCGTTACACGTTCTCTTTATCAATAAAGTCATTTCTTTAAGTATATGGCGCATATTCCGGTATATTGTCCATTACTTCACATTGTACTATAGGAACATTATTCTTGGACATGAGGACCTCTCTATTGGATATTCCTTCCAATGGACTAGGAAATCTCGTTTCAAGGCCTCCGTAATTCTCCGCGAGCTTGGGATTCCCACTAGGATGCCGAGTTGGTTGTACCATTAAAGCCCATTGATTAGATTACACTATCGATATTTTTGGTTATTAGTAATGTAACGGCTCTATGTTGGATCGTCAGGCACAAGTAACGGCCCAATATACGACTGTCACATTCAACTGAGTCCGATTTCTTGGTTCTGGATTCAGACTAATATAACGGCCCAATACTGGAGCGTCACATCATGTAACGGCTCAATACACGACCGTCACACTGCTTGAGTATTTTAACCCAAGGTGGACCAAGGGTTGATATTCTAAGGTTTCTAGATGGACTATTGATGATCTAGAACTTATCATAATGATCAAGAAACCTAAAATAATGAATGAAAAATAAAGAATGTACCGTTATGCTACCGATTTATTTCCATAAGCATAACCTTGCATAAGTCATTCTTGATTTCTCATGATTCTTATTAAAGCATTCATTCATTGAATTATTGTTATCATGAGCTTATTGAACTTATTACATTCTTGGCCATACTTTATTGTTACATGCGTGGAAAAAGCTTGATTTATACTTGAAGATGCGATCGAGCACTGATTGTGTTCAAGGGCTCTATGCTAGTCCCCTCGGCTGATTGTCGGAAACATACTATTATAAACCATGGGGTATGATGCTACTGGCGTCGCATTACGCTGCGAGTACTTTCTCTATAAATAAGTGAAAATCCACAATACGGCATGACATGACATTCTTGTACATGACTTTCTTGCTTGATATTCCACAAAAATTCATGAAGTATTTGCTCATCAGCAAAAGATACTAGTGTGATGATTATGTGGCTTGCTAGTACATTCTCGATACATTCTTGTTCATGAAAGGCCAATATCATGTTCTTGTTACATTCTTACTAGTTCGTACTTGCTCTCATTCTAACTTACTTGATCGTCTTGTTACTTTGGTTTAATCACGTGATTGATCGCATTCGCATGATTTTTACCTTATTCTTTAGAGCTAAATTGTTAATTACTTTAATAGTGACTTCATGTTGATGCGAAGATACCTACTGGGCAAGTGTGCTCATTACCTATTTTCAATCTTTTCAGGAGATGGAAGTGATTCGAATTCGGAATCGGGTTATATAAGTAGCGGGTCTGAGAGCGAATGAAAGTATTGTCAAGATGAGAGTGAAGACTTAGGAAGGTCTATATTGTTTAGATTGAGTCTATGTAATTTTCCTATTTCTTGAGTCTGATAGATTGGAATAAGTTGAATTAGTGGTTGTATTTGAATACTTGATTATTATGAAATAAAGTTGGAGTTTGAGTAAATATTATGCAATTGCATTTATGTGTATGATTGTCTTGCGCTCTGATCATTCTTGCTTGCAAGAGGCTTACCATACCGACTGTCCGCGCTCCCCTAGTTAGTCTTCCACTGTAATAAAGGCTCGGGGCGTGACAACTCTCCTGAACCTTGGGGGTTGCAGTGGGGGTGGAGGTGGGGCTCATTCCCGAGGCCACCTTTGGAGGTGCTGGGTATAAATGAATCTTCTTCACATTGTGGGAGAAGGAACATTGGTTGGATCGACCAAATGTAGTAAGGTCTACATCATAAATCTATGGTCATCCTAAGATGATGCTTCCAACCTTCATGGACACTACATCGCATATGATCTGTCCTTGGTAGGACTAGAACTGAATGGGAATGACACATGTAGTGGTGACTGGGATAGACGTGTTGTCAACCCCAGCCACGTTGTATGGCCTAGGATGGGGATGGATACGTAGACCTAGACGGGAGATAAAGTCCGAAGAGACTGTATTGATACAACTCCCGTTGTCAAAGATCACCTTGCAGGGTTGAGACTTGACCATGATGTAGGTTTGGAAGATGGAGGTTCGACGCCAGTCGTCCTCCTGGGAGTGTGTTAAGATGCAACGAACTACATCCAATCTTCCCTGGCTGGAACTATCGATAATATCTCCTACTTGCATGTACTCAACTTGCGTTCTATCGTGCCCTACATCCATTTCCTCAAACTGGGTGATGAGGTCAGGATCGGCCTCATACCTCTCAATGACTTCTCCTTCCTGAGGTGGAAGCTCCACAGCCTGGGGGTCGGTGATGACTAAAGCTCGGGTGGGGCAATTGGTGGAAACATGCCCTAGGTTATGGCACCTAAAGTAGCGAATTCCCGAGACAGAGACTGGTTGGGAGGTGCTAGGGATGACTCCCTTTCCCTTGTCATCTCTCCTATCAGTTGGCGGAGTGTACTCCAGCCTGGGCACATCAGCAGGTGCAGGAAAGGGGTTCCTTGTGAAAGGAATAATAGAGGCAATGGTCTGGAGTGGTGTAGCAGTAGGGACATAGGAAGTGGAGGGGTCAGGCCTCTCAGAGTAGCGGACCATGGGGTTTCGGGGTTCAGGTTGGCGGTAGGTGGGAACCCGAGGTGGGGCCACCCGTTGAAACCGCTCGACATCTCAAGCAACCTGATAGGCATGCTCGAAGGTGTTTACCTCTAGTAAAAATAGTTCCCGCTGTATGCTCTTGTGTAGGCCAGCCCTAAATCGTGAGATGGTGACGGAGGCATCCTCCATGGCTCGACTTCGAAGGAAGAATTCATCAAATTTGGCGATGTACTCATCCACGGATTTTCCATCCTGGGTGAGTTTCTACCACTGGTCTAACAGACGCTAATGATAGGAGGGTGGCAGATACTTATCCCTTAGTTTCTCATTCATTTCTTCCCACGTGCTTATGGGCTCCTCTCGTCTCCTTGCTAGGAGATTTTCAATGTTGCACCAGTAGGTCTTGGCTTGACCTAGGAGCTTAATTTTGGCAAACCTTACCCTTGTGGCAGGGGTCATGCGGTGATGCAAGTCAAAATATTGATCCATCCTGGTCTTCCAATCAAGATAGGTGGCGGGATTTAGGGACCCATCAAAACTCAGAGCATCGATCTTGACGTTCCGTAAGATGATATCCTCATCGTCGTGGTCTCTCCCTCGAGGCGCACGATCCTCTTGCTCCCTACCTTGAGGAGCCTCATTCTGGCAGGCTTGGTCTCTCTCTTCCCTAGGGTTGGCTACGGGATCACCACGGCCATTCACCTTTCCTTTCTCTTTCTTTATTCGATCCTCTAAGGTCTGGATCCTCTCATCTAGCTCTGCTCGTAATTGGCCTATGGATTCTTCAAAGTGGGCCATAAGGTTATGCTCGAGTTGGACTAACATAGCACTGACGCTCTTCTGATCCATGGGTAGCGTTGAAGGGCGCTCTAGACGGCCTGATGTGTAGTGCCCCAAGACTTGTCATATTGTTCAAGATACTTAATTTTAAATTATGAAAGATAAGGAATGTACTGTTATGCTGTCAAATTGTTTCCATGAGCATAACCTTATTTTAAGTCATTCTTGATCTCTCGCATTCTTAAGTTAAAGCGTTCATTCATTGAAACTTATTAAACTTGTAATATTACTGGCCATATTTTATTGCTTGAAACGTGGAAGCAGTTTGATTTATACTTGAAGATGTGATCGAGCACTGATTGTGTTCAAGGGCTCTATGGTTGTACTCTCGACTGATTGTCTGAAACATACTATTGTAAACCATGGGATATGATGCTACTGGCGTCGCATTGCACTGAGAGTACTTTCTTAATAAATAAGTGAAGATCCACGGCTCGTGAAGTGAAAATCCACGACACGATATATATACACGTACATGACTTTCTAGCTTGTTACATGATATTCCACAGAAATTCACGAAGTACTTGCTACTAAGTGAAAAGTACATTCTTGATTGTTACATGACTTTCTAGTACATTCTTGTTCATGAAAGGCCATATCATATTCTTATTATATTCTTGCTAATTCATACTTGTTCATTCTATCTTACATGATCGTCTTGTTACCTTGGTTATTTACATATGATTTATCGCATTCGCATGATTTCACTTTATTTTCTTTACAGTTAAATTGACTAATCACTTTAATAGTGCCTTCATGTTGATGCGAAGATACCTACTAGGCAAGTATGCTCATTACCTATTTCGAATCTTTTTCAGGAGATGGAAGTGATTCTAATTCAGATTCGAGCTATACAAGTAGCGGGTCCGAGAGCGAATGAAAGTCATATCAAAATGAGAGTGAAGACTTAGGAAAGTCAATATTGTTTAGATCGAGTCTTGTAATTTTTCCTTTTTCCTTGAGTCTGATGGATTGAAGAAGGTTGAAAAGTTATTGTATGGGAATGTTTCACTTATTAATGAAATAAGTTGGAGTTTGAGTAAGTTATTGTGCAATTGTATTTTTATGTGTGATTATCTTGCGCTCTGATCGTTCTTGCTAGCAAGAGGCTTACCATGCCAGCTGTTCGCGATTCCCCGAGCTAGTCTTCCGCTGTAATAAAGGCTCGGGGCGTGATCGTTAAGTTGGTATCAGAGTCTAAGTCTCAGGACTTAGGGAAAAGAGTCACGTCATATGATAAGTCCAAGCCTTAAGGACCCATACCTATGAACTAAGGAAGAAATTTCCTCACCCATGCGAGAATTAGGTAGAGCCCAGGATAAGATAGTTAATTAGTTTTAAGATTTATCACTTTCTAATTCCATGAGAATTAACAAATTGTTATTTCTCTCAGGTACCTCATTATTACAATGGCTCATCGCGTAGATTGGGGAGGCATGCAACAAACGGTTGCCGGCCTTACTCAGGCATTACAAACTATGGCCCAGGCAGGCGTAGGGGCGAGGGCTGGTGACTTGTATCATAATTTTCGGAGCTTAAACCCCCCGCGTTTCTACGGTTCTTCCAACCTAGATGAGGGAGAAAACATGATAGATGAGATGAATCGTATCTTCGATGTTATCCAATGCACGGACCAAGAAAAAGTGCATCTTGCAACATTTCAACTCAATAAAGATGCACGTACATGGTGAAAATCAATACCTACACCTCCGGCAGATGCACCTCATACATGGGATTGTTTTCTTATTCTATTCCGTGCTAAGTACTTTTCTGAACATGTATAAGAAAAAAAGGCTATGGAGTTCGCCTCTCTTCGTCAGGGAATGATGACAGTCGCGGAGTATGAACTTCAATTCTCCAGGCGAGCACCCTATGCACCGCATTTAATTAGTACTAATTTATTGAAGACTAATCGATTTATGGACGGGTTACGACCTGGTTTCATTCAGTTGCTCGGGACCCAAAATATCCGTACCTATGCAGAGATGGTCCAGCGGGCATATTTATGTGAGAGGACCTTAGAAAAGGTCGAGAAATTGAAAGGAGAAGGAGAGTCCAGGCAACGATCTGATCGGCATTATAAGAAAGAAAAATTCAGCATCACGGAACCTCATAAAAGTCATGATAGTAAGAAAAGATCCAGGAGCGGGAACGGTGGAAGTTCCCAGAAGAACAAGAAAGTCAAGGAGGAGAAGGAGCAAGTCATGGCGGCTTGCACATTTTGTGAGAAGTTCGGCCATTCGGCTGAAGAATGTTGGAAGCGCCTTGGTGCTTGTCTACGTTGTGGAAGCAGGGAGCATCGTACGCCAGATTGCCACCTTATGAAGGATCAATCGTCTGGTGGTGGACGTAGGAGGCAGGCTCGCCTCAATGCTGTTCTAGAAGAAGAAGCACCTAGCGATGGTGGGCTTATGGAAGGTACTCTTCAAATTTATTCCCGTCCTACATTTGTGCTATTTGATACTGGTGCCTCTCATTCTTTTATCTCCACTACTTTTGTAAAAATATTACCAATTGCATCAGTTCCCCTACCTTCAGATCTTGCTATTACTACACCCTTAGGTTCTGGAACAAAACTTAACGAGTATTATCCTGATAGTAAGGTAATAGTAGAAGGTCACAATCTCCCCGTAAACTTAGTATGCCTTGACATGAAAGGTTATGATGCCATCTTAGGGGTAGATTGGCTTATAGATCATGATGCTGATATTAACTACCGAAATAGGATTATATCCTTTCGAAAACCCGGTCTTCCAAGATTTTCTTTCCTTGGCATCAAGTATAGGAAACATCCCACTATCATATCATCTCTTCACGCTTGCAAACTTATCTCGCAGGATGTGAAGCTTTTCTTACTTCTATCATTATTACCGAGTCTAAGGAAATCATCATAGCAGACATTTCTATTTTAAATGAGTTCCCAGATGTGTTTCCACCCGAATTACCCAGCTTACCACTCGAGAGGGAAGTAAACTTCACTATTGAACTCATTCCAGGAGCAACACCTGTTTCTATCGCCCCTTACAGGATGTCCCCCACGGAACTTAAGTAACTAAAGAGGCAGTTGCAGGAACTATTTGATAAGGGTTTCATCAGACCTAGCACAACCCCCATGGGTGCGCCGGTTCTATTTGTCAAGAAGAAGGATGGCTCTCTCAGGTTATGCATAGACTACTGGCGACTGAATCAACTTACAATCAAAAACAAGTATCCGTCGCCGCGTATTGGTGAGCTCTTCGATCAGCTTTCAGGAGCAGAGTATTTCTCCAAGATTGTCCTCAGATCTGGTTATCATTAGCTTAGAATTAAAGAAGAAGACATTTATAAATCGGCTTTTCAAAGTCGTTATGGCCACTATGAATTTATGGTGATGTCGTTCGGGTTAACAAATGCCCCAGCAACATTTATGCAACTTATGAACAATGTTTTCCAGCCATATCTGGACCAGTTCATCGTCGTCTTCATTAATGACATCCTGGTATATTCCAAGACAAAAGAGGAACATGAAGGACATCTGAGGATAGCTTTGTAAACACTTAGAGAACATAAACTTTATGCCAAGCTTAACAAGTGTGAGTTCTGGCTCAAGGAAGTTTCATTCTTAGGCCACATTATTTCAAATGAAGGTATCACTTTGGACCCTTCTAAAGTAGAAGCTGTCAAAAACTGGAGCCGGCCAATGACAGTATCAGAAATAAGGAGCTTTCTGGGTCTAGCTGGTTATTATAGGAGGTTCATTAAGGACTTCTAAAAAATTGTTGTTCCATTAACTAGACTCACAAGAAAATGAAATCCTTTTGTCTGGTCAGAGGAATGTGAAGAGAGTTTTTAAACTCTTACGAACCATCTTACTACAGCTCATATTCTATCACTACCGGTGGAAGGTGGTGGATTTGAAGTATATACGGATGCGTCTGGCATTGGCTTAGGGTGCGTCCTTATGTAAAATGGAAAGGTAATCTGTTATTCTTCAAGACAATTGAAACGTCACGAGGAAAATTACCCTGTGCATGATTTGGAATTGGCTGCTGTCATTTTTACCTTAAAAATTTAGCGTCATTATCTCTATGGAGAGAAATTCACGGTCTACTCAGACCACAAAAGCTTGAAATACTTATTCTCTCAAAAGGAGTTAAATATGAGGCAGAGGAGATGGTTAGAATATCTTAAAGACTTTGATTTTGCTATTCAATATCATCCTGGCAAGGCTAATGCTGTAGCAGATGCACTCAGCAGAAAACCAAAGGGAAAGCTATCAAGTCTTATGATTAGTATGAGTAATCTTATTCCTCAATTTGCTCAGTTGAACTTAGATATTGACATGAAAGAAGAAGATTGTTTCATAGCTAATATTCAAGCTCAACCTACATTAATAGAAGATCAGGTCAAGCTGCAAAATGATGATCCCATATTACTAGAGATTAAAGCCAACATAGAACAGAGGTCGGATTTTTCTATTTCTAATGACGGAAGATTGCTATTTAACAGTCGAGTGTGTGTACCAGATCTTGAGGATACGAAGAAACTGATCCTAGGAGAAGCACATAAATCCAAGTAGACCATTCATCCAGGTGGTACAAAAATGTATCAAGATCTCAAAAGAAATTTCTGGTGGCCCAATATGAAGAGGGAAATAGCTGATTTCGTGTCCCGCTGTCTCACTTGTCAACAAGTAAAGGCAGAGCATTTTCGACCCGTAGGTAAATTACATCCCTTAGATATTCCAGCATGGAAATGGGAAAGTATAGGAATGTAATTCATTATGGGTTTACCAAAGAGGTAGACATGATGGTATATGGGGTACTTATAGATCAATTGACAAAATCTGCACATTTCATACCAATCAAAAGTTGATGGTCTGTGGATATTTTAGCAGCATTACACATAAAAGAATTTGTCAAATTATATGGTGTCCCTGTCACTATTATATCTGATAGAGATCCTCGATCCACATCGTAATTCTGGAAGGGCTTACAACATTCACTGGGGACCAGACTGAAATTTAGCACGGCATTCCATCCACAAACTGATGGTCAGACTGAAAGAACAAATCAGGTGGTAGAAGATATGCTCATGGCTTATGCTATTAATTTTGGAGGAAGTTGGCACGATCACTTGCCTCTAGTAGAATTTGCATATAACAACAGTTATCAGGCCAGCATACAGATGTCACGTTTTGTAGCTTTATATGGAAAAAGCTGTAGATCATCGATATGTTGGAATGAAATAGGGGAAAAGTAAATTCTAGGCCCCGACATTATCAGGGATTCTTCAGAGAAAATTAATCTCATTCAAGAAAGATTGCAGGTGGCACAAGATAGGCAAAAATCCTATGCTAATAATCGAAGGCGCTACTTGGAGTTTCAGGTAGGAGATCATGTGTATCTAAAGGTTTCTCCAAGCCGAGGTATTCGAAGATTTTGTATTAAGGGAAAACTTACTCTAAGATTTATTGGTCCTTTTGAAATTCTGAAAAGAGTTGGTGAAGTAGCTTATCGGATTGCTTTACCTCCACAATTATCCGAAGTTCATAATGTATTTCATGTCTCGATGCTCAAGAAGTATGTACCTGATCATTTCCATGTCATCACTTACGATAATCTGGAGATTCAAAAGGATATGTCGTTTGAGTAAACACCAATAAAGATTCTGGAACGGGAAGTACGTCAACTAAGGAATAAAGCTATTCCTATGGTCAAAATTCAATGGAAGAAATCATGGCCGTCCGAAGCAACTTGGGAAACTGAAGAAGCCATGCGGAAAAGATTCCCAGAATTATTCAACTGTAAGTACACTATCCATTAATCCATGAATTTGGAGACCAAATTCTTCTAAGTGGGGGAGGGTGTAGGGCCCCAAGATTTATATAAATAATTTCTGGTTTATTTTAAGAATTTTCTGGAATTTATTAGGAATTATAAAGCTTAAATTGATTATAAGGGCCAAGTATGTTGAATAATTAATCTAGCTTTGATAAATGAAACCCAAAAGGTTTAAGGACCAAGCCCATTAAGTTTGGCCCATATTCTAGAAGATTATTTAGCCTATTCATGAATTTTAAGGATAAATATCCATCCTTTTGTAGATAATTATGTGGACAAAACTAATAAAAGAGTTTGAATTAAGTTAAATTCTGCACACAGTAGCTGTAGCGGTCTATCGTGCGACCGCCACAGGCATGTAACGCGCCAAGAGTCGACCGTCACGCTCTATCAGTTCCGTGAATGGAAGAAAGAGTAAAAATATTAGATTTTTACTAGTCTATCTCTTAGGGATCAAGATGGGAGGACTAATAAATGTGTTAAGGACTCTCTGAAGTCGATCTAAGCTTTAACAAGGACTCTAGAATCGATCTAATCCACAAAACCCTAGCTGGAACCTATAAATAGACCCTAGTTTTGACCTGCGTGACCCCTACATTGGCTCGGGTGGAACTAAGGTAAGGAGATTGTATTTCGGGTAAGTTCTTTAGAACTTTTTATTCCTTATACATAGGACTAATCTTCCTCAAAATTTTGTGCTAGGAGATCAACTACACAAGGAGTTTGAAGCTTCCAAAGTTACTGGTTTGACCATAGTGACCCAGGAATCTGAGCGAAAGTCTACTGAAGATCAGGAGATTAGAACACCAAAACGAGGTAATTAGCCTAAGTGTCTTTAGAACTTTCTGTTCCCCAAATTGGAAGTTGAAAGCCCAATAAAGAGGTAGGTTATCTCATGAACGGCAAGAATATCATGATAAGAGTAAAAGCCCTCTGGTTTTACTTGATTCCATGCACTATAGACCTTGAATTTCATGTTTTAGTAGGTCTATGCAAACATGTATGTCCTTAGCCTAAATTAAAGATAAAAGTTATTCTCTTGTTCATTCATTGCAAACCTATGCATCTAGATGGCCTATTCTTCGTTCTATCATGACTAGAGTAGTTGTTTTATCATGGTTTCACATCGTTACACATTCTTTTCCGTCTATAGAGTCAATTTCTCTAAGTGCATGGCATATATTCTGGTATATGACCATTAGTTCACACTTTGCACATAGGAACATCTTCCTGGACTTAAGGACCTCTCTATTGGATATTCCTTCCAATGGATTAGGAAATCTGGTTTCAAGGCCTCCGTAATTCTTCACGAGCCTGGGATTCCCACTAGGATGCCGAGTTGGTTGTACCATTAAAGCCCAATTGTTTAGAAAGCACTATTGCTGTTTTCTGGTTTTGACTATGTAACGGCCTATTACTCGACCGTCAGCTCCATCTAACGGTCCAGTATACAACCGTCACATTTACTGAGTCCAATTTATTCTTTCTGGATTCAGCCCGATCTAATGGCCCAATTATAGACCGTCACGTTCATGTAACTGCCCATTAATTGACCGTCACAGTACTTTAACCCAAGGTTTGACCTAAGGGTTGATATTTCAAAGTTCCTAGATGGATTATTGATGGTCTAAGACTTGTCATATTGTTCAAGATACTTGATTCTAAATTATGAAAGATAAGGAATGTACTGTTATGTTGTCAAATTGTTTCCATGAGCCTAACATTATTTTAAGTCATTCTTGGTCCCTCGCATTCTTAAGTTAAAGCGTTCTTTCATTGAAACTTATTGAACTTGTTATATTACTGGCCATATTTTATTGCTTGAAACGTGGAAGTAGCTTGATTTATACTTGAAGATGCGATCGAGCAGAGATTATGTTCAAGGGCTCTATGCTAGTACCCTCGACTTATTGTCAGAAACATACTATTCTAAACTATGGGGTATGATGCTACTGGCGTCGCATTGCGCAGGGAGTACTTTCTTTATAAATAAGTGAAGATCCACGGCTCGTGAAGTAAAAATCCACGACACGATATATATACACGTACATGACTTTCTAGCATGTTACATGATATTCCACAGAAATTCACGAAGTACTTGCTACTAAGTGTAAAGTACATTCTTGATTGTTACATGACTTTCTAGTACATTCTTGTTCATGAAAGGTCATATCATATTCTTATTATATTCTTACTAATTCATACTTGTTCATTCTATCTTACATGATCGTCTTGTTACCTTGGTTATTTATATATGATTTATCACATTCGCATGATTTCACTTTATTTTCTTTAGAGCTAAATTGACTAATCACTTTAATAGTGCCTTCATGTTGATGCGAAGATACCTACTGGGCAAGTATGCTCATTATCTATTTTCAATCTTTTTCAGGAGATGGAAGTGATTCTAATTCGGATTCGAGTTATACAAGTAGCGGGTCCGAGAGCGAATGAAAGTCATATGAAAATGAGAGTGAAGACTTAGGAAAGTCAATATTGTTTAGAACGAGTCTTGTAATTTTTCCTTTTTCTTTGAGGCTGATGGATTGAAGAAGTTTGAAAAGTTATTGTATGGGAATATTTCGCTTATTAATGAAATAAGTTGGAGTTTGAGTAAGTTATTGTGCAATTGCATTTTTATGTGTGATTGTCTTGCGCTCTGATCGTTCTTGCTCGCAAGAGGCTTATCATGCCGACTGTTCGCGATTCCCCGAGCTAGTCTTCCGCTATAATAAAGGCTCGGGACATGACATAATGAATTCCTAGACCAGCGTGGCATGCACGGGCTCGGACCTAAATGATGCAATCTTAATACCGAAGATTAGCAAGGCTTAGACCCAATTTGTTGGGTAAATGGCAAAAGGGTCAATTCGAATGGACCGGTCAGGGAGAGTTGTTCGCCCGTAGATGGAGTAGTTGTGGAACTACCTCCTGACAATTAGGGTGCCCTAATGCGACAATTCTAGGGCTTAAAGGGTAGGTACGTACAAGCTCTCTCTCTCCGTCCACAGCGATGCACTCAGGAGATAGGCTGCATGGATCAGGCTCTCTCTCACTTCATCACGCGGTAATTGATAAGGATACTAAATAAGTAAATGAGGGAAGCACGTACCTAGCTAGGCTGAAGAGTCCAGCTCCGATCAGAGACGAAGGCGAGCGGGGACGTGCGTGCCCGCATGACGTCGACGAAGCTTGAGCGGTTACAAAAATTCACTCAACGCAGGGAGGGTGTAATTATTACAAAATCACGTAATTTAAAATTTTCCGCGCAGGGGAACAAATCAATTCCAAAACTTTCTTCGCGTAGGGAGACTGAGGGGCACTCACACTCCGTAAATTACGGACTGTGTGTCGGCGACTAGGTGACTCGGCCGCCGGTCGAGCCGTAGTCGTGGACTCGAGTGCCACAATAAAGTAACAAAATGATATATATATATATAATATTATATATTCCTGATATAATATATATATTTAATGTTTCCAACAACTACCCTTTTTTTCGATATATGTATTCTTTTTTTAAACCCCTTTTTCAAACCTTATATATATATATATATATATATATATATATATATATAACGTGGGTGGTCAACAAGGGCGGCCACACGGTGGCTCGCGGGCGGCCACATGGGGAGCGCGGGCGGGAGCGGTCCCGGCGTGTGCGGGCGCGAGCACGTGGGCTCTGATCGGTTAGGCGAGTGCGGTCGACGAGGCGGCATGCAGCAGACGCGGCAGGCGTGCGCTCGGGCGCGGGAGCACGGGCGCGTCGGATGGGCCCACGGGCGCCGCGAGGCGGCGCACGGGTGCGGAGGACGGTTGCAGCAGGAGTAGGGGTTCGCCGGCGGCAGGGCACGGGCGGTAGTGCCGGCGGGCGGCGTGCGGCAGCGGGCGGGCGCCGGGGCTGGCCGTTGTGGCCGCGGGCGAGTTTAAAACGGCATGGGCGACGAGGTTCTCCTGCGAACGTGCCCTTTTTTTTTTTCCTTTTTTCTCTCTCTGTCTATTTCTCTATCTTTCTCTCACAGCCGAGAGAAAACACTGCATTCTCTTTTTTCTTTTTGTTTTCACTCTTCTCTCTCTCAACCGAGAGAGCTCTCTTCTGCAATTCCTTTCTTTTCCTTTTATCTTTTTTTTTCACGAACAGAAATTGGGGAGGGGAGATGATGCCGACGTCGGGGTTGATAGAGGCGCCGTTGTTGGGCTCTGATACCAAATTTGACGCGGTGGCGGCGTGGAAAATAGATCGAGGGCACTCCGACCGCACGGACGGGACGGATAACACTGCCTCGTGCAGCTCGGCGTCACATCGCACGGATGGCACTCTAGTCTCACAAAGGGAAGGAGGGAAGGGAAAACACAAAGGGGCTATGAACCTTACATGGGTTTGAAAGCTTCATTCATTCATGTATGTAAACACACACCTTAGCCCCCCCTTTATATAGGGAAGGCTATTACAACCATACCTTCCATCTTTCACTAATAGCTTTTATACCCTAGCCTAATAAAACAAAACTCACCAACCTTCTTTTGACTTTGACATAATAAAATATAATACTTTGACTTGGGTAAAAAATAAAATAAGATATGGTGGTTTAATAATACAAATACCACCGTACACACAAATACACAAATATGTATAAATACGTACTCAGGACGCCGAGTCTTCAAGTGAGTCTCCGAGTCACAAGTTCGGTGCGATTGGGGAGATGTGGCATCGGCTCCGAGTAGTGGGTCCGGAAGTGGGCCCGGTGTCCCCACCATGGACACCCAAAGTAATCGCCATTGAAGAGGTAAATGACCTTACTCAGATGTCACTAGAAAAGTTAATAAGGTCGCTCATGGCCCATAAGATAAATATGCAGAGATTGGGAGAAAACTCAACTAGCAGAAGAAGCAATGCACTTAAGGTTGAGGAATCTGAGCCAGAATCAGAGAAATACGAAGAGACACATGTAGATTCTGGTGAGGAAGCAACTATGCTATCTAAAAGACTATAGAGAAACATGAGAAGAAAGAAGTTGTAGAAGTGAGGATAGACCTTCAGAACTCAGAAGAAGAAGAAGCACTTCAAAAATAAGACTCACAAGAAAGAAGAAGTCATCTACTACGAGTGCAATAGACCAGGTCATCTGAAAGCAGATTGTCCAAGACTTAAAAAAATAGATAGAAAAAGTTAAAGAGTGAAAGAACCCAGACAACATTAAGAAGTACAAGAAGCAATTCAAAAAGAAGGCCATGGCAGTAGTCTGGGATAATGAAGACTCCATATCCTGCTCCTCAGCATCAGGAGCAAAATCTGAAGATGAGGCCAACCTAGCCTTGATGGCTAACAAAGATGAGGAACAGGTATATAGTTCTAACTCTAGCTCAAATTTGATTCAGAATATTTATTGGAAGATGCATTAGAAGAATTATCTCAAAAGTTCAAAATAATAAATAAATAACTTAAACTTCTTAAAAGGGAGCATCAAAAACTAAAAGATGAAAAATATATTCACCATAATTCTTCAATAGTTCAAATTGATATATTAATCAAGAAAAAGGAATAGGTGGAAGAAGAACTAAAAGAATGTCAAGAAGAATTAATAGCAAATACCACTGTAATATTTGAAAACATAGACCTTATTAAAAATAAAAATGATGAACTACTAGTAAAAGAAATTGAAATCATCAAACTTGAAGGGAGTGAAGCCTATCTCAAGAAGACGGTGGAAATATTCACCAAAGGTGAAAAAATATTAAAAGAAGTATTAAAATTTCAAACAAAAAATTTCAGAAAAGAAGGTATTGGATACAAGAAATCTAAAAATGAACCCCTATCAAATCAATGTACAAATATCCATTACCAAATTTATAAAAGCAAGAAAACCATAAACTTACTCAATCACTCCATCTAACAAATACTCAACCACAAAATAGGTTAAAAATGGTAAGAACCTAAAATGGGTGGCTAAAGCTTCTTCACATATATCAACTAACCTCAAAGGACCCAAACAGATTTAGGTACCTAAAACTCAAAAGTAAATTTTTTCTTGTAGGTCAGTCTTGAAGCCAATAATATAAGATGGTATCTTGATAGTCACTACAAGAAAATGCGGGATTTCCGACGGACAATATCCGTCAGAAATCCGTTAGAAAATACGTCGGAAATCATTTTTCTAACGGATATACGTCAGGAATCCGTCGAAAACGGTCCGTCGTATATTTCTAGTCACAATTTTTTGACAAAAAACTATTCTGTCGAAAATACGTCGGATAATTACGATGGTAACTGCAAATTTTCGACAAAAAGTAGCAGACAGAAATTCCGTTGGTAATTAGGGAAATTTCATTTTTTTCGACGAACATTTATCCGTCTGAGATTCCGTCGAAAAATTTCGATGGAATATTTTATGTCAGAATTTCGTCTGAGATTCTGAATAGAATTTCTGATGGAAAAATTATTTCATCGGTTATTCCGTCGGCATTTTTAAATAGATCTGTCGAAAAATGTATTTTAGTTTTTCTTAAAAATACATAAAATTTATATAAAAACATGTTTAAATAAAAAAACACAAAATCTATACATCACAAATAAAACAAAGGACATACCTGAAATGAAACACAATAAAAAATTTTAATTTTATAATAATAAAAAATCAAGAAATCTCCTCCACATCCTCTATATGCTCATCCTCCCCGCCCTGCTCGTCTCCTCTATCGCCACTCGCTGAAGGATCCTATATGAAAAAATAATAACATTAAATATGCATTCATAAAAAAAAAATACTGAGTAGATAAATTAAATATTTTATTTGATTATATCAATTCAAATCAGACAAATTTTGGACCCCCGAACTCAACTTCTATATTTTTCAAACTAAGTGCATTTTAAGAATGCACTTCTGACCACTAGGCTCAAACCGGGCATCCAATTTAGATTTTGTTAGTTCTTAGGTCGTGTTGGAACAATCGGCACGCTGATCAGACAAATATTTTAGATTTTGGACCGCCGAACCCAACTTCTTTAATTTTAAACTAAGTGCATTTAAAAAATGTAATTTTGAGTGTCGGGCTCAAACTGGGTATCCGATTTACATTCCGTCAGCTTTCACATGTCACTTTTACCTCCCAGGTCGTGTTGGAACGATCAGCATGCCGATCAGACATATATTTTAGATTTTTTAGACACCCGAACCCAACCTCTTTAATTTTAAACTAAGTGCATTTGAAAAATACACTTCTGAGCGTCGGGGTCAAACTGGATATCCAATTTGCATTCTGTCAACTTTCACAAGTCACTTTTACCTCTCAAGTCATGTTGGAACGATCGACACGTCAATCGGACCTATATTTTAGATTTTGGAATCCCGAGCCTTACTTCTTTGATTTTAAACTAAGTACATTTGAAGAATGCACTTCTGAGCGTCGGGCTCAAACCGAATATCAGATTTGGATTCCGCCAGCTCTCACAAGTCACTTCTACCTCCCAAGTCATGTTGGAATGATCGGCACGCCGACCAGGCCAGTATTTTACATTTTGGACCTCCGAACCCCTAATTATCTGAAATCTTTTAAACTAAGTTAGTTTTGAAAACTAACTTAGTTTGGAATTGAGTAAGTTGAGTGCCGGGCTCAAACTGGATATCCGATTTGGATTCCGTCGGCTCTCATAAGTCACTTTTATCTCCCAGGTCGTGTTGGAATGATTGGCACACCGATCGGGCCAATATTTTATATTTTGGACCCCTGAACCCTTAATTATCTAAATTCTTTTAAACAAAGTTAGTTTTGAAACCTAACTTAGTTTTGAATTGAGTAATTTGAGCGCCGGGCTCAAACCGGATATCCGATTTAGATTTCGTTAGCTCTCACAAGTCACTTTTACCTCCCAGATCGTGTTGGAACGATCAGCATGTCGATCAGGCTAGTATTTTACAATTTGAACCCCCCGAACCCCTAATTATCTGAATTCTTTTGAACTTAGTTAGTTTTGAAAACAAACTTAGTTTTGAATTGAGTAATTTGAGTGCCGGGCTCAAACTGGGTATCCGATTTAGATTCCGTCAGCTCTCCCAAGTCACTCTCATCGCCCAGGTCCCGTAGGAATGATCGACGAGCCGATCAGGCTAGTATTTGGCATTTTAGAATCCCGAACCCTGAGTTATCTAAACTATTTTAAATAAAGTTAGCTTTGAAAAGTAACCTAGTTTTGAATTGAGTAATTTGAGCGCTGAGCTCAAACCGGATATCCGATTTGGATTCCGTCAGCTCGCCCAAGTCACTCTTATCACCCAGATCCCGTTGGAATGATCGGCGAGCCGATTAGGCCAGTATTTGGCATTTTAGAACCCCGAACCCCTAGTTATGTAAACTGTTATAAACAAAGTTAGCTTTGAATACTAACCGAGTTCTGTATTGAGTAATTTGAGTGCTGGGTTCAAATCGGGTATCCGATTTAGATTCCGTCAACTCTCCCAAGTAACTCTAATCACCCAAGTCACGTTAGAATTAGCTAATTAGCCGATCAGGCCAGTATTTTATATTTTGGAACCCCAAACCCCTAGTCATGTGAATAGGTTCTTGTTAATTTGAATCTAAATTTATGTATATTCATTGATTTTAGAAATATAATAAACACTCACCTGAGGGGGCTGTGCCATAGTTATGGATCCATGAGGGAGAATTCCCGCCTGGGAGAGGAGGCCAGTGATTGCTTGCAACATGCTTGGCTGTTGGCTAGACATCTCCGCCCTCATCTGCCGCTGCAAATCAGAGATCTCAGATCGGACGATGTCTCTGACGTCGCATGGAGAAGTACTGGGGCCAGGTGGGGGTGTACTAAAGGCACTGGTACTGGTTGGGGCAGCACCTGAACTCACACACGATGATATCACCATGCTAGTGTCCATGCTCTCCCCAAAACCATATAGCCGGCCTTTCTTCTGTACGCTAGCTCCGGCTGCTGCGCGTCTCCCTCCTCGTACTTCTCCATCACAGCTCTGCTATATGTTTCTACAAATTAAAAAAAACTTGTCAATTTCATATGAATCAATCATATTTAAATTAAAAGAAGAACTTGCATATGTAGATAAACTTACCGCTAATGAGCGAGCTCTCTCACTAACAAATTGATCTGTCCCCTTCTTTTTGTGTGTTCTGTCGAACATCTCGAGGAATGACAGGGCTCGATTAAGCTCCACAGCTTGTTTTACAATTCATAGTAAAAAAAGTCATATATATGATAAAATATAAGAAGATAAATTGAAACATCACTTATCATTTTTTATTTATGAGTCGCGAAAGAGACGAACCCACTCGTATGCACATTTACGTCTAGTTGTGACGTCGTGTTTGTTTTGGATTTTTGGGACTTTTCTATCCACTTGGGCTCGACAAATTTGTCACATACAATGTCCCAATTCTCATTCCTCATCCAAAGAGGGCGGTGCTCCTTCCACAGTTGTCGATCTTCACTCCCACCAGCGTCTTTCTGTGCCTTTACTCAGGCCTCATGCATTTTCTTTCGATAATTTGTCCGTACAATAGCCTCCCATGCAGAACGACCTCTCGCCGCGTCCTGTCCACTCGTGAACTGATAAGTCCGATGTAAATAAATTAAGTTTCACAGTTAGTATACTGTTGTGAATTGAGTTTGGAAAATACTTGAATTAAATGATTAAATTACTTTCTAAGAACATGTCGAACAATGAATCCCGGACACTCATCGAAAATTCTTTGAAAGATAATAGTGGCCTGAGAACATGTGCCATTACTAGTTGCATAGAATGACAGACAACATCGACATGTTCTAATTTATAACTGTAATTACAAATGTCAAAATAGTTGGTAATATAGTTAAAGGATAAATAATGAATGTAATAACCATATAAATTTACCCGAGATCCAGCACGGCAGACGTCCATCATGGGCCCTGCCTCCCTCGCCCTCCTGACGATTGTCGACATCCTGAAGTGGCTGAGTGGTGGAGGTGTGCCCTACAGGTGGTGGGAGGGCACTGGGACCTGTAAAAATTAAATATCATAAGTAAAATGAATATTTTACTGAAAATTAAAATATACATACCTGTAGCGGGAGGTGGTGGGGGTGGCGCCCGTACATGTGGTGAGAGGGCACTCGGACTTGTAAAAATTAAATATCATAAGTAAAATGAATATTTTGTTGAAAATTAAATATCATCTTCGTCATCCATAGTAGCATCATCAAATTCGAACTCTGTCTCTTTATCCGACTCCTCCTCCACTCTAACATCAACATTTAGCTCCGTCGGATCGACTTCTTCCACTTCATCTCCCTTACGTAATGACAATGGCTCATCAGATTCGTCCAGATTAATATCCGTGGAACCTACAACGCCAACTTCGTCTGATTGAAAATATTCGACACTGGCAACCTCTGGGACATTTTCACTCACATTTAACTCAAAAGTGGGAAAAAGTTTTACTTTAACCCTACAAACTGCCCACCAATCTTTATTTTTGGATGATGAATAGCTTGAATAATACACTTACTGGGCTTGTGCAACTAAAATGAACGGTTCATATGTATTAAGTTTAGACCTATGTTTGACATCGATAATCCCATAAGTTGTGCCATGTCGAACAGAATTGGGATCAAACCAATGACACTTAAATAGGAATACATGATTGTCTCGTCCCAAATACTACAATTCTATGACTTCCTCAAGAATACCATAGTAGTCCATGTCCACTTCATTATATGCACTTCCCTTAACACATACGCCGCTGTTCATCGTAGACTTACTTCATCCATAATCCCTCGTGTGAAATCTGTATCCATTCACAATATATCCTGGATAGGCACGTGCAACTTTCGAGGGGCCATAACTTTTCTCCTGTACTTTTTGATCAGTAATAAGACCTTGTTCAACCTATATGTAAATCAGAATAGTTAAAATATTAATAATTACATCAACAGAAGTAAATAGAAATATATATATATTCAACGATCGACACTAACTCGATATCTCAGCCATTTGGCAAAAAACATCTCGCGTTCTTTTTCAATCTCCACGTCCTAGATATTTGGACATTTTTGTGCTAATTCTGAATCAAATTGTCTATAATATAAATACACTACTACTTTAAATGAACTGCAGAAGAAGGATGAACAACTTATGGCCTTGCTGGAAATGTGAGTTAAGAACTTACTTAACATAAGGTTCAATCTCAATACAATTTTGAAGAATATATATCTCTGCGACGTGCAACTCTCTATTTTTGAGCGTGCGAGTCAAGCAACGTCCGAACGCACGTCCGGGATGCTTAAATATAGAGAGCTGATCGGAAGAATCAGCAACTTCTCCATCATCCTTACGTGGAGGTCGAGTACGACGAGTTTGAATCTCTGGCTGAAAGTACATGGAACCGAAGTTCAAAATTTCTTCAATAATATATGTCTGAGCAATCGAACCCTCCACCTTTGCCTTGTTGCGAACTTTCATTTTTAATTCATGCATGCACCTACAACAACAATTCAGATGGCAATGACATACATGCCGTAAACATGTAGCGACCACATGGACGACATGCATGTTAAAAAAAATTATCACATACCTCTCAAATGGATACATCCATCGAAATTGTACTGGCCCTCCGACTATAGCCTTGTATGGCAAATGGACAACTAGGTGCTCCATTTTTTTTTTATATAACACCGGCTCACAGTACCATGATCTGGTCGAGTGCACGTTTCCCCAGAAGGGAAACATGTTCTCACTCCCCCAGGATGATACCATAGCCAAACTTTGTATTAACACTTGAAAGAGTACATCTTCAAAGGGGCATACCCCTGAATATGTCAACCTCCTAACAGGAGGGAGAAAAAATAATTAAAAAGGGTTGCACAGAGCCAACAAACAACAAATCAACCTAGATGTTCAAACTGCAGACGAGTTGTTTTGAAGTGGACAATGCACATCTTTGCAGCAGTCGCCAATTAGATGAGCACTATACATTTTTAACTCTGAACTTTGGCAATCCTATAGCATCTGCAATAGCATAACCTTTAGCAATCAAAGGTAACTCCCGAATTGATAGAAATTCTATATTTCTTCCCATTGTAGTTGCATAGTTTGCCAAGGCATCTGCAAGTTGGTTTGCCTCTCTGTAAGAGTGTACAATGGAGCATTGCAAAGAAATATGCAGCTTTAGTAAATGTTGCCACCAAGGGAGTAAAGACCATGGAGGATCTTTCTTGGATTTCAGCAAGCCGACTAGAGTAAGGGAGTCCGTATATATGACAGCCTGTGGTATGTTATGTAGTTGAGCCAACCGTAGACCATCAAGTAATGCACGTCCTTCTGCAACCATATTAGAACCATGGCCATAAAAGTATGCAAATCCCAGAATTAATTGGCCTTTGGAATCTCTAATGCAGCCTCCCCCCCGGAGATGCCAGGATTCCCTTTACTTGCACCATCCACATTTAAAGAGTATCCTGTTGCAGGCGGAATCCACCGAACTAAAGAGCAAATTGGTTGAACACATGAGATGTTAATGCCATAGCTGTGGAGCAGTTTCTGGTAGTCCGAGCTGATACATTGCTTAATTGTATCTGCCCGACCACACAAGCAGCCTCATTTGAGATATGTTCAAACACTCTCATACCATTTATATGGTGTCCTTCATACCTGACAGAACACCTACATTTCCATGTTTCCCAGACAATCATAATTGATAACATTAGCCGAATGAATCCTTTAGGCTTATTAATCACAGTCCTGTTTATTATGTTTCTCAACCTACTGGTGATACTGTTATCATCAAAACATGATCTACTAAAGAGTGGAGCAAATTTACACCATAAAAAACTAGCAAGATCACTCTTTATAAACAAATGATTTTCATCCTCCATATCATGAGAATTGAAAAAACAGTCGCATTTAGAGACCATGACAATGCCACTTTGTTGGATGCGACTGTCAATAGGAATGGCATGGTTTAATAGTTTCCAGCAGAATAAGGATGCCCTTGGGGAAAGTCTATTATGCCAAAGTTTCTTAAGCTGAGGATTTAATCTAAGAGTCTGCCCTTTCACCAGAGAAAATGCAGATTTCATACTGAATGTACCTGATTTGGAATAGGACCATATAGGGATATCATCTCCAGTTTGAGTACAAAAGCTTTGTATTTGTTCTTTCAGCAGCTGGTCTTCAATGGTTTCCCAGATTGGGTGTTGATGATTTTCTATAGCATCTGTAACAGAACAATTCTCCTGAATATGTGAGGATAGGAGTTCAGCCAAAGGTTTGTCTTTGAACCAAATGTCTTTGAGAAAATTAGTTTTAGCCCCATCATAAACTATCATTCTTGAACCTGTCAGGAACATTGCCCGAACCTTCTCATAATCAAGCTTTTTGATCCCTGCAGGGAAGGGAGTATTCCTGTTTGTAATGTGCTGATCATGCAAATATTTGCTCCACATAAAACTGGCCCATAAAGAATTGCTGTAAACAGTATTCCACATTAGTTTGATATAGAAGCATATTTGAATATCAAACAGACTTCTAATTCCCAGACCACCTTCCGATATGGGGCTACAAATCCTATCCCAAGACACCCAGTGCTTTTTGTTCTCCGTTTCCAGTCCCTGCCAAAAGAAGTTGGAACAAACTCTCCCAATATGCTTTATAATTGTATAAGGAATAGATGCAGCAGCAGCAGTATATAAAGGAATGGTGGTTAGAACAGACCGAATTAAAACCAATCTCTCAGCCTGAGATAAGAGTTTGCTCTGCCAGCCAGCAAGTTTGTTGTTTACCTTATCAATCAGATATTTAAAATGTGGAATCTTGGCTCTACCCTTAAAGAGAGGAATTCCTAAATAAGTGATGCTTCCACTTCTATGATGATAACCAGATATCTGATTCATATGAGCAATAGTTCTATGTGACATTTGCTTTGCAGCTATAAAGCAACTTTTGTGAGTATTAATCCGTTGCCCCGAGGAAGACTCATATCTCCCCAAAAAAAGGAGCAGTTGCTTAAATGATGATATTCTACCACTCATAAAGATCAGAGTATCATCTGCATATAGAATGTGAGAAATAGGCTGCACTCTGCGAGGGAGGTGGTAATATTTACAAAGACCAGTAGAAAAATTATGATGAAGGCCCCTGCTCAATATCTCCTCTGAAATAATGAATAAAGCCGGGGCTAAGGGATCCCCTTGTCTAATCCCTCTTGATGATTTAAAGTATCCACAAATGTGGCCATTGAAAGAAACAGAGAACCAATAATTTACCAACATCTGTGAAATTAATGAGATAAACCTATTGCAGAAGCCAATTTGTTTGAGGGCCAAGAATAGGAAATCCCACTCCATTCGATCATATGCCTTTGCCATATCTAGTTGGACTACCATGTTATGACCCCTCACAGGTCTGTCAAGCTCCACAAAAAGCTCCTTGGCTAAAAGAGAATTATCAACAATCTATCTGCCACTGACAAAGCCACTTTGTTCCTTGGATATAATAGATGGAAGGATAGGCTTTAATCTTTCACAGATAATCTTTGAGACAATTTTATAAGTGAAATTACATAAACTAATTGGTCTAAAATCTGCAAAAGAGGTGGGGCTTTTAACCTTTGGAATCAGACTTATAATGGTAGAGGTAACCCCCTTGGGCAGACCAAGACCCTGAAAGAAACTTTGAACAGCCTGAATCACTTCTTCTCCAACAATATCCCAGCAGTGAGAGAAAAAACTCCCTGTAAAGCCATCCGGTCCTGGGGAACTATTTCCAGATAAGGCAAGCATAGCATTTTTAACTTCCTCTGCTAAAGGTATAGAGCATAAAAGACTGTTGTGATCAGCATTAATCAAGGAGGGGATAACAGAGAAGAGATTCTCATCAATTGTATGTTTTTCAGATGTTAAATGCACCTTAAAAAATTCCACAGCACCTTCTGCCAGAACATCCCGATCAGTAACCCATTCATCACTGATTTTCAGTTTTTGAATATAACTTCTTTGCCTCTTAATCTTGGTATACTGATGAAAAAATTGAGTGTTCCTATCCCCACATGAGATCCACTCCACCCGGGCCTTTTGATACCAAAATATCTCTTCTCTACTCAAAATGAGTCTCAAATCTGCATTAGCCTTGTGAAGCTTCATACGGTTTTCTGCCGAGGGATTATTATCATATAATTCTTGAGCCTGCTCAACAAGAGATTCTGTCTGACTTTTAGCCTGAAATATGTTTCCAAAAACTTCCTTGTTCCAATTTTTCAGATCAGCCCTCAGAAATTTCAGCTTTGTCTGCAAAGTTATGAAAGGATGGGCATCTGACTTACTATAATTGTTCCAATGATCTTTCACAAAGGCCAAGAAGTCCTCATGAGTATGCCACATCTGTTGGTACATAAATCTCCCCGGGGAATACATGGAGGAATTCAGAGATATTAATAAAGGAGCGTGGTCTGAAGTTCCTCGGATCAAGTGTCTAACTGATAATATGTGAGATGATTGAGCCCAGAAAGAATTGAACAAAACTCTATCCAGACGAGCTTTAATATTAGAAGCCCCAATCTGATTATTCGTCCAAGTATAATTGGATCCAGTAAAACCAGCATCAACAAGACCAGTAGCTATAATAAAACCCTGAAAGTCTACCATGGCAGCCATAGAGGATAAGGATCCTCCTCTTTTCTCCTCCGGAGTAACAATACAATTGAAGTCACCCCCCACCACCCAAGGGATATTCACAGATTGACTGAAAGCCATAAGGGAGTCGAACATCTCCCTACGCTCATTAATGTTACAAGAAGCATAAATGGCTGTGAATAGCAAAGCAAAATTGTTATTTTCCTTAATAGCCACAGTTAAATACTGTGGATGGCTCTCAATAATCTCAAGGCATATGTGAGGTTTATAGAAAAGCCATATTCTGGAGTCATCACCATTGTTACCAATTGGTACTTGCATGCTAATATTCCGAGCCACTTTCCTGGCTCTATTAAAATTTATCCGAGGTTCAACAATTGCAGCTAAACTAATGTTATTTGCTTGAATATGTTGAGCCAAATTTCTAACAGTTGCTTTATTTCCTATTCCTCTAACATTCCAAATAAGAGCTGACTTAAACAATTGCATTTGCATCAGGAAGGTGAGACAAAACAGCCATATTCTTGGCTTTAGCCCTTGTCAATCGACCATCACTAAATAAGACTCCAGATACAAGGAACTCATTTTTCTTAGTGTAAGATAAATGAGAGCTGGCATTATTTTCCACTTGACCAATCATCTTGATATTTTCTGAAACTGACAGATTAGAGATTACCTTTGAACTATTGAGGATAGTTATTGCCTTCTTGGCCAAAGTAGTATCAGCGAGGTGTTGTTTAGTATTTCTAAACTGAGATATCTCTTTATTACAATGGATTGAATACCTCTTCTATTCGAGGTAGGATTACCATGGACTTAGGCCTGTTGGTTGAGTCTTTCAAACAAACAGATGGTGGTGGGCCAGAACTAGTGCATTCCTCCATATTAGAATTGTGCTGACAGTGATTGGAGGTTCTGGAGAGAGAATTCTCATCAGGAACCAATTTAATTTGTGATTCCACTTCCTCAGTCTCAAAGTTCCCAGAATCTAGTCCTAACACAGAGAATCTGTTGCCATTATCATCTACCATTTTTGTGTGATCCAAAGGGGGCAGCCTAGGCTTATATTCCTGTCGATGTTTCTTGTTATTAACTGTGTGATCCAAAGGCTCCACCGGTGGCTTGCGAACTTCAAATTTACCCTGTTTCTTCTTACATTCCCTTTCTATATGTCCAATCTTGTGACACTTTAAACACATATGTGGCACTTTATGATAATTGATTTGCTGCCAGAAACCACCATTTTCTATTCCAATCCATATCCGATCCTTTCTCTGAAGATCAAGATTTAACTCCACACAAACTAAATGCCTCTGTTGTATTTGTCATAGCCGCAGTAGCATCGTGAATCTGCAGCACCGGACCAATGTTGCCAGCTATAGAACGAAGCATATCTTCATGGAAAAAATTAACCGGAATAGAATGAAAACTAATCCAAGCAGGGATGTTTGAAGGATCCGCATCATAATCAAAATCATGAGTCCATCTGAAAAATCTGAACAAATAACCTTTAATATATAAGCTTCTTTGCAGAAGAACTCGTGTGAAATCTGCTTCACAGTCCAATCTGATCAAAATGTGTCTTGCATTCAATCGACTGATGATAAAATCCAGACTCAAATGAAGCCGTTGTGAGAGACAAAGCTTGATTTCTGGAATGGACGGCCGGCCATACGAGCATTGTGCGATAATCGCGTTTTGCAACTGTGAGCACGACGCCTTCACCTCATCTTGTGAAAAGTAAACAGCTGGTTCCCCCTGATCCGTGAATGTCGGAGCCTTCACTTGCAAAGGAATGTTTGGCCGATGATGAGCTTCGATCAACATTTGCGCATAAGTCTTCCGAGGCACTACTGCTGCTGGTGCTATATGAACTTCTGCAGTGTCTACCGATGGGATCTGATCCTCCCCTACCACGCCAGCCATGGCCAGCAGGGGGGGAGCTCACCGGGAACCAAAGAGAAAGGAGGCGGGAGAAAAATATTAGAGAGAGAGAGGACTCATCGAATCAAAGAATGTCGGAGGAAATATCTTCTCTAACTTGCAAATAGTCGTGACCACATTTTCTTCGATACTTTGTACATCCCCAAGTCTGAGTTCTGATGCACATAAAATCTTGGAAAATTGACTCAACTCGGTCAGTGCTCCCATTACAGGCTTTGGCAACAAGTCACGGAATGGAATGGGTACCAGCTTCTCCATGAACACATGACAGTCGTGACTTTTCAATCCATATGTTTTCCCCTCATTAACATTCACACAACGGGCTATGTTGGACACATATCCATCTAGGAATCTCAATTGTTTCAACCATTGGCACACTTCCTTGATCTGTGTATCATTAAGCACGTAAGTTGCTTTAGGTTACATAATTTTTCCATTTACGTTCTGTAGTTCCAGTTCTGGACGCTTACAAAGCATCTTTAAGTCCATACGTGCTTTGACGTTGTCCTTTATTTTGCCTTTAACATTCATGATCGTATTGAACACATTATGAAAAAAATTCTTCTCGATATGCATGACATCCAGATTGTGTCGTACAAGAAGAGTTGACCAATAAGGCAATTCCCAAAAAATGCTTTTCTTGTTCCAGTTGTGATCCTTTTCAAATCTAGAGAGTTGTCGTGTACCACCAGAAAATTGTACTACATATGGTAAATTTTGCACCCGTGCGGCCATATGTCGACCCGACACCCATTGTAAATCTACTTCATCCATTTCAACAGTATTTTTTTGAAATGAGTCCTTTTATCTTTGAAAAGGATGGTCACTTGGTAGCAACCGCCGATGGCAATCAAACCAGCATGCTTTCCCACCATGTTTCAATACAAATGATTTAGTATCTTCCATACAGTAAGGACATGCTAACCTTCCATGTGTGCTCTAACTAGATAGCATTCCATATGCAGGGAAGTCACTTATTGTCCACATCAGTGCAGCCTTCATAATAAAATTTTGCTTCCTTTATGCATCATAAGTAACAACTCCATCAGTCCATAAAAATTTGAGATCATCAATCAACGGCCTGAGATATATGTCCAAATTTTTTTTGAGACTTTTTAGACCAGGAATTACTAAGAACAAAAATAGATTTTCTCGCTTCATGCACATGTCCGGCGGAAGGTTGTACGATGTCATGAACACAAGAGTAATATGCCACTGAACCATGAAATGGATTAAAACCATCGTGCATAAACCCAACCTAACATTACGTGACTCCTTTGAGAAAGTAAGATGAGTACGACTGAAGTGAGTCCAAGCTTCACCATCGGCAGGATGACTGATTTTATAATCGGCACGACATACTCTTTCGGTGTGCCATGTCATATGTCGAGTCATCTTTGAGGACATATATAGCCACTGTAGCCTAGGTGTAAGAGGGAAGTATCACAATGCCATGTAAGGTACATCTTTTTACTTTGAATTGTCCCCTCTCTTAGGTTTGAATCTGTCCTGATGACAAATAGAACATGATATCTTATCTGCATCTTTTTTGTAATATAACATACAGTGATTCGGGCATGCATCTATTTTCACATATCCAAGCCCTAGCTCATTGACCATCTTTTTTGCACGGTAAAAAGTTTCTGTCAACTTCTCGTCTCGAGGCAACATACTCTTGATCAAAAGGAGGAGACGGTCAAAACAAGTGTCACTGATCTGAAATTCGGATTTCAAGTTCAACAACCATGACACTGCAAACAACCGAGTGTGGTTTTCACAACCATCCCACAGTGGCTCATCATCATCCCTAAGTAGTTGATAAAATCTTTCGGCTGTCTTATTTGGCGCTTCTTCTATGTATGCATGTTCCTCATGAACATTAAAACTAGGACCAACAGCATCTTCAACCATATCCACGTACTCACTTGTGCCTGCAATATTGTCTGGCTCATACGACAAGACATCCTCACCATGACACGTCCAATTCATATAACCATCCACGAACCCTTTCTTATACAAATGATGTTGCACATCCCATGGTGAACGCCACCTTAAGTTTATACAACTTGAACAAGGGCATCGAATGTGACCGTTGCGGTCTATTGCTGCAATTGGATTCCCCAATGCAAAATAAATGAAACTCTCAACTCCATGCTTAAAGTCAACAGACACCACCTGGTCGACTATTCTACGATACATCCATGAACGATCTGTCAACATTTTACATGCACCCACTAAATGTTAATACACAAATAACTTTAAAATCATTACTCTTGAAAATAAGCACGACCCTTTTCTCACATCGTTCACCATAGACCATTTGCAGATGGAAGAGGACTACTATTTAGATTATCACTTTTTAACCCATCTGTGAAGGTTTGATCGCACAATCACTTACTAGATGTGTTGTACGATTTGCTGAAACTTTCGACAGCATCTCCCCACCCTTCTTAGATATACCAAAAATATTTATTTATTAAAAAAATTTTCTTAAACACTTACAAGTAAGTGGTTAAGAAAATACTCAAAATCAGTAAAGGTATACTAGAGAAGAGTGAGAAGGCGCAACCGAAATTCTCAACAAACCATACAAACACATATAGTAAATGACTGCCTAAGTGCGATCAAACATTCACAGACTATCCAAATGGGACAATTCAAGACTTTGGGGTAGATATATACATTCTCTTAAAAAAAATGAGAACATACATATCAATCTCAAAATCTTGAACGGGAAGGTTCATTGACACGGTTTTAACACGCTCTCCTGAGGTGCGTGTAATATTAGGTCACACCCACGCACCTCAGTTCACATATAACATAAAATTAAATAATATCTCACTTATCATTATGCATATATCGAATTAAACAACATCTAATTTAAAAAAATATTCAAATGAAGAACATCAAAGCTAAATAATGTAAAGCAGCAAGAAGGCCAATATTAGGTATTTCGACTGGCAGAGTTGGCTGGACTGAGTACAGGGTCAGCTGACATTGGGGGAGTCAATTGACCCACCCAGGCTGATATTGTACCTTGGCAGTCTTGAAGATGACAAGATATAGGCTGACAGGTAGCTCTGTCAACATTAAATTGTATTTCAGAAATATCAAAGATGACTGGGCTCAGAAATACTTAATAGGGGTCACAAATGGGTTATCAAGGGTGACAAATAGGTTATGAAGGGTGACAAATGACTTGCCGTTGTCGGTTTAGGCTACTGGTTTCACAGAAGAGGGAAAGAAAGGGCTACTACAGGTTTCCCCAGTCTCTTCCCACCGACCCCCACCCCCCACCGGAGTCTCTCTAGCGATCTTGCAACCCCACCCCACCCCCACCCTCCGGCCAGAAATCCTCCCAACCCCTCCCTACCCCCTTTCCCCCTCTAGCGAGCTCCGACGAGCTCGCGGCCCCCCACCCTCCCAGCCAGCAGCCCCCACCTCGGACCCCTTGTAGCACCCCTCCCTGAACCCCACACTCCCCGAGTAGCCCCCCTGGACCCGCCTGAACTCTCCTCCCCCGGACCCCCCCACCCTCCCAGCGATCAGCCCCCACCCTGGACCTCCCGCCGGATCCCCCCTCTCTGAACCCCCCCACTCCAAGAGCAGCCCCCCCCCCCCCCCCGCAGACCTGCCTGAACCCTCCTCCCCCGGACTCCCCCCCCACCGGAACCCCCCTTCCCTCCTAGCCAGCAACCCCCACCCCGGACCCCCTGTCGGAGCCCCCCTCCCTGAAATCCCCACTCCCAAAGCAGCCCCCCACCCACCTGAACCCTCCTCCGGACCCCCCCACAGGAACCCCCCCACTCTCCTAGCCTGCAGCCCCCATCCTGTACTGGACCCCCTCCTGGATCCCCCCTCCCTGAACCCCCCACTCCCGTAGCACCCCCCCCCCCACTGACCCTCCTAAACCCTCCTCGCTCAAAACCCCCTGCTGGAACCCCTCCCCCTCCCAGACCGACCTCCCCCAATCGAATCGGCCAGAACCCCCACCCCCTGATGATCCCGAACCTCAAAAGAAAAGAACAACAACAACAGAGAGAGGGTAGGGGGATGCAACAATGGCGATGGTGGAGAGAGAGAGAGAGAGAGAGAGAGAGAGAGAGAGAGGGAGGGGGCTTACCGGACCGGATAGGATGGCAAGCGAGGACGGCGATGGCGTGGTACTGTCGACGATGGTGAGGATGGCTCCGGCGGCGACAGTGAGGACGGCACCAGCAATCTCTCGTCGGTAGGGAGACAATGGAAAAAGAGAGTGAGAGGGAGAGTGGGGGGCAGACCGACAAAGTGTACAGAGAGTGAGAGGGAGATCGGGGGGAAGGGTTTGATCATGGCGAGAAGTAGAGTTTTTTCTGACGAATTTTCGACGGAACTTATTTCCATCGGAAACTATTACAATATTCCATCGGAAAGTTGAAAATGGACAAATATATTGAAAATAGTGTAGAACTGACAGACTTTTCGACGGAACATTTTTTCGTTGAAAAGTTTTAAGGGTGACAAATAACGAACAAGGGTGACAAATAACGAAAAAGGGTGAAAAATGGGTTTCCGACAATTTTTCCGACGGAATTGGAGTTCGTCGGAAAGTGGAGTGTATCACTGACAGAAAATTTTTCCGTCGGAAAGTTTTAAGGGTGACAAATAATGAATAATGGCAACAAATAACGAACAAGGGTGAAAAATAGGTTTACGATGGTTTTTCCGATGGAAATTTAGTCCCTTGGAAAGTTCAGGGACAAATATTTAGTACCGACAGCTTTTCCAACGGTACATTTATTCGTCGGAATGCTGTAAGGGTGACAAATAACGAACAACGGTGACAAATAATGAGCAAAGGTGAAAAGTAGCGAACACAGGTGAAAAATAGGTTTTTGACAGTTTTTTTGACGGAATTGGAGTCCATCGGAAAGTGCGATGTATCACCGATGCACTTTCCGACGAAAAATTTTTCCGTCGAAAAGTTTTAAGGGTGACAAATAATGAATACTGGTGACAAATAACGAACAAGGGTGACAAATAATGAACAAGGGTGAAAAATAGGTTTACGACGATTTTGTCGACGGAAATTTAGTACGTCGGAAAGTTAATATGAAAAAATAGCTTATCGGCCTGAGAAATTGGATTTCCAATGGAAGTGTTTCTGTTGGAAATGTGGTCGGAAGTTCCGATAGTATTCTGAAAGAAATTTAGTCCGTTGAAAAGTTCAGACGTAAATGTTTCGATGAAAAGTTTCTGTCTGAATACCCATTGGCAATTCCAACAGATTTTCTGACATATACTCTGCTGTCAGAAATACCGATGCAATTTTTGACGGAATTTAATCCGTTGAAAATTATGACTCCTATTCCGATGAAAATAAATCCGTCAAAAACTTCCGTCTTTAATCCCGCCTTTTCTTGTAGTGAGTGGCTGCTCAAGACATATGATAGGAGATAGGTCACTGTTCACATAAATTAAGGACAAGATTGGAGGAACCATGATCTATCGAGATAATAGAAGAGGATGTGTCAAAGGTATAGAAACAATTGGATATAAGACCGCCCAATGGATAGAAAAAAGTGTAATATGTAAAAAGAGCTGAAGCAAACCTATTAGGCATTAGCTAACTATGTGATAAAGGGCATTGAGTAAAATTTGAAGCTGAATATTGCACAACTTTTTAGCCTGACAGTGACACGATTACTTTCAAGGCACATAGAGAAAACAATATGTAAGTGGTATACTTGGACAAGCTAAAATAACATCAAGTGTGCCTTATGGCCAAGGAAGAAGAAGATGCGGTACTATGGCATAGAAGACTAGGCCATGCAAGTCAAGATATAATAAGAAAATTGGTTAAGTATGATTTAGTTGAAGGACTTCCCTTAAGAAAAATTAAGGAACTATTTGTTTGCAAGTCTTGTATGAAAGGAAAGCAAGTTACAAACTCCTTCCAGAACAAAAACATAGTAACAACTAGGAAGCCTCTTGTGCTACTCCGCATGGATTTGTTTGGACCAAGAGGACCACCAGCCTTGGAGGAAAGAAGTATGACCTAGTGATAGTAGATGACTATTATAGATTTACATGAGTATCATTTCTCGAACAAAAAGCTGATACCTTTGAAACTTTCATCAAGTTTAGCAAGAAAATTCAGAAAGATCAAAAATACAGTATTATAGCATTAAGAAATGACCATGAAGGGGAGTTTCAAAATGCTAAATTCCAGACATACTGTGAGTAAAATGGAATAGAATATAATTTCTCAACTCTAAGAACACCTCATCAAAACAGAGTAACTAAAAGAAAAAATCGAACTCTACTGGATATGGCTAGGACAATACTAGCTAAGTATAAACTTCTAATATACTTCTAGGCTGAAGCAGTAAACACTGCATGCTATGAAATAAATAGAGTCATGATCAGACCGATTCTCTAAAGGACACCATATAAGTTGTATAAGGGAAAGAAACCTAACATCAGTCACTGAAAGTCATTTGGATGCAAATGCTACATGCTCAACAATGGCAAAGATAATTTAGGGAAGTTGGACTCAAAGAGTGATGAAGGTATTTTTCTTGGGTGTATCTCTAGACCTAAGTCATTTTGAGTTTTTAATAAATGAACATTTCTTGTTGAATAAACTGCACATGCCAAATTTGATGAAACTAACCCCGTTGCCAAAGGAATAGAAATGTTTGTGTGTGATGATGATGCGGATGAATTAACGAGACAAGTGGGGGATCTCTCACTTCAAAAGCAAGACCAACACTTTAGCAACTCAAAATTTTATATATGCATTTTTGTGCAAAAAAAATGAAAGATGAAAATAAAATAAATGATGAATATTTTTTCTTTATATCTTTAAAGTGTAGAATATATTCGCTCAAACCCTATCCCACATGTTAACATGAACGGTGAGATTCGCGACACGATTCTGAGAAGGTGAAGACGTCAGTATTGTAGCAGTACTGTAGCATCCGATTTAAGAGAGAATTATTAGTTCTAATTAAATCTTAATTAGTGGATGATATCATTTCTTACATCATTGAATAAATGAGGTCATTGGTTATGTCATAAAGGGGGATTTATTTCAATATTCTTATGTTAGAATTTGTTAGCCACATAAGTGGGTGCAATAGTAACATGGGTTGGTGAAATAGAAAAATTAGATGAAAAATTGACTTAGAATTAAATTAGCAATAAAAAAATGTTGAATAAATGAGGTCATTATGTCATAGAGGGGGATTTATTTCAACATTCCCATGTTAGAATTTATTAGCAGCATAAGTGGGTGTAATAGTAACATGAACGGATGAAATAGAAAATTAGGTGGAAAATTGAATTAAATTAGTAATAAAATAATCATGAGACTTGGCCTATAAATAGGGCTGGGATCTTCCCTACTCAAAGCACAAATCCATTGGGGAAGTGATGGTTGTAGATGTTTTTTGGCGATCACGGTGGGACGCCTTATGCCCATCGTGTTTTAACATTGTTGACCTGCTTCTCTGTGCTTGTTTCAGTCATTGTTAAGTCTCCTCAAATTTTTCGTTTCATTTTTATGTCGTTTTCTGCTCTCTGGGTTGATTGCGGTCCTCTGTGAACCGTTCAATATCGCCAACAGTCGGTTGATAGACCGCCTTATTCCATCTCAGGTATGTCCGTCTCAGGTGAGTTTCTATCTTTTGCTATTTTCTATTTTTTGGTTGTTTATGGTCCCATCAGGGCCGTTTTATGCAGGTTACGGTCATTCATCAGACCGCTTCCCTCACTCAGGTGCGCGTTTTGTGAATCCTACTAATGTTCAGTGTGGTTTCTGTCTGTCTTGTTCTTTTACTGCTCCCTGGCTTATTGCGGTCTTCCTAGGACTATCTCCCTCCCTATGCGGTCTCCCATCAGACCGCTACTTTGTTACTGTGCACCCTGAGCATAATACTTGTGCTTTATTGTTCATCATTGTGCTACTTATTTTGGGTGATGTTTGTCTCCCCCTTGATTATCATTTATACCCATGTTATTGTTGCATATTTTTGTTATTGTTTGATCATTGTTTGTTTGTTTTAGGCTTGAATTTGCATGCACTCCGGTTTACATAGGATCATACATTTTACCATAGTAGTTGCATGCCTACCTTGGTAGGAGATCCTGTCGCCTCCATATTACTTGGAGTCGACTAGGTGATCCTATCCGGGACCTCCGTAAGTCCCCGTGAGCCATGGATTCTCACATAGACGTCGGGCAGGTTGTACCTTTACCACCCGATGTCTAGGTTGCACCCTTGAGAGAGAGTTCACACATAGAGTCAACCAAGTCCCCAATCCACCCCTATTAGGAATCCTATTTTGGAGAGAACATTGATTTAATTCAAATCACTAAGGTTCCAAAAGGGGAAAAAAATATAAAAATTTCATGCATCATTATAACTTGGTTGATTTTGGTTGTCTCTTATCTCCTCTCTTGTTTGTGCGTCTTGCTAGTCATCCCATTAGGTGTGCTTATTGTTTGTTGTTGTCATCTTTGTGTTAGGTGCCACGTTGCATGTGGGGTTGCTTCCCACCTATAGGATCTTCTCCTAAGGGCAGTTCCCATTTCATTTGCTACCTTAATCCATTGTTTGATTCCGCCATGTCGTCTTACGACTTCTCTCAGCCCCGTGAGGACTCCCTTCCTCAAGGCCTCCTAGAGGACCCGCCCAGGGTCGTGGTTCAGGGGTCCACCCCTCCTTTATCTGCTACCATTGAGGGTGGTCAACCCTCCCTTTCCAATCCTCCTGCTCAAGGTTCTGCAAATCAGATCCTTCAAATGATGGCCCAGCTAGATCCGACCCAGCTTTAGGGCCTTTATCAAGTCTTGCAGAGGTCAGGCGCCCCATCTCCTTCTACTTCGCAAGGCCTTTCTGCTACCTCCACCTCCCAGTCTATGGTTAATGGGCTAGGGGCCCCTTCTGCTGCTCCAATTGATCTTACCCCGGTCTAACGTAGAATTCTTCGTTTCTCTAATCTCAAGGCGGGACAATCTTCTAGTTTGGCCCATCAGCTTCTTGATAGAGGGAAGATCGGGCTTCTTCCATCTTCTCAAGTTGATCCTTATGGGTTCATTCCTTCAGCACCACAGGCCTTCGTGGGCCTGGCTGACTTCTTGCATCCTCAGGCTGGGACCGTCCACTTAGCTTACATGAATATGGGTCCCTCCTTGGCCCAATATCCTTCTCATGGGATTCCCCGTCTATCTACTTATCCTTTGGCCCCTTACACCGGGTCCGTTCCTTTCGCTTTGCCTCCTCTATCTCGAGAACGGGAGCTTCTCGATAAGTGGGCTGCCATGCAGCAACAGCTTGACCTCCTTCAGAAGTTGGTCGGCCGAGAGTCCCTGGCTGATATCCCAGTTCCCAGTTTTCACAACATTCGTTTCTCTTCTCAGTCAGAGCTTCCCACGTATCGAGAGTACGATGGGAATGGTAATCCTTATATCCATGTGAGGGACTTTTTATATGAGTCGGTGCAATTCCAATATGATGATCACCTCATGGCGTATTTGTTTCACCGCTCATTGGATGGGGTTGCCTTGGAATGGTTCTATGCTTTGCGACCGGAGGACACAGAAAGCTTTAAAATCATCAAGGAAAAGTTCATCCAGAGATTTCAGGACCGGGTCAGCTCAGAGTATTCATTTACCGATTTGGTGGCCGAGAAGATGAAGGCCAATGAGGATTTTGCAACATATGTAAATAGATGGAGGCAGATGGCTGCCCGTGTGCCTAGTCATATCCTGGAGGAGGAGAAGGTTAAGTTCCTCGTTTCCAATGCCACCCCTACTTTCCAGAATATTTTAGCCATGAATGACATTGCCAACATGCACCAGATGTATAGTAGGGCCAGATTCATCCAGACCCAATTTAAATACTCCCCTATTCACACCCTTTTTGAGCCCCAAAAGCCCAAATACACTAAAAATCCTCAGGGCCAATTACCGAGGGAGTCCAAACCATTGAACAAGTGCAAGCTGTTAATTTCCCCAACCAACCCGCTCCACCTCGCTTCCAGCAACCTCCTCACAACCCTCAATTCCCCACTCCGCCAAACCCCAAACCATCCTTCCACGCTCCCCAGCAGCCACAACAGCCACCACAATATCATAACATCCCTCCGCCAAATGGCTATCCACCTGTGCGTCCGGGTCCTAAGAGAGCCCAGTACACTCCCTTGCCTGAAACCCTTCCAGATATCTTCTTCGCCCTCATGTCCACCGATGCTTTGCAACTTCCTCCGGAATGGCTAAATTGGAATCCGGCTATTGATCAGTCTAGATATTGCATTTTCCACCGATAGCTCGGGCACATGATTGAGAGCTGTTTCAAGTTCAGAGATTTTGATTATGACTTGCGACAACGTATTGATAGGGTGCAAGGCCTGGATACAGAGGGGGGGTGAATGTATCCTACTCTAAAAATCGCCCAATTAAAACTCTAATGCTCAAAAGTATGCGGAATTAAAAGCAGTTGATGAAATGTGCTGAAAATACTTAGAAGCAACTCAGCAAGACAACACAAATCTATTAGCTTTCACACGCTCCTAAGCAAACATCTAAAGATCGCAGCAGAGAAAATAACATATAAGGAAAAACACACCACAAGAGAACACCAAGATTTTTTAGGTGGTTCGGTCCAAAGACCTACGTCCACCCCTCACTTCAAACCGGAGTGAGGCTTCCACTAGCTAGGCTAGAAACTGCAGACTCAGTCTGCAACAAATCGCTGCCACACAGCTTGACCAGGGGAACAACCTCCCCTCTTCCTCCCAACCGGTGGGACACCCTAAGTGACTCCCAGCCACTTGGAAACCAGAGACGCAAGTCTCTCTTCCTCCAGACCAGGAGGGAACACCTAGTCTTGCAACCACAAGACCAGAATCGGAGGATCAATCCTCCCTTCCTCCAAACCGGAGGGAAACCTAGAGACCTAAGTCTCTCTTCCTCTGAAACCCAGAGGGAAGCACAGGTGACACCAAGCCACCTGCAAACTAGAGGTCTCGGACCTCTCTTCCTCCCAACCGGAGGGAACCCGACCTCACACAAGAGAGTCGGAAGAACAACTGTTGAAGGTTTAAAAGGAAAAACAAAAACGCAGCAACAGAAAGCTGGAAGAATAAAATGCACAAAGGCTCTCGCAGGAGCTGGCTGGCCTAGATTTGATCCACGGTCCAGCAGGAACTGATCTTCAGTTGAAGCTTCCTTTGCTCTATCTCTCTCTTCTTCTCACTCTTCTTTTTCTTCTCTTTCGCAGGCTCTCTCTCTGTCTCTTCTTTCTTCTTCTTCTGCTCACTGCCTTTCTACAACTCTATCTCGATCACTCTCTTCCTCTTTCTTATCTGATCTTCCTTTCTTATCTTCTCTTTTCATCACTCACACTATTACTGTTCTCCAGATGGAGGCGGCCTGGTATTTATAGCTGCAGCATTTAGGGCGCTATCCTCGGATCACGTGCCATGTGCCAACCTCGGATCACGTGCACTTCATAGGTTTCACGAGCAGTACCTGTCACACAGTCATAAGAAGATATCAGATGATGTATAGACTTGGTTCAGGCTGTTTAACAAAGTGTGTACAGCCACGATGCAGCTTGAGTGTATAGACTTGAAGGTTAACTGAGTGTACAGACTTCGTGTGAAGTATAGAGTGTATAGACTTGAAGCTTGATATCGAGTGTATAGAGTTGAAGCTTTGGAAACGAGTGAATAGACTTCGTTTTGAAGGGGATGAACATGTGCTGAAGTGTGTACAGTCTACAAGGATGGATGTTCAGACTTAACCTCTGAAGAGTATATACTCTGCTGAAGAACGTTCAGTCGATGTACAAGCCACATGCTGTATAGACTTCATATGCAATGCAACATTGTATAGACTTGTGAAAGCGCATGCATTGTACAGACTTAGTGAAAGGGAATGCATGTAATACAATTCTTTTAAATACCCAGAGACTAGTGCGTTCTTGCACGGGAGCATATGAAGTCTCAGGGGAGCATCTATGGCCTCTGGACAGCATCACCAGCGTCAGGGGAGCATGTGGAGCACATGCTATCTCTAGGGAGCAATCGCTGCTCCAGGGGAGCATCCTCAAAGTTAGGGAAGCATTAGCAGTCACTGGAGGGCATACTCGGTCCCAGGAGAGCATCCGGGGGGACTGGCGAGCATGCGCGTCTGATGTACAGACTCTACCAATGTATAGACTTGGTGGATAGTGATGCATAGCCAAACGAATGTACAGACTTCACTGTGAATGCATGAACAGTGAATGAGTGTATAGACTTGATCAAGAGAGACGCTGGCCAATCGGAGCATTAACAGTCACTGGAGAGCATACTCGGTCGCAGGAGAGCATCCGGAGGGACAGGCGAGCATGCGCGTCTGATGTACAGACTTGTGAAAGACTTGAATGCACGAATAGTGTACAGACTTCGAGAACGGCTTGAGACACAAGGACGCTGCTCGCTGTACAGACTTGAGGTTTCAACAGAAGGCTTTGAAGGCGATGTACAGACTCTACCAATGAAATCATGAACAGTCCGATGTATGGACTTTATGCAAGAAAGCAAGTGTACATTGTATAGACTTGAGTGATGAGTGGACTTTCAATGTAGAGGTTGTACACACATGATGAAATCACGATGTGTAGACTTGCCAAATATAGCTGGTCGATGTACAGACTAGAACAAGGCTAAGTCTATACAGACTTGAACAAACACAGTGTATAGACTTTGGCAAGGCAACGTCGGTAAAACTACCAATGTGCTCTTTCAAAGCTGAACGTAAGTAAAGAACCCAATGTGCAGACTTGGAAGTGCAACGTAGGAACAGATGCCAATGTACAGACTTTGGCAAGCAACGATGTACAGACTTGCACAGTTCCAGCTGAAGGATGTATAGACTTTACCTATAAGTCCATTGTACAGACTTGAACTGAAGACCAATGTATGGACTTCAAAACAGATGAACAGTGCACTGTATGGACTTTGATGAAGGGCCCAATGTATGGACTTCGCCTGAAATGCAGGAACCTGGGCGCTGTACAGACTTGAGTTTTCAACAGACCGATGTACACACTTGGAAGGTTTTGAAGGCAATGTACAGACTCTACCAATATGCAGACTTTGCCTAAAATGTAGTGTGTAGACTTGAGATACGATGCATGAACAGATTGGCGTTGTATAGACTTGGGGGGTCGACCCATCTGGAGGGGGGGTCGACCCATTGAACAGACTGACATCAAGATATCCAGATAACAAGCAATCCAGATAACAATCAATTATGAAATACATCAGAAATAATGAAATGCACCAAAGCACACACCACACAGCCATATTTAAATGCAGCAATAATTCAGATAAGATTTTCAATGAAACATTCATCTGCACCACAAACAGAATTGTATGCATTCAAATGACTTATAGTGTTTGCTATCATCAAAATCACAGGGACACAACAATCTCCCCCTTTTTGATGATGGCAACACTTTTTTTTTTTGATCGGTAAATTTGTAACTATTAGTAAATAGTAAAAGAGTGTACAATGGGTGAGCAATATCTAGACATGCCTAGACTGATTGCTCAACAGGAATGGAGTCCGTGCCACGAAAATCGTGTTCTACGGTGTGGAATAAAATAAGGTAAGAACAGGAGAACAATACAAGTCATAGCACTCAAGTATAGGTCCCCATCATAGTTATGGAATGGTGAAGTTATAGCGTTGAAGGATCTGTTTCTCCCTGAAGGTGAGTCTATCAAGCTTGAGTTCATTTTCCAAACAACATTTGGTATCATATAGAATTTCAATTAGAATCCTTACATATCCCTTTTCCTTTGTCTCAAAGGTTCGAATGCATCTCTCCCTCCAAATCCACCAGATGGTGCAACGGAAGAGGAGCTTGATCAGTTTAGTGAGGCAGCCTTTGGTTGGGAAATTGGTCTCAAGGGATTGTATCTCACTTAAAATTGAGTTCATCGGGTCCCTATGGATATCAAATCTTTTTAAAATTTCAGTCCAAATTTTGTTGGAGTATTTGCATGAGAAGAAATGGTGGTCTATACTTTCCTCAGCCCCTTTGCAAAGAATACACATATTTGCAAGTGAAAACCCTTTTTTATGAATCATATCCAGAGTCGGTAGCCTGTTATGAAGTACTTGCCAGCAACATAAGGAATGCTTGGGGCATAGTGGCCTGCCCCAAACCCAACTCTCCGGATGCCAAATATGATGTCTTTGTCTTAGTTGATTCCATGCAGAAGTGCATGAGAAATTGCCTTCGTCATGAATCCAAATCAAATATTCATTGGGATCTGTAACCAGAGGAATAGCATGTCAATGGATGTTGGAATTGGGAGATTCCAAGTACCGTTGCAAATGAAATCTGAAATAGTATTATTCACATTAGCTCCCAGATCTTGCCTGATCCTATCTCCATAGAGTTGGAATATACTTTTCCCATTGACCCATGGGTCATACCACATGCTAAGTGAACTTTCAGTGGAGATACAAAATTTGATTTGTCTGAGTAGCCACGTTCTTACTTGAAGGATACCTTTCCAAGCTACATAATGATAAGATTTAGCCTGAATGTGCCAAAAGTTACATTTGGATAGATATTTACTATGGATCCATTTTATCCACATGCTGTCCTTCTTATGTAATATATATCCCAGCATTGTTTCACTAAACAAGCTTTATTCCAATCAGATATCCGTCTCAAGTTTAAACCGCCTTCTGTTTTTGGTCTACATATTATGTCCCAGTTGATCATGTGAAAAGACTTGTTAGCACCTGTTCCTTGCCAAAAGAACGTTGCCAATATTTTTTCAATCTCTTGAATTAATCCTGCAGGAAGAAGAAAAGTTGTAGACCAATAGATGGAGTAGGTGGATAAGATGCTTCTAATCAATTCCAGCCGCCCACTCTTGGAAAGGAGTTTCATTCTCCAAGAGATAATTCTATTTTTGATTTTTTCAATGATTGGTTGGCAGTGATGCTTCTTTAAACTGGTGGAGATAAGAGGTAAACCTAAGTACGGGATAGGTAGATTACCTTCATCCACCTTCAAAGTTGTTGTAATTGCTGTTTTATCTTGAACCTTGGCACCAATGTATAATTTACTTTTGGAGTGATTCAGCTTGAGACCTGACCATTTCCCAAATGTTTCAAGAATGTGTGCAAGATACTGGACTGAATCCATGTCATTTTGAAGAAAGATAATTAAGTCATCTGCAAAAATAATGTGAGAAACATGTACTTCAGTAGTCTGCGGAACCTTGAGGTGACCTTGGTACACCGCTTCCTCCAACAAACAAGTGAGGCCCTCCATAGCAATAGTAAATAGGTAAGGAGACAGTGGGTCTCCTTGTCGGATGCCATTAGAGCTTTTAAAATAGCCTGCAGGGTAACCATTGAATAAAATAGAGAACATACAGCTCTCAATACAGCTTCTAATCCACTGGATCCATTTGGCCGGAAGTACTCTATGAGTCATACTGACTTGATCAAATATTTCTCCCCCTTTGACTTCAGCAAAAAGACATGAATTGAAGAGGAAAGAATAAGACTGCATAATATGAGTGAATTAAAAACTCCCCCTTTGACTAAGCTCCATCTTATCAGAAAACGTTTTGATGAATGAAACCCATTGAGATGAAGGGAGAATGTCAACAAAAGTACAGGGACACTCAAGAATGCTAACTAGATCTCCCCTTTAAGGAATCATGACATGGAAGCTCCCCCTGATTAGATGGAGTGAAGCCAATTGATATAGTGAAGTGATGAGCATCTATCAGCAAAACACAGACTGTAATCACAGTGAATAAGTGAGAAAGACAAGTTTTCATTAGCACACTGCAATGATGAACTCTGGTTATCCAAAGACTGCAACTCTCATATATGACAACCAGTCTGAATCAAAACACAGTGATAAAGAGCAATAGGATGAGCATTTTCAACAATTAGTGAAAATTGAGATATTGAACTTTTCAGCAAGATACCAACTTCATAGAATCAGAATTTTAAGTTCTAGATTCCTCCATCATAAAAGCTTATGAAACCTTGATTGTCAGAGATGGTTTAAGAATGATATAAACCGAACTTTTTCAAAAGAAATTGTACTCATATCTGAACTAACACTTAATAAAAAAAACTATAAGCTGATATAATATTCTAGTTCAACCAACTTACATCTTATTTAGTTTACTTTCCATGACAGCTTTAAGAGAAACATAAGTGAATGCTCCTGAATTTTAATTGTTCTTTCATAATTTGATTTACACTTGTTCATATCTTTCTTTAATGAACAATTTTGGTTTATCAGCACCTTTTGACGTGGAGAGACACCTTGATCAGAGGTCAGAATCCCCAGTTACTCAGTGTGACAACCGTATTGCTTCTTCCATTTTAGAGAACAGAGGTAGCAATAAAAGTATCTTTGGCATGAGGATACACCTTGATCAGAGGCCAGAATCCCCAGTTACTCATTACAACTATGCCATTGCTCTGCCATATTTTCACAATAATTTCCAATCATCTCTTTAAAAAGAGTTAACCATGGTACTTCATGACATAATCCTTTGGACATGTTTCTCAGTAACCACAGTCATTGCTCTGTCCATACTTTTACTTAAAAAGGATTCAGAACAAGTTAGTTGTTTAGGAACAACCACATACACTATATATCTCAGTCAACGTAGACATGGATATCAACTTTTCAGATTTCAGAAAGTCTTACATGAATTTACATGAAGCAGACAGTTAAAGTTTATTGAGAGGTTGAAACAGATATTTTCAAGTTTCTTGTGACCAAACAAGAGTATATAAGACTTAAACCACTTCCAGTTAACAAATGTTCTTAAGCATGTATAATGGAAGGTTGGTTCCTCATTAAAGATATTTTAACTTTTATGAAGTAGTATTCATTCAGGCTGAAGGTTTACTTCATATCTCAGCAGAGTAATTCAAGTGAGAATATTCAACAGTCAGCATGGATTCTGAAGGATTGTAGTAAATGAGCTGCTCTTGAGCATAGAAGTTCAAAGATGACTGAATAGAAGTGAAGCTCTCCTTCAGCAGATTTAGGAGAGACAGACAGATACCTATAGGGTATGAATTCAGATTATGAACAACTTCAGAAGCAGTCAAGAAAGATCATTTGATACCACTTTGATGATGGAATCACTGACACTACAGAATTGACAGGATGAATCAAGTAGATGGATAGGAAGAGTTCAGATATAGACATAACTGAACGAATTAAGTATGCTCCCCCTATCTATATGCAGTGAGACACTACCTTCCCCCTTTTTTTATTTTTCAAAAATAAGTGATATGCTATGCTATGACTCCCTTTAACTAAAAATAATAAATCATCTTATATGTCATGAAGACAATGCAGATGATGAATGACTATGCAACAACAGATTTAACATGCTATGCAGTAAATCTAAAAACAGTTGTGTGATTTCAAGAGTAAGAATAATGCTCCCCCTAAATGTATGCATTCAATCTATCTTTTTGGCATTTTCAATGTAATGAAATGCAATGCAATTAACTACATGTATGCACGGGCATGAAGCAAAATATTCACATGAAGATGCAGACATTCTCTGATATGCAAATTTGACCCTTGGTACTTGGCGGAGAACTTGGTCTAAAAGACCATCTCACACAAAGTAAGAACTTCCAGACAGATTTCCTCTGCCCTTTAGTAGCTTACCATTTGATATACCAAAGTGGTCATGCATGACAATGCAATACCAACAGTCCTATATGCATCAGATTTTCAATGATTGTGTGCCAAGTGCATGATTATGCAATACTCATATATGCACTCAGCTCAAAGTACAAACAAGAAAGCCCACAAAGCTCAATGCAAGAGTCAAACCAAACAAAAAGTATGTATGCATTAAACTATGACTTATCAGATCAACCATAAATTTCATTTGAACAGATGTGAAGAATTTACCTGAATGGGGTTTTATCAACTCGGGTGCCTTGATTTATTTCCCCCCCCCCTTTTTTTATTATTCTTCAGCTTCCAAGGCACACATGCAAGTTAGCACACTATGTTGCATGGGCAGGTACCCAAACTGTCTTGGGCCCTGCATGGTTAATAGTGACACGTTTGGCAGGTGTTCTAAACAACCTCTTAGCATGTAGGTCATCAGATCTCATCAGATATCAATTATTCATTGAATGACATAATATACCACAATAATAGCAAGAGGTAGCAGATTTCAGATTTGATTTATGCACATTCTGATTAGTATGAGTTCTATGTGCATATGCATGAAATTTTCTGTTAACAGAATTAAGATTATGTTTACCAACATAAGCCAGCCAACAGTCAGCAGCTCTATGGCCTGGCTTCCCACATTCAAAACATGTAAGTGTTTTTTTTTCAAACACAAATTCATTTCTATCAGAAATATTTCTATTGACAGGGAATTTACCAGATTTATTGTTAAACTTCCTTCCCTGAGCATGCCAATATTGGGCTGCAATGTGGCCCATCTTGCCACAGTGAAAGCATGGACTAGAATTTCTTCCACCAGTCCTCAGCCAGCATTCAATGGCCCTGTGGCCTGTCTTTCCACACTCAAAGCATGTAATGAGCTTATCTTTAAAAACAAATTTGTTCTTATTAGGACCATGTTAGCTTGCAGGAGATTTACCATGATATGAATGAGATGTTTTCTTATCATTTGTAAATCAGCATTGTGCAATTGTGTGTCCTAATTTATCACAGTGAAAACATTCAATTTTCTTTTTCTGAAATGAAGGATTTCTATCATGAAGGTTCCTAGCAGTCATATCATCCTTCTCCATCAATTTACATTCATGCATCAGATGACCAAATTTATGACAATAATGGCATGACATTTTCTTTTTAGATGCATATGAATGTGTGTGTGAACTTTGATCAACATGCCCTAATGAACCCTTTTTTATTTATTTTCTGTTTTCCAATCTTTTTCTGATTTTTGTTCTGTTCTTCAATTTTCTGAACAATGGGCTGTTTATCTTTTGAAGTGGTGGCTACATTTGAAGCTTTTACAAAAGATGTCATCAACTTGCTCTGAAATTCTTTCTTGTTTCCATTATTGTAGCCCAGCCCTTCCTTCCTAGTGTTGATTTTTACACCTAGTAGCTTGTCTAGGTTTTTCTGCCCACTTACGAATTTTGACAAAGTATTGTTCAGATCATTTGATTTAGATTGAAGAGAAGAGACCTGATGTTCATAGTTGACTATATCTTCCTCACAGACCAGAATTTGTTGATGCATCACATCATTCAAAGTTTTAAGGGTATCAATTTCTGATTTCAGTTTGAGCTCATTTTGATTTTCATCAACATATTTTCCTTTTTCAAATGTCAACAATCTCTCTGACATGGTGGAGTTCAACTGTTTTAGTTTCTCAATTTCCTCCTTTAGACTAGTGTTCATCAAGTTTATCATCATCAAACAAAACATCAGTTAGGAAACTTGGATATTCTGATTTACAGTTTTCAAAGTTTTCATTCTCAAGACTGATTAGTTTTTGTTCAGATTCTTGACATTGGTTTCTGAGTTTAGTATTTTCAGATTTAACATGATCAAGTTCTGATTGGACTCCATCTAGTCTCGACACTTGTCTTCTGAGTATCTCATTTTCAGTTTTCAGAATTTCAGGATTTTCAAGATTTTCAGTTCCAGAAATAGGATCCCCTAGACTTGTTAACTTCTTTATTAGACTTTTATTCTTCTTCCTCAATTTTTCATGAGAGTTTAACAGATTAGCATAGGCATCCTCCCAGTCATCTAAAGTGAAACTACAGAAAGGATTGATTACCTCTTCAGCATCTTCAAATTCATCTTGATCAGTGCTATGGTCGCTCTTATCAGCCATCAGGCAGCTGTCCTCATTCATCCTCTGAGCTAGCTTCAACTGATCCAGAATGTCCTTTGCGGACCTGCAGTCATAAAAACAAGAATGTAGAGCCTTGTCAGTAGCTTCTTTCATTAATCTCAAAACTTTCTGATTCTCTCCATTTCTTGATCTGTCACTTTTAGTCCATTTGGACTCTTCCTGTGGCAGTCTATGAGGACCATGTGAAATTAACTTCCACAGATCCGGATCCATTAAATTCACATAGTTATGTAGACTGCTAACCCATGAGTTAAAATTAGAGCCATTGAAAACCGGTGGAGAACCCATTGATTAAATCGGCAAGCAGATTAATGCAACAGAGAGAAAGTTCAGAAATGCACCAAAGGCAATAGGATCCTCTGCGGATCGTTGGATCTAATCAGACAAAGAACCTGGCTCTGATACCAATTGATAGGGTGCAAGGCCTGGATACAGAGGGGGGGGGGTGAATGTATCCTGCTCTAAAAATCGCCCAATTAAAACTCTAATGCTCAAGTATGCGGAATTAAAAGCAGTTGATGAAATGTGCTGAAAATACTTAGAAGCAACTCAGCAAGACAACACAAATCTATTAGCTTTCACACGCTCCTAAGCAAACATCTAAAGATCGCAGCAGAGAAAATAACATATAAGGAAAAACACACCACAAGAGAACACCAAGATTTTTTAGGTGGTTCGGTCCAAAATACGTCCACCCCTCACTCCAAACCGGAGTGAGGCTTCCACTAGCTAGGCTAGAAACTGCAGACTCAGTCTGCAACAAATCGCTGCCACACAGCTTGACTAGGGGAACAACCTCCCCTCTTCCTCCCAACCGGAGGGACACCCCAAGTGACTCCCAGCCACTTGGAAACCAGAGATGCAAGTCTTTCTTCCTCCAGATCAGGAGGGAACACCTAGTCTTGCAACCACAAGACTAGAACTGGAGGATCAATCCTCCCTTCCTCCAAACAGGAGGGAAACCTAGAGACCTAAGTCTCTCTTCCTCTGAAACCCAGAGGGAAGCACAGGTGACACCAAGCCACCTGCAAACTAGAGGTCTCGGACCTCTCTTCCTCCCAACCGGAGGGAACCCGACCTCACACAAGAGAGTCGGAAGAACAACTGTTGAAGGTTTAAAAGGAAAAATAAAAACGCAGCAACAGAAAGCTGGAAGATAAAATGCACAAAGGCTCTCGCAGGAGCTGGCTGGCCTGGATTTGATCCACGGTCCAACAGGAACTGATCTTCAGTTGAAGCTTCCTTTGCTCTAGCTCTCTCTTCTTCTCACTCTTCTTTTTCTTCTCTTTCGCAGGCTCTCTCTCTCTGTCTCTTCTTTCTTCTTCTTCTTTCTTCTTCTTCTGCTCACTGCCTTTCTGCAACTCTATCTCGATCACTCTCTTCCTCTTTCTTATCTGATCTTCCTTTCTTATCTTCTCTTTTCATCACTCACACTATTACTGTTCTCCAGATGGAGGCGGCCTGGAATTTATAGCTGCAACATTTAGGGCGCTATCCTCGGATCACGTGCCAGGTGCCAACCTCGGATCACGTGCACTTCATAGGTTTCGCGAGCAGTACCTGTCACACAGTCATAAGAAGATATCAGATGATGTATAGACTTGGTTCACGCTGTTTAACAAAATGTGTACAGCCACGATGCAGCTTGAGTGTATAGACTTGAAGGTTAACTGAGTGTACAGACTTCGTGTGAAGTATAGAGTGTATAGACTTGAAGCTTGATATCGCGTGTATAGAGTTGAAGCTTTGGAAACGAGTGAATAGACTTCGTTTTGAAGGGGATGAACATGTGCTGAAGTGTGTACAGTCTACAAGGATGGATGTTCAGACTTAACCTCTGAAGAGTATATACTCTGCTGAAGAACGTTCAGTCGATGTACAAGCCACAGGCTCTATAGACTTCATATGCAATGCAACATTGTATAGACTTGTGAAAGCGCATGCATTGTACAGACTTAGTGAAAGGGAATGCATGTAATACAATTCTTTTAAATACCCAGAGACTAGTGCGTTCTCGCACGGGAGCATATGAAGTCTCAGGGGAGCATCTATGGCCTCTGGACAGCATCACCAGCGTCAGGGGAGCATGTGGAGCACATACTGTCTCTGGGGAGAAATCGCTGCTCCAGGGGAGCATCCTCAAAGTTAGGGAAGCATTAGCAATCACTGGAGGACATACTCGGTCCCAGGAGAGCATCCGGGGGGACAGGCGAGCATGCGCGTCTGATGTACAGACTCTACCAATGTATAGACTTGGTGCATAGTGATGCATAGCCAAACGAATGTACAGACTTCACTGTGAATGCATGAACAGTGAATGAGTGTATAGACTTGATCAAGAGAGACGCTGGCCAATCGGAGCATTAACAGTCACTGGAGAGCATACTCGGTCGCAGGAGAGCAACCGGAGGGACAGGTGAGCATGCGTGTCTGATGTACAGACTTGTGAAAGACTTGAATGCACGACCAGTGTACAGACTTCGAGAACGGCTTGAGACACAAGGACGCTGCTCGCTGTACAGACTTGAGGTTTCAACAGAAGGCTTTGAAGGCGATGTACAGACTCTACCAATGAAATCATGAACAGTCCGATGTATGGACTTTATGCAAGAAAGTAAGTGTGCATTGTATAGACTTGAGTGATGAGTGGACTTTCAATGTAGAGGTTGTACAGACATGATGAAATCACGATGTGTAGACTTGCCAAATATAGCTGGTCGATGTACAGACTAGAACAAGGCTAAGTCTGTACAGACTTGAACAAACACAGTGTATAGACTTTGGCAAGGCAACGTCGGTAAAACTACCAATGTGCAGTCTTTCAAAGCTGAACGTAGGTAAAGAACCCAATGTGCAGACTTGGAAGTGCAACGTAGGAACAGATGCCAATGTACAGACTTTGGCAAGCAACGATGTACAGACTTGCACAGTTCCAGCTGAAGGATGTATAGACTTTACCTATAAGTCCATTGTACAGACTTGAACTGAAGACCAATGTATGGACTTCAAAACAGATGAACAGTGCACTGTATGGACTTTGATGAAGGGCCCAATGTATGGACTTCGCCTGAAATGCAGGAACCTTGGCGCTGTACAGACTTGAGTTTTCAACAGACCGATGTACACACTTGGAAGGTTTTGAAGGCAATGTATAGACTCTACCAATATGCAGACTTTGCCTAAAATGCAGTGTGTAGACTTGAGATACGATGCATGAACAGATTGGCGTTGTATAGACTTGGGGGGTCAACCCATCAGGAGGGGGGTCGACCCATTGAACAGACTGACATCAAGATATCCAGATAACAAGCAATCCAGATAACAATCAATTATGAAATGCATCAGCAATAATGAAATGCACCAAAGCACACACCACACAGCCATATTTAAATGCAACAATAATTCAGATAAGATTTTCAATGAAACATTCATCTGCACCACAAACAGAATTGTATGCATTCAAATGACTTATAGTGTTTGCTATCATCAAAATCACAGGGACACAACACGTATTGACTGGGCGGAGATGCACAGGGCGATCGTAGAGATCAAGGAAAGAAGAAGACAGCCGCGGCAGCAACAGTAGGCGCCGCAGCCGCAACAGCCATAGCAACCGCAGCCACAGCTGCAGCAGCAGCCTGCACAAGATTTGGGGATTCATCATAATCCAATGCCTATCCATCCACCTGCTCCGCAACCTTAGTCACCGACATCGGCTTAGGTCAATATTGTCCACCGCCCAGCTCCCAACGCTGGGTGGTCTTATGATGATGAGTCTTCTACTCACCTCATGGCCCTCCACCATACCTACTGCAACTCCCCTTCGCCTTCTACCCCCTTTATCTTTCAACCCACCACTGCGACCTCCACCACACCTGCTAAACCCCTACGTTTCACCCCCCGCATCGCCCAACGTTTCACCCGTCTTCGCGCCAGCACCCGTTGCACCCTCCATTGCCAAACCTACGCCTAACCCTTCACCCGTCATTCCCTCGGCAGGGCCTGTTAAGCCTGAAACCCTTCCAGATATGTTCTCCGCCCTCATGTCCATCGGTGCTTTGCAACTTCCTCTGGAACTCGTCCATTGATCAGTCTAGATATTGCATTTTGCACCGGCAGCTCTGGCACACGAATGAGAGCTGTTTCCAGTTCAGGGATTTTGTTTATGATTTGCATTAAGGACACCGTATTGACTGGGCCAAGATGCACATGGTGATCGTAGATATCAAGGAAAGGAAAGACAGGTGCCGAGACAGCAGCAGGCGCCGCAGCCGCAGTAGCCACAGCAACCGCAGCCACAGTAGCCACATCAACCGTAGCCACAGCAGCAGCAGCAGCCTGCACATGATTTGGGGATTCATGAGAATCTAATGCCTAACCATCCACCCGCTCCGCAACCTCAACCGCCCGCACCGACTCAGGTCCATATTGTCCACTGCCCATCTCCCAACACTAGGTGGTCTTATGATAATGAGTCTTCTGCTTACCTCATGGCCCTCCACCATACCTACCGCAACTCCCCTTCTCCTTCTACCCCCTCTATCCTTCAACCCACCACCGCAACCTCCACCACACCTGCTAAACCACTCATTCTACCCCCCGCATCAACCCAACGTTTCACCCGTCTTCGCGCCAGCACCCATTGCACCCTCCATTGCCACCCCTACGACTAACCCTTCACCGTCATTCTCCCGGCGGGGCCTATTAAGCCTGCCGCTACCGTCGTCACCCCTCTTTCACCCACGACCCTTGTTCACCCCGTTGGGCCCATCAAACCACCCGCCATGAGTCCATCCGACGCCGTGCCAGCAAAAATCTTTGCCCTCCAGAGTGGGTGTTTATTTCATCGAAACTATCCTACAACTGTTGCACCTGCACCCAATCCCTAGTTTCCATCGTAGGCTATTGATTAGGAGGAGGTGGACCCGTTGCCAAGCACACAGTATGACCTATCACATCAATTGGATTGAATGTCGGTCAAGATCTCAGTGCTTGAGTTGATTAAGAGGTCCAAGTTACATCAAGATGCTTTACGGGATTTTTTACAGAAGGTCCTAGTGAATGAAGATATGGCGGTAGACAGTGTACTTTCGGCTTTGGCCACGCTTACTAAGGGGCCGACCATTTCCTTTCCTGAGTCTGAATTATCCCTGAGGCACGACCAATGCCGCTCTGCATCTCCATCACCTTGAACAAGGTGACTATTGATGCGGCTTTGGTTGACACTGGAGCTTCCATTAATGTTTGTCCCCTTAGCACCCTGCGTGCATGCAACATCTCTGAAGATTTGTTGAGGCCTACTCCGACTACCATTGCAGCTTATGATAACTCAAGAAGGCAGTGCCATAGGGTGATAACTATTCAAGCTGAGCTCGGGCCACTGACAATGCCCATTCAATTTTATGTACTGGACATTGACCCAATGTTCAAGGCTATCTTGGATCGTCCGTGGTTTGACAACCTCCACGATGTGCCATCTACCGCCCACCAGTGCCTTAAATTCCCATTTCAAGGGCGGGTGGTAAAGGTCAAGAGCATATCCATAGTTCAAACAGTTGAGGCCATTTCCAAAAAGATATTGCCAACACTCTGGCCTAGCAACAAGCCTGTTATTTCTGTGATGGACCTTGATTTTCCATGGGCCTATGCACACCGTAAGCCGGCCGTCACGTCAATCGATATCAAAGTGAAGCCCAAGATGAGAGATCCCAAGGGCTGGAACATGATATTGAAGCTAGGCTATCAGCCAGGCATGGGCCTCGGCGCTCAGCTATAGGGGCGGACCAAACACATCCCCAGGGGCAGACAAATGAATAAGAGGGGCCTCGGATACCGAGTGTCGTCATTATCAGTTCTGGGAGACTCGGGGCCATTGACCCAGAGACTACCGTCAACACTTTGTAAAGGGGCCGTTACAGCCTCGTACCTTGAAGACACCGCCCCGTCCTGATAAGAAAGAAGATGCTACCTGTACAATTTCTGGCTCGCCGTTGTCACCAAAAAGGCCAGTTGATGATATGAATGATTTTTGTGAAGATTTTGCAAAGTTGTTTCATGAAGAAAGTTGTGCAAGAAGACCGGAGGTGCGGATCATGGAATACTTGCGAGGAAAGCCAGCTCAAAATCCACGGGAAGAGGGGAGCTCACTTGTTGCCTTTACTTGGTCTCCTTCCCGGTTTGCTTCTTTTTTCCAAAATCTAGACTTTGTACCCCGCTCACCTCCTATCATGATTGATCCTTTGAGGCTAGAAATGCCAACTAAGTTTCTGATTATGACGTGTCCGTGCGGGCGTTGCCTGCCAATTGATCTTTCGAGTATGTGGTTTTCCTCCTCCGATCCCTTCTTCGACATCTTCTATCCATCCATCTACCCTCTTGCCCTTCCTCCTCCTCCACCCTCCTCTCCATCCTATTGCATGCTCTCTACTAGTCTCCAAAAAAAATGCCAATTTTAAAACGGAGATTTAAGTTGAGGACAATGCTGTTCTTGATTTATCCTCCTCTCACGGGCGCGAGGCCCCTGATCCCCTTCCATTAGGCTTGTTCGTTTCTGTCCCTTCTAGGCTTGGATTAGAGTCTGTCGAGTCTCCTAGGGTAGCAGAGTCTGTTGAAGTAGGTTCATGTTCTAAGGTTTCTAGTCCTTCCACGTTTGAGGCGCTCCCGATGACGCGTTATTCTAAATCTATCCCTGATAGGTTCTTCCAGGATGTCTCCCAGCGCTGTCATGCCCTCCTTAGTTGTCCGGAGTTCATAGAAACAACCATCGTTCTAGAGGATGATGAGGAGCAAGATGGGGTGTGGAGCGATGATGGACTAGGTGTGTATGAGATCGTGGATGAGAAAGACTCGGTCGATTTTGAGGATAGCAGCGTAGATGACACAGCCGATCTGTATGCGCAAGGTTTAAAGAGGTTCGATGAGCCGTCGGCGGCAGTGGATGAACCTACGAAGGACATTAATCTTGGAACTGAAGAGGATCCTAGGATCATTCTTATTTCTGCTAATCTCCCTTCTCCGTTTGAAGAAGAATTGGCCAAGGTTTTGAGGGAGTATAGCGATTCCTTTGCCTGGTCCTATGAGGACATGCCGGGTCTTGACCCTACCTTGGTGGAACATAGGCTTGTACTTAAACCAGGGGTAAAACCCATAAAGTAAAAGTTAAGAAGGTTCCACCCCCACATGGCCTTGAGGATGAAAGAGGAGGTCGATAAATTACATACGGCTAGATTTATTCGGGTCGTCTTATATCCTCAGTGGATGGCGAATATAGTCCCTATTATGAAGAAAGATGGAAAGGTACAGATTTGCATTGATTTCGGGGATTTGAATAAGACATGTCCCAAGGATGATTTTTCACTGCCTCATATAGATGTGCTAGTAGATAACACAGTCGGGTACGAAGCTCTCTCATTCATGGATGGTTATTCTGGTTATAACAAAATCCGTCTAGCTCTGGAAGACCAAGAGAAAACCTCGTTCACCATGCCCTCGGGCACTTATTGGTATGTGGTCATGCCGTTTTGTCTAAAGAATGCAGGTGCCACTTATCAACGGGGGATGATGGCAATATTTCACGATATGATGCACGTCTATATGCAAGCTTACGTGGATGATATTCTGGTGAAATCGAGGTCGAAAGAAGAGCACCCCGCTATTTTGGCCAAGGTGTTGCAAAGGGCTCGGGAGTACAAGTTGAAGATGAATCTGAAGAAATGTGTGTTTGGGGTATCTTCAGGGAAATTGCTAGGTTTCATAGTAAGCAAACGGGGGATCCAAATTGATCCTAGTAAGGCCAAGGCCGTCATGGACATGCCCCCGCCAAAGAACATCACTGAACTTCGAGGTTTGATCGGTCGTCTGTAGTTTATTCGAAGATTAATATCTTAACATTCTCAAAGGTGCCGTCCATTTTATGAATTGTTGAAGGTGGGGGTCAAATTCGAATGGAATGAAAAATGTCAGACGAAAGCCTATGACGATTTGAAGGCTTATTTGTCCAATCCCCCGGTCCTGCAACCTCCTGTCCCTGAGAAACCCCAGATCTTATACATTTCTATCATTGAGGATTCCCTAGGAGCTGTCCTGGCACAGGTGGATGATGAAGGTAAGGAGAGGGCAGCCTATTACCTCTCTAGGTTGTTCAATCCTGCGGAAGACAAATACACTGCTATGGAGAAGACTTGTGCGGCACTAGTTTGGGTAGCTCAGAAACTGAAGCATTATTTCCTTACCCATGAAGTTAGGTTGATCTCTAGAATGGACCCGATTCGCTATCTCTTAGAAAAGCATGTCCTTTCTAGTAGATTGGCTCGCTGGCAGAGTTTTCTCTCCCAATTTGATATCACCTTCGTCGTCCAGAAGGCAATCAAGGGCTATGCTATCGCTGAACATCTTGCCCATTTGCCTATTCCTTGTACTGATTCCATCCAGGATGAGTTCCCCGATGAACACCTTATCGTGCTCACTCATCATCCTTTCTGGTCCTTACACTTTGATGGCACACTTAATTCTCAAGGCTGAGGGATCGGCGTTGTTCTCCTCACTCCGGAGGGAGTGACCATTCCCCTTGCGTATCAACTCTCTTTTCTTGCTACCAACAGTATAGCCGAGTATGAGGCTTTCCTTACATGATTGAAGCATGCCTATGTCCTAGGCACGTGGTATTTAAACATCATAGGAGATTCTCAGTTGGTGCTGCACCAGGTTCTTTCTACCTATCACACCAGTGACCCCAATCTCAAGCCCTATCAAGATCTGGTCACTCTCTTGACTAGGCAATTCCATAAATTGATATACATTCACACTCCTCGATCTTAAAATATTCTTATTGATGCACTCGCATCACTTGCTTCTTCCCTCTCCTTTCTTCTCAGCCACTCCACTGAGACTATTGTGGTCTAGCGGTTAGACGCTCCTTCTCTTCAGGATTCCTGGTTTGATAACCTTAGGACGTTTGTAGAGAAGAAGGCTGAGAAGGAGGATTTGAAAGAGGTATCCTTAACAGAACTGGAAGAGATCTTGGAAGAAGAAGAATTGCCTTGGTAATATGAAATTGAGCAATATTGCAGGGATGGGTCGTTCCCGGAGTCGGCTAACGCCGAGCAGCGTAAAGCCATTAGAAGAGTCACCTCGAGATACACAATCATTGCTGGAGAATTGTATAAGCGTGCTCTTAATGGAGTTCTTATGAGGTGTTTGGATGATAATGAGGCCCGGAAGGTCGCTGAAGCAGCCCATTCGAGTGAGTGTGGAGGGCATGTCAATGGTCAAGCACTAGCCAAGAAGATTCTTAGGCCGGGCTACTACTGGCCAACCATAGAAGAAGATTGTTCCACCTATGTTCGTAGGTGTATTCAATGCCAACTCCATGCTGACAAGATTCATGCTCCCATTTCATCCCTCCTTCCTCTTTCTGCTCCTTGGCCGTTCTCCATGTGGGCGTTTGACATTGTAGGCTCGCTAGGTGATCCTAACTCTCAGATCAAGCAAAAATCTTTCATACTTACCGCCACTGAGTACTTCACCAAGTGGGCTGAAGCATACGCCGAAATCAAAGGTATCACAGTTTGCCGCTTCATCTTGAAGAATATCAGCTCGCGGTTTGGAGTGCCAAGCGGCATCGTCACTCACAACGGACCTCAGTTCCTGTCGCAAGAGCTCCAGGACCTCTGTAAAAATTTTTATATTTCATTGCATCATTCATCTCCATATTATCCTCAAGGCAATGGTCAAGCCGAGGTCACCAATAAAACCATTCTTAAAATTATCAAAAAAATGTGCGAGTCACATAAATTTTCTGATTGGCCTGAAAGATTAGTAGAAGCTCTATGGGTTTATCGTATCTCTGTCTGCACACCCACATGGCAAACCCCTTTTGCTCTCACTTATGGGATGGAGGCCGTACTTTCATATGACATTTCGATCCCTTCCCTGAGAGTGCAGCTTGATAAGGAACTTAATCTCGATGAACGTCGAGAGGCGTTGCTAATCCTGCTAGAACTCTTAGATGAGAAGAGACTTAATGCGGCCAATCATGTTTTCGTCTATCAAAAGTGCGTCTCGCGTCATTTTCAAAAAAAGGTCATTGAAAGAAAATTGCAGGTGGGTAATATGATTCTGAAATGTAAATTTATTAGAGGAGGAGGTCCCAGGTCTAAGCTGCAACCTAACTGGGAGGGCCCGTTCGTAGTCAAGGAGGTCTATCCTGGGAACGCATATTGCCTAGTTAACACTGAGGGTGAGGAATTGTCTCACGCATGGCATGGGCTATATCTGAAACGTTTTTATCCTTAGAGTCAAGCTAGTGACAACCTTGGCAGCAAGGCATCCCCCTTTGATCACGAAAGAGGATCCCGAGCATAGCAATCACACACTACACGGCAATTCTGGTCAGGTTTCCCTCTACTATGCGACACCGTCTCTCCTTTGGCCATGCCTAGGGGAAGTGAAAGTCCCTACTTTTCTACCTTCGGCCAGGTATAGGGGAAAGGGGTGAATAAGGGGGGAGATGACCAATCTAGACACCCCCAATGAGAGGAGGTCTCAAATAGGGGCAGTCCATTATGACCTGATTCCACAAACAAAAGAAAGGAAAGGAAAAATCATCAGAAGGAGCATGAATTAAGGCAAAAGCCAACCCATTTATCAAAAGCACAAAGTACAACGTTAAATTGCTCCAAGAAAAATAAGGTATTAAACTAAGCATGACAAGAGTGGCAGCACAGTTTCCTTATGGGACGTTATGAGCCTGGTCATATGCGTGCCTAGAGTGAAGGAAGGTTCGATGATGGACACAAAAGCCCCGGCGCAACGACCGAATCTCCAACCGGGTTGTCATGGGAGTAATTCAAACCCTAAAAGCTTCTATCTCTATGCTAAGCTTACCTCTATAGGTTTCTTCTCTTTCTCCCTCAAAGGACTAAAGCGTACCCAGGGTATGGCTCTTGGAGATGCACTGTTATCTGGTGGGCTCGATCGGGGAATGTCACCCTTTATGCACGCCAAGCTCGGGGGATTCTCAGTGGAGTAGGTAGGGCTCTCGTTGCCAGGACGGAATTAGCTATTGTCTAAAAAAATCAAATATTTTTAAAATCCAAAAAAATCAAATATTTTTAAAATACAGAAAAAAATCAAATATTTTCAAAATCCAAAAAAAATCAAATATTTGTAAAATACATAAAAATCAAATAATTTTGAAATTCACAAAAAATCAAATATTTTTAAAATACACAAAAATCAAATATTTTTAAAATCCACAAAAAATCAAATATTTCCAAAATCCAAAAAAATCAAATACTTTTAAAATACACAAAAAACCAAATATTTTCATAATTCAAAAAAAAACAAAAAAAAGGAAAAAAAATCATCATCACACATCTCCCCTTATGTCATCTTTGCCTATTTTGATAAGGCTTCACCCCTTGACCAAACTTCAAGAATTGGTCTCACATCAGGCTTGCCCTCGACAAGGGCTTAAGCCTAGAACAGATCTAACATGTTTCTTTGTTTAGTGTGTGCAGAGACAAGTCCGCAAGGCCCGAACCATAAATCCCATGCACTCCTCTCATATCTACTTGTTTGCGGTCTTCTGAGGACCATTTATATTCAATTAACGGTCACTTTCGAACCGTCTCATCTTTCAGCGGTCATTAGATAGGCCGCCATTTACCCAGAGCCCAAATACACTGACCCTTCTGATTTCTATCCTTTTACGGTCTAAAAGAGACCGTTTCTCTAATCTCAGTGGTCAAATACTGACCGTCTTGTTATATGGCGATCCCTCGATAGACCGCTTCTTTCTCCAGAGGACCGTTTACCACAAGGCCACTAGCCCGCCCATACGTTTATCTGTTTGTGGCCTATTAGAGGTTGTTTTTCTTGTTTTAGCGGTCATATTATGACCGTCTTATTCTTTTAGCAGTCCTTCGGAAGGCCGTTTTTATTTCCGAGAGCTATGTCAAACCACACATGTGTGTAGAAAAGAGAGGCAACTCTATAGCTTATTCGAAATCTTTTATTCATTTATTCAATCACCAAATACATCAAATTCAAGCTATGAATATCTATACATCATGAAAAATCACCGAATCCTTAATCAGGCATCCCCGTGAGGTCGGATATCGCTAACTCCCTCAAGTAAGCTCGGGACTCCTCCTGGGTCTCTGTGGCATCTGCTGGTAGAGTACGCGTCATGCTGACCTCCCACATGATCAGAGCACTCCTGACTGCTTGCTCCTCCTCCTCTGTCTCGAGTCTCCTCGCCTGTAGTGCAGGTAGGTGGGGGTAGTATTGGAACCCTGTTGAGCGGGAGTCCAACCTTTAGAAAGCACTTGTGGGGGCTGTACATTGCCAAGGTGGTGTTCCCCACGAGCCTCAAGTCTAGCCCAAGCCTCCTAGGAAGCCTGAGGGTAGTACTGAGAAGGAAAGCTGGGTGCATCATGAACCGGTCAAGGGGCAGAGTGTTGACGTAGACCCGCTATTCATCTCTAGTCTTCTTGTCTACAATCCTGCACTCAACCTGCTAAGGAAACCAAAACGCACCTCCAATGAAGAAGAGTGGGTGGCTCCCGAAGATCGAGCTAAGAGAAGGGATATCCTCTTTAGGTGTGAAGATTAGTCTAACCCCCATCCAACACTCGAGTAAGATCATGGACCCAAAAAGTGGCCCACCGAGGGAAGCTGAACTAAGGCCCTCATACAGGTAAGAAAGGTTGGCCTGTGAAATGGACAACCCTCGCCACAACCCACTATTGATGCCTTGGCTATGTATGGCCTGTGGTAGGGAAAAGTATGGCCCCACACAAGAAAATAGAAGTGGCCTTGGCTATGGCCTCATTCCACCCACATTTGTTCTTGCAGTGGGCAATAACCCACTGGGCCATGGGGAGCAAGTGAATGTGTTGAGAACTAATCATGGTCCTAATGTCCTTTGAGTTGGGTAGGAATTCCCCTAGGATAAGAGAAGGGTCTATAGGGGCAACTGTGTGGCACACTAGGTCCTCGTCCCCCACCTTAGTCTTAGGGAGGGCCAGTAATGTCTCGATCTCCTTCAGAAGGATAGCAGCTTCAAATGTGGGAAAGACAAATGTATGGGTTTGAGGATGCCTTATCTCTACTGGAGCTGAAATGCTATGCCAATCAAGTGAGAGTTTATGGTAGTTTTTGGCCAAAACAAGCAATGGATGGAGGTGCCATGCTTTTATAATGGAGATCACATCTAATGAGAGTTCGCGAACCATGGGAGCCACCCATTTTAGGTCGGAATAATGCCTTGGGCCGGGGAGAAGCTAAAAGAAAAAAGGAAAAAGTGGAGGAGGAATATAAGAATTTGGAAAGGATTTTTAACAAATTTGAAAGTAATTGCATGTGACTTACCTCTCTTAATGGATTTGTACTCAAATGATTGGGAATAGAAGTCAGCCATTGCAGTGCCTCACGCTCCTTCCTGGTCGGCTGTGGCCCGTCGTAGGAGCCCTCACCCATGGTGCTGGCTTTAAGGGCCCTCTTTATGATGATTTAGGTGGTTATGCTAAGGTTTTCAAGGCTTGAAATGTGAGTTTTGTATGAAATGCGAATTTAGAATGCCTCCCTTCTTATAGAGCCTTAATTCCTAGACCTTTCCCCCTAAGATTGAGGTAGGATAGGCTCAATTGAGGTTAGGATAGGCCTTAGTGCGAATTGGGTGAGTTTATCCATGGATTCGGACTCTTTGAGAGAGTCCCGATCGGAATTAACAGTGCTCCGCCTTGGCGGTCTATCGAGCGACCGCTATATTAATTAGCGATCACTCAAGGACTGTTTCTTTGTGCCTCCAGGATTCATATCTCCTTCTGTGGTTAACGGTCTCGGATAGGCCGTCTTTCTTTATAAACGGTCGAGATGATACCGTCTCCCAGAACTTGGCGATCTTCAATGAACCGTCTATTTCACTCATTTGGCCATGGTTCATTCAGTCCTTAGCGGCCTATCCCGCGACCGCCAAACCATTTTAGCGGCCATATTACGACCGACTCTCTCTGCTATCCTTAGTGTCGCTGCTTTATTAAGTCCCACCCTACTTAAGTTTCTCTCCTTCTCTCTCGCTCTCCTTTGTACTCTCACGTTGATAGTCATAGGAGTCGTTAAGTTAGTTAGTCAGTGTCAGTCCACATGCATTCATCATTTTAAGTTAAAAAGGGGCATGTCATTTCATTAAGTCATATATGCATACATCCTGCATAGTACATCAAGCCGGTCCCTCTCCTGGACCCCCGCTGTCAATGGTCCCCTCACGTCTCTTCCTCGGCGGGTCCATGGCTGTGCTCCCCTCCTCTCGCAGTCGTCGGCATCGCTCCTTATCCTCATTCCTCCGATGGCCGGAGGAACCAGTGAAGTAGTCTCTATAGGCGCTACTGTGCACACCTCTCGGAGTCTTGCTACGCTCTGATCTCTGGCTCATCGCCTAGAGGGACTACTGGTAATCCCTCACTGCACCTCTCAGCTCGGCTACTTGTAGCTTGGACTACTCTAGCTCGCTCCTCAGCTCCGCTGCCTCGGCACGAAGGTGCCCTGCCTCTGCTTCCTCTACACGAGAGCGCTCTGCCTCTGCCCAGAAGTGCTCTGCCTCCTCTCTCTGCCGAGTGGCCTCACTCAGCACTGCCGCTAGCTCTCTCGCCTGCACATACACTCATCATGGTCAATCATTTACATTCATAATCGTAAGGTCAAAGGGGAGGTACAACTGTTTGCTTACCCTCTCTGCGAGCGCTGCCTCCACCTCCTCGGCTCGTGCCACCGCTCGTGTAAAGTCTACGTCTCACTCAGCCCGGTCCGCTGGTGGCTGAGAGGAAGAGGATGATGCATCTGGTCCCTGGCGCTGAACTCCCTCGGCACGCTGCATACAGGGGCATGTCAGTTTCATAAGCATTTTAGGCCTAAGGTTAAGATAAAGCTTACTAGGAGGTCCAAGGAGCGCTGGAGGTTGTCCCGCTGCTGGACTATGGAGTGGAGTAACCCCTGAAGCTCCGCGATCCGTCCCTAGGGGTCTAGCTGCATGTTGAATGTCAATCATTAGTATGCATTGTAATCATAAGCATTTTATAGAGCATGAGCTTAAGAGTCGTACCGGTCGTCGTGCGCCACGGAAGACTTGGTCTCCATAGCGTCGGGCATAGGCCGTCAAGTTGGCCTCATCACTAGTGGCTTGGGCACGTACCACTCGTCCTTGCCTGGTCCACTCCTGGATCTGGTCTACCGCCCGGGTGATCCAGTCGATCTCCACTCCGAGCCCGTGTGAGTGGCGTACCACGCGCTCCTCCGGTCTCTCTCGTACCGGGAACTCCACCTCTGGCTGGTGGACGCCCACGGTCCTCATAATCAACCGGTAGTGAAGTGGCTCGACCACGTTCATGCATTGGAGCCAGATGTCACGTCCTACATAAGCTAGGGCTGCCACCACCCACGGCTGGCCCTCGTGTCCACCGGACCTGCAAAATGGCGACCAATTGTAGTAGTGTCCAAGCATATAGTTGCTTTTACATAAGTTCAGTTTAAGTCTTACTGAGGCATAGGGTAAGGTGTCGATGTGATCCTGGATGGCTCGCACCTAGCGTCGCAGGGATCCCACCTCTCGGACTGCCATCCACCGCCTCGTGATGGGCACCTGGTCGGGAGGCACCTCTGCCCTCTCCCCAGTCTGGGGAGGTACATGTAAGCCCACACTTGTATTTTATTGCATTAAGTGTCAGCATATAGCATTCTATAAAATCATATAGCAATTACACAAGCATTCTAAGAGTCAAATCTTACCTGGAGCAGTGGGGAGAACCCGCCTAGCATCGTCCGCCGGATGGTGGAGCTAAGGGTATCGAAGAGGAAGGCTAGCACAGCCGCGCCCCATGCATACTCACCAACTCTATCAACCTCCTCGAGCAGGGGCAGGAGCTTGCAACCCACTCCGTCTGCCCTGGTAGCGAATAGCAGCTTCCTAAAGAACATCATCAGGAACCGCCAGAGGACCACGTCCGCCTCGGGTCCTGGCCCCGCTGCCACCCGCTCTCGGGCACTATCTATCAACCGCCCTAGGTGCTTCTCTGGCAGCTCTCCGACGGTAATCCCAACTCCTTGCAGGCCCAAGCTCTCCTACAGTCTCGCTCTCGGCAACACCGAGGAGTGTCGCTCTGGCCTCAACAGCTCAAGTCCCAGCAGTCTCTGGGCCAGCTCCCGGTAGTCAGTGAGGGTCCTCCCGCTCATTGGCACGTCATGTACTCGCAACCCGGTGATCCTCACAACGTCCTCCAATGTAGGGATCATGTGCCCCCACGGGATAACGAACGCCCGACTCACCGGATCCCACCGGTCGTGCAATACGTAGATGAGGGCAGTGTCTAGCCTTGTCACCTCCATGCCGAGGAACTCGATGAATCCCATGGCAGCTAGCCTCTCTCTCAGAAACTCAGGCAGTGCCAAGTAAACCGCCCGGACTTGGAGCCATGAAATTCTCCTCCGGCATTTTGCCTGCATACATTAGACATTTCATATCAGTCATTCATTTCATATAGTAATGCATTGCATTACATTAAATTAAAAAACTGCAATCTGCTGAAGTGGTGGCCACGTTAGGGCCGTTTTGGTCACTTATGGACCATTTTTACTGTCCTTCACCTTCAATAACTCCCGTGGCTATTTTCCAATTTAACGGTCGCTCTCAGACCATTTTTAGTGAGCTAGCGATCTTTTGGAGACCGTTTGTTCCATCCCGGCGGTCTGCTTCAGACCGTTTCTCTCACCCCTAATGCCCCGTGGGTTAATTTCCATAGCGGTCACTCTTAGACTGCTTCAGCACACTTAACGGCCTTGTTGGGACCATTTTCGTTCTGACGGTCATGAGCAGACCGTTTTGTCCTCCTAAGCGGTCCCTGGTAGTACCGTCTTTTCCTCGCCACTACGGGCGGCGCTCCACCCTTCCCCATCTCTGGAAATGGCCCTAAGGGCCCTCACATTTTGTTCTAGGGGTTGGTGTGACCCCTTTCTCCTTGTCTACCTCGGACGACAAGGCTCCTCCGTCCAGTTTCTTGGTCACCGCCGCTTCTTCTTCACCCTCTTGTTGCATTGCTACTTCCTCGGGCACTCCGGCGATCGTGGAAGGTCCCTCGTCCTCGACCTCGGCCGGTGGTGGTGCTACCTCCTCCGGAGGGTTTGCTGGTGGCGGAGCATGGCCTTCTTCTCTGGCCATTCGGTGTGCAAACCTCCTCAACGCTTGCTTCTTGAGTCTCATCCAGATGCCCCCTCGTGAGGGCTAGAAGGGTAGAAGCTATGAGGAGGGGGCTAGGAGGGGAAGTGAGATTGGGGGGAAGGCTCTCAGGGGGAAGGCTCTCGGGTGGCGTCCGTTGTGAACGAGGAAGACGAAGGGGAGGGCGGTTTCATTTTTTTTTGAAACCGACGTCTAAGTGGCGGTCGCACGACTAACCGTTAGGATTTGTAGGCGGTTATACGAAGACCGTTTCTGGTCATGGCCTTTCTATATGTAGAACCACCTTCCACGAGACGGTCGATTTCTGACCATTATGTTATTAGACAGTCCTCCCTCTGGCCGTTTAAGTGCTAAAGCTTAAAATTCAAATTCTATTGATCTTTGCGATCATATTTAGACCATTTTATTTATCTAGCGATCTTGGTGGGACCATTTTTATGTGGCCTTTGTTCTAAGTAATGGACGTTGGTTGTTTCATAATCCAATTTTTACTGCATCATGTGCCTAATTGATAACTTTTTTGGCTTGATTGGCTTATTCCATGATATGGATGTCGCAAAATCTTTTCACGACCTCTTGCAGCTTTGTTACATACTTCGCCTGGTCAGGTAAGTATTACGTATCCCTTTATCCCTTAATACATTACTCTATGGCATATATGTTATATTATATCGAGAACTGGCTGGTCATTCATGTGTTCTGGGATCTGACGTTCCCCTTTACCAAAAATGATGATGATCTAGGTACACATGTTTAACCGTTGGATAGGTCGTTAGGTTGGAGGAATTGGGGGATGATGGTTCTATCTTGCACGCCGTGGTTGCGGATAGTATCCTGACCCTGATTAATCCGATCTAGCAATATTATTCTCGAGTATTTTCTATTTTATGGCTTTCCTTGCATTTGTTTTGATGATTTCTTTTATTTTAACCTAGCATGCATCATGCACATTTTTTAGCATTCATGACCCCAACCTATCTAAAATATCCCATTGATGATGGATAATCGTCCGTCCATGGTTTTGGGTAAGAGAGAGTATTCTACTCATAATTGGAAGGTTTTCTCTGATTCGTTCGATTGGTTTGGTTGGCTGAGAGTCCCTGTCTGGAGTTTAGTATGCTTCCTTTTTTTACTGTTTATTTCGATCCCCTCATTGGCCCGTGGATTGTGTCCCCCGATGAGGTTGGTCGTGTTTCCTTTTCATTTATTTAGTTAGTTTCTCCAGGGTGGTGTCATTTTGGTCTGATCGTTCCTTGTGATTGGTTCGAAGTTTTCTGGAGGATTCCTATCGCTCGTTGGTAAGGAACGGGTGTAGTTTACCTTAACGCTCGCTTTTCAGTCAGCTCTGCTACATTTTCGCTTCATCTCCGTGTTTCCATTTCGCCTTCGCTTCACCTCCGCTCGCTCCCCTTCAAAGAGGACGTTAAGGAGAAGCATATGTTGATACCCATTTTTTACCTTTGAGTTGAGTCATTTTTCTTACCCTTATTTTAATGTCCCAAGTTGTCATTTATTCCTTGGGCCATTTCTAGATGGTTTATTGGGCCTATGTTATGGGTATTTTCTCCCTAGATGGGCTTGCTCACGCATTTTCTCGAATTTGAGCTTAATGAGCCTTTGTTTGACTTGGTCATTGGGATAAACAAGCATATTTATCTCATTTTTTTTATTTTTCAATGGCCAGGTGCATAGCGGTCGCACGATAGACCGCTCAGCGTCTCTGGCGGTCTATCAAGAGACCATTTTTATTGGCTGGGATTCCTATGTCGATGGGCGTTTCTCTCTCTATCCGTGGTCAAACCAGTTCCTTCATCCATGGATTTCTCTGCGGATTTTGAGCCAAATGTGGAGCTGTTTGATCCTACTGGCAGCTGAGAATATTATCCACATTTTTTTCTAAATGATCAAAGCCTAATTCCCGCCAAAAATCCTCCGACTCGAGCTAGGGTTTCAAGGGCTTATAAATAGAACCCTTGGCTCATGGTCAAGAGGGGGGAGATTCCGGAGCTCACGTCGAGGTGCTGCCGCATTCTTGAGCGAGATTCAGCCAGGGAGAAAGGCTTTCCACGTTCTTCAAGCCTTCAGTCCAGGGATTAGCCGGTTTCGTTGTGTTCTTTTGTGTCATTGCTTTAGTCGTATTCGGTCATCTTTTGGTCATCCCATCTCAATTTTTCTCCGTCTTTCTTCATATTTTTCATTGTTGTTCTTCATTCATACATCCTCCTACTATTTTCCTCGCCCCTAGGGGTTAAAACCGCCATCCCCAGGTATCCACCCTTCTAATCATGTGTTTTACGCATTACTCTTGTTTATAGATATTGCACGTCCTTGAATTAATTTGGGTCGTCTTCTCATGTTGTTTGTGTTGTCTTGTAGGTCAGCAGTCATCTCTACACGAGGCCCATCCCTCTTGGCCGACCGGAAGGGGTGGAGGATTGAGTTCCCAAGTCCGGGTTATGGAACCTCTATGCGGTCTACCTCCGACCGTTTATCAGTGGTAGCGGCCCTCCTCAGGCCGCCTTTCTTCTGTTTGCAGCTGATCAAAGACCGTCTCATTCCTGTGCCCGTGCCTTCCTCCCGTGTTCCATTTCGGTGCTGGTAGCGGCCTGTCGTCCGACCGTCTCCTTCGTTCAGCGACCATCACAATATCGTCTCTTTCCTACACCAACGCTATCCCGGTTGGCGAGTGTCTTCATCCATTCCTTCTTTCCAAGGCACGTAGTGCGTTCCTCTTTGCGCTATTTGCTTTGGTGGCGATCACGATCTGGTTGTGCTTGGTTGTTAGTTTTGAGGTGATAATACCATTGCATTGGGTGTCACACTAGTGACATTCATTCACACACACACACCTTGGAGAAAATATCAACAATTGTGAGATAAGAAAATAGCGTCCAAGCAGAAGGCGTCAATTACATAATTAGCATCACTTTAAAAGGTCGCCAAACCTTATATTTAACAGATTCTAAATAAATAACTTGAAATTCACGACTCTGTAAAGAGGCGCCAATTCCAAGAAATTTCAAATAATCCAATAAAATTATTTGAATTGGCGTCTGTTCGAGGAGGCGCCATATCTTTAAGTAACGTCCATGTGACGGACGTCAATTCATGATTTTCAGGTTAATTTAGTTTAATAATTGAAATAGTAATTAGCATCTCTGTGAAGAGGCACTATTTCATTAAGTCGTGTGTGTGTAACATACGCCAATTCTTTTCGGCTATAGGCTTTTAAGCACCGGCCATGTGCGTTTATAGGCACAAGCTACTATTCATTTTCTTTTTAGAGACGTGGACAATAGCACTTTGATTTTTATCAAGGATTTAATAGATCAAAAGACATGGAGATAAAGAGAAAAATACAAGGATTCTAACCATGTATATATTATAATTTTACTCTGCTAGGTTTCATAGTTTCAGATTTTTGAAGATGAGTGTAATTATTAAATAACTAGAAATTAACGTGAGGAGGGTTGACGCCAATTGAATTAGCGTCCAAGTTCAAGATGCCTTTCATAAAAATAGCGCCCACTGCTGTGGTCACCAATTGTTGTTCATGCAAGAATGATTTCAAAACGCTGAGCAAAACATGCAAGACCTATAACTGCCATGAATCATAGACCAGGAGGGAGTTTCTATGCTAAACGAGTAAATTACATGCATGCAAGCTTGTGCCTTATCTTGGGGAGTTAGTATTGAGCCTGTGAGTTAACCTACATGCTTTGGGTTTGATCAGAGGAAGACGAAGAAGCAGAGGAAGAAAAGGATGCAGAGGAAGCATACGCCTGCTGCTTCAACTCGATCACAACAACAGCCGCAGCAGCTGATGCACTAGAAGAAAGGGAAAGAAGACTAGGACATTGAGGAAGATGATCCTCCACGAAGGGTCGACGTACCGGCAAGGAAGAAGACTCCCTGATCCTCCCTACGGCAGCAACAGCAACCTGCGAACAACAGTCGCAACATGCTCTGCTTTGTTCGCAGGGGTTCTATTCATAAGTGCTTAGATTCTAAGAACCCTAATGCGTTCATGGTATCCGAGTCAAGTTTAATTTCCTTGGATAAACCTAATCCTCCCATACTAGCTGTTGCTTTCCATGTTTGATCAGGGAAACCCTAAAGCTCTAAGCATGGGTCGACCTAATCCCCTTCGAGCAGCTTTTGTTGGGTTCTTTTGTAAAGGCCCATTAATTGGTTTTTGAGTTATTAGTATTGGGCCATTTTCCAATTGGCTTATACGTAAAAAGACCTTGGCTATTGGGTTAAAATCTCTAGGTGGCTTTAGAGCCAATACTTCTGCCAACTAATTGGGTTTTAAAGTCCATTTGGGTTGGGCTTTTAACTTAAGGGGTTTTTTTTGTAGTGGATTTCTATTGATTAGCTATGTATATAATTTTTATTATTCCGATTTATGGGTTACTTTTTATTTACTATAATTTACTGGGGTGCTACACTATGTCAATCATTTCTTTGCCAGTTTTTGACAGTTTTAATTTTACTTCTTGGCTAGGCAAAATGTGTAGGTTTGTCAATTCTATTGATTCAATTCTCTGGAACCTGATTACACACGGTCCAAATCAACTGCCTCAAGATGAGACCAAATGGTCTGATGAGGATACACTGAAGAACTGTGATAGTTGATGCTAATATGCTTCCTTTAGTTTCCACTTGCAGGTCAGCCAAGGAAATTTGGGATAGTCTGACCACAACCCAAGAGAAGAAGATGGAGCAGAAGTGTTTGATGGTTGAAGGGCCTAATCAATCATCTGAAGAAAACTCCCAGGTAAATTCTGAAACTGAGGAAATCACTTTTGATGAACTCATTAAGGCTTATGATGCACTGCATGAGAAATATAAAAGATTGAAATCTGAAACTAAAAATTTGAAAAAGAAAATTGAACAGAACAATTGTAATTCCTCCAACAAAAAATATTCACATTTAGAAGAATTAATTGAGGCTTATGTGTTTGATATTGAAATTCATAAAGATCAACTTGATTCTTTAAGAAATGAAAAATTGAAAGAATTAAACTGCGCCATGTTTGAATGATTAATTGCTCTTGAGAAAGGAAAATTCAGTGTGGATGTTGGCATGTCTGAAAATCTTCATGAGTAAAAGAAGGAAATAGAAAGTCTTAAAATTGTTAATGAAATGTTGAATAATAGAATCGCTTAGTATGAGGAGGAAATGCTTAGTTCTGAATTGCATATTTCATCGTTGGAAAACCAGATTTTAGATTTGAATAATTCCCTATCTAAATTTGTTGAAGGAAAGGAAAACTTAGATAAAATTCTCGGGAACAAGGTTAATTTTCAAAGAGAGGGGCTAGGTTACAAGTCAGAAAATAAAAAATCATTTGAGAATAAGTTGTTCACTTCATTTGTTTGAAGTTCAAATGAAGCCAGCACCTCAAATTCCCCAAAAATAGTCTGCCATTCAGGAAGATTCTAAAAAGAAAACCAATCTGCCCCAAAAGCAGAAAAATAAGTTCACTAACCTTGATATGCATGCAAGGAAATCTAATGCTACCAGCCATGCCTCCAAAAAGAAAAAGGAGAAAGTCTCATGCTTTTATTGCGGTAGGGCTGAACATATGATGCACAATTGTCATGTCATGAAATCAGATGAATTGAATGCATGTAATAGAATAAATGATTTCAAAAATTCAAGGTGTTTTTCAAACAAGAAAAGTGCATTTGAAGAGTCTCATGTTCATGCTAAGAACCATGCTTTTAAGAAAAAGAAAGTTCAGTGTTTTTACTGTGGATAGCCTGGACATGTGATGAATAATTGTTTTGTTATCAAGAATAATGAATTAAAAGCATGCAAAAAGACAATTTCCCCAAGTAAACAAAAACTATTTTCAAACAAATGACCTTACTCTTGTTATAACTGTGGTGTGCCTTGCCATACGGTCAAGGACTGCTGGCAAATAAAAGGGAAATACAATTACCATGTCAGAAAGGCTAAAATCTCTATACACCCATAGAAATGCAATGCTTATGCTCTTAAGAAAAATGTGAAGTCTTTCATTTGTTGTCATTACTGTGGTAAATTTGGGCATACCATGTATGACTGTTTCTTAATGAAATATGATGATTTCAATGCCAAGAACTTGTGGAGAGCACCTACTAAAGGTGCTACTAATTCTCAAGGACCCAAGATATCTTGGGTACCTAAAAATAGAAAATGAGAATTTGTTTTGCAGGTGTGCCATCGGAACAAAAGGAATGAAATGCTCATCCATTCAAGGAAGGCAAGGCACACAAATAAAGTAGGTAAGAAAAAGTTGATGTGCTTCTAGGTTAAATGAAAATCTAAAAATATAAAATCAAAAATGCAGGTAAAATTCATCTCACTCTCTCTGAATAAAGTCTATGTACAGGATGGTTATCATTTATGAACTGTTATTCTGAGTTGTTTTAGTTTACACCCTACGCTGAAGGTGTGAACATGTAAGCATACATGATTAAAGTGTCTCGTGAATTTTAGATACACCTCCGCTGAATTTTCATAATCTAATTATGTTTTAACCGTATTTCTTCATAAGCCATACATGGTCCCACTGAATGAATGTTTGGTATATCAAATGGTGATATGTGAAATGACAGATTAAGTATGTCAGGAAACTATCGCTACGGGTGAGGTGATCTTTGGATAAAAGTTCTCCGCCTTGTACCAAAATTCAGAATTTGAAATGTCTGGCTTATGAGGAAAACGTTTATTCTGAGTCAAATTAATTTATAATGTTTTTTCAATGTTTTAAAGATAAACCTAAAAATTTTCCTGCTCATAGAAAAGTCAAAATTCTGAACTGCATTGAATCTCTTTCAGTTCTTTGATGATGTCATGTTTAGAACTTGATCTTTCTCTCTATGTCAATAAGTCTTGTGTTAAGGGGGAGTTCGAAGAATTTGTTTTTCATATGAGACTGCACTGCATTTTTCAGTTCATCATTGCATGACTTCATGGTATATCAAATGGTGACATGAGGAAGGACAGGTGTGGACGCACTTTAATTTCTTCTCTTTCTTTATTTCATTCATTTATTTATTCGTTTGTTTTCGTTTGTTTAGTGCGTGGGCGTGCCAGTCACAAAGTAACAATTTATTGGGGCTCCAAAGACCAAGGTGGCATGGAGCCACTGGTGTGCACCGTCTGACTAATCAGACGACAGTAAGTGTCGTGTCGGGACTAGAACCCGTCGTGCCATAAAGGTCACGATATTAATTACATCTCCCTTATAGGGATAAAACCCTTGATTAGTCGCCAGGAAGAGGGGCCCTATGGCCTAAAATTAGCATTAATGAAATGAGATAACAAAAATCTTGAACTATGTTAAAATGCCCCGTGTTAGGGTGTAAACATTCAAATCATGTTAGTCGCTCATTAACCATTTCATGTCATGACAAAGATGGAGATAAAACCCGTGCAAATGTCTACCGAGTGCATGACAAGTTTGATATTTGGGCTTAAAGATGCGGGATTAGCTTAGTGGATTATGTTGGATAGTGTGAGAGGATCTAGTGGGGGGGGGTGAATAGATCCGGCGCCTAATTTTTGAATGCAATGCAAAACCAGTAAGAAACAGTAAGGCAGTGTAACGAAGTTTCAAACCCAGTTCTACTATAGTGCAGAAAATCACAAATACACAATGCTGCGAGGAAGCTCAATCAAGACAAAGCACCTGTGAAGGAGACAGAAGAAATGGGGTACCGGTGCACCCAAACAAACCACAACACCAGAGATTTTTAAGGTGGTTCGGCTGCTACCTAGCACGCCTACGTCCACCCCTCACCAACCCGGTGAGGCTACCTGCTGACAAACAGCTTAAAACACCGCTGATACACAACTTACACCTCTGATACATAGCTTAACCGCTGACTAACAGCTTGACACTGTTGATTCACAGCTTCACAACGGGGACGACGCCCCACACATAAAGAAGTAGAAGTAATAAGGAAAGCTCAAAACAAAAACACAAACTCAAAGAAGGACAGAAAACTACTACTGCAGAACATAAGGTTTAGTAAGAGCAACAATGAGAATCACTCTTCCGGAGATATCGTGGCTGGCTGGCTGGAATGTCTATTTCTTCCTCCTCTCTTGTTCTCATGTTCTTGTGCAGGGAACTTAGGACCGGTGCTACTTCTTTTCCTCTTTTCTTTCTCACTTTCTGCACTTCTCTCAGGCGCCCCAGCAATATCAATGGCAGCAGCAACACAGCAGCAACTTCAGCATACAAAGGAGGGGCGTCCAATTTATAGGCTCAAGCAGTAGATATTTTCCCTCCAAGGTCCTGCCATTAGATTGGCTAGAGAAAAATAAGAGTTCTTCAAATAATTCAAACCTTCAGTATCTTTTCCTCATTGGGTGGCAGAAGGAAGGACGTCCTTCTATCTTGGAGGATCTTCTAGACAGCACCTCTGATTGGTTGGATGCAAAAAGCAGACTATCTTGAAAGGTGACCTTTCCCCCATGTGTAAACTGACAGATCCATTGACCAAAAAGATGGTTATGGTAACCCAATGATGACAAGGACAGTTGACTACCCTAGGAACCTTTTCCACACCTCAAAATCTATGTTTTTGGAGGTTTACGGTTGCTATTTTTGGCTCCTGGATGGTCTTTGAAAAGTACTGTTCAGACAGAATAAATTAGAGGGACCTTGAGTGCATCGACACAGCATCACCCATTCATCGACGTGGCAAATGAAAAAGATCCTTTAAACGGCTTCGGGAAGACCCCCTTGCGTCGACGCCCTGAAGAAGTAGGGTCGACGCATCCTACACTTTTAGCCTGTCAGCCTGCTATTGAAGCTCGCGAGGTCGACGCATCACAATGCCTGCGTCGACGCAGCTATGAAGACTTGCTTGAAGGCTTACTAGAGGTTCTTATGGAGTCGACGCCACTTTCAGTGTGCGTCAACGCATTTGTTTAGAGATGCGTTTATAACGCTCTCTAGCGTCGATGCCCTGAGTTGATGGGGTCGACGTAGCTGAAGACCCGATTGAATTTTTTTCTTCTTCTTGAGATCAAATGCGTTGACGCATCCCATGGTGGGGTCGATACTGCCTTTATGCTTTGTTAGACTTTTTCATACCTAACCAATTAAAAGATGGTGTGTGAGATTCTAAATTAATTGGCCAATGACTTATAGTGAGACATCATCAAAATATTATTTATACAACATTCTCCCCCTTTTTGATGATGGCAACTATGAGTCATTGTGCTCACAGTGTTGACAACAAATTTTGTCATGCAACACACAATCATACAAATTTCAAAATAACTATCATGAAGCGCAACATGAATACATGAGGGACTATGTCAACAACATGAATGACTCAACATGATATGCAATGCGCACATGCAGACAACATGTAATGAAGGTTGACTCCCCCTTTGACATACAAATGATGACTCATCAAATAAAATTCTCCCCCTTTGACATCAACAAAACATGAGGGGTGCTATAGAAAGAGCAGTGTAGAGTATGAGATGTGGAGAAAATCTCAGAAGAGAGATTCAAGACTAAGACACATTGGAGGAAATTACTGGATCAACTCTAAAAATAGACATCTCCTAGCACACAAGCATGTCATGGTGGTAGAGTATGAAATGATGGATTAAAATCAATAACTTTTAGAAGTATTAGAATTCAAGCAACTAACAAGAAAGTGCTCACTCAAGATTACTAGAGCTGATGCACAAAAGTGAACCAAAGTCCTGGATAATCTCCATTCAGTCTAAATCATTAAGATCCAGTGACCTTTCAGGATTAACTACCATGAGTATTGAAGCCAAACAAGCTAGAATTGTGAGAACTTAGCTGATCATGCACCTCTGATTTTCACAGTGGCCGAACTGATAGTCAAGTTCAACTAATACCTTTATATGCGAGGAATCACATTTGTTAGATGCAAATGCCCCAGTTACTCAGTGCAATTAACTGTCATGCCTCATTTTGATCACAGATAGCTTGCCACTTTGATGTGACATAACCAGGGCTGCCACGGGGTTGACACAATGCACCTAGGACTGCTCAATCATGAGTGGTACAAGGCGGAGGTTTGACTTGAAAGCCTCCTCACACAAGAACGGCCGCGTTCCAGATTGGCCTAACCAATCCTTCCGGCGACGTCTTTGATATACCACTCGCTACCGAGAACTCACACACCGGGGGTGACACTATGAGCCTAGGACCTAGACTGGCAAGCAACGCAAGGGGCTCGGCGAAATCACAGAAGCGGACTCACCCGTGTGGCGCACACTCGGGCCCTTAGACGGACTGGCGATTGTGGTGAGGGTTCGAAGTTGGACCTTGTCATTCCGAGCATATGACAAGCTGGGGATGGACCCCTAAGGGCCTGGGATGCCCAATTCAGTGGGCGGCTAGCACGCCGAGGGTGTGGGATGTAGGGTCTCTCTCACAACTCACCCCGTGGTGGTCACTCGATCGATTGGCCTTTTGGACCGGGCACTCCCTCACCGCCGACGGAGCTAAGAAGAAATACTAATTAAGCAAAGAATGCCAGCAAAGAGAAGTGACCAGAAGCTCACCTGATCGGCGTGAAGACGCCGATATCGGCTGGAGACGATGGCGAGTGGGGAAGCGTGGGATCGCCACCCGCACGCTGCGCCGATGAAGCTTCAACCTGAAAGTAACAATTTACAATCACTACACCTCACGCAGGAGGGTGATCGTGGGGTGGGAAATTTAATTATTACAACCAAAACTACCTTCACGCAGGGAGGGGCTGTAAGCCGGCCAGGCGGGGTGGGGAGTTTGGACGACGAACGTCGACCGATCGGACTGATTTCTACTTGGACCGAACTCACAGGATAGCAAGTCGATGTCAGAGGCGCCACGAACTCCTTCAAACTCAGATGAAGGCGGTACCAACGCCAAATTTCTCTGGACTGGCTCAGGACAGCCCAGTAAAATTTTCAGATTGATCGGAGATCGTGGGAAGCCGGGGCAGCTCCGAGAGTCGGGATGGACTAGCGCGGCCCTGACTGTTCCAGATCCATAGGCGCTAGAAGATAACCTCGCCCCGAGCACCTCTGAGCTCCGATGAAGGCGTAGCTAGTATCAACGCGACCAAGGGAGGGTCCTCTTCGAACAGGGATTGACAGGGCTCCGAAAGTAGTTCGGAGTAGAGTGCTGGAAGTAGAAAGGTGACAGGGGGTCCGATCTGGTACCAGTGAAGTTGATCTACGCCAGTCGGGGAGAACTGCTGGAACAAGGTCTTTCGGTACTCAAATGACTCCCTTCTTCTTGGGTCTAGTAGAGGACTTGCAGAAGATGTCCTCCTCCGAAGGGCATGCAAAGAACTTTACCGAGCTGGTCGTGAGCTCTTCTGCAAGTTGCCACTGGCTATCTGCCGGAGACAGTCTGCGCAGCCTGGCAAGGATGGCTCCTCTGGACAGCGCGGATGTCGGATGGAGGATGGACCGCCTCGCCTGCGAAGCTGCTTGGATGAGCTTTCCACCGGTATATGGCTTGGCTTCTGGAACCTAGGGGTGGTGGCCAGGCGGACTCTGCAACTTGCTGGTACGTTGCTGCTATAGGTAGGGATAGTAGATGGGGATAGTGGGAATGGAGGGGAGATATAGGGGATGGACGTGGGGGAGAGGGGTGGGGGTGATACTTGGGTATGTGGGCAAATAGAAGGGGCTGCAAACCAGAGATTTTGGGGAGGGGATGGTGGCTGGAGGGCGGAGCTAGCAAGGTGGGGGATCTGGTGCGGTGGAGAGAGGGAAGAGGAATGGGTAGAGAGGGGTGCACAAACACTAAGGAGAATGGGGGGAAGAGGGAGGTGGGTGCGCACCAAGTCTTGGGGTTGGGGATTCTCCTTGATAGAAGGGGCCTAGGTAATGCCAATGGGTGCCTTGGGGATGTGAAGGGAGGCTTGGGAGAATGGAGAGACACTTTGGGGTGGTGATTAGGTGTATTGGTAAATGAAAGGGTGCCGAGGAGGTGGTGGGAGTTAATGGGGTGTTTAATGCTCTCTAGGGTGTTGAAAGGACACTAGATGAGGTGGAGGGTTAGGGCTGAGGTGGGGGTGATGTGGAGGGGAGAGGAGAGGAGAAAGAAAGGGGCGCAACTTTTAGAGAGAGAGAAAAAGAGAGAGAAAGGGGGGTAAGGGAGTTTCTCACTTCACAATTGGCTTCTCACGAAAGGACACTCAAATTGGATTTCAATTTTTCTTTCAACTATTCATTAGCTTCAAATGAAGGAAATATGGTCCTCTATATAGACATCCCACATTTTACATAAAGTCCTTGACTTTTGGACTAATGACTAGACTACCAAGGGGGAAATGGGCACCCCTTGGCCTAGCCCACTAAATTGGGTCCAATTAACTAATCTAATGGCCCAGTTTACATATGACTTATGTAAATGACTCTCTTTATCTAGGTACTTGACTCAAAATAAAAGGAAAATTACATAATTGTGACTCAAATAAAATATAAAATTACATGCCATGACTCACTATGATGTGACGAACATGATGGAGTACTGCTGGCGAGCAACAGGCTCCTCGAAAAAATATGGAATGGGCAGGAATGTCCCCATCATACCCCCGAGGTGCGGAGAACTCGACTCCGTCGAGTATGGGTCCACCGAGGTGGTGGCACAGCAAAACAGCTTCTGGAAAAGCACGATCTCCCAACTCAACCCTGCGTCCGCAACCAGGGGATGGTCCTTCATCCTCTCAAGGTGGCTCGGGCACACCCTCTTGCCAGTGATGGAACCCTGCTTGCCTAGTATTGCCTCTGTGTGCTCACGTCGGGCTCTCAAGGTGATTTGTGGAGGCTCTCCGAAGGTGTCACTCTCAAAGATAGGTAGAGGCTCGAGGCACTCACTAGGATTGACCGCGGTGCCCTTATAGGGTGCCGGGTCTACCACGTGGGAAGTGGGGTATATCCCAGAACCCATCGGTAAGCCCAACCCATAAGCCGTGTTGCCAAAACCACTCGAAACTGGGAAGGTCCAAGTCCTCGTGCCCTCAATTTGAAAGGGTCCTTAGGGTAGGGCCACTCCCATATCATCATCACCAGATTGTCCACGAGGGTCTCCAAGTGGCGCTCGTGAGCTTTTGCCCGCTCTTCATGAACCTTACTGCTCGTTGCTAGATGCTTGCTTGAATGCTTATGCCATGCACTACAATGCGGTGTGGGTGTGAAGTGTGTGGTATGCAAAGGTGGACCGGGGCAACCATAAGTGGACCTATCATGCAATATTGTCATGTAGACTTGGATGGACCTAGGAGGGTCTGGGCATCCATAGGTGATCCAATCATGCATGGGGTTGGTAAATGCTGGGGGACCCAGACATCCATGAAGGCTCCTATTGTGTGTGAGACCAATGTTGAGTAAGGGAGGGCCGTTACACCCGAATATGGACCACTCATGCTTCTGACTTGACATGTGGGTGTCATGAATGAAAGGACCCGACTTACTAGTCATGCCAAGTGGTGCGAGATGCCAAGACATATGTATTCCTATCTCAAAGATGACTTCTATGTGCGGGTTTGTGGGTTGGCCTTTGAACTTCCACTTAAAAGGGTCAAAGGGGTCAAGGAAGGTGGACAACATGGAATGGGGCACTTCCTCAATCCCTAAGTGTATATTGCCCAAAGTCATGGCTCCCATGGTGTAACTCGAGTCTAGGAAGGGGTGGGCTTGGTCCAACATGGTGGGTTGGGGTAGGGAAAGGTGGGTGGTGAGTAAGGTGGGTGGGTCAGATGGGTATAGGAAGGGGTCAAAGGGATCATGGTAAGGGCTACCAAGAGAGATGAACTACATGTCCACAAGGTCCTCACAAGGTGGTGAGTCATCCTCCTCCAAAGTAATTGGTCCAAGGTAGTGGGTTGACGGTTGAAGGGACTTGGGGTCTCAATGGGTGGGGAGTAGACCGGGATTGGTTCTTCCTCCAAGGGGTGAAATAGGAAGATATCACTAGTGCAATGCCCACTCGTGCAAATGGAGGTGATGGAGCCGATGCTGGGGTGGGCAAAGGTAATGGTGCTAGGCTCTGATGGTCCCATGGCTAGCAAGCCGGTCAAGTGGACTTGCCAATGTAGGCAATCCACTAGGTCTCTCAAGTCTTCCACGAAGTAGAAGGTTTGAAATGTGACATGGGGAGGCTGGGTGGGCACAATTTGGGATTGATATCCCAAGTGTGAGAGGTATGGTGGTGAACTAGGAAGGGTTGGACTTTGCTTGAGCCATGGTAGGATGGTCTCATCTATGGTGAGGGTGCCATGTGTGATGGTGTGTGTCTCTTGAGGATCCGGGCCATGAGGGGTGGGGGAAGGTTGAGGCTCTTCTTCCCTATTGGTGGGAGCTTGGGCTTCCTCTATGGTGAGAAGAGGGTCCGGATGGGCATTTGACCTCACGTGGTCAAGTGTGTGGGCCACGATTGGTAGGATCGGTGCGCTGGATTCAGAGGGGGGGTGAATGAATCTCACCTTTAAAAAACTTTTCGCTCAATGAAAACTAGAACACTAACTAGAACAAGATAGATAAACTGGATAACTAATCAGAATCTCTTTTGAACCGAAGAGCAAACATCTATCTCGCGCCTAAACAATCAACTAGCGGAAGCGGAAGAAGGTAATCAACCTACTGCAAGATAGTAATATGAACACTCAGACAATCTGTGAAAGGTGGTAGAAGACATGGAGCTAACGCACAAGGCAAACCACTGCACATATATTTTTTAGGTGGTTCGGTCCTCTAGACCTACATCCACCCCTCACTCCCAACCGGAGTGATGCTTCCACTAGCACAAGCTAAAAATTGCAGACTCAGTCTGCGAACAGAATGCTGCCACACAGCTTGACCAGGGGAACAGTCTCCCCTCTTCCTCCACATCGGAGGGACATCCCAAGTGACTCCCAGCCACTTGGAAACCAGAGACCGAAGTCTCTCTTCCTCCAGACCAGGAGGGGACACACCAGTGACTCCCCGTCACCAGCAAACCAGAGGTCACAGACCTCTCTTCCTCCAGACCAGGAGGGACCCGACCTCTATCCAGAGAATCGGAAGAACAAAGATAACCAAATGAAAAAGGAAAAATAAGAAAGGAAAAATATACAACGATCAGAAAGCTGTAAAGAAAGATAACATAGATGTGGCTCCCATGGAGCTGACTGGCCTGGATTTGATCCACGGTCCAGTAGACAGATCTTCAGTCGAGACTTCTTTCTTCTTCTCCACGAACTCTCACTATCTCTCTTCTCCTTCTCTTTTTCTCTTTCTTTTTCTGACACTCGATCGTGTAGGCTCTCTCTGTCTCTTCTTTTCTCTTCTTCTTCTTTTTCTTCTTCTGCTGCTCTCTGCCTCACTTCTTCTTCACTCACAGTCTCGATCAGCCCTCTTCTGTTCTTATCAGTCTTCTTCTGAGGAAGACGTCTTCTATATATATATCAGCAGCTTAGCAGCAGCTACCACGTGTCAGCATCTCAGCTTCTTGGATCATGTGCCAGGTGCCCACCTCGGGTCACGTGCCCAGACACATTAACCTCGTCCAACAATCCTGTCAGTTAATCAGTCGAAGACAGTATCAGCTTAAGGTAATGTTCAGACTTCATTCAGCAAGCAAAGCAAGCATGGATGGCTGTACAGAGTTGATCGTGTGAGGCAAGACAAGTGTACAGACTTTTTACCACATGCTGTAATATGCATATATGATGCAGTGTATAGACTTGAATGAATAGACTTCGATGAGAACAATGCATGAACGTAGTGTATAGACTTGCTCAATGCCTAGCTATCGTGCGGATGTATAGACTTGTGTTATGCAGCCTAAGTATGTACAGACTTGATGAGGTGCTAAGTGACAGAGCTGGCTGTACAGACTCTGAGGAAACACAAGCAGCGTTGTATAGACTTGAAAAACGCTAGATGCACGATGTATAGACCTTGCCAAAGGAAATGGCTGTACAGACTTGACCAAGGCAAAGCAATCGAATGTATGGACTTTCACAAGGTATAGACTTGCCAAAGAACTGGACGATGTACAGACTTGAACAAGGGAAAGTCTGTACAGACTTGAAGGTTCACAACGTATACACTTTGGCAAGACAATGGCTGTACATACCTCAACTCGAGCAATGTTTAGACTTACAGGTGCAACGTAGGTAAAAAGTACCAATGTATAGACTTGCGAGTGTAACGTAGGTAAAGGTACCAATGTACAGACTTCGAAGTTGAACAGGTGGATGTACAGACTTCACTTCGTGCAAACTACAGTGCAGTGTACAGACTTCAGACATGATGCACTGTATAGACTTCAAATGAGACTGTACAGACTTGGTCCGATGTACAGTGCAATGTATAGACTTTCGTTCAGCAGAGACGTTAAGAGAGACTGTATAGACTTTAATGAAGAATGCACACGATGAAAAGGACTCTGTACACACTTGGCCAATGTACAGACTTAGCAGTAGCATGATGGCGAGTGCTGTACAGACTTCGTGAGTAATGGCCAACAATGTGCAGACTTGGCCCAACTAAGAACCCATGGATGTATAGACTTTACGAGCACAGTCCAATGTATAGACTTTGCGAAGCAGACTGGGCAATGTACAGACTTGAAGATGTGAACGACACAATGTATAGACTTCGCCCCTTGACGAATGTACAGACTTGGCTTCGTGCTTGCTACAGGACAATGTCTAGACTTGATGCAACTTCAAAGCACAATGTGCAGACTTTAAGAATGTGATGCAATGTACACACTTCATGAGACGATGGATGTACACACTTCAGCTAAGCAAGCTACAGTGAATGTATGGACTTTATGTAGACGATGCATGAGACGCGAACTCTGTACAGACTTGGTGTGTCGTGCATGAACAGTGCAATGTAACGGCTTGCGTGAATGCAACAGCGATGTTCAGACTTGGAAGCCGATGTGTAGACTTGCTGAGATGCAAGGCAACACAGACACTGGCTGTATAGACTTGCGTTCACACAGCAGTGTATGGACTTCGAATGCCTGCCTGCATGCGATGTACAGACTTGAGTTATGCAACTGAAGGCTGTACAGACTTGCTATGAAGGTGAGATGCAACGTGAGACGCTCGAATGTACAGACTTGCTGATTGTGTTAAGACACAGCATGAGATGCTATGATCTGGGGGGTCGACCCATCTGGAAGGGGGGTCGACCCACTTGTGTCCAGACTGTGCTAGACTGTAATGATGCATGGATGTTTAGCCTGTACTGATTTCCACAAGTAGAGTAGAGCAACTGATGTAAATATATATAAGTGCTTTATGCAGCAGATAACATGACTGAACATCAAATGCAATGCTTTAGATCTGATAAACTGACATAATGTGCATGACAAAGAAATGATGTGTGCACACAGTGTATATAATGGAATGTCATTCACAAGCACACATTCACAAATACATGAACACATATGAATGCACTTAACTGAATCAACAAGGTCTTTCATGCACACATGCATATGGTGACTTATAGTGTTTGCTATCATCAAAATCAATCATCAAGACCACAGGGGCACAACAATCTCCCCCTTTTTGATGATGGCAACACTATGAGTCACACTGACTCAAGTCAAAACATTCTCCCCCTTTGACTTCAGCAAAAAGACATTAGTTTGAGAGAGGAAAAATAAGCAGATATGAAACAATTGAAATAACATTTCTCCCTTTAACTACATGAAAGCACATTCTCCCCCAAAGAGCAATATGACTCAAATCAATTTCTCCCCTTATGTTTTTGAAAAAAAATCATGCAGAGGTATGAATGCAGAGATGCAGATGCAGCAAGAAATGCAATACCTCCCCCTAAGAATATGAATGCAGGGTCACAATTGATATGAACATGATTCAATATGACAAAGAAGCTCCCCCTGAATAGATACCAATTGATATGCATCTGTTGCATTTCTCTCAATTGATGTGGTTGAGAGGGAGACCACAGTGGCATTCAAGGGTAAGTTCAGGTCAATGAACCAAGTACAGTGAGGAGAGGAGTTTCAAACACAAGAAGTTGAAAACAAGATTTTCAAGGAGATATCAATCTCATAAATGCAAAACATAATTTTTCAAAGTCTTCCATTATAAGGGCTTATGAATGAATTTTATTGATCAGCATGGTTTAAACATGATGTATGCAAGGTTTATCAATAAAATTCTGTATTGATATCTAAAACCAAGGTTTAATAAAAATGAACCAAGCTCTCATAATTCTATCTTGATTATCCTCCCTTTCTCTTACACAATCAAATTTATTGACTTCTTTCAGAAATACATGCACTAGTATTGAGATCAAGCAATTATGAAGTCATGAGATTTTGTCTAGAGTTATAACAATTTGATTTTTGCATCAATATTCAAATATTACAATTTGTTCAACAAATTTTCATGGTACAAATTTTACGAGCACTCTAGTTCAGTGTACACTTTGTAACTAGAGGATATACCTTGATCAGATGCCAATATCCCTAAGCACTTAGTGTGGCTAACAGTCATGCTTTATATGAACAGAGGTAGCATTTACACATCATGACACACTACAAATCATTTCTTTGATGAGTGAGTTGTATTTCTCAGTGTGCATGCCATTGCTCTGCCTGATTAACAATCATTCTTGAGCAGAGTTAACTATGGCACCTCATGACACAGTCCTTTGGACATGTGTTTCTCAGTGACCAAAGTCATTGCTCTGACTGAAATTAACCCTTTAGACAATTCAGACAAATTCATTTGCTTCAAGTCAATAATAATTTTATGTACTTAACCAACTAAAGCCATGTATTCAATAGTGCAGATTTCAGAAGGTTTTACAATGCACATCATGAAATAGTTGGTTAAGGTTTATTAAATATGATTCAGATATTTTTAAGAGAAATACAGACAAACTCCATGAATACATTAAACTTAAACCACATGAGTTATTTCAGACATCCATAAAATCGTATAATAGAAGATTCCTAGTTCAAGTATTTTCAGATTTATGATCGAAATAGTCTCATTGAAATCTTCATGAAAGACTGATAGAATTCTGATACCAAATGATAGAAGAGATTTTGAAGCTCAATGTTTTCAAAATATGATCAAGGTTTGTCAACAAAATCAATGTTTTCAGAATATGATCAAGAATATGCAATGAATTCTGACAAGTGTATGCATTTGACAACCTACATGCCAAGCATTGACTCCCCCTGACAATATGCATTCAGTCAATCTTTTTGGCATTTTTCATGAAATGCAATGCAATTAACTACATGTATGCAAAGATATGCAAAGACTCAACATTGTTTGCTATGCAAAGACATGCAATTAACTACCCCTGAAAACATGCAATGTTTGCCATGAAAACTGAACATATGTCTTTGTGACTCATGCACATACAGACTGCCCTATCAAAGCAAAATGACCCATGGTACTAGGCGGAGCACTTGGTCTAAAAGACCACCTCACACATAGTAAGAACCTCCAGACAGATTTCCCTGCCTTTTGGTAGCTTACTATTTATATACCATAGTGGTCAATCATGATAATTCAACATGCAGTCCTATAGGCAATCCAGATTTTTAGTGAGCTATGCAACAGATAGATTTCAAACAACATTCATATGCAGTTCAGGTTTTCAGATATTGCAAGTTTATTCTCATTTCAATGTCTAAACAGACAATTCAGTATGAACATTGAGAGACTTGAATATTCATAGTGTTCAAAAGATGACAAATATGCAAGAGCACATCAAACCAGATATGCAATGAATTTTATTATGCAAGAGAAGATTCAAACAGAGTTGTGCAGATGACACATGTAGCTATGTATGCTTAACAGATTATGCAGACATCTAAACCAGATATTTCAGATGGCAAGGTTTAAAAATAAGTTTTCAGAACTGACCTGAATAGTGCAATCCTAGGGGTTTCATTCTTGAATGCCTTGATTTATTGCCCCTCTTTATTCTTCAGCTTCCAAGGCATATCGGTAACACAAAGCTTATTTTGCACAAACAGGTACCCAAGAGGTCTTGGGTCCTGAATTGACAGTGACATTTCTAGCAGGTTTTCTCAACAAGTTTTGTGCATGAAGGTCATCAGATTTCATTAAATAGTAATTATTCATTGAATGACCAAAATCACCACAATAACGACATGAAACAAAATTTTTGTTCTCATTGTACACATTAGCATGATCATGAAATCTATGTGTATGAGAATTAAAGTTTCTGTTGTTTGCATGAAGGTTCTGTCCTTTGTTATCATTCGGCCAACAATTTACAGCTTTGTAGTCAGACTTTTCATATTCAAAATGAGAAGAGTGATTTCTTCTCTTAAAAGGTGACCAACACTCTCTAGCCAGATGGCCTGTCTTCCAACAATTATAGCATACAACAGACTTTCTGTTAAAGACAAATTCAGGTTTATCAAAAAAATTTCTATTTGCAGGGAATCTACCAGATTTATAGTTAGACCTCCTTCCCTGAGCATGCCAACATTCAATGGCCCTGTGGCCTGTCTTTCCACATTCAAAGCATGAAATAGAATTTCTTCTACCAGCATTCAACCAACATTCAATGGCCCTATGGCCTGTCTTTCCACAGTTGAAACATGCAGAATATTTTCTATTTACAGCAAATTTATTCCTATCAACATCATTATGGTTTGCAGGGAATTTAGCATGATGTGAAAAAGATATTTTCTTACTATTTGCAAACCAGCATTGTGCAATGCTGTGTCCTAGTTTGCCACAGTGCAGACATTAAGTTTTCCTTTTCTGAGGTGAAGGATTTTTATCATGAAATCTCCTAGCATTCATATCATCATTCTCCATCAATTTACAATCATGCATCAAATGACCATTTCTATGACAGTAATGACAGATCATTTTCTTTTTAGATGCATGTGAGTGTGTGTGAGGACTGTGATCAACATGCACTGATGTATCATTTTTATTTATTTTCTATTTTCCAGTCCTTTTCTATTTTTTATCCTGTTTTTCTATTTTCTTAGCCTTGTACTGAGTTGGAGATGGGGTAGAAGGCTTTTCCTGTTCAGAAGATTTAACAAAAACAGTTTTCAGGTTGGTTCCATCAACCTTCCTCATAATTAGATTGTAACCCAGTCCCTCTTTCTTAAAATTAACCTTCGTTCCCAGCATTTTCTGAACAATGCGATGTTTGTCTTTAGAGGTTGTGGCTACATTTGAAGCATTTACAAATGATGTTATCAACTTGCTCTGAAGCTCTTTCTTGTTGATCTTATTGTAGCCCAGCCCTTCTTTCCTAGAGTTGATTTTTATACCTAGTAGCTTGTCTAGGTTTTTCTGCCCATCAACAAACTTTGACAAAGAGTTCCTCAAGTCTTAGATTTCATCTTCTAAAGAGGCAATGTGTAACTCGTAATTGGCAATCTCTTGCTCACTGCAATTCATAGCTTCATTCAAAACTCTGTTAGCAGTTTTATATTTCTCAACTTCCTGTTCTAGATTGCTCAGTTTATCAGAATCTTCAATGCAAACAGTTTTTCCTCTTTCTAAGGCTAGAAGTCTCTCAGACATAGTGGAGTTCAGCACTTTTAACTTCTCATTTTCTTTAACCAAAGTATCATTTTGAATTAACTCATCAAGAAGAATATGGTCATCTTGAGATACTTTTGGATTATTTGGAGTTTCATACTCCCTTTGCAAGTTTTCAATTTTTTTCTGCAACTCCATGTTTACAGATTTTATGGCATCAGATTTTTCAATCAGCAATGTGTTCTCCTTTTTAAGTTTCTCTAATTTTTCTTCATTTTCTTTAACAGATTTTCTAAGAGAGTCATTTTCAGATTTTAGCTTGTTTAAATCTGAGTTCACACTTTTGAAATTTTTCAACAATTTTTCATACTGGTCATGATAGTTACCAAGAGTCTGATTATCATTATTTGAACTGAGTTTCTCTTTGAGTTCAGATATCTCATTTACATGATCTTGATTCTCAATTTTCAGCAACGAAATTTGTTTTTTCAGCATTTGAAAATCAGACATACAAACATCATGAACATTTTTCAATTCAGTACAATTTTTACATGGAGAACTTGAACTATCAAACCCAGTACCCTTCTTCAATTTTTTATACTGTTTTCTTAACCTCTCATGTGACTCTAATAATTCAGCATATGCATTCTCCCAATCATCTAGACAAAATTTCTTGAAGAGATTTACCTCCTCATCATCCTGTTCTTCTTCTTGATTGCTGCTTTGTCCACTTCCTCGAGCCATCATGCAGCTTGTTTGATTTTTTTTCCCGGCTCTCTTCATCATCTCCAATATATCACTTGCAGATCTGCAATCAAGGAAACATGAATGAAAGGCTTTGTCAGTAGCTGCCTTCATCAGATTCTAAGCCTTCTGATTTTTTGCACACATAGATCGATGCTTATTAGTCCATTTAGACTGATCTTTGGATAGTCGACCATGTGAAATTAGTTTCCACAGATCTGGATCAGTAGTCGTAACAAACATATGCAAGTTTTTAAACCAGACATTAAAGTCCGTACCACTGAAAATTGGTGGATGAGCCATGAAGACGAATCAACAGGCAATTTTTTAAAACAATATGTAGAAGACAATGATGCACCAAAACGCTAGCAGGATCCTCTGCAGATCGTTGGATCTGTAAGTCAGAAACCTGCTCTGATACCAATTGATAGGATCAGTGCGCTGGATTCAGAGAGGGGTGAATGAATCCCACTCTTAAAAAACTTTTCACTCAATGAAAACTAGAACACTAACTAGAACAAGATAGACAAACTGGATAACTAATCAGAATCTCTTTTGAACCGTAGAGCAAACATCTATCTTGCGCCTAAACAATCAACTAGCGGAAGCGGAAGAAGGTAATCAACCTACTGCAAGATAGCAATATGAACGCTCAGACAATCTGTTAAAGGTGGTAGAAGACATGGAGCTAACGCACAAGGCAAACCACTGCACATATAATTTTTTAGGTGGTTCGGTCCTCCAGACCTACATCCACCCCTCACTCCCAACCGGAGTGAGGCTTCCACTAGCACAAGCTAGAAACTGTAGACTCAGTCTGCGAACAGAATGCTGCCACACAGCTTGACCAGGGGAACTGCCTCCCCTCTTTCTCCACACTGGAGGGACACCCCAATTGACTCCCAGCCACTTAGAAACCAGAGACCGAAGTCTCTCTTCCTCCAGACTAGGAGGGGACACACCAGTGACTCCCCGTCACCAGTAAACCAGAGGTCACAGACCTCTCTTCCTCCAGACCAGGAGGGACCCGACCTCTATCCAGAGAATCGGAAGAACAAAGATAACCAAATAAAAAAAGAAAAATAAGAAAGGAAAAATACACAGCGATCAGAAAGCTGTAAAGAAAGATAACATAGATGTGGCTCCCATGGAGCTAACTGGCCTGGATTTGATTCACGGTCCAGTAGACAGATCTTCAGTCGAGACTTCTTTCTTCTTCTCCACGAACTCTCATAATCTCTCTTCTCCTTCTCTTTTTCTCTTTCTTTTTCTGACACTCGATCGTGAAGGCTCTCTCTGTCTCTTCTTTTCTCTTCTTCTTCTTTTTCTTCTTCTGCTGCTCTCTACCTGACTTCTTCTTCACTCACAGTCTCGATCAGCCCTCTTCTGTTCTTATCAGTCTTCTTCTGAGGAAGACGTCTTCTATATATATAGCAGCAGCTTAGGGCGTGTGCTTTCCACTTCTCCCGCCCAATTGATGCTACCACGTGTCAGCATCTCAGCTTCTTGGATCACGTGCCAGGTGCCCACCTCGCGTCACGTGCCCAGACACATTAACCTCGTCCAACAATCCTATCAGTTAATCAGTCGAAGACAGTATCAGCTTAAGGCAATGTTCAGACTTCATTCAGCAAGCAAAGAAAGCATGGATGGCAGAGTTGATCGTGTGAGGCAAGACAAGTGTACAGACTTCTTACCACATGCATATATGATGCAGTGTATAGACTTGAATGAATAGACTTCGATGAGAACAATGCATGAACGTAGTGTATAGACTTGCTGAATGCCTAGCTATCGTGCGGATGTATAGACTTGTGTTATGCAGCCTAAGTATGTACAGACTTCAAGATGTAAACGATACAATGTATAGACTCCGCCCCTTGACGAATGTACAGACTTGGCTTCGTGCTTGCTACAGGACAATGTCTAGACTTGATGCAACTTCAAAGTACAATGTGCAGACTTTAACAATGTGACGCAATGTACACACTTCCTGAGACGATGGATGTACACACTTCAGCTATGCAAGCTACAGTGAATGTATGGACTTTATGTAGACGATGCATGAGACGCGAACTCTGTACAGACTTGGTGTGCCGTGCATGAACAGTGCAATGTAACGGCTTGCGTGAATGCAACAGCGATGTTCAGACTTGGAAGTCGATGTGTAGACTTGCTGAGATGCAAGGCAACACAGACACTGGCTGTATAGACTTGCGTTCACATAGCAGTGTATGGACTTCGAATGCCTGCCTGCATGCGATGTACAGACTTGAGTTATGCAACTGAAGGCTGTACAGACTTGCTATGAAGGTGAGATGCAACGTGGGATGCTCGAATGTACAGACTTGCTGATTGTGTTAAGACACAGCATGAGATGCTATGATCTGGGGGGTCGACCCACCTGGAAGGGGGGTCGACCCACCTGTGTCCAGACTGTGCTAGAATGTAATGATGCATGGATGTTTAGCCTGTACTGATTTCCACAAGCAGAGTAAAGCAACTGATGTAAATATATATAAGTGCTTTATGCAGCAGATAACAGGACTGAACATCAAATGCAATGCTTTAGATCTGATAAACTGACATAATGTGCATGACAAAGAAATGATGTGTGCACAGAGTGTATATAATGGAATGTCATTCACAAGCACACATTCACAAATACATGAACACATATGAAAGCACTTAACTGAATCAACAAGGTCTTTCATGCACACATGCATATGGTGACTTATAGTGTTTGCTATCATCAAAACCAATCATCAAGACCACAGGGGCACAACAATGACTTCTACCACCAATGGGGAAGGAGGGTCCTTGTTGGGTGGGTTGGTGATAGCCGGTGCATGGCGCATCCGGGGTGGTGAGCAAGGATGGACTTGGATTCGGGTAGGTAGGGGAAGTACTGGGGGCCTAGGTTGGGGTGGGATTGGGGTTGGGAATGGAAGATGGGTTAGTGGAAGAGGTTTGGATTCGATGGTCTTGGGAGGTGTGTCCCCTTTGAGGGTCGACGGAGGGGTAGTGGTGGGGTCCAATGAGGGTTGAGTGGTATAGGTTGGGTGAGTGATTTTGGGTTGGCCGGGCGAGGTTGGAGGAGTGGTAGTGCTCCTCAGGCTAGGATTCTCCGAGTGGGAAGGGAAGGGTCGGGGAGCATAGATCTTCCTAAGTTTGATCCTCATCTCATTCCAAGAGTCGATGGGCTCTTGCCTTCTAACTTCTCTTAAGCCTACAATGTTCTGCCATCCATTCCTAGCTTGGCGCCAGAGCAAACTCTTGGCATAGTTGACTTGCATAGGCCCTGACAGGGTGAACCTCGCAAAGTGTCGATCTATGGAGCTCTCCCACTCTAGATATATGCTAGGGCGGGATCCATCAAACACAAAGGCCTCTAATGGGTCTAAGGCAGACAAATATGCCAAGTATGAGGTGATCATGATGGTGGACAAGGGTGATGCACCAGTTGATGAATGCAAATGCGCCCTAGGACCAACTTGTAGAGACAAGTTGAGAACTTGCTCTGATGCCAAATTACATGCCATGACTCACTATGATGTGACTAACATGATGGAGCACTGTCGGCGAGCAACGGAATCCTCAAAAAAATATGGAATGGTTGGGGATGTCCCCATCACACTTCATGCCTGTCCCTCTATCACTTCATTGGTGAAGGATGATTGTTTCTCAGCGGACAAGAGCCATTGCTCTTTTAAGCACTTCTTGCTTAATTTTTTTTTATAAAAAAAATAAATGCTACCATATCAGAGTTAGTCAAGACATTACCTCTTGACGCGAACCACCTCACGTCTCAAGTGAAGTGCATCTGGTTACTCAGTAAGCCCTAACCATTGCTCTGCAATGAGTGCTTTGGAGAAGTCTGAAATAGTATGGTTGTTTGATCACAATACTCAATGGAAGTTCATCAACCAAAATTGTCACTGAATATCTATAAGCAAACCATGGGACATTAGAACTTATAATACTTAAAGCATCATTAGAAGTAAGCCTGAGGAGTCTCTCCTTCAAGGTTGTTGTTTTCAGACTTCAGGAAGTTGTTGACCTTAAGCCTCAATTCATTTAAACAACCATGATAAAGGAAGATGCATGAGATTGCTTTTAGAGAAGTCAGTCAATAAAAAATAGTCTTAGAAGGGAATCTCCCCTTGAAACAATCCACAAGGAAGTGCAGAGTTGACAAATGGATAGGACACACTCCCCCCTCAGCAATTGCAAGAAATGGGATGACCGAGTGTATGCACAAACAATGTGTGGCAATGAGGAAAAACTCAGAGTTAAGGTATGAAGATGAGATTGCAGTGCATAGGAAAAGAAGAAGCTGTGCGTCGACCTATCCTTGATAGTGCGTCAATGCAGAACTATCTCACAGAACAGAAGATTGGGTGATTTGAACAGTGGCGTCGATGCAGACTTATCAGTGCGTTGACGCACTGGAGATGGACAGATGAAAAGCTTCTAATGCATCGAAATTAACCTCAGTCCATGGACACTAAAATATAGTATGTGAGGACCCTTGGTACTTGGCAGAGTATCTTCACTTGCATAGTGGGTGTTTTCAGACAGGGTGTGCCCATCCTTCCATACACCACCATTTCATATATCATTGGGTCATGCAGATAGAGAAAATAATCTACAAGTGAACAATGCAACCAACTAATCATGCAACAAGGACTCCCCCTGACATAAGTAACCAGTGACCCCTTGGACTTAGATAAGCAAAATCATGCAAGTGAAATCAAGTAGGAGGTCTACACAGACCCAATTCTCTCCTTAAAGTTGAAAATCTTTCATTGCTTAGAGGTTTCGTAAAAATATCTGTAATTTGTTTTTCTGTTTCAATGAATTGCAATTCAAAATTCTTTTTGCTGACCTCATCTCGAAGAAAATGATGCCTTATTTCAATGTGTTTCGTGCGGGAATGCTGGATGGGGTTCTTAGCTAAATTGATGGCACTTGTGTTATCACATAATATGGGTGTGCATCCAAGATTTACTCCGTAGTCCTAGAGTTGGTGCTTTATCCACGGCACTTGGGTCCCACAACTACCTGATGCTACATATTCTGCTTCAGCAGTAGATAGAGCCAACGAGTGCTGCTTCAGCAGTAGACTAGGCACCCACCCAAGTATTGGCAATAGTCACTAGTACTTTTTCGATCAAGTTTACACCCCGAATAGTCAGCATCAATATAAGAAATTAACTCAGAGCAACATGATGCTGGATACCACAGCCCTAGGTCATATGTGCTAGCAACATGTCTCAAAATTCTTTTTACAGTAGTCAAGTGAGATTCTTGGCTTGAAATCGTGCACACATGTATACACTAAACTGAATATCCGGCCTAGAGGTAGTGAGAGATAAAAGAGACCCAATCATACCTCGATATGTTTTAGGATCTACAGATTTACCATTCTCATCCGCGTCTAGAGATGTATTTGTTCCCATGGGCGTGGTTATGTGTTTGGCATCCTTCATTCCAAATCTCTTTAGGATCTCCAAGGTGTACTTAGACTAGTTTATGAAGAAACCTTCTTTCATCTGTGTGACCTGCAGTCCAAGGAAGAATTGGAGTTCTCCCATGAGGCTCATTTCAAACTCCCTTGTCATAAGTTTAGCAAATTTTTTGCACATGTTAGAATCAGTTGAGCCAAACACTATATCATCTACATATACCTGTACAATGATGATGTGACCATTCATTACTTTTGTAAAGAGTGTTTGGTAAATTTTACCTCTGATGTAGCCTCTGTCGGTTAGGAGTGCACTGAGTCTGTCATACCAGGCCCGTGGAGCCTTCTTTAATCCATATAGTGTCTTGTTCAATTTGTAAACATGGTTAGGCAAATCAACATGTTTAAAATCAAGGGGCTGTTCTACAAACACCTCCTCCTTTATCAAGCCATTCAGAAAAGCACTTTTGACATCCATTTGATGTAGCTTTATACCTAGAGAACATGCGAATGCTAACAAAATTCTGATGGCTTCTAGTCTTGCTACAGGGGCATATGATTCTTCAAAGTCAATTCCCATTTCTTTATTGTACCCCTTAGCTACCAGCCTAGCTTTATTTCTAGTGATTGTCCCATCTTTATTTAGCTTGTTCTTAAATACCTATCTAGTCCCAATGATAGGATGGTCGGTGGGTCTGGGAACCATATTCCAAACCTGTTTTCTTTCAAATTGACTAAGTTCTTTATGCATGACATTAATCCAATTTTCATCTTGCAAGGCATCTTCAATTCTTTTGGGTACAAATTGAGAAACTAATGCAATGATTTCTTCATTATGCACATCTTTATGAAATGACCTGGTCCTAGGGGGATCATGAATGTTTCCTATGATGTTTTGGACATGATGATCATTTAAGGTTCGAATGTTTGTAGAGGACTCACTGGGCAGAACTGAGTGTGTTGGGATTTCGGTCGACCGACCTGTCTCTAGCACCATGGGCTGTTGTTGGTTGCCTTCTCCCTATTCTTCTTTTTGCTCCAAAAATCTTCCATCATCATCCTCCTTTTCCCTGTCAACAACACATTTATCTAAATCATTAGATATTTCAGCAAACATAATATGTGGAGTTTCCTCCACAATTTGATTCTTCACATTAAAAGTCCTATATGCCCTTGATGTTTCAGAATACCTTAAGAATATTCCAATATCACTCTTGGCTTCAAATTTGTCCAAATCTGATTTGTTATTGTTATGCACATAGCATTTTGAGCCAAATACTTTAAAGTATGCCAAGTTGGGTTTCTTATCTTTCAGCATCTCATAAGGAGTTTTCTTAATCTTTGGCCTTACATGCTGTGTTTGCTACTTCAGCCCAGAACTTTCTTGGGAGCTTGCTTTCAATCAAGATTGTCTAGGCGATCTCCACAATTGTCCGATTGCTTCTCTCCATAATGCCATTTTGCTTCGGGGTCCTGAGAGAAGGAAAACCTATGTGTTAGACCTTCTTGATTACATAGTTCAAAAAAAGATGAATTTTTAAATTCTCCTCCATGATCAGATATGATGGTGGAAATTCTGAATTTACCTTCTTGTTTCACTTTTTTGAAGAATTTCTGAAACTCAAGAAAGGCATCATTCTTATTAGTAAGGAAGAAGATCCATGTGAAACGAGAGAAATCATCAACTAGAATATATTCATATCTTTTTCCATTAAGGCTGGAAATTCTTATTGGGCCAAATAAATCCATTTGCAGAAATTCAAAAGGTATGGAAGACAAATGCTCACTTCTAGATTTAAAGATTCTCCGAGTTTGCTTACCTAGAGAGCATGCTTCACAAACCTGGTCAACCTTTGTATAGGTTAATTTTGGTAAACCCCTAACCATTTCATGCTTAGATAGTGTATGCAGTGTACCATAGTTAACATGCCCCAATTGTCTGTGCCACAGCCATGCATCACTAGGCTGTGTGGCAGACAAACACAGATTTCCTGAAAGTGAGGTGTCAAGGTCTACCATGTAGACATTATTCACTTTGTGACCTACAAACATCACAGAGTCAGAGTTCTTCTTGGTAATTTTTCATTCATTAGCATCAAACAAAACCTTGTGGCCTTTGTCGCACGATTGGCTTATGCGGAGCAGATTGTGCTCAAGGCCTTCAATAAGCATAACTTTTTCGATGAAATTGGATGAGTTCTTACCCACTGTCCCTGTGCCAATGACTTTTCCTTTATCTTTACCTCCAAACCTCACTTGGCCTCCTTCCTTTTTGATCAGATGCCTAAACTTTTTTCCATCTCCCGTCATGTGCCGTGAGCAGCTGCTGTCCAAGTACCATCGGTTGTGATGGGCTGCTAGGCAATCCTGCATAGAAGACATTAAGCAGAAGTTTTTGGAACCCAAAAAAATTGGGTCCACAATCATAATTCAAAGCATGCAGCAAATTTTTTGGAATCCACACTTGCTTACCTTATTCTCTGGCCGGACCAGCATTGGTTATTGGTGTGTCCAAGTCGATTGCAAATATAACAAGCAGATTTCATGAAATTCATGGAATGTGAATTAAATTGAGGTCTAGATCTTGGGTTTCCAGGTGTGTTTAATTGGGTATGGAATGTTCCCAAGTTCAGCTGACTGTTAAACCCTCTTTTGATTATTGAGCCAGTTTTTCTTTTTGAAATGATCAGACGAACTGTGTCGACGCATGTTTCTGGTGCGTCGACCCTGGCGCTTAGCCAGCTCTGGCTGAGTGGGGTTGTGTCGACCTATATGGGAGATACGTCGACCTTGCTGTAGCAGGTCTTGTTTGAGCTTGTGGCCTAGCAAAGGTGCGTCGACCCTGGGGGTCAGTGTGTCGACCTGATTGAGTGGCAAGTTTCCTATGAGACGTTTGAAAATTTCCTTTCTGCCTTTTGGTATTCTGTCCTTGGGTTTGAAGGTTTTGAGTTTTGAGGGTTCTAGGCTCAGAGATGCACTGTCTTGTTGGCTCTTCAACAATTAGCTTACCCTTCCCTTTTTCAGGACAAAAAAAGATGGTTTTTAATTCAAAAGCCCTTCCTTTCTAAAATTCACTCAGGTACCTTATAGCATCTCAATTGGACTTACCCTGGGTCATTTTTTCTAGGACAGATTGCTTGTCCTTCAACTCTTTTTCAAACTTCGCATGATCCTTCTGCATTTCTTCATTGACTGCTGTAATGGCTTGATATTTTTCAAGTTTGATGTTGGGTATGTGTTCTCACATTGTTTTTGACCCTAGTTTTGATGATAACAAATATTGTGAGTTTGTGGGAGCAAAACTTTATGCATGGTTTAATGAATTCAAAACATTGTGTGTTTGGAAGAGCATGTGTTCTTAATTGCATTTGGTTGCATTCTGATGTTGAAATGTGATGGAATAATACTTCCTATTTGATTGTGTGAGTGTATGGTTTTTAAATGGAACAATACTATTTTTGGGCCGAGACAGTGAGCACGGCTTGTTACATCATCAATTGTGCCATGGTAAGACCCATACTCAAGAAAACTCTATATGAGTTGTATAAAGGTAAGAAACCTAACATTGCATATCTTAAACCTTTTGGTTCTCCATGTTTTATCTTGAATAACTGTAAAGAACATTTGGAGAAATTTGCCGCAAAGAGTAATAGAGGTATATTTCTTGGTTATTTTTTATCATCTAGAGCATATCGAGTATATAACCTACGTACTCTTGTGGTAGAGGAAAGCCCTCATGTTATCATTGATGAATACACATTAAGAATGTCTGACAAAGATCATAATTTTCTTGATATAGGGCATGAAGATGGAGAAGAAAAGGAAGACAAGTAAAATCAAGATGTGGATCAAGCAGAGTCGAGCAATAAAAATGATGAAGCTCCAACCCAAAATGAGGATTGCAACAATAATGATGAAGCTCCAACCTAAAATGAGGAGCTCCCCAAGCAATGGACGTTCCACAAGGACCATCCACAAGACAATGTCATAAGAGATGTGGAACAAGGCATAAAAAGAAGGGTTTTAATCAGAGAAGTTGAAGAATTTGATAATCTTGCATTTCTTTCTACTAGTGAGCCAAAATCTGTAAATGAAGCATTAAATGATAATTTCTGGATCTTGACTATGCAGGAGGAATTACACCAATTCCAAAGGAATGAGGTGTGGTTTCTTGTGCCTAGACCTAAGAGCCACCCGGTGATAGGAACTAAGTGGGTCTTTCGAAACAAACTTAGTGATCAAGGGGTGATGATTAGGAATAAGGCCCGGCTTGTAGCCCAAGGCTATAGTCAAGATTTAGGAATTGATTTTGATGAATCATTTGCACCCGTGACTAGGCTTGAGGCTGTTAAAATACTACTTGCCTTTGCATGCTCTAGGAACATAAAACCTTTTCAAATGGACGTTAAAAGCGTATTTTTGAATGGTGTAGTGAAAGAAGACGTCTATGTTGAGCAGCCACTGGGATTTGAAGATGAGAAGCATCCGGACCATGTATTCAAACTTGACAAAGCACTTTATGGTTTGAAACAAGCCCCCCGTGCATGGTATGAAAGGCTAAGTACTTTTCTTTCAGAAAATGGCTTTAAGAGAGGTAATATCGATCAAACTCTTTTCATTAAAAGTAACAATAAACACATGCTTATTGTTCAGGTATACGTTGATGACATTATTTTTGGAGCCACTTCTGATTCATTGAATGATGATTTTGTAAAATTGATACAGGGAGAGTTTGAGATGAGTTTGATGGGAGAATTGACATATTTTTTGGGTTTGCAGGTGAAGTAGGTAAAAGATGGCATCTTCATCAATCAAAGTAAATACACAAATGAGCTCATCAAAAAGTTCAAATTCGACAATGCAAAGCCACACAAGACGCCTATGTCAAGAACAGTGAAATTGAATAAAGATGAAGAAGATAAGTCTGTCGATAAGAAACTCTTTAGAGGAATGATTGGTTCCTTATTGTACTTGACTGCTAGTAGGCCAGATATCATGTTTAGTATTTACATGTGTGAATGATTTCAATCTGATCCTAGAAACTCACACATGTTAGCAGTCAAAAGGATTTTCAGATATTTGCTAGGAACCACGAATCTTGGTCTTTGGTTTCCACGTAGCTGCACTTTTGATTTGGTAGCTTACACGGATTCTGATTATGCTGGGTGTTTAGTGGATCGTAAGAGCACGAGCGGGTACTGTCAATTTCTTGGAGGTTACATGGTCTCATGGGCCTCTAGGAAACAAAATACTGTGGCATTGTCAACTTCCGAAGCCGAGTACATGGCGGTAGGCAGTTGTGTAGCCCAAGTACTTTGGAGCCAACAACAACTTGTTGATTTTGGTATCTCTTTGAATGACACGCCCATTCTATGTGATAATACTTCTGCAATTAATCTGTCCAAAAACCCTATTTTACACTCTCGCACAAAGCACATAGAGATTAAACATCACTTCTTGCGAGATCATGTGAGTAAGGGTCATTTTCAGCATGTGCATGTAAATACAGAAAATCAACTTGCAGACATTTTCACAAAACCCTTAACTCCTGAAAAATTCACTCAAAGAAGAAAAGAACTTGGAATTTGCGATTTAAATTAGTGATTGTACTTGCATGCTATGATTGTACATACTACATTATCCTTGCTTGTTTGCATGTATATATATATTTCTAGAAAACCATTTCTTGAAAATCTTCTATGACCTCACCTCCTTATTAAAGAAGATGCTTTGATTTTGATCATTTGTGAATCATGACATATATAAAGGAGGAGGAACTATTTCCAATTGTACATACATTTAGGGTGAGTCATAGCTATAGTATGACAAATTCATGTTCTACATACATAGCAATTACCCACACACCTTGCACAAGATGATGCATATGACTTTGCTTAATAAGGATTTCGGAACTTCTTTTTAACACTTGAAGGGGAATCAAATTTCTACATGGAAATGAAGAGTAATTGTGAGAAAAAAGCTGTCAACCCCAATCAATAAGTGGAATGTGGAACTGAGTAGCCGGGAATCCCCACTGAAATAAATGAGGAAACTCGCGTCGAAAAGTGAAGCTAAAATCCACAAGATTCAAAATTGTGATGAATCTTAGTAGTCAGGAGACCCCATTGAGACACATGAGGTGACTCGCGACGAATGGTGAAATCTAATTAAAAAAAATAAAAAATGAATAATAAAGGGGTTGTGCGAAGCTACCAAAAGTCGAGATCTAATTGAATTGTAGAAAGGAAATAACCCTCTAGTGTTCTCTAGAAATTCTGTCAATATCCATATATTTCTGAAGTTCATTGCTCATTTTCACATATTTCATTCGGGTATTATTGTGATGTTTGTATAGCTTGAATTTGTTCTTATCATGGCTTATGCGGTGATTCTAACATATGCATGCACTACCTCTTTTGATTATGCCTCATGCTCTACACTATGACTTGAATCAAATACTCTTTTCGTATCCTTCTATCCCATTGAGGGGGAGATATACATATGTACATGCATGCTTATCTCTCATGCTTGCTTGCTTGCGTGCATGAGTATCCCGTTTCATTGATATGGTTGGTTTTCATGCAAAATGCTCCAGCTCTTGTGTTCCCCATTTTTGATCATGCCAAAGGGGGAGAAAAATGTTTAGATTATCACAATATTTTGTCATCATCAAAAAGGGGGATATTGTTGGGTATGTGTTCTCACATTATTTTTGATCCCTAGTTTTGATGATAACAAATATTGTGAGTTTGTGGAGCAAAACTTTATGTGTGGTTTAATGAATTCAAAACATTGTGTGTTTGGAAGAGCATGTGTTCTTAATGGCATTTGGTTGCATTCTGATGTTGAAATGTGATGGAATAATACTTCTTATTTGATTGTGTGAGTGTGTGGTTTTTAAATGGAACAATCATGTTTTTCATATTTTTGGAAGGACTTAAAATGATCAACAAAGATGCTCACTCATGTGCAAATGAATATCCCTCATTTGAGGCTTTTCTTGTGTTGAGCATATGGTAGGTTCAAGAATGTCATTTGCACAATTAAAGCCTGCATGATCTTGTATTTGTCAAACACTTCTGTTGGTTGAGAATGGAAGTCAAAATCTTGGTGAAGTGTGCTTATTGTAGTTTATTTGGATGAACAAGCTCAAAATGTCAAATTTGATGCTTAAATGTTGATTATGAACTAACCGCTTGTTTCATCATGTGTTTCAGGTCAAAAAAATCATGGTTGATCATCATGGGGTTATGGTAATATTTAAAAATTTATTTCCCCATGATTTCATGTTGATTTAATGGTATTTTCTAACCCCCACTAGCATGGGTCGAACCCCAGTGTTTCTGGACCTGACCGAAGGCTAAAAATGCAGTCAGTCTGCATGGGTCGACCGATGGGGTCGACCCACAGCCATGGGTCGACCCATGGGGTCGACCCCTGGAAACTGAGTTTCCATTTCTTATCTGCCCGCCCTCTGGTTGTCCAAGGGTCGACCCATTCCGGCATGGGATTTGCGAATCCGATTGTAACCATTTCGAAACCTCTCCAAACTTTACCAAAACACCCCCCAATGGTTCCTAACCTTAAATGGATGTTTCTAACACACTTTGGGAGGGGTATTTTAGTCTTTGGGTTAGTCCTCTATATATGCTAATGTGAGATTCGAATTTGGGGATGGTAAACCCTAATGTGCTTTGTTTTTCATCTTGTAGGAGAAGAAAGGGAAAAAGGAGTGGAGCTGAGCAAAGATCCATGGTTTTGATCTACTTCCACTCATTTCTGGAGATCGTGGCTGAAGAAAGAAAGGAGCGGAACGAGAAGGGGAACACGGGGACGTTCTCATCGTCGACATCTGGCAACCCTCCGACTTGAGGCTTGGAGAAGACCTTCTACAACCCTTTCCTACTCTTGGGCATTCACTTCTACATCTTGTTTGGATTTGTTTGAGTCATTTTCCTTTGGTTCACAAGCATGTATTGAACATATCCTTCATTTTTTCTGAACTCCGACGTTGTGTGTGTGTTGAACCATCGGTGAACGGTAGTCTTTTATGGTGCTGCGGTGTTACAGCTCGTGTTTGTGGCTAGATCCTTCGTGGATAGTGTAGGAGACGTCGTGTCCGTGTCTCTTGGAGCGGAAGCTCCGTGTGCTTCATTTGAAGCGAGTTGATCCTCACCGTTTTAGTGAGGGGTGGATGTAGGGAGCCCGTCGTGGTCTCGAACCACCTAAAAATCTGTCTCGTACTGTGGTTTGCTTGTTTACATCATTTTTGTTGATCGTGTGAGAACGGTAAGCTTGAGAGAATTAATTTCTTCATAGCTTATATTTCGTCCAATCATCATTTATGTTGGTAGTTATTTAATTTGCTGCGTTAAATTTGAAAAATTACCATCGTGCTTGGCGGGGACAATTCAACCCCCCCTTCTTGTCCATACGAGAACCTTTGGGACAACAGTTGAGATTATTTTCTTTTTCAAGTTGCTGACATTTCAGTTTGGCTTTTTCAAGTTGTTTCTCAAGATTTCCATTTTCCACTTTCAGATCTTCAAAGTCTGGGCTGTCAGATTCACATTCCTTAATCTTTCTTGCCAGTCTCTCATTTTCAGCTTTTAAGATTTCCAGATCCCGATTAACAGGATTATCATGAGCTAAAGCATTGGCTTTCTTTTTCAAATGTTTGTTCTCCTTTTATACATCTCATACTTCTCAAACAAGTGATCATATGCATCTTCCCATTCCTCCACTGAAAAATTTTCAAATGGATTGCTTACCTGGTCTTCTTCTGCCATTAAATAGAGATCATCCTCATCGTCCAATGCAAAGGAGCTTTCATCTTCCACCTCGTCGTCGCTCCAAGTGCAAACCATTGCCTTGGACTTCTTTCCTTTGACTTTGGCCATCTTGTTTAACATCTCTAGGCATTCAGCTTGCATATGCCCTGGTTTCCTGCATTGGTGGCAAATGATCTTTTCAGAAGTTTTGATTTGTGCAAATTTAGGATTGGAGACTTTCCTTACCTGACCCGTCCTCTTTTTCTTCTGAAATTTACCTCTATTCCTTAGGAACTTATTAAACTATGTAGTGAGTAGGGCATGGTCAGCTAAGGTTGACTCTGGAATGTCATCTTCAATCATCCTCATCAGAACCGACTGTGCTCTCAGCAACTTTGAGAGCCACATTCCTCTTTTGCTTTCTATCCTCCTCACTTCTCTTTAGGTTAAGCTCATATGTCATGAGCGACCCTATCAAACTATCAACTGTCATTACAGACAGGTCCTTTGAATCCTCAATAACAGTGGCCTTAGTGTGCCATGCTTGGGTGAGAGATCTAAGGATCTTCCTAACCAAATCACTGTCAGTGTATTCTTTTCCAAGCAGTTTTAAAGAGTTTGTTAATTGAGATAACCTTGCATACATCTCAGAGATAGATTCATCGTGTTTCATCCTGAACAATTCATATTCAAAAATTAACATGTTGGCCATGGTGGCCCTAACTTCAGATGTCCCCTCATAGATTAGCTTAAGCCTATCCCACATTTCTTTTACAGATTTGCAAGTGGATACTCTTGAGTACTCTGTGGGGTGGATAGCGCACTGCATGATGTTCATGGCGCTCCAATTGGTTGTGGATTTCTTAACCTGGTCCGGCGTCCAGGTGTCATCTACTTCTGGTAAAATAAAAGGCCTCACAACACGCCACATCAAGTGATCCTGGGCATGCAAAAAAACTTCCATTCGGTTCTTCTAATATAGATAATTTGTTCTATCGAAAAATGGAGGTCGATTGATGGCATGGCCCTCAGCTATGTAGCTGCGAGCGATGTTCCCATCGGATCTTCCTTATTCGTTGGACCACATCTCTAGGGAACCTGCTCTGATACCAACTGTTGGATGGTGTGAGGGGGGGGGGTGAATAGATCCGGCACCTAATTTTTGAATGCAATGCAAAACCAGCAAGAAACAACCAGGCAGTGTAACAAAGTTTCAAACCTGGTTCTACTCTAGTGCAGGAAATCATAAAGACACAATACTGTGAGGAAGCTTAATCAAGACAAAGCACCAATGAAGGAGACAGAAGAAATGGAGTGCACCCAAACAAATCACAACACTAGAGATTTTTAAGGTGGTTCGGATGCTACCTAGCACGCGTACGTCCACCTCCCACCAACTCAGTAAGGCTACTTGTTGACAAATAGCTTGAAACACCACTGATACACTGCTTACATCGCTGATACACAGCTTAACCGCTGACTAACAGCTTGACACCGCTGATTCACAACTTCACAACGGGGATGACACCACACACACAAAGAAGTAGAAGTAAAAAGGAAAGCTCAAAACAAAAACACAAACTCAAAGAAGGATAGAAAACTACTACTGCAGAATATAAGGCTCAGTTAGAGCAATAATAAGAATCACTCTTCCAGAGATATCGTGGCTACCCAATGATGACAAGGACAGTTAACTGCCCTAGGAATCTTTTCCACACCTTAAAAGCTGTGTTTTCAGAGGTTTACAGTTGCTATTTTTGGTTGCTGGATGGTCTTCAAAAAGTACAGTTCAGATAGAATAAATTAGAGGGACCTTGAGTGCGTCGACGCAGCATCACCCTTGCATCTACGTGGCTGTTGAAAATGAGCCTTTAAACGGCTTCTGGAAGACCCCCTTACGTCGACGCCCTGAAGAAGTAGGGTCGATGCATCCTACGCTTTTAGGATGTCAGCCTAATGCTGAAGCTCCTGAGGTCGACGCATCACAATGCATGCGTCAATGCAGCTATGAAGACTTGCTTGAAGGATTACTGGAGGTTCTTGTGGAGTCGATGCCACTTTCAGGGTGCGTCGACGCATCTGTTTAGAGATGCATTTGCAACGCTCTCTAGATGAGCCTTGCGTCGATGTCCTGAGTCTATGCCGCCTTTAAGCTTTGTTAGACTTTTTCACACCAAGCCAATTAAAAGATGTTGTATGAGATTCTAAATTAATTGGCCAATGACTTATAGTGAGACATCATCAAAACATCATTTATACAATATGTTTTTGGCCCAAGGCAAGGTCAGGCCATAGCCATGATGGCGATGGTCCCCAAGGTCCAAACCTGGCTTGTAGGGGCGTCATTGATATTCCCTTGTCTAGGGCCTAGGGGAAGTGAGGTCTCCCGAACGAATACCGTTGTCTACTCTTTGAAAGTTATTACCCTTTTTTATCATTATTTTGTTATTATTATTTACTATTTTCTTTATTATTGTATTTTTTGTCATTATTTCATCATTAGTATTATTATCTTTTTTGGTGATGAGTCAGGTCCCATTGGTTAGCCAAGTGCACTAAACCACAGAGAAGTGAAAGGGTTGGAGCAAAGAGTAAGTCAACTTGCTCAGGGAGCAAGTCGACTTGCTCCCCTGTTCCAGAGAGAAGAAAGCCTGGGCCAAAGGGGAAAGTCGACTTACTCCCCTGGTCTAGAAAGGAGGACGGGCTGGGCCAAAGGGGGCAAGTCGACTCAGGAGCAGGCTGAGTCGACTTGGGCTTCCTCTTCTCACCCTCTTTTTTTTTATTTTGCTTGGTTCGACCTTAGTCTTTCATTCATTTTTTAATAATTATTTTTATTTTGTTTTCTTCATCTTTTCATTTCTTATTATTATCCCCCTTTTTATGCACAAGGCCCACGAGGGGCAAAACGGACCCTTCAGGCCAAAATTAGTCAACCCAAGCAAGATGGGCCGACCCAGGCTAAGGCTGGGTCGACTCATCCTAAGGCTTAGCCAACCTAGAGAAGGGGCTGCATCAACGCACTGCGAAATGGCGACGACGCAGGGTGCTAGGCTTGTCAACCCCGTGCAAGGCTGGGTCGACCCAATGCGTTGGGCATGTCGACGCAGTGTAAGGCCGCCCCAACCCAACACGCTGGGTGCATCTACTCAAGGCACATGTTGCGTCGACCCATCCTGAGCAGACCGTCTGAACTTGGCATTTCTTCATTTTTTTTCCTTTATCTTTTGCATTCAAGTTATGGCTTAGCATATTTGATTAGGGGCTGGCAGCCTTCGCTTTTCTTCTTTCATTTTGTGTTCCTTTTTGTTTCTTTTTTTTATTTTTGAATTCGTGCATTGCTGGCTTGTGGAGGAGAGCATGCAACCTTAGACTTTGTTGGAAATGACTTTGCAAGCTATTTAAACATGGTATGCAAGGGCTTCATCATATGCTCATGATGGATGATTCCCAGTACACGGCAGAGTATTCACTCACGCATAATGACGGCTTCTTGCTGGACATAATCCGACTGTCCACGAGTTACCGTTTTATATACTAGGGAATCATGGCATGCAGGCACTCATGAAATGCAATATGCACGAGATTTTTTTGTTTATATTCATAATGGATGCAAGACCCAATGTGCATGACAAGGATATGCATGGTATGCTCAGATTTTTGCAAGTGTAGGAAGCTTCTGTTTGTTCTTCTTTTGGGAAACCAGTAGAGAGTTCTATGCAATCTCTTAACATGTGCATGATATGCTCAGATTTTCAACAAATGCGGGAAGTTTCCTTTATTTCTATTCATGGGAAACCAGCATATATCTTTATACAAGTTTTGATGCATGTATGATGTTTTGATTTTTTTATAGGGTGTGTGCAGTTCTGGACAGTAGGCTGGGCTAGTAGGGGTCGACCCCTGTACATCCCCATGCACAGAATGCTCCAACCTTGTTTCTTGTCTATTTTCTTTTGATTTGTTCTTATTTTTGTGTTTTTGTTATGTCCATTATTGCATTCAACAATCCTTGGCATGGCTCACTGCTGCAATCTTTCTTGGTTCGTTCATCACTTTTCTTTTCTTTTTATAGTTAGAATTATTCAGTCATTCATTTCCTTTGTTTATTAGATGTATCCCTGACGAGATTTTGGCAGCATCTCCCACAGACCCAGAATGTTTGGGGGGGTGTAAAGAGGGTCTTCGTCCACGGAGAGTCCGAGACGGTCCCGTAGGTACATGGTAAGCCGAAAGTGGCGACTCTATGACCTGAATTGGGCGCGGAAACCCCGAGGACTAACCTACGAGAGGCTCCAATGACCCATGGGCTGCCATAGTCTCAATTCTGAGACATGGACTTAAAATGTTACCAATCACATGGCTGTTGATATTCACCCTTTCAAAGGGGGTCCTCCGGGTACCATGCCAAGAGGAAGCATGCCCTCGAGGACCCAGGAGTGACCGAATAATCCGAACCTCGAGAAATAGGCACAGAGTTAAATGGAGGGGAGTGTGAGTTCGGGCAGATCTGGGAATATGCCGTAGCCCTTGCAACCCATGGATGTGAGTGAGAGGGTAGACGGCAAGTTCCACAAGATATCTACACTGGGCAGAAAGAGCATGCATATCAAATACACAGAAAGCATACATGTCAGATGCACAGAGGGGATCTACGCCGAGGCATAAAACTTGTACCCATCCGGGGCACTGGGGGAAAGGGGGCTATGAGATTAATATTGCCCGTGAGGGACGTTGGTCCATCATGCAGGCTGGGATGCCACGTTGAAACAGATCTTACCAATGGGAGAGCAGAATGAGGTCCGAGTAGGGATCCTCATATGGTTGCTCATGAGGACTAGGACTCAGGATCCAATCCATTGTAACTAGATAGACCCTAAGCCTGGGCCTTTCCTGGTAGGGCATTCTTCTTTCTCCCTAGATCACCAAACTTTGGTGAGAAGAGAAGGAAAGAAGAGCAGCAAATCAAAACGAGATTGTGGGGAACGGGATTAGCGATTTGCCATCGAAAATGGACACATTTCATTCAAGAACATAATCACTACTTTCATTCATTTCTTGAACAAAGAGATACATCAACCCGAGGCCAATACGTCTAGGAGATGCTAAAAAGAAAGAAAGTGAAGAGATACATCGAAGAAAAGAAGAAGCAGAGAGGGGGGAGGGAAGGGGCATTGACTCCTTGCTCCCCCCCAAGACATCACCTCTCCTCTTTCTCCCTCACTCTCTTCTTCTTCACGCTCTGGTGGTCTCTTCTGGCCGGCCGCAGCTCCCTCTTCGGAGTGGAGTATTTGAACGCCCAACAGCCTGTTCTCCTCTTGGACATGCGATCCTCTTTTATTTCCCCTCTCCTCCTTCTCTATACTCCTCCCGTCTCGATGCCCTAGAGACCTGTACCTAGGGGGAGCAGAGGCTGGTGGGGCTTGTCCTCCTTGGATTGGCAGGCGCTGGTTGATGGTGATGTTCCTGCCGTTGGTCGGCGGCCCTCTCAAGAGCTTGCTGTTTATAGGAACCTGAGGCGACCGGCCAATGCCAGGCGCCTTGCTGGATAAGGGAAGATCCCGCCGACCATGCTTGTAAGCTGCCGTTCGAATTCAGGTGCAGGAGTTGCCATTTTGGGCACCTGAGACCTTGCACCATTAAATGCTCGTAGGGGCCTACCGTTCATGCTTTTGATGCCGGTTAAGGGGAGGATCCCTGCCGTTTAAAAGGTGAAGAGGGCCGCCGGATAGGGGTTGCCACCGGATGGGCGGGGGGTTTATCCCATTTCCCTTCTTTTCCTTCTTCTTTTTCCCGTTGGATGGGGGACTTTAGCCCAGGTGGGGGTGATTGTCGCCGGATGGGTTGCCTTTGGACGGGTTGCCGCCGGATGGTTTGCCCCAGGATGGGTTGCCACCGCATGAGGCTTCAGAGAGCCACCGGATGGGAGTGACGCCAGATGTGAGTGCCGTCAGATCACTTATTTTCCTTCTTCTCTTTCCCTACCGTATGGGGGCGGCGCCGGATGAGAGTGGTGTCGGATCACTCCCCCCCTCATTTCTTTTCTTATTTTTCTTGTATTTTTTTTTCTTCTACAGTCAGTTCACTTCTTCTCTCTCCTCTCTTTCCCCCCCCGATGGGGGTGGCACGGGATGAGAGTGGCGCCGGATCACTCCCCCCCTTATTTCTTTTATTATTTTTTCTTTCTCCCTTTATGTGTGCATCTTCATGTGTGCGTTGATGCACTAAGCGAGTTGCGTCAACGCACCCTGATCGCCTTAGAAGGCAGCTCGCGTCTTCGTTCATCGACACGACTTGTGAGGTGCGTCGATGCAGCTTGTGAGGCGTGTCGACATAGCCATTGATCAGGAACCTTTTCAGTTCGAATGGCCTTGAAGGCCGTGCTACTTAGTTGACATACCAGTATGAGCGTGTCGACACACTCTTCTTTTCTTCTTCTATTGCCCTTGTTCGGCTCGTCAAGGCTTGCCATTCTTGATGGCGAATTTCAGGTGTCAACAGCAGGTCATTCCTGTCTGAAATCTATCATCATGCATGAGAATATGCCTCCGCCTAGTACCATGAGTCAAAAGTATACTCAGATTATAGGCTGCATACCCCATTGTTAAAAGTTCATTCAAAAGTTTATGCATACATTTAGGAGGAGTGCAAATGCTAAATGTCTACATTAGTTGCATGTCTTACTGTTGCCTAATAACTGCAAAATGTGATTTTGTCATATAATGAATTATATTTGATGCATGAGGGTCAACGCATTGTTCAGATCGTGTTGACACACCAGTTCATTAGATCAAAATCTAGCTTTATGTCAAACCAACTTATGTCGACGCACTGAGAATTCTAAGTCGACACACCTGTATGAAATTTGATATCATTAGTTCTCTGATGTTTATGTGATCTTTAATGGGCTGATTGCACTCTTATCTGCTCAAATTTGTCTGGAATGCCTAATCATTTGCACTTCATTCTCATTACATGATTCTATGTTTCTAAAATTGCTTTAAGCTCAAACTCTCACCTTGTGCAAATTTTGTCTTCAAATTCCTGCATTTGCTGAGGGGGGGGGGTTTACATTTTCTCAGGGGGAGAGTTTGTTATCTGTCAACCGCTTTTTAATGCTCATACCCCATGAGATTTGATTTCTTTGGAACTCCCATATATTTGATCTCTGTTTCAATGCTTGTGAACACTCTTGATACATTCTCTACTTGCTATAAGTTTGGCTGCTTCTGTCTAAATTCTTTGAATTGGCTTGAGTTCAGAAGGATTCCAATCTGACTACTAAGTTCATAAATCTGAGTGAACTTTAGGTAGGAATCTTCTATTATGCAGCTCTATGATTGCCCAGGAAATAATCTATTGGTTTAAGCTTAATGAATTCTCGAGTTTAAAGATAATTGTCTTGAAAATAACTGTTATCAGATCTAATAGCTACCTCAACCATTCTTGACATGTTGAGTTTTGCTATAACCTTCTTAAATCTAAAAGTGATTTTTTTAAAAAAAATACAAAGGCAACTTTGGTTGAGAAACTCAAATTCAGTATTGTTTTTAAACATTACAATAATCTGATAATCCCCAGGGTAATATTTGTCAAAGCAATGACAATGGTCCACTAAGAAACCATGTCTCTTTACCTCTGAAGTTAAGTGGATTGTGTCATGAAGTGCCAAAGTCAACTCTGCTTAAAATTTTTGAAGAATACAAAAGGCAAAGCAATGGCATGATAACATTGAGAAACATTAGTCACTTATCAATGAAATGAGATGAACAATGTCATAAAGTGACATGCTACCTCTGTTCTAAGTAAAGCAATATGGTTAGTCACACTGAGTAACTGGGGATGCTGGCGTCTGATCAACATGCATCCTTATGTCAAAAGGTGTGTGCTACACTTGACTGCTCTTTAGTAATTGATGAGCAAAAGAAACATCAGAATATGGTAGCAGTAAAAGTGAAAAGATTATTGAATCCTGGGACTAAAATCAGAAATATCATAAAATGATTAACCTCAATACTAATTTTAGTCACTCCGAAAGGGGTCAATGGAAATGAATGAGTAATATAAAGGGAGGTTAAACATGATTCTAATATGTTATATTGGTTCATTTCTATTAAGTCTGAATGCAAAAAAATTTCAAAGATTTTAATTGATAAACTCAGAGTTTATTAAACATAAACCAATCAAGTAAATAAGGGCTATATATCTTCTGGTAGCTCTATAATAGAAGACTGTGAAAATCTGTAAACTCTGATTTATGAGATTTGTATCAGACTGTGAATTTTTCTATCTTCATCTTTCTTGGAAATCTCTTGACTGCAATAATTCTTCCAACACTTTATTCTTGCTCAACTCTCTTCAACAATTAGCATCAAGACATATCTTGATTGAAATCTGTTTGCTGCTTGAATTCTTGCTATAGTCTCTTCCTTTTAAGCTGTCTGGCAGAATCATCAATTGTTATCAATTTCATCTCCTAGTTGTCAAACCATACTCATTTTGCCTCATCTGCGAGCATATCCTCTATATTCATTAATATCATGATGGTCTGAAAATATGTCTCTCTTTATTCATAGACTATGTGCTATCATTCATGTCACTTCAACACTACTGTTTTTGATGTGTCCTTATTATTACTGCTATTTTTTATGCTGTCTATTGCAATCTAAAAAGAATTCATCGTCTGTCTGAACCATTAAATTTAATCTCTTATGATTTCATATGCTCATCTCTTATAATATCTTTTTGCTGATGGCAAAAGGGGAGATATTTTGATGAGCCATTTTTTAAAAAGGGAGATGTTGTGCTTAAAGATGTTTAAAGATGTGGTTAATGTTCTCATATAATGACTCATAGTTGCCATCATCAAAAAGAGGGAGAATGTTATATCTCTGGTTTTGATGATGTCTAACTATGAATCATTAATGAGTCTAAAATGGTTTTGATGATGTCAACAAAGACAGGTTGCATTTCAGGAATTATGGCAGCTAAGCATGTTAGCTTCAGGCCATTCAGTAGAGACCATGATAGCTGCAAAGCTATATGAAGAGGCCATCAATCATCAAGCCATCATATGCAAGAAACAACCAGAATTAGCATTCAGCAACCAAGCCACAAGGCTCTGCCAAGTGAGAGAAACCCTTGGAGTCGACCCTCTTCAGTATGGCTTCTGGTTCTACAGATAATGCAAAGGTGTTGAGCATTCAAGTGGCAGCAGCAACAGCTAATAGCAGATGTTAAGTACAAGCCAGCAAAGGCCAGCTGGTCAAGTGAAGATGTCTTATTTGAAGAACAAGTTCAAGCCAACGGCTTATGCAGTTCAGCAGTTCAGAAGAGCACAACAGAAGTTCAGCAGAAGTTCAGTCCACTATAAGTCTAGTCCAGCATAAGTTCAGTCCAGTAGAAGTTCAGATCAATAGAGTTCAGATCAAATAAAGCAAAGGCTAGCACAAGAAGAGTCTACGTCGACTTGGTCAGCAAACCAAGTCGACATATATTCAGGTTCTCAGATAGTTGAAGCAAAGCTTGTTGAAATGCAAAAGTTTATTGAAGACTTTCAAGTATGAGAAGCTTAAGATGTTAAATTATGTGAAAATAAACTTTAATGATATCAGCAAGGGTAATTGGATATGCCTTGGAAATATTGGAGTCTAGTTCCAAAGACTGCATATCAGTTCATCATCAACAGCAGTGAATGGAAATGAGGAGTCTGAGTCGACGCTGCAGAGTCATGGAGTCGACGCATCAGAAGAAATGGAGAGAAACCAGAGGATCAATGGGAAGAGTTGTGTCGACGCAACAGCTTATGGCGTTGACACACTTTGATTAACAATGCTAAAACCTTTCAAGAGAATGGGAATTACGTCGACGCAATGGGTCTACTGCGGCGACACAACAGAAGGCATATCAGAAACTTGGATTCCTGTGAATGATCAAAGATCAAGTCGACTTGGCCTCAATTCCATGTCGACTCGCACTAAGCCAGAAGCGTGAAACTGGCAAATGATCAAAGCACAAGTCGACTCAAGATATTCACCAAGTCGACTTGCAACCTCCTAGAAACTAAAAACTTACAGCAATTGAACTAAAGTCTTGATACAAAGTAAAGGAGTCGACTCTAAGAGTCGACCCCTTCCGTGATGAGATTCCAGGTGGGTAGCACGTAACCCACTTAAGTAAGTCACGTGGATTCGAGTTCCAAACATTGGTTATTGGTTTTAATACATGGTACCTCGGATCTAGAGCCTTATAAGGTCTGAATGATCAAGATTACTTCTTCCAGTGATGAGGATTCAGATTTAATTCTATCCCTATAAATATATCGCGATGGTCTTCATGTGAAGGTCGGCCGAGTAGAAGTTCTCAAAGTGGAAATCAGGTTAGCTCATCTCAGAAAAAGAAAGAGTATAGATAAGAAAAGGAAGAAGTGTTTGAGAAGAAAAGAACGAGAGTGAACAGAGAGAGAGAGATTTGCGAGCAGTCTGAAGAGATCAAGAGAGAGGAAGAAGGAGAAAAAATAGAGTATCGGATTTCCAGTTAAAGAGCTTCATCAGAAGCTACATTGATTTGCCTTCAGCTCATATTTCACTAGTTTTGTGTCTTACACTTCTATTGTATTTTTTCTTTTCTTTTTACTTCGATTTAGTTCAGTTTCTACCTAACCGTGCTTGGAAGCACGGTAGAAGTTTGTGCATAGAACCCCACTGTGCGTGTGTTGTTCTGGGTGACCAGAACATTGAAGAGTGTTCTCATTGTGTGCTACTATTAGCAATGTTTCTTGTCACGCCCCGAGCGTGGAAGGAACCCGGAGATGTGTGACGAGTTATATCATTCATGTCAATCAGAGCGTAAGTGTATTCGACACTCATAGATAGAGCGCGCACAAGTAATGATAACCAAGTCCTTTATTAATCATAAACCTTCAAGTTCTTCTATTACAACTCATGATAAAAGAACTAAGAACTCAATAAAATAAAAGTACAATGGATAACTCAATAAAATAGAAAAGACAGGACTAGATAACGCTTGACGGTTGGAATGGCTCTAAACTCTTCACTCTTGTTCATCCCCATCTGAATGAGTCTCGTTATCGGAATTACATGAAAAATAGGGGAAAACATTAGGTGAGCGAACGCTCAGTAGGAATTATATCTCAAGTGCTAACTTGTTTTAAGTAAATTACATGTTGCATGGATGCAAGTAAAGCTATACATGTCCACGTGAAACGACAATGGACAGAGTGTATACCAAGAGATAACTTAGAATGAACTAGCAAGATATCCAAGATTTCATATAATTATATCAAGATAGGCAAGCATGTACGTTTATCAAGTCATGTCAAGAATTGGCTATCATGTTATCAAGTAAGCAAGTAAATACCCTTTTCGGGCCACGCATGTCACGTCATGTCAAGTCAAGTACAAGTACAAGAGTTTGTGGAAATGTCCAATCAAGCAAGTCATGCACTTCGGTGCAATGCCACAACGTGATCAATAATAGCTCCCATGGGCACAAGTACTTTCTGGTGCTCATCCTAGGACCAGATCGGGCCCTTATATGTGCCAACATTGAGTCATGTATTTCGACATCCACTTTAGTTATAGCCAATATAGAATTTCAACGGAATGAACCTTGGAAGGAATATAAGGTAGATCATGTGGAATAGAATCACAAGGACAGAACTTTTGAGTAAGGACATACTACGGTCAAGTCAATACAATCACGATACTCATCGAAACTAGGTGGATTTGACTCCCTAGTGGGTGCCAAGTGAACAATAATAAGCACTCATATTCACATGATTGCTCGTCCTTTGTACATGATAGGTAGAAAGAATTGGTGTCTTCATAGAGGCACATAATCCAAGATTGATAGCAATGGTATGGTTTCCCCATTCCATTAGCTCAAGAATTATTCTCACGGTGGCTAAATAGCATACCATGAGAGCCGGTATACCATGTTTCTTTAGAGGGACATAGCAATCAAAAGTATCATGGGTTTTAGTGGTACAACCTGCTCAATCGGCCTTGAGGGAATCCAAGGCTACGAGGAGTCTTACGGAGGTCCTAATGACTAACTTACCAGTCCGAAAGAATGTAATGTGCAACAGAGGGCTCGTATGTCACCAAGAGTTGAGGGGTAATCTATTAAACATCGTGAAACGTGAGACTATACTCACGGAATGGAATATAGTGCCTATATACATAACCCGCTGTAAAGGGTTACAGAACACCACGGAAATCAGAAATCAGGTAATTAGCGCCTGGGGTCCAGTCTTCATTTCATGAAATAGCGCCCTGGGCAGGGTCGCTAGTTCATTATATAACGATTGTTCATTTAGTCGTTGTATCTAGGTTCTAAATATATTAAGATATGTATATCAAATTCCAGAATCTAAGTGAATGGTGCCCTGGCTGTTGCCACATTTCAGTTGAATAGCACCCTAGCTGATGCAGGACAGACACGCGACCTGGGACTCTAGCTCGCGATCGTCCCTATGCGAGGGAAACGCTGGACCGTGCGCGGTTAAGAAACCGACAGTGAGTCTCGGGTATCGACTTTTCCAGGTGTACTTGGATTGAGTCACGGAACGGGTCACACTCACTCTCTCACAGCGGTGATACAATTGATATAACAAGCTAGTAACCTATCACTCATGCAGCGGCATTCAAAAATATACGAGTAAAGAAAATGCGATAAGAGAGAGGGGGCGAGTTTCCCTCCACGCTCCGGGCGATGGGAAGGCGATCCCGACCAAGTACGGTAACTACCGGTTAACAATAATTATATAATAATTACAGCAATGAAATTCACGGCCCACTCCACGTAGGGAGGTAAAGGGCTACAAGTAGGGCCCGGGAGGACTGATCTTGGGTTGACGGGCATCGTTTTGATGTAGCTTCGGCGGCACGCCTACTCACGAACGTGGGCCCCACGTGCTGGTCGGCGGGTCCGAGTGGGCCCGGAGTTTTACTACTGTGACATTGGCTCTTGGAGAGGCGCTCCCTGGGACGGCGGCACGCTGGTTCACCTTGCAGAAGGCGAGTCGGCTCCGGTCTTCACTTGTTGACCTTGCTGCCCACGGATCTGAAGTCTATTTTTACAGCGCGTGACCCTGCGAGAACTGCTGCTGCGATCAATCCTGATGTCGGATCGATGCGAAATTGGTGCCGTTGGATAGCTGACTTGAAGTACTTAGATCTATGGCCAGAGAAAGAATTTTGACTATCCCGAATCTGGCCTTGGTTGAATTTACAAGTTGCTGACTGACAGACTCAGAAAACTCAGGACAGAAATAGATTTTCCCTAGAACAGATGTTGACCGTTGCTTCAACCTCAGATATAGAAGTTGACCTATTCATGAAAGTTGGAGAGGAATAAGTGAGGAAGATAGGGATATTTTTTGTTAAATTTCTAGAGGAGGTTAGGTTGGGGAAACAGATTTTATGACACTGGTGGGTTGGATCTGGACTGCATAGGACAAATTGAAAGTTGACTGAGTTTTAATTTTTTAGAAGTGAAAAAGAGCTTCTAAATTCGAGCAAAAATTATGGGAGATGGTTTTGGATGGGCAGAACACCCAGTCCAAATTTGGACTCAATCAGAAAAGGGGAAGAGGATCAAACAAGGGAAACACAGGGTTGCTGTGACATAGTGACATAAAATAGAAAGCTGGCAGATCTCGGGGGCTGTGGAGCACGAAATTGGAAAAATAGAAAACGAAGGGTATAAATTGGGAAACTTTTTTTGGGAGAGGGTATTGGCGTGGTGAACCTACCCTCAAAATTTGGGCTCCATCAGATTACGGAGCTGGGAGCTAAAATTCGAGCAAGGAGGCTTTGTCCTGATTTGGGCAGAACTCTGGCGATTGTGGCGCGACGCGATGGCGGCACGATGGTGGCGGCGGCAGCGGCAGAAGTAGAACTCAGAGGGGCTGAGGAAAGGATAGAAGGGCTTCACATCCTAGAGAAGGCAGAAATCCATCTGCAAGGGGGGAGGAGAGAGGAGAGAGGGACGCACCCTTCTTAGCCCTTGGGCAATTCATAAATTTTTCTATCATTAATTCAACTAAAATGGGAATTACATGGTATTTGTAAGAAATGTAAAATGACCCTAACTAACCTCAGATCTAGGATTAGGGGGGGTATTCAAGGTATATCACATTAATACCACATGTGGTCAAAATAAAATAAAAAAATTAAACTAATCCTAGTGGAAGGGGGCGCCCCCTTGACCATTGGATTCCAACATGGACTTTTTTGTCCACCTTATCCCCTTGAATGGTCAATCATCTAGAAGCCCACCTTGGAACTTTGACCAGCCCCACATGGGACCATAAGGTTTAGGTGGACTAATAGGGAAGGATACGGGGGCCCCTTGCTGGTCCTACTGGACTTTTACACAAATACCCAAAGATCCTTAGGGAATGACAAATTGGCTTATAAAGCCTTACAATTGCATACATGTTTCTCCAAGGATATAAATGCAAACTAAAAGGACTCAAATGTAAAATAAAAGTTAGTGGCCTTGCTCTGATGTCCCCATCAATTCTCCCCGGGTGGGAAGAACTCGACCTCGTTGAGTAAGGTGTGCGGATGCTCGTGACACCGGCGGATCCGTCATCGTATTAGGAAGCGCGGAGTACGCTCCACTCCAAGTATTCGACACCTGCTCATGCCGTATAGATTTGATATGCTCACGCTGCTGAGGAATGAGACTAGAGGTGGACACTCCGGGGTGGGGTCACTCTCAAAGGAGGGAAGGCGGCTCGAAGACTCACTAGGAATCACCGCTGGGTCCCTATATGTGACAAGATCCGAGATAAAGAATGGTCGAGCCGATCCCAAAAACCGACAAGTCTTGCACTCGAAAGGGACTGACAACGCGAGCGTACAAAGACCTACTCGACTCGATGTATGCAGACTCACTATGCACTCATAATATGCTGGACACATGCATGGACAGACACACAAGACCCTAGACACACCTTCTGTTAGTCCGACCCATACATATGCAATGGCGGACCAGGACACCCGAATGTGTGCCATGCATGCATCTGACATAACCGGAGGTTGATGTCATGGGGATCTCCTAGACATCCTGCGATGCACCAATCATGGACAATGGGCTTGGATGTGGGAAGGCCAGGAGAATCGAATTCACCTTCTTCCTTACCCCGATGAATGGGCTCCGTGCAGAGTATAGGTGGACTAGCCTGTGGGGTAAGCGTGTTATAGGTGGCTTCCCTAAAGAGGCGGAATGGAGGTTGTGGGCCAAGAGGCCCACTAAGAAAGGGATCGAAGGGATCAAAGAAGGTGTGACCCCTCGATATGGATTCCCTCATCTCAAGGTCCCATGTGTGGAATTCTAGAAGGTGTTGATGGTCACCTTCATCCATGAAGAGAGATGGGACGGTGGTCTCACATAGAAAGTATGGTTCCTCCCTTGGGATAAAAGGAGTGAAGTCAGGCTCGACCGGTAACGGGAGGAGTAGAAGAACCTCTGTGGTAACATGACCCACGGTGTACACGGAGGTGATGGACCCCAAAGCGGGATGAGTGAAGCTACGACCTGTGGGTCGGTCGAAGCCGGGCCAAGAAGTGCGTCAACGTCAACTGCCGGGCTAATCCTTTAAGAAGGTCATCCAATGTGTCGACATAGTGACTAGACCGGAAAGTGGTGTGAAACGAGTTGACCGGCACTAATGGTAGGGTGGGGTCCATGGATGGGTAGGAAGGTGGGACCAAGCCATCCTTGAGCCAACTAAGAAGTGGCTCGGCTATGAAAAGCGTACCCGTTAGAAACACAGGCGGACCGGGCTGAGGTGGCTCTAAGTAAGATGGCTCCGGATGAGGATCGAAAGTAGAGGGTGGCAATGGAACACTCACGGGTGGTGAAGGAGCACGTGTCCTTTCTATCCTATCCAACCAATCTGAAAACATTTTAAAGAATTCGGCAGAGGTGTGGGTTGGAGTAGGGGCCTCGGGGTGGACTCGCTCCTCATCTCTCGGGCTGGGTGTGGACCTAGGCTCGGCTATAAGCGGGGCTTCTTGCCTCCAATTATGACCCACTTGACTTGAAGTTCTTAGGTGGGATTGGAAGGGGGTGAAGGGGCGGGGTTGGTTGGAGGTGTGGCCCACTTGATTGTAAGAGGGTTGGTGGGGTTGGCTAGTGGTATGACCCCCGTGGTTGGAGGTAGATGGGCGGGGAAAGTAGACCCTCCTAAGCGCCCTCTTCATGCCCCCCCATGACTCGATGGGCCTTTGCCTCCTATCCTCCGTCAAGTATTTTATGTCCCTCCATGTTTCGACGGCTTCATAGAAAAGTCGCCTTGAGGCAAAGTCGACTTCCATGGCACCGGACATAAGGTAAACCTCGAAGTATTGGTCAACGATGGCTTCCCACTCTAGGTAGTCACACGGGTCTTGGGAGCCATAGAAGTCCCGGGCTACGGGACTACGGGGGTGGTCGGGTTGGTTTTCCCATCTTTGGTAGTATCGCGACCATGCATAAGATCCGGGTGTTTGGTAATCCATGGGACATGGGAAGCTAGTGGATGGCCATGTCGACAGTTGGTGACAAACGCTAGACACGACCCGAAAATGACATGCAAAGTGGGGATGCCGACTCGACTACACACCTAGACACGACCAAGATCCGGTACCTGGCGGAGTCTGAGAATCCGAAGATCCTCTCACGCGAGTGAATTACCTCCCCGATAGGCGTAACCTAACGGTCGGGCGACACCTTTTTATATACCGGATAAAGGTATGCAAATGCAACCTAGACCGGCTTAGATAATGACTAGACTTAAACGACTTTGTGTGTGTGTGTGTTTTGACCAAATACTACCCTAGACACAACCTGACTCTGATACCAATTTGATGCGGGACAGACACGCGACCTGGGACTCTTGCTCGCGATCGTCCCTATGCGAGGGAAACACTGGACAGTGCGCGGTTAAGAAACCGGCAGTGAGTCTCGGGTATCGACTTTTCCGCGTGTACTCGGATTGAGTCACGGGACGGGTCACAGTCACTCCCTCGCAGCGGTGATACAATTTATATAACAAGATAGTAACATATCACTCATGCAGTGGCATTAAAAAATATACGAGTAAAGCAAATGCGATAAGAGAGAGGGGGCGAGTTTACCTCCACGCTCCGGGCGTGGGGAAGGCGATCCCGGCCAAGTACGGTAACTCCCGGTTAACAACAATTATATAATAATTACGGCAATGAAATTCACGGCCCACTCAACGCAGGGAGGTAATGGGCTACAAGTGGGGCCCGGGAGGACTGATCTTGGGTTGACGGGCAACGTTTTGATGTAGCTACGGCGGCACGCGTACTCATGAACGTGGGCCCCACCTGCTGGTCGGCGGGTCCGAGTGGGCCCGGAGTGGTACCGCTGTGACGTTGGCTCTTGGAGAGGCGCTCCCTGGGACGGCGGCACGCTGGTTCGCCTTGCGGAAGGCGAGTCGGCTTCGATCTTCACTTGTTGACCTTACTGCCCACGGATCTGAAGTTCTATTTTTACAGCACGCGACCCGGCGAGAACTGCTGCTGCGATCAGTCCCGACGTTGGATCGACGCGAAATTGGTGCTGTTGGAAAGCTGACTTGAAGTACTTTGATCTATGGCCGGAGAAGGAATTTTCACTATCTCGGATCTGGCCTTGGGTGAATTTACAGGTTGCTGGCTGATAGACTCATAAAACTCAGGATAGAATGGATTTTCCTGAGAATAGACATTGACCATGGCTTAAACCTCAGATCTGGAAGTTGACCTCTTCATAAATGTTGGAGAGGAATAAGTGAGGAAGACGAGAATATTTTTTGTGAAATTTCTAGAGGAGGTTTGGTTGGGGAAACGGATTTTATGACACTGGTGGGTCGGATCTGGACTACACATGACAGAACTGAAATTTGAATGTGTTTTAATTTTTTGGAAGGGAAAAAGAGCTTCTAAATTCGAGCAAAAATTATGAGAGATGGTTTTGGATGGGCAGAACACCCAGTCCAAATTTGGACTCAATCAGAGAAGGGGAAGGGGATCAAATAAGGGAAACACAGGGTTGTTGTGACACAAAATAGAAAGCTAGCAGATCTGGGGGGCTGAGGAGCACGAAATTGGAAAAATAGAAAAATAAAGGGTAGAAATTGGGAAACTTTTTTTGGGAGAGGGTATTGGCGTAGTGAACCTACCCTCAAAATTTGGGCTCCAGCAGATCACGGAGCTGGGAGCTAAAATTCGAGCAAGGAGGCTCTGTCCTGATTTGGGCAGAACTCCGGCATTGGTGGCGGCGGCGCGATGGCGGCACGACGGTGGCGGCGGCCGACGGTAGAAGTAGAACTCAGAGGGGCTGAGGAGAAGATAGAAGGGCTTCACACCCTAGAGAAGGTAGAAATCCATCTGCAAGGGGGGAGGATAGAGGAGAGAGGGGTGCGCCTTCTTGGCCCTTGGGCAATTCACAATTTTTCTATCATTAATTCAACTAAAATGGGAATTACATGGTATTTGTATGAAATGTAAAATGACCCTAACTAACCTCAGATCTAGGATTGGGAGGATATTCAAGGTACATCACATTAATGCCACATGTGGTCAAAATAAAATAAAAAAATTAACTAATCCTAGTGGAAGGGGGCACCCCCTTGACCATTGCATTCCAACTTGGACTTTTTTGTCCACCTTGTCCCCTTGAATGGTCACCTCTAGAAGCCCACCTTGGAACTTTGATCAGCCCCACATAGGACCCTAAGGCTTAGGTGGACCAATATGGAAGGATATGGGGGTCCCTTTTTGGTCCTACTGGAGTTTTACACAAAAACCCAAAGATCCTTAGGGAATGACAAATTGGTTTATAAAGCCTTACAATTGCATACATGTTTTCTCAAGGATATAAATGCAAACTAAACGAACTCAAATGCAAAATAAAAGTTAGTGGCCTTGCTCTGATGTCCCCATCACTAGCTACTGCCACTTTTTAGAGATATATCGCCCAGGTGAGGGGCGCTATATAGAATAGTGAAGGCTGACAATATTGGGTCATGAACAGTGGCACTTTTCCAATAAAAATAAATTTGCAGGAACAAATACATGGACAGGTAGAGAAAATTAGCGAGAATCTAGCAGTATTCTCATGCATTAGATTAGATGTCATGGTTCACCGTTATTAAATTTTGAACATGTGTATTTGTTAATTAACCAACTAACTAACGGCTGTTTGCACAGTCGTTATATCAAATAGCGCCCTATCAAGAGGCGCCTTCTACTAAAACTCAGCAAAAACTTTACAAAACCTACTGGAAACCATCTATCAGACCTATATGCATGATCATGATATGATAACTATTAGATTGGGCTTGTACTTGATAACACTACCTTGTAGTGATATGGATGAGAGAATCGTGGAGAGATTGAAGAATCAACCACAAGAATAACCACAAAACGATACTTTGTTTGCAACAGAGAACCTAGACAACGGCAGCAAGAAGAAGAAGATGATCTGAGCATTGCAGCTTCAGAGGAAGAAGAACACGGTAGCAGAACTGCAACCGTAGGTAAACGATCCCTTCACAGCACCAACGAAAGAAGCAGCGAGCTTCTTCTACGGCAACCACCACGGAAGAAGAAGAGTAGCAGCCACAAGCCTCCTCCAGGAAGATGCAGAGAAGAAAGTAGTGCCTCCTCTCCACGTACAGTCGAAGAGAAAGGAACAGTACTTGTTGTGAAGAGCAGCAGGACATCTTTGAAATATAGAGTCAAAAGACGGTTCGATGGAGGGGGTTTGGTATTTATAGAGAAGAGATTCGATCATGGATTAGAATTTGATTGGAATCAAAGTTTCCATGGAAAGAATCCTACTAGTATCTAAACTTCCCTACGTGTTAATCCTTCCAGATGTTATCCTTCTTGAACGGCCAATGCTTCCTAGTTCGAACAAAACACTGCAGTCGACTTACCAATTTTCCTACTGCAAGGAAGTAGCGCCCAAAGGAGGGGCGCCCTTCATGTAATTAGCGACCAAGATAGGGGCGCCCTTCAGGTAATTGGCACCCCCATGCGGGGTCTTCAATTCATCAATTAGCGTCCCCTTGAGGGGTCTTCAATTCATGAAATGGCACCCTAAAAGGAGGCGCCCTTCATCTTTGGTCCATTTGTTCTATGGTTTAAGTGTAAGGCCCATTAGACATAACTATATATAAGTGGGTTTAAGTATATATATATGTGTTGGGCTATGAACATTGGTTTAGTTTTTTAATCCATTTATGATTTTATTCATTTAATTCACCAGGGTTGCTACACCCTCCCCAACTTAAAAAAATTTGGTCCCCAAATTCAATGGTATATAGACGTGGAGGGTGCAAAGTACATACCGATCGTAAATAAGTTGGGAAATCTCTTCTTCATGGATTCCCCGGTCTCTATCACGCCCCGAGCCTTTTATTACAGTGGAAAACTAGCTCGAGGAACGTGAACAGTCGGCATGGTAAGTCTCTTGCAAGCAAGAACGATCAGAGCGCAAGACAATCACACATAAGATGCAATTGCACAATAATTTAATCAAACTCCAAATTTATTTCATTAATAATCAAATTATCCAAATACAATGACTTTTCAACCTTTACTAATCTATCAGACTCAAGGAAAAAGGAAATTACAAAAACTCGATCTAAACATTATTGACTTTCCTAAGTCTTCACTCTCAGTTTGATATGACTTTCATTCGCTCTGGGACCCGCTGCTTGTATAACTCGAATCCGAATTCGTATCACTTCCATCTTCTGAAAAGATTGGAAAATAGGTAATGAGCACACTTACCCAGTAGGTATCTTCGCATCAACATGATTATCAATATTTAAGTAATTAGTATTTTAACTCTAAAGAAATAAGGTAAAATCATGTGAATGCGATCAATCATGCGATTAAACCAAAGTAACACGATGATCATGTAAGATAGAATGAGCAAGTATGAATGTAACAAGAATATGATATGGTCTTTCATGAACAAGAATGTACTAGAAAGTCATGTATCAATCAAGAACGTACTCTTCACTTAGTAGCAAGTACTTCATGAATTTCTGTGGAATAACATGTAATAAGCTAGAAATTCATGTACGTGACGTGGATTTTCACTTCACGAGCCGTGGATCTTCACTTATTTATCGAGAAAGTACTCCCAGCGCAATGCGACGCCAGTAGCATCATACCCCATGGTTTATAATAGTATGTTTCCGACAATCAGTCGAGAGGATTAGCATAGAGCCCTTGAACACAATCAGTGCTCGATCGCATCTTCAAGTATAAATCAAGCTATTTCTACGTTTCAAGTAATAAAATATGGTCAAGAATGTACAACTTCAATGAGTTCATGAATGAATGCTTCTATATGGAACAAGAAATTTCAATAATCCTGTTAGAACTATGTTATGCCATGGAAATAAATCGGCAGCATAACGGTACATTCTTTAACTTCTATTCATCATATTAAATATCTTTAAACAATATGTCAAATCCTAGACCATTATAAATCCATCTAGGAACCTTAGAATACCAACCCTTTGGTCGAACCTCGGGTTAACTGGACTTAACAAGGTGACGGTCAATAACTAGGCCGTTACGTTCACGTGAAGGTCTAGTCTTGATCCGTTACAATGGGCTGAATCCAGAACCAATAAATTGGACTCAGTTTAAATGTGACAGTCGTGTATTGGGCCGTTAGATGAGCTTGACAGTTCAACATCGATAGTGTTTTCTAATTATTGGGCTTTCATGGTACAACCAACTCGGTGTCCTACTGGGAATCCCAGGCTCGCGGAGAATTACGGAGGCCTTGAAATGAGATTTTCTAGTCCATTGGAAGGAATATCCAATAGAGAGGTCCTCATGTTCAAGAATGTGTTCCTAACATGTAAGGTGTGAACTAATAGCCATATACTGGAATATACGTCATGTACTTAAAGAAAATGACTCTATAGATGGAGAGAGAATGTGCATCGGTATAAAACCATGATAAAACTCATCAATATCTTTTCTAAATGAAGGTTTAATTCGGCATGAAATTATCATATGCTTGAAAATAACTCTAGAGTACCATAAACATGCAATTTCTATCATGAATCAATACTTGAACTTAAAAGCATGAAAACAGGTTAAAGTCTAATTAACTAGGCTTATATATATACACTAATTAAGTCAATCATAATTCTGTCCCGGTGGACAGAACACAGTGTGTAACGGACTAGCCTTGCCACGTCACAATAGGGTGACGGTCCAAGTTATATCTGTCAGAGTTCTCAGAACCCTATAATTGGTTACAGAAGTGTGACGGATCAAGGTAGGTCCATTACACGTCCCTGGCGGTCCTACGATAGACCGTAGGGTCCTCTGCTAATAGAAAAATAGAAACTATAGAACTCTATGGTTAATTCATGACATGCTAACTACTCTAATCATGTCAAAACGAGGAAAAGGCTATCTAGATGCATAGGTAGTAACGAAATAACAAGAGATAGCTTTTTATCTTCCATTAGGGTTGAAGGTATGGATGAATGTATAGACTAACCCTAAACCATGAAATTTATGAAGTATAATGCATGAAATCCAATTAACCCATAGGGCTTTAATCCCTAACAAAGTGTTTTTGCCGTTCATGAGATAACCTACCTTTTAACTGGGCTTTAAACTTCTAATTTGAGTCTTCAAGGGTCGCCCTAGTTCTTCTCTTCCAGTGATTTTTCAGCAACTTCACGTTTCCATATCTCTCCAATCTCTTGACCTAAAGATGTAAAATTTGAAGGGTAAGAAAGATGATACTAGGAGGAACAAAAGTTCTAAAGCATCTAACTCTAATTACCTCGTTTAGGCTCTCTAATTTCCTGATCTTCAGCACCCTGTCGCACAGTTTCCTGGGTTGGCGTGATGAAACCAGCAACTTTGGAAGATCCTAACGCCGTGGATACTCGACCTCCTAACATGAAATTTTAAGAGTTGTCAGACCTTAGTATTAGAAACAAAAAGTTCCAAAGGACTTACCCGAGATTCTATCTCCTTACCTTGTTTCTTCACGAGCCAAAAGTAAGGGTCGCTCAGTTTAGAACTGGGTCCTATTTATAGGGATTTGGCTAGGGTTTGAGGATTAGATCGAGTCTAGAGTCCTTAGTTGGCCAAAACCTGATCCATAAGAGTCCCTAGTAACCTTACATGTTCTCCTAATTAGGTCTCTTGCAGATAGGATCCCAAAGATCTAATCTTTTTGCTCTTTCTTCCATTCACGGAACTATCAGAGCGTGACGGTCGTGGACTAGTGCGTTACACCACTGTAGCGGTCGCCCGATAGACCGTTACATCCGACATGTGTAGAGTTTCAATTTAATAAAACTCTTTTATTCATTTTATCTATATAATTATCTATAAAAATAGTATTTATCCTTAAGATTCATGAATAGGCTAAATAACCTTCTAGAATATGGGCCAAACTTAATGGGCTTGGTCCTTAAACCTTTTGGGTCTTAATTGAATAGGCTAGGCTAACCATTGGGCCTTATAACCCATTTATTAGTTCAATAATCCAGTTATTAATTTATTTAGCCCTATAAATCTCAGAAAATTCCATAAATAATCCAGAATTTATTATATATAATTTTTGGGGTACTACAGTCTCCCACGTGGCTTCTTGCTCCGAGTATTTGTTCCATTGAACCTTGACCATGGGAATTGTCTTGTTTCTTAATGCACGTACCTCGCGATCAAGGATCTTCATGGGTTTTTATCAAAAGTGAGATCCTTTTGTATCACCAGGTCTCCATGATCTATGACATGTGATGGATCATGAACATACTTCTTTAGCATGGATATGTGAAACACATTATGGACGTCGGACAATTGAGGAGGCAAGGCAATACGGTAGGCAACCTCGCCAACTCACTCTAATACCTCAAAAGGTCCGATATACCTTGGTGTAAGCTTGCCCTTAACACCAAATCTCCTAATTCCTCATCCTGGAGAAATTTTAAGAAATACATGATCTCCGACTTAGAATTCGAGATCTCTTTTTCGGGTATCAGCATAAGCCTTTTATCTAGATTGAGCTACTTGAAGTCTTTCTCTAATCAGTTGGATCTTCTCGGAAGTATCTCTAACCATGTTTGGGCCTAGTAGTTGTTTCTCGCCAACTTTATCCCAGCACAAAGGTGATCGGCAACTCCTTCCGTATAAGGCTTCGAAAGGTGCCATCTGTATACTTGCCTGGTAGCTATTGTTGTATGCAAACTCGACCAAAGGCAAGTGATCATGTCAGCTTCCACCAAAATCAATGATGATGCAAGCTCTGAGCATATCTTCCACTACCTGATTTGTTCTCTCTGTCTGACCATCCGTCTGAGGGTGAAAGGTTGTACTAAAGTTGAGTCTTGTCCCCAACGAATGTTGTAGACCCTTCCAAAAATGAGAAGTAAAACGAGGGTCTCGGTCAGACAAGATTGAAACATGAACTCCATGAAGTCTGACTATCTCCTTGATGTACTGTGCAGCAAGAACGTCAATTAACCATCGGCTCTTGATTGGCAAGAAATGTGCTGACTTGGTCAATCGGTCTATGATGACCCAATTTCCATCATGTCCTCCTTTAGATTTAGAGAGTCCCATTATAAAGTCCATACCGATATCCTCCCACTTCCACTTGGGAATATCAAGAGGATGAAGCTTACCGGCAGGTCTTTGGTGTTCCGCCTTAACTTGCTGACAAGTGAGACAATGAGACACGAAGTCTGCTACTTGTCTTTTCATGTTAGGCCACCAAAATGTCCGCTTCAAGTCTTGGTACATCTCGGTAGATCTAGGATGAATCGTGTACCTTGATCTGTGGGCTTCTTATAATATCTTCTTCTTTAGTTCTGCACAATCTGGTACACAAGTTCTTTCTCTGAATAATAGTCTTCCTTCTGCTATTAGTTTGAAATAAGATCGCTCTTCTATGCCCTTGATTTCCACTAATATTGGGTCGTTGTCTTGAAGTCCTTGTATTTCAGAGAGTAAATAGGGTCGTATCCTCATATGTGATAGAGTAATACACCGGTTCTCCTTGTCTATACTTATGCTAAGTCTAGAGAATTGTTCTAGCAATTTTCACTCCTGATCATACAATTGGCTAATAACGCTCTTGGCTTTCTACTGAGGGCATCGGCTATATGATTACCCATTCCAGGATGATATTGGATTGTGAAGTCGAAGTCCTTGAGATATTCCAGCCAACATCTCTGTCTCATATTCAATTTCTTTTGAGAGAAGAGATACTTGAGACTCTTGTGATCAGAGTATATAATGAATTGCACTTCGTATAGGTAATTTCTCCAGATCTTTAATGCAAACACTACCACAGCCAATTCTAGGTCATGGACTGGGTAGTTCTCTTCATGCTTCTTCAGTTGTCGGGAAGAGTAAGCTATGACTCTTCCTTTTTGCATCAATACACATCCGAGGCCAATGCTAGATGCATCGGTATATACCTCGAATTGTTCTCCTTCGATTGGCAAGGCCAAGATCGGGGCAGTAGTCAAGTGATCTTTTACAGCTTGGAAGCTTCTTTCACAATCTTTAGTCCATTCATAACAGATCTCTTTGCGGGTTATCCTAGTATGTGGCACGGCGATCTTGGAGAAATCTTTAATGAATCGCCTGTAATAGCCAGTAAGACCCAAGAAACTTTGGATCTCGCTAGCGTTGGTTGGTCTTTCCCAGTTCTTCACAGCTTCAACATTAAATGGATCTACTGATAACCCATCCTTAGAGATTACATGTCCTAGGAAGGATACTTCTTCTAGCCAGAATTCACATTTGCTAAGCTTTGCATATAACTGATTCGTCCTTAATATCTGTAATGCCATCCTCAAATGCTCTTCATGCTCTTCCTTGGTCTTGGAATATATTAATATGTCATCAATAAAGACCACCACGAACTGATCTAGATGAGGCCTAAATATGCTATTCATCAACTGCATAAAACGGCAGGGGCATTTGTTAGTCCGAAAGGTATAACAACAAATTCATAGTGCCCATACCTACTCCTTAACATGGTCTTATGAATGTCCTCATCTTTGATTCTCAGTTGGTGATATCCTGACCTGAGATCAATCTTCGAGAAATACTTAGATCCAGATATCTGATCAAACAATTCATCGATTTTCGACAGTGGATATTTATTTTTGATAGTGAGATGATTCAATTGTCGATAGTCGATGCATGCCTCATGGATCAATCCTTCTTCTTTACAAATAATACAGGCACTCCCCACGTGGAAGTGCTTGGTCTGATAAATCCCTTCTTTAGAAGCTCCATCAATTATTCCTTTAACTCCTTGAGCTCGGCAGGGGACATCCTATAAGGTGCCTTGGAAACTGGACCAGCACCAGGGACCAGGTCGATGGTGAAGGCCACCTCTCTTTGTGGGGGTAATCTAGGCAAATCGTCTGGAAATAAATTTGGAAACTCCCGAACTACCAGGATGTCTTCTATCTTGGTCTCCTTAGTCTCTTTTATGGTGACAAAAGTAAGGAAGGAAGGACATCCTTTCCTTATAAGCTTGCTAGCTCGGAGAGTCGAAATAAGAGGTGACTTGTTCCGACTCTTAAGGCTAGTGTCGACAAATTTCGGAAACTCTTTAAAAGTTACCTGGCCTTCACGGCAATCAACGACGGCCTTATGTGTACATTGCCAATCGGCTCCTAAGATAACATCGTATCCTTTTAAATCTAGACATATCAAGTCTGCTGGCAGATTTTTCCCTTTTACCATAACTGTACAATTGGAATAGTGGTGTGAGATCAGCGAACTTCTTTGAAACAAAAGAGTGCGATGCACCGGTATCAAACAAGACATGAGCATGCTTGGAGCAAATCTTGAGTGTACCTTCCACTAGTCCGCCTTCCTCTTGTTCTGCCTCTTGAAGAGCTTGCAGACGTGCATTCTTCTTCACCAGGCGCTTTTCATCTCCGGCTTGATCATTGAGTAATGGACAATCAGGAATTTGATGTTCACGGCTCCCACAACGGAGGCAAGCTCCGAGTCTTCTCCAGCATTCCTCGACCCTATGTCCGGTCTTGTCACAATGTTTACACACCTCTTTAGAAGGTGTGGTAGTAATGGAGAAAGGTTTAGTCTTCTTGAACTTTTTCTCTTGGGAGGGAGTACATCCATCGTTGGTTCTATTTTTATTGAAGGAGGGTTTGAAAGTACCCGAGCTAGTAACATGCTCCTTCTTGTCCTTCCCACGGATTTAGTCGGACAACTCCACGGCATCTTCTAATAATTGGGCTCGCTGTACTATCTCTGAGTAGACTTGTATGTCCATCGGCGCCAGCTGTGTAATATATTGAGGCCTGAGCCCATTTAGCAATCTTCTTGCCTTCATCTTCTCGGTACTTGCTAAGTGTTTAGCGTATCGTGCTAACCTAGAGAACTGAGCCTCGTACTCGGCCACCGTTAATATTCTTCGTTTAAGTGTAGCGAATTCAGCAGCCTTCTTTTCTTGTACTCGATCAGAAAAATACTTGTTATTGAAATATTCCTTGAATTCAACCCATGAAACATGATCTTGTTCTACCGCAGCTTCTACGGACTCCCACCAGGAATGGGCATCTCTCTCTAACTGAAATGTGGCCAACATAACTTTTTCTTTGTTCGTGCATTGCATGACACAGAATATCCATTCAATCTCCCTTATCCAATGCCCATCATCCGGATCGGTCGAGCCTATGAATTTAGGAGGGTTCATATTACGGAAACCTTGATGGAGACTATCGGCTCCGTGATTAACACCTCCTTGCGCTACCTATTTTAGTGCTTGAGCGAGACCTTGCACGGTCCTTTGCATATCACACCACTGAGCACGTTCCGTGGCCATGATCCTACAATTATTAAGATAACTATGTTAATATGTAATTATCCAAGGGTTCTAGTTTCTAAGTTAACTTAACCCTTGGCTCTACCCAATCTCACCGGGTAAAGGTTTAAACCTATCCTTGGACTTGGGTTCCTAGGAATTGAATATCATAGGCTCTGATACCATAAAAACTGTTACGCCCCGAGCGCGGAAGGAACCCGGAGATGCGTGACGAGTTATATCAATCATGTAAATCAGAGCGTAAGTGTATTCGACACTCATAGATAGAGCGCGCACAAGTAATGATAACCAAGTCCTTTATTAATCATAAACCTTCATGTTTTCTATTACAACTCATGATAAAGAACTAAAAACTCAATAAAATAAAAGTATAATGGATGACTCAAGAAAATAGAAAAGACAGGACTAGATAACGCTTGAGGGTTAGAATGGCTCTAAACTCTTCACTCATATTCATCCCCATCCGAATGAGTCTCGTTATCGTAATTACCTGAAAAATAGGGGAAAACACTAGGTGAGCGAACGCTCAGTAGGAATTATATCTCAAGTGCTAGCTTGCTTTAAGTAAATTACATGTTGCATGGATGCAAGTAAAGCTATACATGTCTGCGTGAAACGACAATAGAGAGAGTGTATAGCAAGAGATAACTCAGAATGAACTAGCATGATATCCAAGATTTCATATAATTATATCAAGATAGGCAAGCATGTACGTTTATCAAGTCATGTCAAGAATTGGTGATCATGTTATCAAGTAAGCAAGTAAATACCCTTTTCGGGCCACGCATGTCACGTCATGTCAAGTCAAGTACACGTACAAGAGTTTGTGGAAATGTCCAATCAAGTAAGTCATGCACTTCGGTGCAATGTCACACTGTGATCAATAATAGCTCCCATGAGCACAAGTACTTTTGGCTGCTCCTCCCCGGACTAGATCGGGCCCTTATATGGCCAGCATTGAGCCATGTATTTCGATAGCCACTTTAGTTATAGCCAATATAGAATTTCAACGGAATGAACCTTGGTAGGAATATAAGGTAGATCTTGTGGAATAGAATCATAAGGACAGAGCTTTTGAGTAAGGACATACTACGGTCAAGTTGGTACAATCATGATACTCATAGAAACTGGGTGGATTTGACTCCCTAGTGGGTGCCAAGTGAACAAGAATAAGCACTCATATTCACATGATTGCTCGTCCTTTGTACATGATAGGTAGAAAGAATTGGTGTCTTCGTAGAGGCACACAATCCAAGATTGATAGGAATGGTATGGTTTTCCCATTCCATTAGTTCAAGAATTATTCTCACGGTGGCTAAATACCATACCATGAGGGCCGGTATACCATATTTCTTTAGAGGGACATGGCAATCAAAAGTATCATGGGTTTTAGTGGTACAACCTGCTCAATCGGCCTTGAGGGAATCCAAGACTACGAGGAGTCTCACGGAGGTCCCAATGACTAACTTACCAGTCTGAAGGAATGGAATGTCCAACGGAGGGCTCGTATGTCACCAAGAGTTGAGGGGTAATCGATTAAACATCGTGAAATGTGGGACTATACTCACGGAGTAGAATATAGTGCCTATATACATAACCCACTGTAAAGGGTTACAGAACACCACGAAAATCAGAAATCAGGTAATTAGCGCCTGGGGTCCAGTCTTCATTTCATGAAATAGCGCCTTGGGTAGGGTCGCTAGTTCATTATATAACAACTGTTCATTCTGTCGTTGTATCTAGGTTCTAAATATATTAAGATCTATATATCAAATTCCAGAATTTAAGTGAATGGCGCCTTGGCTGCTGCCACGTTTCAGTTGAATAGCGCCCTAGCTGCTACCACTTTTTAGGGATATAGCGCCCAGGTCAGGGGCGCTATATAGAATAGTGAAGGCTGACAGTATTGGGTCATGAACAGTAGCACTTTTCCAATAAAAATAATTATGCAGGAACAAATACATGGACAGGTAGAGAAAATTAGCGGAAATCTAGCAGTATTCTCATGCATTAGATTAGATGTCATGGTTCACCGTTATTAAATTTTGAACATGTGTATTTATTAATTAACTAACTAACTGACAACTGTTTGCACGGTCGTTATATCAAATAGCACCCTATCAAGAGGCGCCTTCTACTAAAACTCAGTAAAAACTTTACAAAACCTAATGGAAACCATCTATCAGACCTATATGCATGATCATGATCTGATAACTATTAGATTGTGCTTGTACTTGAGAACACCTACCTTGTAGTGATCTCGATGAGAGATTCGTGAAGAGATTGAAGAATCAACCACAAGAATAACCGCAAAACGATACTCTATTTACAACAGAGAAACTAGACACGGCAGCAGGAAGAAGAAGATGATCTGAGCACTGCAGCTTCAGAAGAAGAAGAACACGGTAGCAGAACTGCAACCGTAGGTAAACGATCCCTTGACAGCACCAATGAAAGAAGCAGTAGGCTTCTTCTACGGCAACCACCACGGAAGAAGAAGAGTAGCAGCCACAAGCCTCCTCCAGGAAGATGCAGAGAAGAAAGTAGAGCCCCTCTCCACGTACAGTCGAAGAGAAAGGAACAGTAACTGTAGGGAAGAGCAGCAGGACGTCTTTGAAATATAGAGTCAACAGAGGGTTCGATGGAGGCGGTTTGGTATTTATAGAGAAGGGATTCGATCATGGATTAGAATTTGATTGGAATCAAAGTTTCCATGGAAGGAATCCTACTAGTATCGAAACTTCCCTACGTGTTAATCCTTCCAGATGTTATCCTTCCTGAATGGCCAATGCTTCCTAGTTTGAACAAAACACAACAATCGACTTACCAATTTTCCTACTATAAGGAAATAGCGCCCAGAGAAGGGGCGCCCTTCATGTAATTAGCGCCCAGGATAGGGGGGCCATTCAGGTAATTGGCGCCCCCATGCGGGGTCTTCAATTCATCAATTAGCGCCCCCTTGAGGGGTCTTCAATTCATGAAATGGTGCCCTAAAAGGAGGCACCCTTCATCTTTGGTCCATTTGTTCTATGGTTTAAGTGTAAGGCCCATTAGACATATCTATATATAAGTGGGTTTAAGTATATATATATATGTTGGGCCTTGAACATTGGTTTAGTTTTTTAATCCATTTAGGATTTTATTCCTTTAATTCAGCAGGGTTGCTGCATTTCTGATCTTGCTGGGTGCAAGATCAGGGTTGTGTACAGCAAGCTGCTGTACACGTTTGCACACTGAGTGATCAGTGTGGGTATGAGGAAGTGTTTCCTCGTCCAAGCTGTTTGGCAGCATTTTGTAGTGGAGTCTCTCCACGTTCTTGCTTTGTGCAAGAGAAGCCTCACTCGGTTGAGTGAGGGGTGGATGTAAGTCTGCGGGTTTGCATATAGAACCACCTTAAAAAAGGTGTGTTCCTGTGAATGTGTGTGATTGAATCTTTTTCTCCTATCTCCCTTCACAAGATGGTTTGATTGCTGATCACATTATAGGTTTTATTGAGCCTTAGCTCTTTTTTGCGCCGAATTCACTTGCATATGTCAGGTGTTCGATCAAGGCTCTGCGTGAGCCATCTTCTCGTTAGCACCTTCTATTTGGGTTATTCTCCAAGCATCATAGTTGATTAGTGTGAGCAGCACCGGTTTTGTCACGCCCCGACGCGGAATATGGGGACTAGCAGTAGAAAACGCTAGTAATGATAACATGCTATGTTAAGAATTTACGTAACGTCATGAACAGAAATAACTCCAAATCTATTACAATAGCCATCAAACCGACTTAAACATAATCAAGCATAACCACTACTTGACTCCGTTAAAATAACTAACACAAGCTCTAAGGCATAGCTAGATGTAAAATAACTATAACAATCTCAACATATCTACTAGCTGATACACTCCAAGTCATCACTCTGGCCCATTCCCATCCATCTGTGAATCTTCACCTGAGCTGCCTGAAAAGGGGGGAAACAACTATATGAGTGAACGCTCAGTTGGTAACAACGGGCACGTGTAATTAATTAACCAATTAATTACATGTTTATATGAAATGGAAAGAAAAGAACTGACGATAGGATGAAATAACATAAAAAGAAACTGCTAAAGAACGAAATGAAATAACAATATGGCAGAATGATATAACTACAAGAATTGCAAGTTTATGCAAATTATAAATAACAGAAAATTGTAGGAGATTAACCAATAAGCAAGAATATAACCAAGTCGAACACGATTCAAGTAAGAGATTAAGAGATCATTGTCATAGACATCACGTTAGTTATGCACTCGGTGCAATGCCTCGCCATGTCATTACAAACTCTCATGGGCACAAGTACTTTTCGGGCGCTCTCCCCAGGACCAGATCGGGCCCCTATGATGCGTTGGCATTGATTTATTGGATCCAAGATCCCAAGTTGTCTAGACTTTAATCAAGTTAAAATGGCCAATTACAATCAAGTACAAACTTATCTCGGAACATCCCAAGGATAAGTTGAAGAGATACTGTCCAGAATTTCTGTCCAAGAGTTCAAGTTATCAAGAACCATCATGTTCTTGAATTCAAAACCATAAAACACGGAGAAAACTCATCTCTGGCAGATAGGCAGTCACTAGGCCACGCAAGCACTGGGCGGTCAATTCTGAGCCGCTCAAGAACTGGGCGGTCAATTCTGAGCCGCTCAAGAACTGGACTGGAGATCAGCCTCCACGAGGTCAAGGTTGAATGGACGATTAAGGGCCGCGCAGAAGTTGGACGGTAATTACTAGGCCGCGCAAGTCCGCTGAACGGGCACTACTGGACCGCGTAAGATACATACGGTCAAAAATAAGCCGCGTAGGGCCTGAAGGTAAGAACAAGATATACGGGCAACATTGGGCTGCTCAATGGAAGGAAGGTCCAATATGGGCTGCCTGTAATATGGACGGTCCAATATAGTCCGCGCAACACAGGGCCTATGAATAAGTTGGAAATTCGCCCAAGTGGGCTCCCGGGCTACCATAGACAGGGTGGAACTGAACCAAAGTTCAGCCCACTATCTGTTGGTCGGCCTAGGGCTTACTGGGCTGATCAATTCGGGGTTTGGTGGAAGATGGATCAAGGATAAACGTCCAAGGTTAATTGGCAATAACCAGAAGTGAACGGTCTCTGGTTGGCCGCTCAATGATATAGGCGGTCCACTTATGGCCACTCAATCTCTGTCAGGTCCGAAGGCCTTATGGAGTTGGGCGGTCAGTAGGGTGCCGCTGAGGACGTTGAACGGTTGAAGACTGGCGGAGGTTGAGCGGTCAGGGATCTGCCACGTGCCTCTAGAGACATAACAGTAGTAAAACAATAGAACGGTCAAAATCCGGCCGCTTATAAGGATACGCGGTTTGTCTCGAGGCCGTCTAAACCAAACAGGGGGTCAGGGAAACGATCGGAGATCAAATTCCGATCGAAGCCTTGGATGGTCCGCAAATGGCCGCCTAGATGGTTGGGCGGTCTATCGGGAGGCCGCGCAACCTCAACAGGTCGCTACCCCTTCTACCTTGCCCATCTTCGGCAAGATTGGCTAGAATTGGGATAAAACATAAAGTTTGCATGATATAAAGCATTAAATTTGGGGCTTTTACTACCAAAAGAAAGAGTATGAAAAACTATACAAGATGCCTGAATCAATTTTGTGTTTACAGCGTGAAATTACTACTTAATCGAAAGGGAACAGTTATAACCCTAGATGTGACGTGCTTCTACTAAAACTAAAAATTCTCGCAGAACACTTGATAAAATTTAGGGCTTTCTACATCAATGAAAAGCTGACATGATGATGCTTCCAACCATATATTATTTGTAGGGTTTGGCTTGCTATCACCTACCTGAATTGGATGAAGAAGGAAGGAGAAAGAAAACCCAAGGTGCTGGTACACGTAGCCCCTAATCGCTGGATATCTCCCTCGATCCAACTCCTCTGCAGCCGCCACTGATTCTAAACGATTCCAGGGTTAGAGAGCTTCATTTTTATAGGTCACACGCCTTCTAGAGGGTTCTATGCGCGGAGTATTCGTCCCCGCAAGTTGGGTTGATGCGAACGCCGCCGTAATTGTTGACGCGATCTAATCTCCACCGATTGCATCTCCTAGGGTTAGGGTTTCGGGAGATTAAGAGAGGGGAAATGATCCTCTCATCCTGGCCTTTCATTTTCCACTGGTTTGGGCTCATTTGATGGAGTATTGGGCTCGAATTTTACGTTTCAAGGTATGATTAACTAAGTGTTTAATTTGGGCTTAATCCACTAATTCGACCTATTTACAGATTTTATTTGGGTTGGTCATACAAGACAAGTTTGTTAAACGTGTTATCCTCTACAAGAATATAATTTTTCAAGATTTTTATAAAATGGTCAAATTTTAACTTATTCTATTTATTAAGGAATTTCTAATTAATTTCTTGAAAAATCGGGGTATTACACCCTCCCCCACTTAAGGATTTGGTCCTCCAAATTCAATACACTTAATAATAAAAAGAGGGAGTGAGACAGCTCACCTAGAATAAGTCAGGGTACTGCATCCGCATATTATCTTCTGACTCCCAAGTAGCTTCTTCAGTTCCACGCCGACTCCACTGCACTTTGACCATCGGTATGGAACGATTCCTGAGTTGTTGTTGCTTCTGATCCAGAATCTTGATCGGTCTTTCTTCATAAGTCAGATCTTCCTTCAATTCGAAGTCCATATGCTGAATAATGTGAGTGGGATCGTACACATATTTTTGTAACATAGACACATGGAAAATATTGTGTACTCTAGATAACTGAGGTGGTAATGCCAAACGGCACTCTTTCCAGAATCTCGAATGGACCAATGTATCTTGGACTCAGTTTGCCCTGAATACCAAACCTTTGAATCCCTCTCATAGGAGAAACCTTTAAAAACACATGCTCACCAACCTGAAATTGCAAAGCTCTCCCCCTGGTCTCGGCATAACTCTTCAGTCTTGATTGTGCTACTTGCAACCGATCTCTGATAATACAGATGTTCTTGGATGATTCGGAAATGAGATCTGGTCCAAGCCATTGCTTCTCACCTACCTCGTCCCAACATAACGGGGATCAATAGCTTCTACCATACAAAGCTTCAAATGGAGCCATCTGAATGCTAGCCTGGTAATTGTTGTTGTAGGCGAATTCAACCAATGCCAAGTGATCACTTCAACTACCTCCAAAGTCAATCATGCAGGCTCTAAGCATATCTTCCACTATCTGGTTGGTCCTTTCAGTCTGTCCGTATGTTTGTGGATGGAAAGTAGTACTGAAATTCAGACGAGTTCCCAAGGACTCTTGCAATCCTTTCCAAAAATGAGAAGTGAACCTTGGGTCTCTATCAGACACAATGCTAACTGGTATACCATGTAGTCTTACCACTTCCTTCATATACAAAGCAGCCAAGACATCAACTGTCCATTTAGACCTAATAGATAAGAGCTAAGTAGCTTTTGTCAATCTGTCGATAATCACCCATATTGCATCAAATCTACTACGAGTCCTAGGTAGACCCATAATGAAATCCATGCCAATGCTCCGCCACTTCCATTGGGGTATATCAAGGGGTTTCAATTTCCCTGCTGGTCTGAAATGCTCAACCTTGACTTGCTGACAAACCAAGCATCTAATTACGAAGTCTTTAACTTCCCTTTTCATATTCGGCCACCAAAAAGATCTTTTCAAATCCTTAAACATCTTAGTACCTCCAGGATGAATGGTGTATCTAGATCTATGAGCTTCCTCGAGGATCTTACTCTTTGTCTCAGCTACATCAGGTACACAAGTTCTTCCCTAAAATAATAATCTTCTATCATCAGCCATCATGAAGTCAGGTCAGTTACTCAAGCTTCCCTTGATCTCTACCAACTCTGGGTCATCATCTTGCAGAGACTTGATTTCCATCAATAATTCGGGCTTAAGTTGAACCTGAGCAATCACAACCCGATCGTTGTCAACACTAAGATCCAAACTAGCTAACTGCTCCAGCAATTTCCATTCTTGTAACATGAGGCTTGACAACTTAGCTATAGGCTTGCGGCTTAAGGCATCTGCCACAACATTACCTTTTCCAGGATGATACTCAATGGAGAAATCGAAGTCCTTCAAATACTCCAGCCATCTTCGCTGCCTCATATTGTGTTCCGTCTGAGAAAATAAGTATTTCAAACTCTTATGATCTGAAAACACCGTAAATGCCTCTCCATATAAATAGTGCCTCCATATCTTCAAGGCGAACACCACTGCTGCTTGCTCCAAATCATGAACATGATAATTCTCTTCATGCTTCCTCAACTGCCTAGAAGAATAGGCTATCACTTTCCCGTGCTGTATGAGTACACACCCTAAACCAATACCTTAAGTATCAGTGTATACAACAAAACCTCCTTCTCCAGAAGGTAAAGCCAAAACATGTGCAGTAGTCAAACATTCCTTCAAGGTCTGAAAGCTTCGCTCGCAAGCTTCTGACCAATCAAATTTGATCTTCTTGCGGGTTAATCTTGTCAGAGGTACCGTAATTTTAGAGAAATCTTGAATAAACCTTCGGTAGTAACCTGCTAGGCCTAGGAAACTTCTCACTTCAGTCACATTAGTAGGTTTATGATGATATGCCTTTACTGCCTCTACCTTCGAAGATCAACAAAAATACCTTCTTTTGTGATGATATGCCCTAGAAAGGACACCTCTTGCAGTCAGAAATCACACTTACTAAACTTGGCATATAACTGATGATCTCTTAATAGTTGCAATGCCATCTTCAAATGTTCAGCATGCTCCTCCTCACTCTTAGAAGAAATCAAGATGTCATCAATGAACACCACGACCCATTGATCAAGATAGGGCCGAAACACATCGTTCATCAGCTGCATGAAAGCTGTAGGTGCATTCGTTAGCCCAAAAGGCATTACTACAAATTCGAAATGCCAATACCTACTGCGGAAGGCTGTTTTATAGATATCCTCTTCCTTAATTCGTAATTGATGATATCCAGATCGAAGGTTGATATTAGAAAAATACTGAGCTCCTGCTATCTGATCAAATAACTCATCAATCCTTGGCAATGGATATTTGTTCTTGATAGTCAATTGGTTCAATTGCCGATAATCAATGCACAACGTCATCGAATCATCCTTCTTCCGGACGAATAATACAGGGGCTCCCCACGGGGAAGTACTTGGATGAATGAACCCTTTCTCAAGCAATTCCATCAACTGCTGCTTTAGTTCCCTTAGCTTCGCAGGAGACATACGATAAGGAGCTTTGGAAATAGGAGTCACACTAGGAATTAGATCAACAGAAAAGATAACTTCCCTTTCCGGAGGAAGTCCTGACAGTTCCTCAAGAAAGACATCTGAAAAATCTCGGACGACAGAAAAGTCCTCAATCTCAATCTTCTACTCAAGGGTCACATAAATAAAGGTTAGAAAAGCCTTACATCCTCTCCTCATCAGCTTATCAGCTCGAAGAGCCGAAATAAGTGGAACAGACTTATGGTGTCTAATTCTTATAAAAGAAAGTCTAGGGTGTCCAGTGAAAGACACAAAACTAGATCTTCATTGAACATTGGCCTCATACTTAGCCAACCAATCTGCTCCTGGGATTGCATCATAATCCTTCATGTTCATACAAACTAAATCAGCTGGCAGGTTTTGTTCATTGATCATGACCTTACTGGAAGGATAGAAATACTTAATTGCTGATCCGGAACCAATAGGGGTTGAAATCTCTAACGGAGAATTCATCAAAATTGGCTTCACAGCTAAAGACTTCGCAAATGTCCGAAAAATAAAAGAATGAGTGGCACCAGTATCAAAAAGAACAAAAGTTGATTTATCATGTATAATAAGAGTACCTTCGACGAGTCCACGCTCCTCGGCAGGTCCTGCCTCGTCTTCTTGTAGAGCCTGGAGCTTGCCTTGCTGCTTCTTGATTCCTTGTGATTTCACCGGGGTAGCTTGCTCAGATAAAAGAGGACACTCGGGAATACGGTGGTCCCTACTGTCAGAACGTAAATAGGTGCCCAGCTTGCGCCAGCACTCCTCCATTTTGTGACCTGGACGGTCACAATACTTGCATACGCCCTTGAATGGAACAATAGGGCCAGGCTTCTTGTCTTCATTCTTCGGCATCTTGCCCTTCCTTGAACTAGACCCGCTAATGGGCCTCTTCCCGCCATGACCGGGCTTGATACTCCTTGAACCAGTATGGTGTTGTTCTTTCTTAACACTCTTCCCACGGATTCTATCCGTCATTTCTAAAGTATCTTCTAATAGTTGAGCCTTTCTCACCATCTCGGAATAAGTTTGAATTTTCATCGGTGCGAACTGGTTGATATACTGCAGCTTCAGCCCATTAAGAAAGCGCTTAGCCTTCATCTTCTTGGTAGATATCAAGTGAGTAACATAACGAGATAGCCGAGAGAATTGAGCTTCATATTCAGCTACGGATATATTTCGTTGCTTCAAAGCAGCAAACTCATCTTCTCTTGTACTCTATCGGAAAAATAGTTACCATTGAAGAATTCCTCGAACTCTTCCCATGTGACTTGTCAATCACCCAGGGTAGCCTTCACTGCGTCCCACCATGTCCTCGCATCACATTCAAGTTGAAAGGTCGACAAGAGGACACGTTCTTGATCGCTGCATTGCATCACTTCAAAAATTCTCCCTATCTCTTCAAGCTAGTGCTCGGCTTCATCAGGGTAAGTCGAGCCACCAAATCGCGGGGGATTCATCCCATGAAAGTTCCGATAAAGGTCGCCAGTGCCATGGTTTGCAGCTCCTCCTTGGGCCACTTATTGCAAAGCCTGAGTAAGTCCTTGAACCGTACGCTGCAAAGCCTGAGAAAACTCATCTTTGGGAGATAGGCGGTCATGGGCGGTCAATTCTGAGCCGCTCAAGAACTGGGCGATCAATTTCTTCATAGCTTAAATTTCGTCCAATCATCATTTGCGTTGGTAGTTATTTAATTTACTGTGTTAAATTTGAAAAATTACCATCGTGCTTGGCGGGGACAATTCAACCCCCCTTCTTGTCCATACGAGAACCTTTGGGACAACAGTTGAGATTATTTTCTTCTTCAAGTTGCTGACATTTCAGTTTGGCTTTTTCAAGTTGTCTCTCAAGATTTCCATTCCTTAATCTTTCTTGTCAGTCTCTCATTTTCAACTTTTAAGATTTCCAGATCCCGATTAGCACGATTATCATGAGCTAAAGCATTGGCTTTCTTTTTCAAATGTTTGCTCTCCTTTTATACATCTCATACTTCTCAAACAAGTCAGCATATGCATCTTCCCATTCCTCAACTAAGAAATTTTCAAATGGATTGCTTACCTGGTCTTCTTCTGCCATTAAATAGAGATCATCCTCATCGTCCAGTGCGAAGGAGCTTTCATCTTCCTCCTCGTCGTCGCTCCAAGTGCAATCCATTGCCTTGGACTTCTTTCCCTTGGCTTTGGCCATCTTTTTTAACATCTCTAGGCATTCTGCTTGCATATGCCCTGGTTTCCTGCATTGGTAGCAAATGATCTTTTCAGAATTTTTGGTTTGAACAAATTTAGGATTGGAGACTTTCCTTACCTGACCCATCCTCTTTTTCTTCTAAAATTTACCTCTATTCCTTAGGAACTTATTAAACTATGTAGCAAGCAGGGCATGGTCAGCTAAGGTTGACTTTGGAATGTCATCTTCAATCATCCTCATCAGAACCGACTGTGCTCTCAGCAACTTTGAGAGCCACAGTCCTCTTTTGCTTGCTATCCTCCTCACTTCTCTTTAGGTTAAGCTCATATGTCATGAGCGACCCTATCAAACTGTCAACTGTCATTACGGACATGTCCTTGAATCCTCAATAGCAGTGGCCTTAGTGTGCCATGCTTGGGTGAGAGATCTAAGGATCTTCCTAACCAAATCACTGTCAGTGTATTCTTTTCCAAGCAATTTTAAAGAGTTTGTTAATTGAGATAACCTTGCATACATCTCAGAGATAGATTCATCGTGTTTCATCCTGAACAATTCATATTCAAAAATTAACATGTTAGCCATGGTGGCCCTAACTTCAGATGTCCCCTCATAGATTAGCTTAAACCTATCCCACATTTCTTTTGCAGATTTGCAAGTGGATACTCTTGAGTACTCTGTGGGGTGGATAGCGCACTGCAATGTTCATGGCGCTCCAATTGGTTGGGGATTTCTTAACCTGGTCCGGAGTCCAGGTGTCATCTACTTCTGGTAAAATAAAAGGCCCTTTACTCACAACACGCCACATCAAGTGATCCTGGGCATGCAAAAAAACTTCCATTCGGTTCTTCTAATATTGATAATTTGTTCCATCGAAAAATGGAGGTCAATTGATGGCATGGCCCTCAGCTATGTAGCTGCGAGCGATGTTCCCATCGGATCTTCCTTATTCGTTGGACCACATCTCTAGGAACCTGCTCTGATACCAACTGTTGGATGGTGTGAGAGGATCTAGAGGGGGGGTGAATAGATCTGGCACCTAATTTTTGAATGCAATGTAAAACCAGCAAGAAACAGCCAGGCAGTGTAACAAAGTTTCCAACCTGGTTCTACTCTAGTGCAGGAAATCATAAAGACATAATGCTGTGAGGAAGCTTAATCAAGACAAAGCACCTATGAAGGAGACAGAAGAAATGGAGTGCACCCAAACAAATCACAACACTAGAGATTTTTAAGGTGGTTTGGATGCTACCTAGCACGCCTACGTCCACCTCTCACAAACTCAGTAAGGCTACCTGTTGACAAACAGCTTGAAACACCACTGATACACAGCTGACATCGCTGATACACAACTTAACCGCTGACTAACAGCTTGACACCGCTGATTCACAGCTTCACAACGGGGACGACACCACACACACAAAGAAGTAGAAGTAAAAAGGAAAGCTCAAAACAAAAGGACAAACTCAAAGAAGGATAGAAAACTGCAACTGCAGAATAGAAGGCTCAGTTAGAGCAACAATAAGAATCACTTTTCCAGAGATATCGTGGCTGGCTGGCTAGAATGGGTCTTTCTTCCTCCTCTCTTGTTCTCATGTTCTTGTGCAGGGAACTTAGGACTGGTGCTCCTTCTTTTCCACTTTTCTTTCTCACTTTCTGCACTTCTCTCAGGCACCCCAGCAATATCAACGGCAGCAGCAACACAGCAGTAGCTTCAGCATGCAATGGAGGGACATCCAATTTATAGGCTCAAGCAGTAGATCTTTTCCCTCCAAGGTCCTGCCACTAGATTGGCTAGAGAAAAATAAGAGTTCTTCAAATAATTCAAACTTGCAGTATCTTTTCCTCATTGGTTGGGAGAAGGAAGGACGTCCTTTTGTCCTGGAGGATCTTCTAGACAGCACCTCTGATTGGTTGGATGCAAAAAGCAGACTATCTTGAAAGGTGACCTTTCCCCCATTTGTAAACTAACGGATCCATTCACCAAAAAGATGGTTATGGTAACCCAATGATGACAAGGACAGTTGATTGCCCTAGGAATCTTTTCCACACCTTAAAAGCTGTGTTTTCAGAGGTTTACAGTTGCTATTTTTGGTTCCTGGATGGTCTTCAAAAAGTACAGTTCAGATAGAATAAATTAGAGGGGCCTTGAGTGCGTCGACGCAGCATCACCCTTGCATCTACGCGGCTATTGAAAATGAGCCTTTAAACGACTTCTGGAAGACCCCCTTACGTCGACGCCCTGAAGAAGTAGGGTCAATGCATCCTACGCTTTTAGCCTGTCAGTATGATGCTGAAGCTCCTGAGGTTGACGCATCACAATGCATGCGTCGACGCAGTTATGAAGACTTGCTTGAAGGATTACTGGAGGTTCTTATGGAGTCGATGCCACTTTCAGGGTGCATCGACGCATCTGTTTAGAGATGCATTTACAACGCTCTCTAGAAGAGCCTTGCGTCGACGCCCTGAGTTGATGGGGTTGACACAGCTGAAGAGCTGATTGAATTTTTTCCTTCTTCTTGAGATCAAATGCATTGAGGCATCCTATGGTGGGGTCAATGCCGCCTTTAAGCTTTGTTAGACTTCTTCACACCTAGCCAATTAAAAGATGTTGTATGAGATTCTAAATTAATTGGCCAATGACTTATAGTGAGACATCATCAAAACATCATTTATACAATATGTTACTGGCCCAAGGCAAGGTCAGGCCATAGCCATGATGGCGATGGTCCCCACGGTCCAAACCTGGCTTGCAGGGGCGTCATTGATATTCCCTTGTCTAGGGCCTAGGGGAAGTGAGGTCTGCCAAACGAATACCGTTGTCTACTCTTTGAAAGTTATTACCCTTTTATTATCATTATTTTGTTATTATTATTTACTATTTTCTTTATTATTGTATTTTTTGTCATTATTTCATCATTATTATTATTATCTTTTTTGGTGATGAGTCAGGTCCCATTGGTTAGCCAAGTGCACTAAACCACAGAGAAGAGAAAGGGTTGGAGCAAAGAGTAAGTCAACTTGCTCAGGGAGCAAGTCGACTTGCTCCCCTGTTCCAGAGAGAAGAAAGGCTAGGCCAAAGGGGAAAGTCGACTTACTCCCCTGGTCCAGAAAGGAGGACGGGCTGGGCCAAAGGGGGCAAGTCGACTCAGGAGCAGGCTGAGTCGACTTGGGCTTCCTCTTCTCACCCCCTTTTTTTTTATTTTGCTTGGTTCGACCTTAGTCTTTCATTCATTTTTTAATAATTATTTTTATTTTGTTTTCTTCATCTTTTCATTTCTTATTATTATCCCCCTTTTTATGCTCAAGGCCCACGAGGGGCAAAACGAACCCTTCAGGCCAAAATTAGTCAACCCAAGCAAGATGGGCCGACCCATGCTAAGGCTGGGTCGACTCATTCTAAGGCTTAGCCAGCCTAGAGAAGGGGCTGCATCAACCCACTGCGAAATGGCGTCGACGCAGGGTGCTAGGCTTGTCAACCCCGTGCAAGGCTGGGTCGACCCAGCGCGCTGGGCATGTCGACGCAGCGTAAGGTCGCCCCAACCCAGCACGCTGGGTGCATCTACTCAAGGCACAGGTTGCGTCGACCCATCCTGAGCAGGCCATCTGAACTTGGCATTTCGTCATTTTTTCCCTTTATCTTTTGCATTCAAGTTATGGCTTAGCATAGTGGATTAGGGGCTGGCAGCCTTCGCTTTTCTTCTTTCATTATGTGTTCCTTTTTCTTTCTTTTTTTATTTTTGAATTCGTGCATTGCTGGCTTTTGGAGGAGAGCATGCAATCTTAGAAAATGTTGGAAATGACTTTGCAAGCTATTTGCACATGGTATGCAAGGGCTTCATCATATGCTCATGATGGATGATTCCCGGTACGCGGCAGAGTATTCACTCACGCATAATGACGGCTTCTTGCTGGACATAATCCGACTGTCCATGAGTTACCATTTTATATACTAGGGAATCATGGCATGCAGGCACTCATGAAATGCAATATGCACGATATTTTTTTGTTTATATTCATAATGGATGCAAGACCCAATGTGCATGCCAAGGATATGCATGGTATGCTTAGATTTTTGCAAGTGTAGGAAGCTTCTGTTGGTTCTTCTTTTGGGAAACCAGTAGAGAGTTTCTATGCAATCTCTTAACATGTGCATGATATGCTCAAATTTTCAACAAATGCAGGAAGTTTCCTTTATTTCTATTCATGGGAAACTAGCATATATCTTCATACAAGTTTTGATGCATGTATGATGTTTTGATTTTTTTATAGGGTGTGTGTAGTTCTAGACAGTAGGCTGGGCCCGTAGGGGTCGACCCCTGTGTAGCCCCATGCGCAGAATGCTCCAACCTTGTTTCTTGTCTATTTTCTTTTGCTTTGTTCTTCTTTTTTTGTTTTTGTTATGTCCATTGTTGCATTCAACAATCCTTGGCATGGCTCACTGCTGCAATCTTTCTTGGTTCGTTCATCACTTTTCTTTTCTTTTTATAGTTAGAATTATTCAGTCATTCATTTCCTTTGTTTATTAGATGTATCCCTGACGAGATTTCGGCAGCATCTCCCATAGACCCAGAATGTTTGGGGGGGTGTAAAGAAAGTGGATACAGGGTAAGCTGAAAGTGGCGACCCTATGACCTGAATTGGGCACGGAAACCTCGGGGACTAACCTACGAGGGGCTCCAATGACCCATGGGCTGCCATAGTCTCAATTCCGAGACATGGACTTAAAATGTTACCAATCACATGGCTGTTGATATTCACCACTTCAAAGGGGGTCCTCCAGGGACCATGCCAAGAGGAAGCATGCCCCCGAGGACCCAGGAGGGACCGATAATCCGAACCTCGAGAAATAGGCACAGAGTTAAATGGAAGGGAGTGTGAGTTCGGGCAGATATGGGAATATGCCGTAGCCCTTGCAACCCATGGATGTGAGTGAGAGGGCAGACGGCAAGTTCCACAAGATATCTACACTGGGCAGAAAGAGCATGCATATCAAATACACAGAAAGCATACATGTCAGATGCACAGAGGGGATCTACGTCGAGGCATAAAACTTGTACCTATCCGGGGCACTGGGGGAAAGGGGGCTATGAGATTAATATTGCCCGTGAGGGACGTTGGTCCATCATGCGGGTTGGGATGCCACGTTGAAACAGATCTTACCAATGGGAGAGCAGAATGAGGTCCGAGTAGGGATCCTCATATGGTTGCTCATGAGGACTAGGACTCAGGATCCAATCCATTGTAACTAGATAGACCCTGAGCCTGGGCCTCTCCTGGTAGGGCATTCTTCTTTCTCCCTAGATCGCCAAACTTTGGTGAGAAGAGAAAGAAAGAAGAACAGCAAATCAAAACGAGATTGTGCGGAACGGGATTAGCGATTTGCCATCGAAAATGGACACATTTCATTCAAGAACATAATCGCTACTTTCATTCATTTATTGAACAAAGAGATACATCAACCCGAGGCCAATACGTCTAGGAGATGCTAAAAAGAAAGAAAGTGAAGAGATACATCGAAGAAAAGAAGAAGCAGAGAGGGGGGAGGGAAGGGGCATTGACTCCTTGCTCCCCCCCAAGACGTCACCTCTCATCTTTCTCCCTCACTCTCTTCTTCTTCACGCTCTGGTGGTCTCATTTGGCCGGCTGCAGCTCCCTCTTCGGAGTGGAGTATTCGAACGCCCAACAGCCTGTTCTCCTCTTGGACGTGCGATCCTGTTTTCTTTCCCCTCTCCTCCTCTTATACTCCTCCCGTCTCGATGCCCTAGAGACCTGTACCTAGGGGGAGCAGAGGCTGGCGGGGCTTGTCCTCCTTGGATTGGCTGGCGCTGGTCGATGGTGATGTTCCTGCCGTTGGTAGGGGCCTGGACTTGCCCTGCAGTGACTCTCAAGAGCTTGCTGTTTATAGGAACCTGAGGCAACCGGCCAATGGCAGGCGCCTTGCCGGATAAGGGAAGATCCTACCGGCCATGCTTGTAAGCTGCCGTTCGAATTCAGGTGCAGGAGTTGCCATTTTGGGCACCTGAGGCCTTGTAGCATTAAATGCTCATAGGGGCCTACCGTTCATGCTTTAGCTGCCGGTTAAGGGGAGGATCCCTGCCATTTAAAAGGTGAAGAGGGCCGCCAGATAGGGGTTGCCACCGGATGGGCGGGGGTAATTGTCGCCGGATGGGTTGCCTTCGGACGGGTTGCTGCTGGATGGTTTCCCCCAGGATGGGTTGCCACCGCATGAGGCTTCAGAGAGCCACCGGATGGGAGTGACGCCAGATGAGAGTGTCGTCATATCACTTATTTTCCTTCTTCTCTTTGCCTACCGTATGGGGGCGGCGCCGGATGAGAGTGGCGTCGGATCACGCCCCCCTCATTTCTTTTCTTATTTTTCTTGTATCTTTTTTTCTTCTGCAGTCAGTTCACTTCTTCCCCCTCTTCTCTTTCCCCGCCGGATGGAGGTGGCACCGGATGAGAGTGGCACCGGATCACTCCCCCCCTCATTTCTTTTATTATTTTTTCTTTCTCCCTTTATGTGTGCATCTTCATGTGTGCGTCGATGCACTCAGCGAGTTGCGTCAACGCACCCTGATCGCCTTAGAAGGCAACTCGCGTCTTCGTTCGTCGACATGACTTGTGAGGTGCGTCGATGCAGCTTGTGAGGCGTGTCGACATAACCGTTGATCAGGAACCTTTTCAGCTTGAATGGCCTTAAAGGCCGTGCTACTGAGTTGACATACCAGTATGAGCGTGTCGACACACTCTTATTTTCTTCTTCTATTGCCCTTGTTCGGCTCGTCAAGGCTTGACATTCTTGATGGCGAATTTCAGGTGTCAACAGCAGGTCATTCCTGTCTGAAATCTATCATCATGCGTGAGAATATGCCTCCGCCTAGTACCATGAGTCAAAAGTATACTCAGATTATAGGCTGCATACCCCATTGTTAAAAGTTCATTCAAAAGTTTATGCATACATTTAGGGGTAGTGAAAATGCTAAATTTCTACATTAGTTGTATGTCTTACTGTTGCCTAATAACTGCAAAATGTGATTTTGTCATATAATGAATTATATTTGATGCATGAGTGTCGACGCATTGTTCAGATCGTGTCGACACACCAGTTCATTAGATCAAAATCTAGCTTTATGTCAAACCAACTTATGTCGATGCACTGAGAATTCTAAGTCGACACACCTGTATGAAATTTGATATCATTAGTTCTCTGATGTTATGTGATCTTTAATGGGCTGATTGCACTCTTATCTGCTCAAATTTGTCTAGAATGCCTAATCATTTGCACTTCATTCTCATTACATGATTCTATGTTTCTAAAATTGCTTTAAGCTCAAACTCTCACCTTGTGCAAATTTTGTCTTCAAATTCCTGCATTTGCGGAGGGGGGGTTTCTACATTTTCTCAGGGGGAGAGTTTGTTATCTGTCAACCCCTTCTTATTGCTCATACCCCATGAGATTTGATTTCTTTGGAACTCCCATATATTTGATCTCTGTTTCAATGCTTGTGAATACTCTTGATACATTCTCTACTTGCTATAAGTTTGGCTGCTTCTGTCTAAATTCTTTGAATTGGCTTGAGTTCAGAAGGATTCCTATCTGACTACTAAGTTCATAAATCTGAGTAAACTTTAGGTAGGAATCTTCTATTATGCAGCTCTATGATTGCCCAGGAAATAATCTATTGGTTTAAGCTTAATGAATTCTCGAGTTTAAAGATAATTGTCTTGAAAATAACCGTTATCAGATCTAATAGACCTCAACCAGTCTTGACATGTTGAGTTTTGCTAACCTTCTTAAATCTGAAAGTGAATTTTTTAAAAAAAAAAACAAAGGCAACTTTGGTTGAGAAACTCAAATTCAATATTGTTTTTAAACATTACAATAATCTGATAATCCCCAGGGTAATATTTGTCAGAGCAATGACAATGGTCCACTTAGAAACCATGTCCCTTTACCTCTGAAGTTAAGTGGACTGTGTCATGAAGTGCCAAAGTCAACTCTGGTTAAAAATTTTAAAGAATACAAAAGGCAGAGCAATGGCATGATAACACTGAGAAACATTAGTCACTTATCAATGAAATGAGATGAACAATGTCATAAAGTGACATGCTACCTCTGTTCTAAGTAAAGTAGTATGGTTAGTCATACTGAGTAACTGGGGATGCTGGCGTCTGATCAACATGCATCCTTATGTCAAAAGGTGTGTGCTACACCTGACTGCTCTTTAGTAATTGATGAGCAAAAGAAACATCAGAATATGGTAGCAGTAAAAGTGAAAAGATTACTGAATCCTGGGACTAAAATCAGAAATATCATAAAGTGTTTAACCTCAATACTAATTTTAGTCACTCCTAAAGGGGTCAATGGAAATGAATGAGTAAGGTAAAGGGAGGTTAAACATGATTCTAATATGCTATATTGGTTCATTTCTATTAAGTCTGAATGCAAAAAAATTTCAAAGATTTTAATTGATAAACTAAGAGTTTATTAAACATAAACAAATCAGGTAAATAAGGGATATATATCTTCTGGTAGCTCTATAATAGAAGACTGTGAAAATCTGTAAACTCTGATTTATGAGATTTGTATCAAACTGTGAATTTTTCTGTCTTCATCTTTCTTGGAAATCTCTTGACTACAATAATTCTTCCAACACTTTATTCTTGCTCAACTCTCTTCAACAATTAGCATCAAGACATATCTTGATTGAAATCTATTTGCTGCTTGAATTCTTGCTATAGTGCTCTCATTCATGTCACTTCAACACTACTATTTTTGATGTGTCCTTATTATGACTACTATTTTTTATGCTGTCTATTGCAATCTGAAAAGATTTCTGTATGAAATTCATCATCTGTCTGAACCTTTAAATTTAATCTCTTATGATTTCATATGCTCATCTCGTAAATTCTGTCATTGATATCAAACTGTATTTCTTTTTGCTGATGGCAAAGGGGGAGATATTTTGATGAGCCATTTTTTAAAAAGGGAGATGTTGTGCTTAAAGATGTGGTTAATATTCTCATATAATGACTCATAGTTGCCATCATCAAAAAGATGGAGAACGTTATATCTCTGGTTTTGATGATGTCTAACTATGAATCATTAATGAGTCTAACATGGTTTTGATGATGTCAACAAAGACAGGTTGCATTTCAGGAATTATGGCAGCTAAGCATGTTAGCTTCAGGCCATTCAGTAGAGACCATGATAGCTGCAACGCTATCTGAAGAGGCCATCAATCATCAAGCCATCATATGCAAGAAACAACCAGAATTAGCATTCAGCAACCAAGCCACAAGGCTCTGCCAAGTGAAGAGTCAACCCTTGGAGTCGACCCTCTTCAGTATGGCTTCTGGTTCTACAGATAATGCAAAGGTGCTGAGCATTCAAGTGGCAGCAGCAACAGCCAATCGCAGATGTTAAGAACAAGCCAGCAAAGGCCAGCTGCTCAAGTGAAGATGTCGTATTTGAAGAACAAGTTCAAGCCAACGGCTTATGCAGTTCAGCAGTTCAGAAGAGCACACCAGAAGTTCAGCAGAAGTTCAGTCCACTATAAGTCTAGTCCAGCATAAGTTCAGTCCAGTAGAAGTTCAGATCAATAGAGTTCAGATCAAATAAAGCAAAGGCTAGCACAAGAAGAGTCTACGTCGACTTGGTCAGCAAACCAAGTCGACATATATTCAGGTTCTCAGATAGTTGAAGCAAAGCTTGCTGAAATGCAAAAGTTCATTGAAGACTTTCAAGTATGAGAAGCTTAAGATGTTAAATTCTGTGAAAATAAACTTTAATGATATCAGCAAGGGTAATTGGATATGCCTTGGAAATATTGGAGTCTAGTTCCAAAGACTGCATATCAGTTCATCATCAACAGTAGTGAATGGAAATGAGGAGTCTGAGTCGACGCAGCAGAAGAAATGGAGAGAAACCAGAGGATCAATGAGAAGAGTTGTGTCGACGCAACAACTTATGGCGTTGACACACTTTGATTAACAATGCTAAAACCTTTCAAGAGAATGGGAATTACGTCGACGCAATGGGTCTGCTGCGGCGACACAACAGAAGGCATATCAGAAACTTGGATTCCTGTAAATGATCAAAGATCAAGGCGACTTGGCCTCAATTCCAAGTCGACTCGCACTAAGCTAGAAGTGTGAAACTTGCAAATGATCTAAGCACAAGTCGACTCAAGATATTCACCAAGTCGACTTGCAACCTCCTAGAAACTAAAAACTTACAGCAATTGAACTAAAGTCTTGATACAAAGTAAAGGAGTCGACTCTAAGAGTCGACCCCTTCCGTGATGAGATTCCAGGTGCGTAGCACGTAACCCACTTAAGTTAGTCACGTGGATTTGAGTTCCAAACATTGGTTCTTGGTTTTAATACATGGTACCTCGGATCTAGAGCCTTATAAGGTCTGAATGATCAAGATTACTTCTTCCAGTGATGAAGGATTCAGATTTAATTCTATACCTATAAATATATCGCAATGCTCTTCATGTGAAGGTCGGCCGGGTAGAAGTTCTCAAAGTGGAAATCAGGTTAGCTCATCTCAAAAAAAGAAAGAGTATAGACAAGAAAAAGAAGAAGAGTTTGAGAAGAAATGAACGAGAGTGAGCAGAGAGAGAGAGATTTGCGAGCAGTCTGAAGAGATCAAGAGAGAGGATAAAGGAGAAAAAATAGAGTACCGGATTTCCAGTTAAAGAGCTTCAGCAGAAGCTACATTGATTTGCCTTCAGCTCATATTTCACTGGTTCTGTGTCTTGCACTTCTATTGTATTTTTTCTTTTCTTTTTACTTCGATTTAGTTCAGTTTCTACCTAACCGTGCTTGGAAGCACGGTAGGAGTTTGTGCATAGAACCCCACTGTGCATGTGTTGTTCTGGGTGACCAGAACATTGAGGAGTGTTCTCATTGTGTGCTACTATTAGCAATGTTTCTTGTCACGCCACGAGCGCGGAAGGAACCCGGAGATATGTGACGAGTTATATCATTCATGTCAATCAGAGCGTAAGTGTATTCGACACTCATAGACAGAGCGCGCACAAGTAATGATAACCAAGTCCTTTATTAATCATAAACATTCAGGTTCTTCTATTACAACTCATGATAAAAGAACTAAGAACTCAATAAAATAAAAGTACAATGGATAACTCAAGAAAATACAAAAGATAGGACTAGATAATGCTTGACGGTTGGAATGGCTTAAACTCTTCACTCTTGTTCATCCCCATCCGAATGAGTCTCGTTATCAGAATTACATGAAAAATAGGGGAAAACATTAGGCGAGCGAACGCTCAGTAGGAATTATATCTCAAGTGCTAGCTTGCTTTAAGTAAATTACATGTTGCATGGATGCAAGTAAAGCTATACATGTCCGCGTGAAACGACAATAGAGAGAGTGTATAGCAAGAGATAACTTAGAATGAACTAGCAAGATATCCAAGATTTCATATAATTATATCAAGATAGGCAAGCATGTACGTTTATCAAGTCATGTCAAGAATTGGCTATCATGTTATCAAGTAAGCAAGTAAATACCAATTTCGGGCCACGCATGTCACGTCATGTCAAGTACAAGTACAAGAGTTTGGGGAAATGTCCAATCAAGTAAGTCATGCACTTCGGTGCAATGTCACAACGTGATCAATAATAGCTCCCATGGGCACAAGTACTTTCGGGTGCTCCTCCCAGGACCAGATCGGGCCCTTATATGTGCCAGCATTGAGTCATGTATTTCGACATCCACTTTAGTTATAGCCAATATAGAATTTCAACGGAATGAACCTTGGTAGGAATATAAGGTAGATCCTGTGTAATAGATTCACAAGGACACAACTTTTGAGTAAGGACATACTACGGTCAAGTCGGTACAATCACGATACTCATAGAAACTTGGTGGATTTGACTCCCTAGTGGGTGCCAAGTGAACAAGAATAAGCACTCATATTCTCATGATTGCTCGTCCTTTGTACATGATAGGTAGAAAGAATTGGTGTCTTCGTAGAGGCACACAATCAAAGATTGATCGCAATGGCATGGATTTCCCATTCCATTAGCTCAAGAATTATTCTCACGGCGGCTAAATAGCATACCATGAGGGCCGGTATACCATGTTTTTTTAGAGGGGCATGGCAATCGAAAGTATCATGGGTTTTAGTGGTACAACTTGCTCAATCGGTCTTAAGGGAATCCAAGGCTACGAGTAGCCTTACGGAGGTCCTAATGACAAACTTACCAGTCCGAAGGAATGGAATGTCCAACGGAGGCCACGTATGTCACCAAGAGTTGAGGGGTAATCAATTAAACATCGTGAAACGTAGGACTATACTCACGGAATGGAATATAGTGCCTATATACATAACCAGCTGTAAAGGGTTACAGAACACCACGAAAATCAGAAATCAGGTAATTAGCGCCTGTGGTCCAGTCTTCATTTCATGAAATAGCCCCCTAGGCAGGGTTGCTAGATAATGATATAACGACTGTTCATTTAGTCGATGTATCGAGGTTCTAAATATATTAAGATATGTATATCAAATTCTGGAACTTAAGTGAATGGCGCCTTGGCTGCTGCCACGTTCAGTTGAATAGCGCCCTAGCTGATGCAGGACGGAAACGCGACCTGGGACTCTAGCTCGCGATCGTCCCTATGCGAGGGAAACGCTGGACCGTGCGCGGTTAAGAAACGGCAGTGAGTCTCGGGTATCGACTTTTCCGCGTGTACTCGGATTGAGTCACGGGACGGGTCATACTCACTCTCTCGCAGCGGTGATACAATTGATATAACAAGCTAGTAACCTATCACTCATGCAGCGGCATTCAAAAATATACGAGTAAAGAAAATGCGATAAGAGAGAGGGGGCGAGTTTACCTCCACGCTCCGGGCGTGGGGAAGGCGATCCCGACCAAGTACGGTAACTCCCGGTTAACAATAATTATATAATAATTATAGCAATGAAATTCACGGTCCACTCCACGTAGGGAGGTAACGGGCTACAAGTGGGGCCCGGGAGGACTGATCTTGGGTTGACGGGCAGCGTTTTGATGTAGCTTCGGCGGCACGCGTACTCACGAACGTGGGGCCCACGTGTTGGTCGGCGGGTCTGAGTGGGCCCAGAGTGGTACCGCTGTGACATTGGCTCTTGGAGAGGCACTCCCTAGGATGGCAGCACGCTGGTTCACCATGCGGAAGGCGAGTCGGCTCCGGTCTTCACTTGTTGACCTTGCTGCCCATGGATCTGAAGTCTATTTTTACAGCGCGTGACCCTACGAGAACTGCTGCTGCGATCAATCCTGACGGCGGATTGACGCGAAATTGGTGCCGTTGGAAAGCTGACTTGAAGTAATTAGATCTATGGCCAGAGAAAGAATTTTGACTATCCCGAATCTGGCCTTGGTTGAATTTACAAGTTGCTGGCTGATGGACTCAGAAAACTCAGGACAGAAATAGATTTTCCTGAGAACAGACGTTGACCGTGGCTTGAACCTCAGATCTAGAAGTTGACCTATTCATGAAACTTGGAGAGGAATAAGTGAGGAAGATAGGGATATTTTTTATGAAATTTCTAGAGGAGGTCAGGTTGGGGAAACATATTTTATGACACTGGTGGGTTGGATCTGGACTGCACAGGACAGAACTGAAAGTTGGCTGAGTTTTAATTTTTTAGAAGGGAAAAAGAGCTTCTAAATTCCAGCAAAATTATGGGAGATGGTTTTGGATGGGAAGAACACCCAGTCCAAATTTGGACTCAATCAGAGAAGGGGAAGGGGATCAAACAAGGGAAACACAGGGTTGCTATGACACAAAATAGAAAGCTGGCAGATCTCGGGGGCTGAGGAGCACGAAATTGGAAAAATAGAAAACGAAGGGTAGAAATCGGGAAACGTTTTTTGGGAGAGGGTATTGGCGTGGTGAACCTACCCTCAAAATTTGGGCTCTAGAAGATCAAGGAGATGGGAGCTAAAATTCGAGCAAGGAGGCTTTGTCCTGATTTGGGTAGAACTCCGGCGATGGCAGCGGCGGCGCGATGGCGGCACGACGGTGGCGGCGGCGGCGGCAGAAGTAGAACTCAGAGGGGATGAGGAAAAGATAGAAGGGCTTCACACCCTAGAGAAGGCAGACATCCATCTGCAAGGGGGGAGGATAGAGGAGAGAGGGACGCACCCTTCTTGGCCCTTGGGCAATTCACAAATGTTTCTATCATTAATTCAACTAAAATGGGAATTACATGGTATTTGTATGGAATGTAAAATTATCCTAACTAACCTCAGATCTTGGATTAGGGGGTATTCAAGGTATATCACATTAATGCCACATGTGGTCAAAATAAAATAAAAAAATTAAACTAATCCTAGTGGAAGGGGGCGCCCCCTTGACCATTGCATTCCAACATGGACTTTTTTGTCCACCTTATCCCCTTGAATGGTCAATCATCTAGAAGCCCACCTTGGAACTTTGACCAGCCCCACATGGGACCCTAAGGCTTAGGTGGACCAAAGGGAAGGATACGGGGGCCCCTTGCTGGTGCTACTGGACTTTTACACAAAAACCCAAACATTCTTAGGGAATGACAAATTGGCTTATAAAGCCTTACAATTGCATACATATTTTCCCAAGGATATAAATGCAAACTAAAAGGACTCAAATGTAAAATAAAAGTTAGTGGCCTTGCTCTGATGTCCCCATCAATTCTCCCCGGGTGGGAAGAACTCGACCCCGTCGAGTAAGGGATGTGGCTACTCGTGACGCCGGCGGATCCGTCATCGTACCAGGAAGCGCGGAGTACGCTCCACTCCAAGTATTCGACACATGCTCATCCCGTATAGATTCGATATGCTCACGCTACTGGGGAATGAGACTAGAGGTGGACACTCCGAGGTGGGGTCACTCTCAAAGGAGGGAAGGTGGCTCGAAGACTCACTAGGAATCACCGCTGGGTCCCTATATGTGACTAGATCCGAGATAAAGAATGGTCGAGCCGATCCCAAAAGCCTACAAGTCTTTCACGCGAAAGGGACTGACAACGCGAGCGTACAAAGACTGACTTGACTCGATGTATGCAGACTCACTATGCACTCATAATATGCTGGACACATGCATGGACAGACACACAAGAACCTAGACACACCTACTGTTAGTCCGACCCGTACATATGCAATGGCGGACCAGGACTCCTGAATGTGTGACATGCATGCATCTGACGTAACCAGAGGTTGACGTCATGGGAATCTCCTAGACATCCTACGATGCACCAATCATGGACATTGGGCTTGGATGTGGGAAGGCCAGGAGAACCGAATTCACCTTCTTCCTTACCCCGATGAACGGGCTCCGTGCAGAGTATAGGTGGACTAGCCTGCGGGGTAAGTGTGTTATAGGTGGCTTCCCTAAAGAGGCGGAATGGAGGTTGTGGGCCAAGAGACCCACTAAGAAAGGGATCGAAGGGATCAAAGAAGGTGTGACCCCTCGATATGGATTCCCTCATCTCAAGGTCCCATGTGTGGAATTCTAGAAGGTGTTGATGGTCACCTTCATCCATGAAGAGAGATGGGACGGTGGTCTCACAAAGAAAGTATGGTTCCTCCCTTGGGATAAAAGGAGTGAAGTCGGGCTCGGCCGGTAACGGGAGGAGTAGAAGAACCTCCGTGGTAACATGAACTATGATGTACACGAAGGTGATGGACCCCAAAGCAGATGAGTGAAGCTACGACCTGTGGGTCGGTCGAAGCCGGGGGCCAAGAAGTGCGTCAACGTCAACTGCCGGGCTAATCCTTTAAGAAGGTCATCCAATGTGTCCACGTATTGACTAGACCGGAAAGTGGTGTGAAACGAGTTGACCGGCACTAATGGTAGGGTGGGGTCCATGGATGGGTTGGGAGGTGGGACCAAGTCATCCTTGAGCCAACTAAGAAGTGGCTCGGCTATCAAAAGCGTACCCGTTAGAAACACAGGCGGCCCGGGCTGAGGTGGCTCTAAGTAAGATGGCTCCGGATGAGGATCGAAAATAGAGGGTGGCAATGGAACACTCACGGGTGGTGAAGGAGCACGTGTCCTTTCTATCCTATCCAACCCGTCCGAAAACATTTTAAAGAATTCGGCAGAGGTGTGGGTTGGAGTAGGGGCCTCGAGGTGGACTCGCTCCTCATCTCTCGGCCTGGGTGTGGACCTAGGCTCGGCTATAAGCGAGGCTTCTTGCCTCCGATTATGACCGACTTGACTTGAAGTGCTTAGGTGGGATTGGATGGGGGTGAAGGGGCGGGGTTGGTTGGAGGTGTGGCCCACTTGATTGTAAGAGGGTTGGTGGGGTTGGCTAGTGGTATGACCCCCGTGGTTGGAGGTAGATGGGCGGGGAAAGTAGACCCGCTTAAGCGCCCTCTTCATGCCCCCCCATGACTCGATGGGCCTTTGCCTCCTATCCTCCCTCAAGTATTTTATGTCCCTCCATGTTTCGACGGCTTCATAGAAAAGTCGCCTTGAGGCAAAGTCGACTTCCATGGGACCGGACATAAGGTAAATCTCGAAGTATTGGTCCATAATGGCTTCCCACTCTAGGTAGTCACACGGGTCTTGGGAGCCATAGAAGTCCCGGGCCTACGGGGGTGGTCGGGTTGGTTTTCCCATCTTTGGTAGTATCGCGACCATGCATAAGATCCGGGCGTTTGGTAATCCATGGGACATGGGAAGCTAGTGGATGGCCATGTCGATAGTTGGTGACAAACGCTAGACACGACCCTAAAATGCGATGCAAAGTGGGGATGCCGACTCGACTACACACCTAGACACGACCAAGATCCGGTACCTGGCGGAGTCCAGGAATCCGAAGATCCTCTCACGCGAGTGAATTACCTCCCCGATAGGCGTAACCTAACGGTCGGGCGACACCTTTTTATATACCGGATAAGGGTATGCAAATGCAACCTAGACCGGCTTAGACAATGACTAGACTTAAATGACTCTTTTTTTGTGTGTGTTTTGACCAAATACTACCCTAGACTCAACCTGACTCTGATACCAATTTGATGCGGGATGGACACGCGACCGGGGATTCTTGCTCGCGATCGTCCCTATGCGTGGGAAACACTGGACTGTGCGCGGTTAAGAAACCAGCAGTGAGTCTCGGGTATCGGCTTTTCCGCGTGTACTCAGATTGAGTCACGGGACGGGTCACACTCACTCTCTCATAGCAGTGATACAATTTATATAACAAGATAGTAACCTATTACTCATGCAGCGGCATTCAAAAATATACGAGTAAAGCAAATGCGATAAGAGAGAGGGGGCGAGTTTACCTCCACGCTCCGGGCGTGGGGAAGGCGATCCCGGCCAAGTACGGTAACTCCCGATTAACAATAATTATATAATAATTACGGCAATGAAATTCATGACCCACTCCACGTAGGGAGGTAACGGGCTACAAGTGGGGCCCGGGAGGACTGATCTTGAGTTGACGGGCAACGTTTTGATGTAGCTTCGGCGGCAGGCGTACTCACGAACGTGGGCCCCACGTGCTGGTCGGCGGGTCCGAGTGGGCCCGGAGTGGTACTGCTGTGATGTTGGCCCTTGGAGAGGCGCTCCCTGGGACGGCGGCACGCTGGTTCGCCTTGCGGAAGGCGAGCCGGCTGCGGTCTTCACTTGTTGACCTTGCTGCCCACGGATCTGAAGTTCTAAATTTACATCGCGCGACCCGGCGAGAACTGCTGCTGCGATCAGTCCCGACCTCGGATCGACGTGAAATTGGTGCCGTTGGAAAGCTGACTTGAAGTACTTCAATCTATGACCAGAGAAGGAATTTTGACTATCCCGGATCTGGCCTTAGCTGAATTTACACGTTGCTGGCTGACAGACTCATAAAACTCAGGACAGAAATGGATTTTCCTGAGAATAGACATTGACCGTGGCTTAAACCTCAGATCTGGAAGTTGACCTTTTCATAAATGTTGGAGAGGAATAAGTGAGGAAGACGAGGATAATTTTTGTGAAATTTCTAAAGGAGGTTTGGTTGGGGAAACGGATTTTATGACACTCGTGGGTCGGATTTGGACTGCACATGACAGAACTAAAATTTGAATGAGTTTTAATTTTTTGGAATGGAAAAAGAGCTTCTAAATTTGAGCAAAAATTATGAGAGATGGTTTTGGATGGGCAGAACACCCAGTCCAAATTTGGACTCAATCAGAGAAGGGGAAGGGGATCAAACAAGGGAAACACAGGGTTGCTTTGACATAAAATAGAAAGCAGGCAGATCTAGGGGGCTGAGGAGCACGAAATTGGAAAAATAGAAAACGAAAGGTAGAAATTGGGAAACTTTTTTTGGGAGAGGGTATTGGCGTAGTGAACCTACCCTCAAAATTTGGGCTCCAGCAGATCACGGAGCTGGGAGCTAAAATTTGAGCAAGGAGGCTCTATCCTGATTTGGGCAGAACTCCGGCGTTGGTGGGGGCGGCGCGATGGCGGCACGACGGTGGCGGCGGCGGCGGTAGAAGTAGAACTCAGAGGGGCTGAGGAGAAGATAGAAGGGCTTCACACCCTAGAGAAGGTAGAAATCCATCTGCAAGGGGGGAGGAGAGAGGAGAGAGGGGCGCACGCTTCTTGGCCCTTGGGCAATTCACAAATGTTTCTATCACTAATTCAACTAAAATGGGAATTACATGGTATTTGTATGAAATGTAAAATGACCCTAACTAACCTCAGATCTAGGATTAGGGGGGTATTCAAGGTACATCACATTAATGCCACATGTGGTCAAAATAAAATAAAAAAATTAAACTAATCCTAGTGGAAGGGGGCACCCCCTTGACCATTGCATTACAACTTGGACTTTTTGTCCACCTTATCCCCTTGAATTGTCAATCCTCTAGAAGCGCACCTTGGAACTTTGATCAGCCCCACAAGAATAACCACAAAACGATACTCTGTTTGCAACAGAGAAACTAGACAACGGCAGCAAGAAGAAGAAGATGATCTGAGCATTGCAGCTTCAGAGGAAGAAGAACACGATAGCAGAACTACAACCGTAGGTAAACGATCCCTTGACAACACCAACGAAAGAAGCAGCGGGCTTCTTCTACGGTAACTACCACAGAAGAAGAAGAGTATCAGCCGCAAGCCTCCTCCAGGAAGATGCAGAGAAGAAAGTAGTGCCTCCTCTCCACGTACAGCCGAAGAGAGGAACAGTAACTGTAGGGAAGAGCAGCATGACATCTTTGAAATATAGAGTCAAAAGAGGGTTCGATGGAGGGGGTTTGGTATTTATAGAGAAGGGATTCGATCATGGATTAGAATTTGATTGGAATCAAAGTTTCCATGGAAAGAATCTTACTAGTATCTAAACTTCCCTACGTGTTAATCCTTCCAGATGTTATCCTTCCTGAATGGCCAATGCTTCCTAGTTCGAACAAAACACTGCAGTCGACTTACCAATTTTCCTACTGCAAGGAAGTAGCGCCCAAAGGAGGGGCGCCCAAGATAGGGGCGCCCTTCAGGTAATTGGCACCCCCATGCGGGGTCTTCAATTCATGAAATGGCACCCTAAAAGGAGGCGCCCTTCATCTTTGGTCCATTTGTTCTATGGTTTAAGTGTAAGGCCCATTAGACAAAACTATATATAAGTGGGTTTAAGTATATATATATATGTGTTGGGCCATGAACATTGGTTTAGTTTTTTAATCCATTTATGATTTTATTCCTTTAATTCACCAGGGTTGCTACACCCTCCCCCACTTAAAAGAATTTGGTCCCCAAATTCAATGGTATATAGACGTGGACGGTGCAAAGTACATACCGATCGTAAATAAGTTGGGAAATCTCTTCTTCATGGATTCCTCGATCTCTATCACGCCCCGAGCCTTTTATTACAGTGGAAGACTAGCTCGAGGAATGTGAACAGCCGACATGGTAAGTCTCTTGCAAGCAAGAACGATCAGAGCGCAAGACAATCACACATAAGATGTAATTACACAATAATTTAATCAAACTCCAACTTTATTTCATTAATAATCAAAATATCCAAATACAATGACTTTTCAACCTTTACTAATCTATCAGACTCAAGGAAAAAGGAAATTACAAAGACTTGATCTAAACATTATTGACTTTCTAAGTCTTCACTCTCAATTTGATATGACTTTCATTCGCTCTCGAACCCGCTACTTGTATAACTCGAATCCGAATTCGTATCACTTCCATCTCCTGAAAAGATTGGAAAATAGGTAATGAGCACACTTGCCGAGTAGGTATCTTCGCATCAACATGATTAGCAATATTTAAGTAATTAGCATTTTAGCTCTAAAGAAATAAGGTAAAATTATGCGAATGCGATCAATCATGCGATTAAACCAAAGTAACACGATGATCATGTAAGATAGAATGAGCAAGTATGAATGTAACAAGAATATGATATGGTCTTTCACGAACAAGAATGTACTAGAAAGTCATGTATCAATCAAGAATGTACTCTTCACTTAGTAGCAAGTACATCGTGAATTTCTGTGGAATAACATGTAACAAGCTAGAAAGTCATGTACGTGTTGTGATTTTCAGTTCACGAGCCGTGGATCTTAACTTATTTATCGAGAAAGTACTCCCAACGCAATGCGACGCCAGTAGCATCATACCCCATGGTTTATAATAGTATATTTCCGACAATCAGTCGAGGGGACTAGCATAGAGCCCTTGAACACAATCAGTGCTCGCTCGCATCTTCAAGTATAAATCAAGCAATTTCTACGTTTCAAGCAATAAAATATGGCCAAGAATGTACAACTTCAACGAGTTCATGAATGAATGCTTCTATATGGAACAAGGAATTTCAATAATCCTATTAGAACTATGTTATGCCATAGAAATAAATCGACAGCGTAACGGTACATTCTTTATCTTCCATTCATTATATTAAGTATCTTTAAACAATATGTCAAATCCTAGACCATTATAAATCCATCTAGGAGCCTTAAAATATCAACCCTTTGGTCGAACCTCGGGTTAACTGGACTTAACAAGGTGACGGTCAATAACTGGGCCGTTACGTTCACGTGACGATCTAGTCTTGATCCGTTACAATGGGCCGAATCCAGAACCAATAAATTGGACTCAGTTTAAATGTGATGGTCGTTTATTGGGCCGTTAGATGTGCTTGACAGTGCAACATTGATCCGTTACATCTCCAAAACTAGAAACTATCGATAGTGTTTTCTAATGATTGGGCTTTCATGGTACAACCAACTCGGCGTCCTAGTGGGAATCTCAGGCTCGCGGAGAATTACGGAGGCCTTGAAACAAGATTTCCTAATCCATTGGAAGGAATATCCAATAGAGAGGTCCTCATGATCAAGAATGTGTTCCTAACGTGCAAGGTGTGAACTAATAGCCATATACCGGAATATACGTCATGTACTTAAAGAAAATGACTCTATAGATGGAGAGAGAATGTGCATCGATATAAAACCATGATAAAAGTCATCAATATCTTTTCTAAATGAAGGTTTACTACAAAATATAGTGCTTTGGCATGAAATCATCATATGCTTGAAAATAACTCTAGAGTACCATAAACATGCAATTTCTATCATGAATCAATACTTGAACTTAAAAGCATGAAAACAGGTTAAAGTCCAATTAACTAGGCTTATATATATACACTAATTAAGTTAACCATAATTCTGTCTCGGTTGACAGAACACAGTGTGTAACGGACTAGCCTTGCCGCGTCACAATAGGGTGACGGTCCAAGTTAAATCTGTCAGAGTTCTCAGAAACCCTGTAATTGGTTACAGAAGTGTGACGGATCAAGGTAGGTCCGTTACACGTCCCTGGCGGTCCTACGATAGACCGTTAGGTCCTCTGCTAATAGAAAAATAGAAACTATAGAACTCTATGGTTAATTCATGAATGCTAACTACTCTAATCATGTCAAAACGAGGAAAAGGCAATCTAGATGCATAGGTAGTAATGAAATAACAAGAGATAGTTTTTTATCTTCCATTAGGGTCGATGGTATGGATGAATGTATAGACTAACCCTAAACCATGAAAATTTTGAAGTATAATGCATGAAATCCAATTAAACCAGAGGGCTTTTATCCCTAACAATGTGTTTTTATCGTTCATGAGATAACCTACCTTTTAACTGGGCTTTAAACTTCTAATTTGAGTGTTCAAGGGTCACCCTAGTTCTTCTCTTCTAGTGATATTTCAGTAACTTCACGTTTCCCTATCTCTCCAATCTCTTGACCTAAAGATGTAAAATTTGAAGGGTAAGAAAGATGATACTAGGAGGAACAAAAGTTCTAAAGCATTGAACTCTAATTACCTCGTTTAGGCTCTCTAATTTCTTGATCTTCAGCACCCTGTCGCACAGTTTCCTGGGTTGGCGTGATGAAACCGGCAACTTTGGAAGATCCTAACTCCTTGGATACTCGACCTCCTAACATGAAATTTTGAGAGTTGTCAGACCTTAGTATTAGAAACAAAAAGTTCCAAAGGACTTTCCTGAGATTCTATCTCCTTACCTTGTTTCTTCACGAGCCAAAAGTAAGGGTCGCTCAGTTTAGAACTGAGTCCTATTTATAGGGATTTGGCTAGGGTTTGAGGATTAGATCGATTCTAGAGTCCTTAGTTGGCCAAAACCTGATCCATAAGAGTCCCTAGTAACCTTACATGTTCTCCTAATTAGGTCTCTTGCAGATTGGATCCCAAAGATTTAATCTTTTTGCTCATACTTCCATTCACAGAACTATCAGAGCGTGACGGTCGTGGACTAGTGCGTTACACCACTGTAGCGGTCGCCCGATAGACCGTTACATCTGACGTGTGCAAAGTTTCAATTTAATAAAACTCATTTATTCATTTTATCTATATAATTATCTATAAAAATAGTATTTTTCCTTAAAATTCATGAATAGGCTAAATAACCTTCTAGAATATGGGCTAAACTTAATGGGCTTGGTCCTTAAACCTTTTGGGTCTTAATTGAATAGGCTAGGCTAACCATTGGGCCTTATAACCCATTTATTAGTTCAATAATCCATTCATTGATTTATTTAGCCATATAAATCTTAGAAAATTCCATAAATAATCCAAAATTTATTATATATAATTTTTGGGGCACTACACATGGATGGAGGGTGTACTTATAGTTGAATAGTTCTGGGAATTTTTTCTGCATGGCTTCTTCCGTTTCCCATGTTGCTTCATATGGCTATGTTTTCTTCCATTGTATCTTGACCATAGGAATAGCTTTATTCCTTAGTTGACGTACCTCCCGTTCCAGAATCTTTATTGGTGTTTGCTCGTACGTCATATCCTTTTGAATCTCTAAATTATCATAAGTGATAACATGGTCAGGATCATATACACACCTTTTCAGCATAGAGACGTGGAATACGTCATGAACTCCTGCTAATTGTGGAGGTAAAGCCAGTCTATAAGCAACTTCACCGACCCTTTCAAGACTTTCGAATGGGCCAATGAATCTTGGAGTTAGCTTTCCTTTAATGCCAAATCTTCGAATACCACGGCCTGGAGAAACTTTCAGATATACAAGATCTCCCACCTGAGACACCAAGTCACGTCTTCGATTGTCAGCATAAGATTTCTGCCTATCTTGTGCCATCTTCATTCTTTCTTGAATGAGCTTGATCTTATCTGAAGAATCCCTGATAATGTCGGGGCCAAGAAATTGCATTTCCCCTGTCTCACTCCAACATATTGGTGATCTACAGTTTTTTCCATATAAAGCTTCAAAGGGGGCAATCTGTATGCTGGCCTGATAATTGTTGTTATATGAAAATTCTACCAGAGACAAGTGATCATGCCAACTTCCTCCAAAATCGATAGTACAAGCCCTGAGCATATCTTCTACTACCGGATTTGTTCTTTCCGTCTGACCATCAGTTTGCGGATGAAAGGTTGTGCTAAAGTTCAATCTAGTCCCTAATGAATGTTGTAGACCCATCCAGAACTACGATGTAAATCGAGGATCTCTATCAGATATAATAGTAATAGGGACACCATGTAATTTTACAATTTCTTTTATGTATAATGCTGCTAGAATATCCACACACATCGACTTTTTATGGGTAGAAAATCTGCAGATTTAGTCAAGCGGTCTATGATTACCCATATACCATCGTGTCCTCCTATGGTCTTAGATAAACCCATGATGAAATCCATCTCTATACTTTCCCATTTCATTCGGGAATATTCAAGGGATGTAATTTACCTGCGGGTCTAAAATGCTCTGCTTTTACTTGTTGACAGGTGAGACAACGGGACACGGAATTAGCTATTTCTCTCTTCATATAGGGCCACCAGAAATTTCTTTTAAGATTTTGATACATCTTTGTACCACCTGGGTGAATGGTGTACTTAGAATTATGTGCTTCTTCCAAGATCAATTTCTTCGTATCCTCGTGATCCGGTACACACACTCGACCCTTGAATAGCAATCTTCCGTCATTGGAAACAGAGAAATCCGATCTTTGTTCAATATTGGCTTTAATCTCTAGTAATACGGGATCATCATTTTGCAGCTTGGCCAGATCCTCTATCAATATAGGTTGAGCTCGGATATTAGCTATGAAACAATCTTCTTCCTTCATGTCAATATCTAACTTCAACTAAGCAAATTGAGGAATAAGGTTAGTCATACTAATCATAAGACTTGATAGCATTCCCATTGGTTTTCTGCTGAGTGCATCTGCTACAGCATTCGCCTTATCAGGATGATATTGAATAGCAAAATCAAAGTCTTTAAGATATTCTAACCATCTCCTCTGCCTCATATTTAGCTCTTTTTGAGAGAATAAGTATTTCAAGCTTTTGTAGTCCGAGTAGACCGTGAACTTTTCTCCATAGAGATAATGACGCCAAATTTTTAAGGCGAAAATAACAGCTGCCAATTCTAAATCATGCACATGATAATTTTTCTCGTGACGTTTTAATTATCTTAAGGAATAACAGATTACATTTCCATCTTGCATGAGAACGCATCCCAAGCCAATGCCAAATGCATCCGTATATACTTCGAATCTATCACCTTCCACCAGTAGTGCTAAAATAGGAGCTGTAGTAAGATGATTCTTAAGAGTTTGAAAACTCTTTTCACATTCCTTGGACCAAACAAAGGGATTTTCTTTTCTTGTGAGTCTCGTTAAAGGAACTGTAATATTTAAGAAGTCCTTAATGAACCTCCTATAGTAACTAGCTAGACCCAGAAAGTTGCGTACTTCTGATACAGTCGTTGGCCGGCTCCAATTTCTGACAGCTTCCTCTTTCAAAGGATCCACAACGATACCTTCCTTGAAAATAATGTGACCTAGGAATGAAACTTCCTTGAGCCAGAATTCACATTTGTTAAGCTTGGCATAAAGTTTATGTTCCCTAAGTGTTTGCAAAGCTATCCTCAGATGTTCTTCATGTTCCTCTTTTATCTTGGAATATATCAAGATGTCATCGATGAAGACGACGATGAATTGGTCCAGATATGGTTGAAAAAAACCGTTCATAAGTTGCATAAATGCTGCTGGGGCATTAGTTAACCCGAATGGCATTACCACGAATTCGTAGTGGCCATAACGACTTTGAAAGGCCGATTTATAAATATCTTCTTCTTTAATTCTAAGCTAATGATAACCTGATCTGAGGTATATCTTGGAGAAATATTCTGCTCCCGAAAGTTGATCGAAGAGCTCATCAATACGCGGCAACGGATACTTGTTTTTGATTATGAGTTGATTCAGTCGTCGGTATACATAGCCTGAGAGAGCCATCCTTCTTCATGAAAAAAAGAATTGGCGCTCCCCAAGGGGATGCGCTAGGTCTAATGAAGCCCTTGTTTAGTAGTTCCGGCAACTGCCTCTTTAGTTCCTTGAGTTCTGTGGGGGACATCCTATAAGGGGCTATAGAACAGGTGCTGCTCCTGGATTGAGTTCAATAGTGAAGTTCACTTCCCTCTCGGGTGATAAACTGGGTAATTCAGATGGAAATACATCTGGAAACTCATTTATAATAGGAATGTCTGCTATGATATTTTCCTTGGACTCGGTAATAATGACAGAAGCAAGGAAAACTTCACATCCTTGCGAGATAAGTTTGCAAGCGTGAAGAGAAGATATGATAGTGGGGAGTTTCTTGTACTTGATGCCGAGGAAAGAAAATCTTGGAAAACTAGGTTTTCGAAAGGATATAATCCTATTTCGGTAGTTGATATAAGCACCATGATCTACAAGCCAATCTACCCCTAAAATGGCATCATAACCTTTCATGTTAAGGCATACTAAGTTTGCGGGGAGATTATGACCTTCTACTATCACTTCGCTATCAGGATAATAGTCGGTAAGCTTTGTTCCCGAACCTAAGGGTGTGGTAATAGCAAGATCTGAGGGTAAAGGAACAGATACAATTGGTAATGTTTTTGCGAAAGTAGTGAAGATAAAAGAATGAGAGGCACCAGTATCAAATAGCACAAATGCAGGGTGAGAGCAAATTTGAAGAGTACCTTCCATAAGCCCACCATCCCTGGGCGCTTCCTATTCTTCTAAAATGGCATTGAGGCGAGCCTGCCTCCTGCGTCCACCACCAGATGACTGGTCTTTCATAAGGGGGCAATCGGCATGCGATGCTCCCTGCTTCCATAGCGTAAACAAGCACTGAGGCGCTTCCAACACTCTTCAGCTGAATGGCCGAACTTCTCACAAAATGTGCAAGCCGCCATGACTTGCTCCTTCTCTTCCTCCTTAATCTTCTTATTTTTATGGAACTTCCACCGTTCCCGCTCCTGGATCTCTTCTTACTATCACGTACGGCTTTTGTAAGGCTCCTTCATACTAAACTTTTCTTTCTTGTAACGCCGATCAGATCGTCGGCTAGACTCTTCTCCCTTTCCTTTCAATTTCTTGACCTTCTCTAAGGTCCTTTCACATAAATATGCCCGTTGTACCATTTCCACATAAGTACGGATGTTTTGGGTCCCGAGCTACTGAATAAAACTGGGATGTAACCCGTCCATAAACCGATTAGCCATCAATAGATCGGTACTGATTAAATGTGGTGCATAAGGTGCTAGCCTGGAGAACTGAAGTTTATACTCCACAAATGTCATCATTCCTTGATGAAGAGAGGTGAACTCCATGGCCTTTTTTTCTTTGACATGTTCAGAAAAGTACTTGGCATGGAATAGAGTGAGAAAACAATCCCATGTATGAGGTGCATCAGCCGGAGATGTAGGTACTGACTTCCACCATGTGCGTGCATCTCTATTGAGTTGGAAGGTTGCGAGACGCACTTTTTCTTGGTCCGTGCATTGAATAACATCGAAGATGCGATTTATCTCATCCATCCAATTTTCTGCCTCATCCGGATTAGAAGAACCGTAGAACCGCGGAGGGTTTAAGCACCAAAAATTGCGATGCAAGTCACCAGCCCTTGCCCCTGCGCCTGCCTGGGCCATAGTTTGTAATGCCTGAGTAAGGCCGGCAATGGTTTGTTACATACCACCCCAATCTACGCGATGTGCCATTGCAATAATGAGGTACTTGAGAGAAATAACAAATTGTTAATTCTCATGGAATTAGAAAGAGATTATTCTTAAAACTAATTAACTATCCTTTCCCGGGCTCTACCCAATTCTCGACAGGGTGATGAAATTTTTTCCTTAGTTCATAGGTAGGGGTCCTTAAATCTTGGAATATCTTATGACATGATTCTCCTTCCTAAGTCCTGAGACTTAGGCTCTGATACCAACATAACTGTCACGCCCCGAGCCTTTTATTACAGCGGAAGACTAGCTCGAGGAAGGCGAATAGCCGGCATGGTAAGTCTCTTGCAAGCAAGAACGATCAGAGCGCAAGATAATCACACATAAGATGTAATTAAACAATAATTTAATCAAACTCCAACTTTATTTCATTAATAATCAAAATATCCGAATACAATGACTTTTTAAGCTTTACTAATCTATCAGACTCAAGGAAAAAGGAAATTACAAAGACTCGTTCTAAACATTATTGACTTTCCTAAGTCTTCACTCTCAGTTTGATATAACTTTCATTCGCTCTTGGACCCGCTACTTGTATAACTCGAATCCGAATTCGTATCACTTCCATCTCCTGAAAAGATAGAAAAATAGGTAATGAGCACACTTGCCCAGTAGGTATCTTCGCATCAACATGATTAGCAATATTTAAGTAATTAGCATTTTAGCTCTAAAGAAATAAGGTAAAATCATGTGAATGCGATCAATCATGCGATTAAATCAAAGTAACACGATGATCATGTAAGATAGAATGAGCAAGTATGAATGTAACAAGAATATGATATGGCCTTTCATGAACAAGAATATACTAGAAAGTCATGTGTCAATTAAGAATGTACTCTTCACTTAGTAGCAAGTACATCGTGAATTTCTGTGGAATAACATGTAATAAGCTAGAAAGTCATGTACGTGTCGTGGATTTTCACTTCACGAGCCGCGGATCTTCACTTATTTATCGAGAAAGTACTCCCAGCGCAATGCGATGCCAGTAGCATCATACCCCATGGTTTATAATAGTATGTTTTCGACAATCAGTCGAGGGGACTAGCATAGAGCCCTTCAACACAATCAGTGCTCGATCGCATCTTCAAGTATAAATCAAGCTATTTCCACGTTTCAAGTAATAAAATATGGCCAATAATGTACAACTTCAACGAGTTCATGAATGAATGCTTCTATATGGAACAAGGAATTTCAATAATCCTATTAGAACTAGGTTATGTCATGGAAGTAAATCGGCAGCATAACGGTACATTCTTTATCTTCCATTCATTATATTAAGTATCTTTAAACAATATGTCAAATCCTGGACCATTATAAATCCATCTAGGAACCTTAGAATATCAACCCTTTGGTCGAACCTCGGGTTAACTGGACTTAACAAGGTGACGGTCAATAATTGGGCCGTTACATTCACGTGACGGTCTAGTCTTAATCCGTTACAATGGGCTGAATCCAGAACCAAGAAATTGGACTCAGTTTAAATGTGACGGTCGTTTATTGGGCCGTTAGATGAGCTTGACAGTTCAACGTTGATCCGTTACATCTCCAAAACCAGAAACCATCGATAGTGTTTTCTAATGATTGGGCTTTCATGGTACAACCAACTCGGCGTCCTAGTGGGAATCCCAGGCTCGCGGAGAATTACGGAGGCCTTGAAACAAGATTTCCTAATCTATTGGAAGGAATATCCAATAGAGAGGTCCTCATGTTCAAGAATGTGTTCCTAACGTTTATGGTGTGAACTAATAGCCATATACCGGAATATACGTCATGTACTTAAAGAAAATGACTCTATAGATGGAGAGAGAATGTGCATCGGTATAAAACCATGATAAAACTCATCAATATCTTTTCTAAATCAAGGTTTAATACAAAATATTGTGCTTTGGCATGAAATCATCATATGCTTGAAAATAACTCTAGAGTACCATAAACATGCAATTTCTATCATGAATCAATACTTGAACTTAAAAGCATGAAAACAGGTTAAAGTCTAATTAACTAGGCTTATATATATACACTAATTAAGTCAATCATAATTCTGTCTCGGTTGACAGAACACAGTATGTAACGGACTAGCCTTGCCGCGTCACAATAAGGTGACGGTCCAAGTTAAATCTGTCAGAGTTCTCAGAAACCCTGTAATTGGTTACAGAAGTGTGACGGATCAAGGTAGGTCCGTTAAACGTCCCTGGCGGGCCTACGATAGACCGTTAGGTCCTCTGCTAATAGAAAAATAGAAACTATAGAACTCTATGGTTAATTCATGACATGCTAACTACCCTAATCATGTCAAAATGAGGAAAAGGCTATCTAGATGCATAGGTAGTAATGAAATAACAAGAGATAGCTTTTTATCTTCCATTAGGGTTGAAGGTATGGATGAATGTATAGACTAACCCTAAACCATGAAGTTTATGAAGAATAATGCATGAAATCCAATTAAACCAGAGGGCTTTTATCCCTAACAATGTGTTTTTGCCGTTCATGAGATAACCTACCTTTTAACTGGGCTTTAAACTTCTAATTTGAGTGTTCAAGGGTCGCCCTAGTTCTTCTCTTCCAGTGATTTTTCAGCAAGTTCACGTTTCCCTATCTCTCCAATCTCTTGACCTAAAGATGTAAAATTTGAAGGGTAAGAAAGATGATACTTGGAGGAACAAAAGTTCTAAAGCATCTAACTCTAATTACCTCGTTTAGGCTCTCTAATATCTTGATCTTCAGCACCCTGTCGCACAGTTTCCTGGGTTGGCGTGATGAAACCAGCAACTTTGGAAGATCCTAACTCCTTGGATACTCGACCTCCTAACATGAAATTTTGAGAGTTGTCAGACCTTAGTATTAGAAACAAAAAGTTCCAAAGGACTTACCCGAGATTCTATCTCCTTACCTTGTTTCTTCACGCGCCAAAAGTAAGGGTCGCTCAGTTTAGAACTGGGTCCTATTTATAGGGATTTGGCTAGGGTTTGAGGATTAGATCGATTCTAGAGTCTTTAGTTGGCCAAAACCTGATCCATAAGAGTCCCTAGTAACCTTACATGTTCTCCTAATTAGGTCTCTTGCAGATAGGATCCCAAAGATTTAATCTTTTTGCTCATACTTCCATTCACGGAACTATCAGAGCGTGACGGTCGTGGACTAGTGCGTTACACCACTGTAGCGGTCGCCCGATAGACCGTTATATCCGACGTGTGCAAAGTTTCAATTTAATAAAACTCTTTTATTCATTTTATCTATATAATTATCTATAAAAAAAGTATCTATCCTTAAAATTCATGAATAGGCTAAATATCCTTCTAGAATATGGGCTAAACTTAATGGGCTTGGTCCTTAAATCTTCTGGGTCTTAATTGAATAGGCTAGGCTAACCATTGGGCCTTATAACCCATTTATTAGTCCAATAATCCATTTATTAATTTATTTAGCCCTATAAATCTCAGAAAATTCCATAAAGAATCCAGAATCTATTATATATAATTTTGGGGGCACTATAGTCTCCCACGTGGTTTCTTGTTCCGAGTATTTGTTCCATTGAACCTTGACCATGGGAATTGTCTTGTTTCTTAATGCACGTACCTCGCGATCAAGGATCTTCATGGGTTTTTGTTCATAAGTGAGATCCTTTTGTATCACCAAGTCTCCATGATCTATGACATGTGATGGATCATGAACATACTTCTTTAGCATGGATATGTGAAACACATTATAGACGTCGGACAATTGAGGAGGCAAGGCAATACGGTAGGCAACCTCGCCAACTCTCTCTAATACCTCAAAAGGTCCGATATACCTTGGTGTAAGCTTGCCCTTAACACCAAATCTCCTAATTCCTCATCCTAGAGAAATTTTAAGAAATACCAGATCTCCGACTTGGAATTCGAGATCTCCTCTTCGGGTATCAACATAAGCCTTTTGTCTAGATTGAGCTACTTGAAGTCTTTCTCTAATCAGTTGGATCTTCTCGGAAGTATCTCTAACCATGTTTGGACCTCGTAGTTGTTTCTCGCCAACTTTATCCCAGCACAAAGGTGATCGGCAACTCCTTTTGTATAAGGCTTCGAAAGGTGCCATCTGTATACTTGCCTGGTAGCTGTTGCTGTATGCGAACTCGACCAAAGGCAAGTGATCATGTTAGCTTCCACCAAAATCAATGATGCAAGCTCTGAGCATATCTTCTACTACCTGATTTGTTCTCTCGGTCTGACCATCCGTTTGAGGGTGAAAGGCTGTACTAAAGTTGAGTCCTGTCCCCAATGAATGTTGTAGACCCTTCCAAAAATGAGAAGTAAAACGTGGGTCTCGGTCAGACAAGATTGAAACAGGAACTTCATGAAGTCTGACTATCTCCTTGATGTACTGTGCAGCAAGAACGTCAATTGACCATCGGCTCTTGATTGGCAAGAAATGTGCTGACTTGGTCAATCGGTCTATGATGACCCAAATTCCATCATGTCCTCCTTTAGATTTAGGCAGTCCCATTATAAAGTCCATACCGATATCCTCCCACTTCCACTTGGGAATATCAAGAGGATGAAGCTTACCGGCAGGTCTTTGGTGTTCCGCCTTAACTTGCTGACAAGTGAGACAATGAGACACTAAGTCTGCTACCTGTCTTTTCATGTTATGCCACCAAAATGTCCGCTTCAAGTCTTGGTACATCTTGGTAGATCCAGGATGAATCGTGTACCTTGATCTGTGGGCTTCTTATAATATCTTCTTCTTTAGTTTTGCACAATCTGGTACACAAGTTCTTTCTCTGAATAATAGTCTTCCATCTGCTATTAGTTTGAAATCAGATCGCTCTTCTATCTTGGCCTTGATTTCCACTAATACTAGGTCGTTTTCTTGAAGTCCTTGTATTTCAGAGAGTAAATAGGGTCGTATCCTCATATGTGATAGAGTAATACACCGGTTCTCCTTGTCTATACTTATGCTAAGTCTAGAGAATTGTTCTAGTAATTTTCACTCCTGAATCATACAATTGGCTAATAACGCTCTTGGCTTTCGACTGAGGGCATCGGCTACAGGATTACCCTTTCCAGAATGATATTGGATTGTGAAGTCGAAGTCCTTGAGATATTCCAGCCAACATCTCTGTCTCATATTCAATTCCTTTTGAGAGAAGAGATACTTGACACTCTTATGATCAGAGTATACAATGAATTGCACTCCGTATAGGTAATGTCTCCAGATCATTAATACAAACACTACCGCAGCCAATTCTAGGTCATGGACCGGGTAGTTCTCTTCATGCTTCTTCAGTTGTCGGGAAGAGTAAGCTATGACTCTTCCTTTTTGCATCAATACACATCCGAGGCCAATGCTAGATGCATCGGTATATACCTCGAATTATTCTCCTTCAATTGGCAAGGCCAAGATCGGGGCAGTAGTCAAGTGATCTTTTAGAGCTTGGAAGCTTCTTTCACAATCTTTACTCCATTCACAACAGATCTCTTTGCAGGTTAGCCTAATAAGCGGCACGGCGATCTTGGAGAAATCCTTAATGAATCGCCTGTAATAGCCAGTAAGACCCAAGAAACTTCGGATCTCGCTAGCGGTTGTTGGTCTTTCGCAATTCTTCACAGCTTCAACCTTAGATGGATCTACTGATAACCCATCCATAGAGATTACATGTCCTAGGAAGGATACTTCTTCTAGCCAGAATTCACATTTGCTAAGCTTTGCATATAACCGATTCATCCTTAATATCTCTAATGCCATCCTCAAATGCTTTTCATGCTCTTCCTTGGTCTTCGAATAAATTAATATGTCATCAATAAAGACCACCACGAACTGATCTAGATGAGGCATGAATATGCTATTCATCAATTGCATAAAAGCGGCAGGGGCATTTGTTAGTCTGAAAGGCATAGCAACAAATTCATAGTGCCCATATCTACTCCTTAAAACAGTCTTATGAATGTCCTCACTTTGATTCTCAGTTGGTGATATCCTGACCTGAGATCAATCTTTGAGAAATACTTAGATCCAGATATCTGATCAAACAATTCATCGATTTTCAGCAGTGGATACTTATTTTTGATAGTGAGATGATTCAACTGTCGATAGTCGATGCATAGCCTCATGCATCAATCCTTCTACTTTACAAATAATGCAGGCGCTTCCCACGTGGAAGTGCTTGGTCTGATAAATCCCTTCTTTAGAAGCTCCATCAATTATTCCTTTAACTCCTTGAGCTCGGCATGGGACATCCTATAAGGTGCCTTGGAAACTAGACCAGCACCAGGGACCAGGTCGATGGTGAAGGCCACTTCTCTTTGTGGGGATAATCTAGGTAAATCGTCTGGAAATACATATGGAAACTCCCGAACTACCGGGATGTCTTCTATCTTGGTCTCCTTAGTCTCTTTTATGGTGACAAAAGCAAGGAAGGAAGCACATCCTTTCCTTATAAGCTTGCTAGCTCGGAGAGTCGAAATAAGAGGTGACTTGTTCCGACTCTTAGGGCTAGTGTAGACAAATTCCAGAAACTCTTTAAAAGTTACCTTGCCTTCACGGCAATCAACGACGGCCTTATGTGTAGATAGCCAATTGGCTCCTAAGATAACAACGTATCCTTTTAAATCTAGACATATCAAGTCTGCTGGCCGATTTTTCCCTTTTACCATAACTGTACAATTGGAATAGTGGTCTGAAATCTTGGATTCATTTTCGAGTGGGGTTGCAATTACTAGATCTATCCACTCTGGTTCCATAGGTAATGGATCAGTGAACTTCTTTGAAACAAAACAGTGCGATGCACCGGTATCAAACAAGACATGAGCATGCTTGGAACAAATCTTGAGTGTACCTTCCACTAGTCCACCTTCCTCTTGTTCTGCCTCTTGAAGAGCTTGCAGACGTGCATTCTTCTTCACCAGGCGCTTTTCATCTCCGGCTTGATCATTGAGTAATGGACATTCGGGAATTCGATGTTCACGGCTCCCACAACAGAGGCAAGCTCCGAGTCTTCTCCAGCATTCCTCGGCCCTATGGCCGATCTTGTCACAATGTTTACACACCTCTTTAGAAGGTGTGGTAGTAATGGAGAAAGGTTTAGTCTTCTTGAACTTTTTCTCTTGGGAGGGAGTACCTCCATCGTTGGTTCTCTTTTTATTGGAGGGTTTGAAAGTACCCGAGCTAGTAACATGCTCCTTCTTGTCCTTCCCACGGATTTTGTCGGACAACTCCGTGGCATCTTCTAATAATTGGGCTCGCCGTACTATCTCTGAGTAGAGTTGTATGTCCATCGGCGCCAGCTGTGTAATATATTGAGGCATGAGCCCATTTAGCAATCTTCTTGCCTTCATCTTCTCGGTACTTACTAAGTGTTTAGCGTACCGTGCTAACCTAGAGAACTGAGCCTCGTACTCGGTCACCGTTAATATTCTTTGTTTAAGTGTAGCGAATTCAGCAACCTTCTTTTTTTATACTCGATCAGAAAAATACTTGTTATTGAAATATTCCTTGAATTCAGCCCATGAAACATGATCTTGTTCTACCGTAGCTTCTACGGACTCCCACCAGGAACGGGCATCTCTCTCTAACTGAAATGTGGCCAACATAACTTTTTCTTTGTCCGTGCATTGCATTACACAGAATATCCGTTCAATCTCCCTTATCCAATGCTCGGCATCATCCGGATCGGTCGAGCCTATGAATTTAGGAGGGTTCATATTACGGAAACCTTGATGGAGACTATCGGCTCCAAGATTAACACCTCCTCGCGCTTCCTGTTTTAGTGCTTGAGGGAGACCTTGCACGGTCCTTTCCATATCACGCCACTGAGCACGTTCCGTGGCCATGATCCTACAATTATTAAGATAACTATGTTAATATGTAATTATCAAAAGGTTCTAGTTTCTAAGTTAACTTAACCCTTGGCTCTACCCAATCTCACCGGGTAAAGGTTTAAACCTATCCTTGGACTTGGGTTCCTAAGAATCATATCCTAGGCTCTGATACCACAAAAACTGTCACGCCCCGAGCGCGGAAGGAACTCGGAGATGCGTGACGAGTTATATCAATCATGTAAATCAGAGCGTAAGTGTATTCGACACTCATAGATAGAGTGCGCACAAGTAATGATAACCAAGTCCTTTATTAATCATAAACCTTCAGGTTCTTCTATTACAACTCATGATAAAAGAACTAAGAACTTAATAAACTAAAAGTACAATGGATGACTCAAGAAAATAGAAAAGACGGGACTAGATAACGCTTGATCGTTAGAATGGCTCTAAACTCTTCACTCATATTCATCCCCATCCGAATGAGTCTCGTTATCGAAATTACCTGAAAAATAGGGGAAAACACTAGGTGAGCGAACGCTCAGTAGGAATTATATCTCAAGTGCTAGCTTGCTTTAAGTAAATTACATGTTGCATGGATGCAAGTAAAGCTATACATGTCTGCGTGAAACGACAATAGAGAGAGTGTATAGCAAGAGATAACTTAGAATGAACTAGCAAGATATCCAAGATTTCATATAATTATATCAAGATAGGCAAGCATGTACGTTTATCAAGTCATGTCAAGAATTGGCTATCATGTTATCAAGTAAGCAAGTAAATACCCTTTTTGGGCCACGCATGTCACGTCATGTTAAGTCAAGTACAAGTACAAGAGTTTGTGAAAATGTCCAATCAAGCAAGTCATGCACTTCGGTGCAATGCCACACCGTGATCAATAATAGCTCCCATGAGCACAAGTACTTTCGGCTGCTCCTCCCAGACTAGATCGGGCCCTTATATGCGCTAGCATTGAGCCATGTATTTCGACAGCCACTTTAGTTATAGCCAATATAGAATTTCAACGGAATGAACTTTGGTAGGAATATAAGGTAGATCCTGTGGAATAGAATCACAAGGACAGAGCTTTTGAGTAAGGACATACTACAGTCAAGTTGGTACAATCACGATACTCATAGAAACTCGGTGGATTTGACTCCCTAGTGGGTGCCAAGTGAACAAGAATAAGCACTCATATTCACATGATTGCTCGTCCTTTGTACATGATAGGTAGAAAGAATTGGTGTCTTCGTAGAGGCACACAATCCAAGATTGATAGGAATGGTATGGTTTTCCCATTCCATTAGCTCAAGAATTATTCTCACGGTGGCTAAATAGCATACCATGAGGGCCGGTATATCATGTTTCTTTAGAGGGACATGGCAATCAAAAGTATCATGGGTTTTAGTGGTACAACCTGCTCAATCGGCCTTGAGGGAATCCAAGACTACGAGTAGTCTCACGGAGGTCCCAATGACTAACTTACCAGTCTGAAGGAATGGAATGTCCAACGGAGGGCTCGTATGTCACCAAGAGTTGAGGGGTAATCGATTAAACATCGTGAAACGTGGGACTATACTCACGGAGTAGAATATAGTGCCTATATACATAACCCACTGTAAAGGGTTACAGAACACCACGAAAATCAGAAATCAGGTAATTAGCGCCTGGGGCCCAGTCTTCATTTCATGAAATAGCGCCTTGGGCAGGGTCGCTAGTTCATTATATAATGACTGTTCATTCAGTCGTTGTATCTAGGTTCTAAATATATTAAGATATGTATATGAAATTCCAGAATTTAAGTGAATGGCGCCTTGGCTGCTGCCACGTTTAGTTGAATAGCGCCCTAGCAGCTACCACTTTTTAGGGATATAGCGCCCAGGTCAGGGGCGCTATATAGAATAGTGAAGGCTGACAGTATTGGGTCATGAACAGTAGCACTTTTCCAATAAAAACAATTTTGCAAGAACAAATACATGGACAGGTAGAGAAAATTAGCAGGAATCTAGCAGTATTCTCATGCATTAGATTAGATGTCATGGTTCACCGTTATTAAATTTTGAACATGTGTATTTATTAATTAACTAGCTAACTGACAACTGTTTGCACGGTCGTTATATCAAATAGCCCCCTATCAAGAGGTGCCTTCTACTAAAACTCGGTAAAAACTTTACAAAACCTACTGGAAACCATCTATCAGACCTATATGCATGATCATGATCTGATAACTATTAGATTGGGCTTGTACTTGAGAACACCTACCTTGTAGTGATCTCGATGAGAGATTCGTGAAGAGATTGAAGAATCAACCACAAGAATAACCGCAAAACGATACTCTATTTGCAACAGAGAAACTAGACAACGGCAGGAAGAAGAAGATGATCTGAGCACTGCAACTTCAGAGGAAGAAGAACACGGTAGCAGAACTGCAACCGTAGGTAAACGATCCCTTGACAGCACCAATGAAAGAAGCAGCAGGCTTCTTCTACGGCAACCACCATAGAAGAAGAAGAGTAGCAGCCACAAGCCTCCTCCAGGAAGATGCAGAGAAGAAAGTAGAGCCCCTCTCGACGTACAGTCGAAGAGAAAGGAACAGTAACTGTAGGGAAGAGCAGCATGACGTCTTTGAAATATAGAGTCAACAGAGGGTTCGATGGAGGGGGTTTGGTATTTATAGAGAAGGGATTCGATCATGGATTAGAATTTGATTGGAATCAAAGTTTCCATGGAAGGAATCCTACTAGTATCTAAACTTCCCTACGTGTTAATGATTCCAGATGTTATCCTTCCCGAATGGCCAATGCTTCCTAGTTTGAACAAAACACTACAATCGACTTACCAATTTTCTTACTATAAGGAAATAGCGCCTAGAGAAGGGGTGCCCTTCATGTAATTAGCGCCCAGGATAGGGGCGCCATTCAGGTAATTGGCGCCCCCATGCGGGGTCTTCAATTCATCAATTAGCGCCCCCTTGAGGGGTTTTCAATTCATGAAATGGTGCCCTAAAAGGAGGCACCCTTCATCTTTGGTCCATTTGTTCTATGGTTTAAGTGTAAGGCCCATTAGACATAACTATATATAAGTGGGTTTAAGTATTTATATATATGTTGGGCCTTGAACATTGGTTTTGTTTTTTAATCCATTTAGGATTTTATTCCTTTAATTCACCAGGGTTGCTACATTTCTGATCTTCCTGGGTGCAAGATTAGGGTTGTGTACAGCAGGCTGCTGTACACGTTTGCACACTGAGTGATCAGTGTGGGTATGAGGAAGTGTTTCCTCGTCCAAGCTGTTTGGTAGCATTTTGTAGTGGAGTCTCTCCACGTTCTTGCTTTGTGCAAGAGAAGCCTCACTCGGTTGAGTGAGGGGTGGATGTAAGTCTGCGGGTTTGCAGATAGAACCACCTTAAAAAAGGTGTGTTCCTGTGAATGTGTGTGATTGAATCTTTTTCTCCTATCTCCCTTCACAAGATGGTTTGATTGCTGATCACATTATAGGTTTTATTGAGCCTTAGCTCTTTTCTGCGCCGAATTCACTTGCATATGTCAGGTGTTCGTTCAAGGCTCTGCGTGAGCCATCTTCTCGTTAGCACCATCTATTTGGGTTGTTCTCCAAGCATCATAGTTGATTAGTGTGAGCAGCACCGGTTTTGTCACGCCTCGACGCGGAATATCGGGACTAGCAGTAGAAAACGCTAGTAATGATAACATGCTAAGTTAAGAATTTACGTAACGTCATGAACAGAAATAACTCCAAATCTATTACAATAGCCATCAAACTGACTTAAACATAATCAAGCATAACCACTACTAGACTCCGTTAAAATAACTAACACAAGCTCTAAGGCATAGCTAGATGTAAAATAACTATAACAATCTCAACATATCTACTAGCTGATACACTCCAAGTCATCACTCTGGCCCATTCCCATCCATCTGTGAATCTTCACCTGAGCTGCCTGGAAAGGGGGGAAACAACTATATGAGCGAACGCTCAGTAGGTAACAACAGGCAAGTGTAAGTAATTAACCAATTAATTACATGTTTATATGAAACGGAAAGAAAAGAAATGACGATAGGATGAAACAACATAAAAAGAAAGTGCTAAAGAACGAAATGAAATAACAATATGGCAGGATGATATAACTACAAGAATTGCAAGTTTATGCAAATTATAAATAACAGAAAATTGTAGGAGATTAGACAATATGCAAGAATATTACCAAGTCGAACACGATTCAAGTAAGAGATTAAGAGATCATTGTCATAGACATCACGCTAGTCATGCACTCGGTGCAATACCTCACCATGTCATTACAAACTCTCATGGGCACAAGTACTTTTCGGGCGCTCTCCCCAGGACCAGATCAGGCCCCTATGATGCGTTGGCATTGATTTATTGGATCCAAGATCCCAAGTTGTCTAGACTTTAATCAAGTTAAAATGGCCAATTACAATCAAGTACAAACTTATCTCGGAACATCCCAAGGCTGTCCAGAATTTCTGTCCAGGAGATCAAGTTATCAAGAACCATCATGTTCTTGAATTCAAAACCATAAAACACGGAGAAAACTCATCTCTGGGAGATAGGCAGTCACTACTAGGCCATGCAAGCACTGGGCGGTCAATTCTGAGTCGCTCAAGAACTGGGCGGTCAATTCTGAGCTGCTCAAGAAGTGGGCTGGAGATCAGCCTCCACGAGCTCAAGGTTGAATGGACGATTAAGGGCCGCTCAGATGTTGGACGATATATACTAGGCCGCGCAAGTCCGCTGAACGGGCACTACTGGACCGCGTAAGATACAGACGGTCAAAAATAAGCCGCGTAGGGCCAGAAGGTAAGAACAAGATATACAGGCAACATTGGGCTGCTCAATGGAAGGACGGTCCAATATGGGCCGCCTTTAATATGGACGGTCCAATATAGTCCGCGCAGCACAGGGCCTATCAATAAGTTGGAAATTCGCCCAAGTGGGCTCCCGGGCTACCATAGACAGGGTGGAACAGAACCAGAGTTCAGCCCACTGTCTGTTGGTCGCCCTAGGGCTTACTGGGCTAATCAATTCAGGGTTTGGTCGAAGATGGATCAAGGATAAACGACCAAGGTTAATTGGCAATAACCAGAAGTGAACGGTCTCTGGTTGGCCGCTCAATGATATAGGCGGTCCACTTATGGCCGCGCAACGATATAGGCGGTCCACTTATGGCCGCTCAATCTCTGTCAGGTCCGAAGGCCTTATGGAGTTGGGCGGTCAGTAGGGTGCCGCTGAGGATGTTGAACGGTTGAATACTGGCGGCGCTTAGGTTGAGCGGTCAGGGATCTGCCACGTGCCTCTAGAGACATAACAACAGTAAAACAGTAGAACGGTCAAAATTCGGCCGCTTATAAGGATACGCGATCTGTCTCGAGGCCGTCTAAACCAAACAGGGGGTCAGGGAAACGATCGGAGATCGAAGCCTTGGATGGTCTGCAAATGGCCGACTAGATGGTTGGGCAGTCTATCGGGAGGCCGAACAACCTCAACAGGTCGCTGCCCATTCAGCCTTGCCCGTCTCCGGCGAGGTTGTCTAGGGTTGGGATAAAACATAAAATTCGGATAATATAAAGCATTAAATTTGGGGCTTTTACTACCAAAAGAAAGAGCATGAAAAACTCTACAAGATGCATGAATCAATTTTGTGTTGACAGCCTGAAATTACTACTTAATCGAAAGGGAACAGTTATAACCCTAGATGTGACATGCTTCTACTAAAACTAAAAATTCTCGCAGAACACTTGATAAAATTTAAGACTTTCTACATCAATGAAAAGCTGACACGATGATGCTTCCAACCATATATTATTTGTAGGGTTTGGCTTGCTATCACCTACCTGAATCGGATGAAGAAGGAAGGAGAAAGAAAACCCAAGGCGTTGGTACACGCAGCCCCTAATCGCTGGAGATCTTCCTCGATCCAACTCCTCTGCAGGCGCCACTGGTTCTAAACGATTCTAGGGTTAGAGAGCTTCATTTTTATAGGTCACATGCCTTCTAGAGGGTTCTATGCGCGGAGTATTAGTCCACGCAAATTGGGTTGATGCGAACGCCGCCGTAATTGTTGACGCGATCCAATCTCCGCCGATTGCATCTCCTAGGGTTAGGGTTTCGGGAGATTAAGAGAGAGAAAATGATCCTCTCATCCCGGCCTTTCATTTGCCACTGGTTTGGGCTCATTTGATGGAGTATTGGGCTCGAATTTTACGTTTCAAGGTATGGTTAACTAAGTGTTTAATTTGGGCTTAATCCACTAATTCAGCCTATTTACCGATTTTATTTGGGTTGGTCATAGAAGATAAGTTTGTTAAACATGTTATCCTCTACAAGAATATAATTTTTCAGGATTTTTATAAAATGGTTGAAATTTAACTTATTCTTTTTATTAAGGAATTTCTAATTAATTTCTTGAAAAATCGGGGTATTACACCCTCCCCCACTTAAGGAATTTGGTGCTCCAAATTCAATGCACTTAATAATAAAAAGAAGGAGTTAGACAACTCACCTAGAATAAGTCAGGGTACTGCATCCGCATAGTATCTTCTGACTCCCAAGTCGCTTCTTCAGTTCCACGCCGACTCCACTGCACTTTAACCATCGGTATGGAGCGATTCCTGAGTTGCTGTTGCTTCCGATCCAGAATCTTGATCGGTCTTTCTTCATAAGTTAGATCTTCCTTCAATTCGAAGTCCACATGCTGAATAATGTGAGTGGGATCATACACATATTTCTGTAACATAGACACATGGAAAATATTATGTACTCCAGATAAACTGAGGTGGTAGTGCCAAACGGTAAGCAACCTCCCCCACTCTTTTCAGAATCTCGAATGGACCAATGTATCTTGGACTTAGTTTGCCCTGAATACCAAACCTTTGAATCCCTCTCATAGGAGAAACCTTTAAAAACACATGCTCACCAACCTAAAAGTCCAAAGCTCTCCTCCTGGTCTCGGCATAACTCTTCAGTCTTGATTGTGCTACTTGCAACTGATCTCTGATAATACAGATGTTCTTGGATGATTCGGAAATGAGATCTGGTCCAAGCCATTGCTTCTCACCTATCTCGTCCCAACATAACGGGGATCAACAGCTTCTACCATACAAAGCTTCAAATGGAGCCATCTGAATGTTAGCCTGGTAATTGTTGTTGTAGGCGAATTCAACCAATGCCAAGTGATCACTTCAACTACCTCCAAAGTCAATCATGCAGGCTCTAAGCATATCTTCCACTATCTGGTTGGTCCTTTCAGTCTGTCCGTATGTTTGTGGATGGAAAGTAGTACTGAAATTCAGACGAGTTCCCAAGGACTCTTGCAATCCTTTTCAAAAATGAGAAGTGAACCTTGGGTCTCTATCAGACACAATGCTAACTGGTATACCATGTAGTCTTACCACTTCCTTCATATACAAAGCAGCCAAAGACATCAACTGTCCATTTAGACCTAATAGATAAGAGATGAGCAGCTTTTGTCAATCTGTCGATAATCACCCATATTGCATCAAATCCACTACGAGTCCTAGGTAGACCCATAATGAAATCCTTGCCAATGCTCCGCCACTTCCATTGGGGTATATCAAGGGGTTTCAATTTCCCTGCTGGTCTGAAATGCTCAACCTTGACTTGCTGACAAACCAAGCATCTAATTACGAAGTTTGTAACTTCCCTTTTCATATTCGACCACCAAAAAGATCTTTTCAAATCCTTAAACATCTTAGTACCGCCAGGATGAATGGTGTATCTGGATCTATGAGCTTCCTCGAGAATCTTACTCTTTATCTCAGCTACATCAGGTACACAAGTTCTTCCCTAAAATAATAACCTTCCATCATCAGCCATCATGAAGTCAGGTCTGTTACTCAAGCTTCCCTTGATCTCAACCAACTCTGAGTCATCATCTTGTAGAGACTTGATTTCCATCAATAATTCGGGCTTAAGTTGAATCTGAGCAATAATAACCCGATCCTTGTCAACATTAAGACCCAAACTAGCTAACTGCTCCAGCAATTTTCATTCTTGTAACATGAGGCTTGACAACTTAGCTATAGGCTTGCGGCTTAAGGCATCTACCACAACATTACTTTTTCTAGGATGATACTCAATGGAGAAATTGAAGTCCTTCAAATACTGCAGCCATCTTCGCTGCCTCATATTGAGTTCCTTCTGAGAAAATAAGTATTTCAAACTCTTATGATCTGAAAACACCGTAAATGTCTCTCTATATAAGTAGTGCCTCCATATCATCAAGGCGAACACCACTGCTGCTTGCGACAAATCATGAACAGGATAATTCTATTCATACTTCCTCAACTACCTAGAAGAATAGGCTATCACTTTCCCGTGCTGCATGAGTACACACCCTAAACCAATACCTGAAGCATTAGTGTATACAACAAAACCTCCTTCTCCAGAAGGTAAAGCCAAAACAGGTGCAGTAGTCAAACATTCCTTCAAGGTCTGAAAGCTTCGCTCGTAATCTTCTGACCAATCAAATTTGATCTCCTTGCGGGTTAATCTTGTCAGAGGTACCGCAATTTTGGAGAAATCTTGAATAAACCTTCGGTAGTAACCTGCTAGGCCAGGAAACTTCTCACTTCAGTCACATTAGTAGACTTATCCCAATTCTTTACTGCCTCTACCTTCGAAGGATCAACAGAAATACCTTCTTTTGTGATGATATGCCCTAAAAAGGACACCTCTTGCAGTTAGAAATCACACTTACTAAACTTGGCATATAACTGATGATCTCTCAATAGTTGTAATGCCATCCTCAAATGTTCAGCATGCTCCTCCTCACTCTTAGAATAAATCAAGATGTCATCAATGAACACCACGGCCCATTGATCAAGATAGGGCCGAAACACATCGTTCATCAGCTGCATGAAAGCTGTAGGTGCATTCGTTAGCCCAAAAGGCATTACTACAAATTTGAAATGCCAATACCTGCTGCGGAAGGCTGTTTTATAGATATCCTCTTCCTTAATTTGTAACTAATGATATCCAGATCGAAGGTCGATCTTAGAAAAATACTGAGCTCCTGCTATCTGATCAAATAACTCATCAATCCTTGGCAATGGATATTTGTTCTTGGTAGTCAATTGGTTCAATTGCCGATAATCGATGCACAACGTCATCGAACTATCATTCTTCCAGACGAATAATACAGCGCCCCACGGGGAAGTACTTGGACGAATGAACCCTTTCTCAAGCAATTCCATCAACTGCTGCTTTAGTTCCCTTAGCTTCGCAGGAGACATACGATAAGGAGCTTTGGAAATAGGAGTCACACCAGGAATTATATCAACAGAAAAGATAACTTCCCTTTCAGGAGGAAGTCCTGACAGTTCCTCAGGAAAGACATCTGGAAAATCTCGGACGACAGAAAAGTCCTCAATCTCAATCTCCTACTCAGGGGTCACATAAACAAAGGCCAGAAAAGCATTACATCCTCTCCTCATCAGCTTATCCGCTCGAAGAGCCGAAATAAGTGGAACAAACTTATGGTGTCTAATTCCTATAAAAGAAAGTCTAGGGTGTCCAGTGAAAGACACAGAACTAGATCTGCATTGAACATTAGCCTCATACTTAGCCAACCAATCTGCTCCTGGGATTGCATCATAATCCTTCATGTCCATACAAACTAAATCAGCTGGCAGGTTTTGTTCATTGATCATGACCTTACTGGAAGGATAGAAATACTTAATTGCTGATCCGGAACCAATAGGGGTTGAAATCTCTAACGGAGAATTCATCAAAACTGGCTTCACAGCACTTCACAAATGTCGAGAAATAAAAGAATGAGTGGCACCAGTATCAAAAAGAACAAAAGCTGATTTATCATGTATAATAAGAGTACCATCGACGAGTCCACCCTCCTCGGAGGGTCCTGCCTCTTCTTCTTGTAGAGTCTGGAGCTTGCCTTGCTGCTTCTTGATTCCTTGCGGTTTCACCGGGGTAGCTTGCTCAGATAAAAGAGGACACTCAGGAATACGGACCCTACTACCACAACGTAAACAAGCGCCCAGCTTGCGCCAGTACTCCTCCATCTTGTGACCTGGACGGTCACAATACTTGCATACGCCCTTGAATGGAACAATAGGGCCAGGCTTCTTGTCTTCATTCTTCGGCATCTTGCCCTTCCCTGAACCAGACCCGCTAATGGGCCTCTTCCCGCCATGACCGGGCTTGATACTCCCTGAACCAATATGGTGTTGTTCTTTCTTAACACTCTTCCCATGGATTCTCTCCGTCATTTCTAAAGTATCTTCCAATACTTGAGCCTTTCTCAACATCTCGGAATAAGTTTGAATTTCCATCGGTGCGAACTGGTTGATATACTGCAGCTTCAGCCCATTAAGAAAGCGCTTAGCCTTCATCTTCTCGGTAGATATCAAGTGAGTAGCATAACGAGATAGCCGAGAGAACTGAGCTTCATATTTAGCTACGGATATATTTCGTTGCTTCAAAGTAGAAAACTCTGCCACCTTCTCTTGTACTCTATCAGAAAAATATTTACCATTGAATAATTCCTCGAACCCTTCCCATGTGACTTGTCTATCACCAAGGGTAGCCTTCACTGCGTCCCACCATGTCCTCGCATCACGTTCAAGTTGAAAGGTCGACAAGAGGACACGTTCTTAATCGCTGCATTGCATCACTTCAAAAATCCTCCGTATCTCTTCAAGCCAGTGCTCGGCTTCATCCGGGTCAGTCGAGCCACCAAATCGCGGGGGATTCATCCCACGAAAGTTCCGATAAAGGTTGCCAGTGCCATGGTTTGCAGCTCCTCCTTGGGCCACTTGTTGCAAAGCCTGCGTAAGTCCTTGAACCGTTCGCTGCAAGTTCCTCCATTCTACGCATTCTCTTGCCATTGCAAAAGCCTACACGTGGAATAGGTTATGTCAGGTTCAATTAAGAATGGATAATCGTGCAATTAGATTATTAACTCATCCCCAGTCTTCTACCCAAATCTCACCAGGTTAGGTCCTTAGACTTATAACAAGGTTATAGGTCCTATGATATCACTTAGGATCCTAGAACTTAGAGAACCTAGGAATATTAGAAAACCTAGGCTCTGATACTACCAAACGGTCACGTCCCGACGCGGAATATCGGGACTCGCAGTAGAAAACGCTAGTAATGATAACATGCTAAGCTAAGAATTTACATAACTTCATGAACAGAAATAATTCCAAATCTATTATAATAGCCATCAAACTGACTTAAACATAATCAAGCATAACCTATACTTGACTCTGTTACAATAACTAACACAAGCTCTAAGGCATAGCTAGATGTAAAACAACAATAACAATCTCAACATATCTACTAGCTGATACACTCCAAGTCATCACTCTGGCCCATTGCCATCTATCTGTGAATCTTTACCTGAGCTGCCTGGAAAGGGGGGAAACAACTATATGAATGAACGCTCAGTAGGTAACAATAGGCAAGTGTAAGTAATTAACTAATTAATTACATATTTATATGAAACAGAAAGAAAAGAAATGACGATCGGATGAAACAACATAAAAAGAAAGTGCTAAAGAACAAAATGGAATAACAATATGGCAGGATGATATAACTACAAGAATTGCAAGTTTATGCAAATTATAATTAACAGGAAATTGTAGGAGATTGGCCAATAAGTAAGAATATAACCAAGTCGAACATGATTCAAGTAAGAGATTAAGAGATCATTGTCATAGACATCACGTTAGTCATGCACTCAGTGCAATGCCTCACCATGTCATTACAAACTCCCCTGGCACAAGTACTTTTCGGGTGCTCTCCCTAGGACCAGACCGGGCCCCTATGATGCGTTGGCATTGATTTATTAGATCCAAGATCCCAAGTTATCTAGACTTTAATCAAGTTAAAATGGCCAATTACAATCAAGTACAAACTTACCTCGGAACATCCCAAGGCTAAGTTGAAGAGATACTATCAAGAATTTCTATCCAGGATTTCAAGTTATCAAGAACCATCATGTTCTTGGATTCAAAACCATAAAACACAGAGAAAACTCATCTCTGGGAGATAGGCGGTCACTACTAGGCTACGCAAGCACTGGGCGGTCAATTCTGAGCCGCTCAAGAACTGGGCGGTCAATTGTGAGCCGCTCAAGAACTGGACTGGAGATCAACCTCCACGAGGTCAAGGTTGAATGGACGATTAAGGGCCGCTCAGAAGTTGGACGGTACTTACTAGGCCGCGCAAGTCCGTTGAACGGCCACTACTGGACCGCGCAAGATACAGACGATCAAAAATAAGCCGCGCAGAGCCCGAAGGTAAGAATAAGATATATGGGCAACATTGGGCCGCTCAATGGATGTACCGTCCAATATGGGCCGCCTGTAATATGGACGGTCCAATATAGTCCGCGCAACACAGGGCCTATCAATAAGTTAGAAATTCACCCAAGTGGGCTCTTGGGCTACCATAGACAAGGTAGAACTGAACCAGAGACCAGCACACTGTATGTTGGTCGGCCTAGGGCTTATTGGGCTAATTAATTCGGGGTTTGGTCGAAGATGGATCAAGGATAAACGACCAAGGTTAATTGGCAATAACCAGAAGCGAACAGTCTCTGGTTGGCCGCTCAATGATATAGGCGGTCCACTTATGGCCGCACAACGATATAGGCGGTCCACTTATGGCCGCTCAATCTCTATCAGGTTCGAAGGCCTTATGGAGTTGGGCGGTCAGTAGGGTGCCGCTGAGGACGTTGAATGGTTGAAGACTGGCCGCGCTTAGGTTGAGCGGTCAGGGATCTGCCGCATGCCTCTGGAGACGTAACAGCAGTAAAACAGTAGAACGGTCGAAATCTAGCCGCTTATAAGGATACACGGTCTGTCTCGAGGCCGTCTAAACCAAACAAGGGGTCAGGGAAACGATCGGAGATCGAAGCCTTGGACGGTCCGCAACTGGCCGCCTAGATGGTTGGGCGGTCTATCGGGAGGCCACGCAACCTCAACAAGTCGCTGCCCCTTCTGCCTTGCCCGCCTCCGGCGAGGTTGGCTAGGGTTGGGATAAAACTTAAAATTCCCATGATATAAAGTAATAAATTTGGGGCTTTTACTACCAAAAGAAAGAGCACGAAAAACTCCACAAGATGCATGAATCAATTTTGTGTTTACAGCTTGAAGTTACTACTTAATCGAAAGGGAACAAGTATAACCTTAGATGTGACATGCTTGTACTAAAACCAAAAATTCTCGCAGAACACTTGATAAAATTTAGGACTTTCTACACCAATGAAAAGCTGACACGATGATGCTTCTAACTATATATTATTTGTAGGGTCTGGCTTGCTATCACCTACCTGAATCGGATGAAGAAGGAAGGAGAACGAAAACCCAAGGCGCACGCAGCCCCTAATCACTGGAGATCTTCCTCAATCCAGCTCCTCTGCAGCCGCCACTGGTTCTAAATGATTCTAGTGTTAGAGAGCTTCATTTTTATAGGTCTCACGCCTTCTAGAGGGTTCTATGCGCGGAGTATTCGTCCACGCAAGTTGGGTTGATGCGAACGCCGCCGCAATTGTTGACGCGATCCAATATCTGCCGATTGCATCTCCTAGGGTTAGGGTTTCGGGAGATTAAGAGAGGGGAAATGATCCTCTCATCCTGGCCTTTCATTTGCCACTGGTTTGAGCTCATTTCATGGAGTATTGGGCTCGAATTTTACGTTTCAATGTATGGTTAACTAGGTGTTTAATTTGGGCTTAATCCACTAATTCGACCTATTTACAGATTTATTTGAGTTGGTCATAGAAGATAAGTTTGTTAAACGTGTTATCCTCTACAAAAATATATTTTTTTAGGATTTTTATAAAATGCTCAAAATTTAACTTATTCTATTTATTAAGAAATTTCTAATTAATTTCTTGAAAAATCGGGGTATTATAGGTTTCCTTGCTGTCTGAACTCATTTAGCTATCTGTTTATCAATTTGTTATTATGTTGTGAGCAGTCTTCAGTCTCATCATTCTTCATTGGTTTAATGTTCAGATCAGTTTTAATTTATTGGTAGCATTGTCTTCAGTTTGTATCAAGACAATTGGTGTCCAGACCAGTTTTTAAATTGGGGTTAGTTATTGGTAACGGATCTATTCACCCCCCTCTAGATCCGATTGCGCACCCAACAAAAAAAAGAGAGAAAAAATAGATGAATAAAATGAAGAAAGAAGATATTCATAGACACGAGCCACATCCTACATCAAATGGAGCGGCCCATTACCCCTAGAATCTGTGTGACCACAGTTGCTGTCTGTCGTCATCTTGAACCTACAGATAATAGAACCTACAGATAATCAGTGTGTAGTTTTGAAGACTATTGATTCATGGGATCATGATCTCTTTATAATATCTGAGTTATATCTTATGTCTGAATCTGTGTTTGAAATGAGTTCAACGACAATGGATATTCATCACAGCACAAATATATGGGATCACTCTCTGTTTGTTGAAGTAGGGTCTGATGGAAATCTGGTTTTGATAATGACAACTTATGAATCATGTTTAGACTGGATTAAATAAAGCTGCTGTAGGGTTTGCCTAATATGCCTTGCACTGTCTTAGGTTCATGCGATATTTGTTCAAGTCATTCATGTCAGTACAATTCCGTGTTTGATCCACAACATAGTCTTTGCATGGAATTCTCTAGGTCGGTGCAATTCTTGTTGTTGCACACACGACCAATGTTAGCGCAGCGAAGAGTGATATAGAAGGGGGGGATGAATAGATCACTCCCGATTTGGAAAACTTCAGCGAAAATCACTACTTCGAAATACCACCCTTCAGATATAGCTAAACAATATAGCTAACGTAGTGAGAAACTAAGACAGAATAATAAGGTGCGATTGGAAGAGGCCGTCCACACACAAACACAATGCCAAGCAGAAGGAGAGCACAAACGATAATAGCAAACCACAGAGGAGGCAAGAGATTTTAAGGTGGTTCGATTGTAGTCCACAATCTACATCCACCCCTCACTCCAACTAGAGTGAGGATTCCACTAGCCACTGCTAGAAAACTGCAGACTCAGTCTGCGAACAATATGCTGCCACACAGCTTGAACAACCAAGGGAAACAAATCCCTCAACCAAACTCTGCTACCCATAGAGCTTGACACCTGGACCTGCTACCAGCAAGACCAGAACCGGAGATGGCTCTCCCATCCTCCAACCCGGAGGGAACCTGCTAATGACAACCCGTCACTGGCAAAACCAGAGATCACAGATCTCTCTTCCTCTGCAGCCCAGAGGGGAACCGGAGTAACTCTCCCTTCCTCGAAACACTAGAGGGTAACAACTCGAAATCAGAGATATGAAGAAATGAAAAGAAAACAGAAATGTAAACAAGACCAACGATGAACAACAATTGTTTCAGAAAACCAAAATCAAATGTAGCTTCCGAAGAAGCAAATTAGAATCTTCTCTCTCACTCAGACGTTTCTCTCACAGCAATACTCTCAAATCTTTTCTCTCTATCTTCTTTCTGGAACGTGGAGGCTCTCTCTTTTCTTCTTCTGCTCAGGGATTCTTCACTTCAGCTTTTTCCTCCAGTTTAATCCATCTAATCGCAGAAGACACCTTTTATATGGCATTCGACCTGACTTTCAGGCCTTCACATGAGTGGGTCTCGTTCCCTCCTTTTCCAGAGCATCCTCGGATCACGTGCCAGGCATCATCCTCGGTTCACGTGCCCAATCATTAACCTGAATCATCTACAGGCAGAGACAAGGAAATGTGATTAGTTAGTTCAGTCATATATCAAACAATGTATATACTTTAGAACATCAAATGAGCAAGTATGTACACTAAGAGAGTGTATAGAGTTGAAGTTCTTCATGCGAGCTCAGTGTATGGACTTGCAAACAAGGGACTGTACAGACTTGATTAATGAGTGCATGTGAAAGGCAGTGTACAGACTTGAGATTAACAAAGCATGAACGAGTCTATCCAATGTATAGACTAGAAACATTTGAACACTTGGACAATGGATACACTTGGCCTTTTAGGAATGATGTATTGACTCTGAACGTGAAGGCAGGCTGTATACACTTGGAGAATATTGAAGCACTGTATAGACTTGGTAAACCTGAACCAATGTACATACTTGGAACGCCTGAGGACCAGTGTACAGACTTGGAATCAATGAAAGCGTTGGCTGTACAGACTTGAATGAACGATGTATACACTTTGCCAATGTGTAGACTTAGGGTGTAGCTAAAGCAGCGAACGTAGGAATAGGTTGGAACGTATAGACTTACGTTCGATCAGCAATGTATAGACTTCAACTAGGGAAGCTACAGTGCTATGTCTAGACTTAATGATGCAAGCCTTGTATAGACATTATACAGACTTGGTGAGCGCCAAGCAATGTACAGACTTTGATGAACGCCGCTCGCTGTACAGACTTAGAATCAAGGCATGAATAGTGAATCAATGTCTAGACTTGGATGCCCAAGCCAATGTATAGACTTGTGCAGTGCAGCCAGTGTATGGACTTGTACAGTGCTGCGCAGTGTACAGACTTTGAAGTGCGACCTAGCAGGATGTGTAGACATTGAACGCAACCAGAATGTCTAGACTTGTTAGGAAGCAATGCACAGGCTGTACATACTTGAGGTAATGCTTGCAGAAGGTGATGTATGGACTTGGTTTGTGACTAGAGGCTGTACAGACTTTGGGACATGATGCGTGAGATGAAGGACAATGTATTGACTTTTAAATGGCAGACGATGTATAGACTTGGGGTTCAACTGAGGATGTATAGACTTGGGGTTCAACTGAGGATGTATAGACTTGGAAGATGTGAGGCGATCTGTAGACTTTGAGGTTCAACTGGATGTATAGACTTCAGATGTGCAAGCTATAGTGCCGTTGTATGGACTTGATCTCAAGGAATGGCTGTACAGGCTTTGAATATGAAGACCAATGTATGTACTTTAGGTGAAGACCAATGTACAGACTTTGAATATGAAGATCAATGTATGGATTTGGAAAGCAAAGGCCAATGTATTGACTTGCGAAACTGGGGGGTCGACCCATCAGAAGGGGGGGTCGACCCACAACTGTCCAGACTATGCAGACAGAGTGTAGACATGATAAAGTAGTGCATATCTATCTGACAACCATATGAACTGCACTGTCCTACATGATGAAGCATGAATTAATCTAGAGATAGAAGATTGATTTATAGTGTGAGACATCATCAAAACCGTAGGGATGCAACAACCAAGTCATTGCATCTATTAGGTGAGTCAGTGCATTTGATTAAAATGCTTGGACTTGGTATATTATACCTGGTTGATTGGTCAATTCATGTAAACTTTCTTTGCACACTAGGTTGCTTGTGTCTGAAGCATGGTTGAATGATTTTAAAGCATGTGCAGTTCATGCATTACGCCTGTGTCATCAGTGCAAGGTGAGTCTGTGCATGAACAGTGCAGTATCGGTGCATTGTCTATTACATGCATTCACTTTGTCGGTGCAGAACTCCGCTCTGTGTAGAAAAGAGTCAGTGCACGCCTAGTGCGTGCGAGACCGAACTCGGTGCGCACTGCAGTCTACGCATTCATGAAGTCGGTGCAATCCTTGCACCCAGGGCATAAAGTAAGTACCCATATCCCGAGTAAGTCTATACTCAATGTCACATGAATCAGTGCAAGAGAAGCCCTCGAGCAGAGTATATTGGTGCATAGTCAATGTCACATGCATGTATAGTCAATGCATCGATTGGCATTTGGCTAGCAGGGTCGGTGCATATTTTGTTTAAAGCTTTGCACTCGGTACACATTTCCCAGTTCATGCATTCAGTATTCATATACTCGGTGCAATGTCGTTTGTCTTCCTTGCACCTGAAGTCTGTGCATTCACTATTCATATACTCAGTGCAATGTCGTTTGTTTTCCTTGCACCAGAAGTCTGTGCATTCACTATTCATATACTCGGTGCAATGTCGTTTGTCTTCATTGCAACTGAAGTCTGTGCATTCACTATTCATATACTCGGTGCAATGTTTGGTTAGCATGCATAGATAGTCTGTGTTTTCACTGTAGCGAGGTATGTAAGGGTCAGTGCATCTCTTGTTCATTACCGCTTCATAGTCGATGCACACACTATAGCAGGTCAGTGCAATATTTGCATCGTGCGTATATATACGTCTGTGCATATTCTCCTATATGTACATCAAAGTCTGTGCATACTTTGCATATACTATATTAAGTCAAGTGCAAACATTGGTCTATACCATATAAGCTGTCTAATGAAATATTCTCTTAACTGACAGGATAAAGTGATCTCGTGAGCTCGAACTAAGAAGGCACGTGGACCTAGAATGTTGGAACCTGGCACATGATCCAAGATAATGAGCGAGCCAGTGATCCTGACACGTGGACAGATGAGGACCAGATCCCTGACACATGGCTGAGAGCCTTCGGGAAGCATTTGGGCGGGAGTGTCTCCTCCACTCGCCCAATGTGTAAGCATGTGAGTCCGAGACTGAAGTCATATATAAACCCTTTCTCTGGAGAGATTGAATGAGATGCGAAGAACAGAGAAGAAAAATAGAGGGAGGGGCGTGCAGGAGAAGCCGAAGGAAAAAGGAAAGCTGATGAGCTTGTCATACACAAAGAGATAAGGATTGAGCAAAGCGAGGGAGCCACGGAAGGGAAGAAAAGAAAAGGAAAAGAAATAGTATATGAAGCTTCTTGAAATAAAGGTATTTTGATCAAATCCCATTGTAAAGCTGATACATCTCTGGAAACTGAATATTCAGAACTGGTAGATTTTTTTTGGATTTCTGAGATGAAAAAGCTGTTGGGAAAGTATTGGAGATACTACCCTGAACTCACTGCTGAGTTTTACAATAATCTGGTTTTCGATATTGATTGATCTGTGTTGCTCTATCTCAAAGGAGTCAGCTGAACAACATGTTGAAAAAATTCAATATATTGAGGAAGTTCGAGCACCAAATGATGATCAAGAACACCCGGTTTCTAATGTTGAGTATCCTAAATCAAGTGATTCGTCTGTCAGCTCACAGGAACCAAACAATGAACCGAATATTTCTGAATTGCTAAACAATTTGACAACTCTAGTTCAAAATCAGAGTGAGATGATGTCTTCCCAGCTGCTGTTTACAAATCTTCATTTAATCAGACTGAATACAAGGCTTCATCTTCTAGAGAACAAAGTGAATACAGGCTACAATTTCGGGCCGACAAACAAAGAACAGATGCTGCGATGCAAGAGTTCTTAGGAAATCTCATGGGTCTGATTAACAGAATAACATAGATGGTTAGCAGTATTCAAAGCACTCAGACCACCTCTTTCAAAACTCTTGCCACTATTCTTCATAAAACCTATGATATCAATATTGAACTTGTAAAGATGAGAACTCTGGATCACCCTCTCCTCACTGGCCAACAAGAGATCCGTTCTATAGTGGAAAAAGCTCAGTCTGAAGTTGCCATCATTGCTACCAGACTTGAAACTGTCATGATAGAGCAAGCGTATATTTCCTCTCTCACGGCCAGTGTTAGAAGCACTGTCCATTACTGCTTTGAAGAGCTGTCCAACTCCTTACATTCACCTGAAGATTTAGTCCTAGACAGTTTTTCTGGTCCATTTTCTTCAAATCGGCGAGCTCATTTTCAACGAGGCAGCTCTAGCTCTGCTCCTCCCAAGGATGGAAATGGCTGAAGATCCTCCCATGGTCACTAACTTCTTTTTGATAATGACAAAGGGGGAGAGAGATGTCATGTTTTGAAGATATGTTATGGATGGATATTGGATATGAGAGATGTCATGTTTTGAAGATATGTTATAGATGGATATTGGATATTGGATGGATACTGGTTATATGGATGGATATTTGCGGATTTTTTATGCGGTTAAATTTTTTTTTGCTTTGGATACCTTGTTTGTTTCGTGAGAAATTAATCAAACATTCTCTGAAATCTCTCTTATGTACAGAAGTGCTAGTGTTGATTTTGCTTGTTTAATTGCGTGATTTATCATACATGACTCATTATGTTGTCATCATCAAAAAGGGGGAGATTGTTGAAAATCTGGTTTTGATAATGACAACTTATGAATCATGTTTAGACTGGATTAAATAAAGCTGTGGTAGGGTTTGCATGATATGCCTTGCACTGCCTTAGGTTCATGCGATATTTGTTCAAGTCATTCATGTCAGTACAATTCCGTGTTTGATCCACAGCATAGTCTTTGCATGGAATTCTCTAGGTCGGTGCAATTTTTCTTGTTGCACACACGACCAAGTCGTTGCATCTATCAGGTGAGTCAGTGCATTTGATTAAAATGCTTGGACTTGGTATATTATACCTTGTTGATTGGTCAATTCATGTAAACTTTCTTTGCACACTGGGTTGCTTGTGTCTGAAGCATGGTTGAATGATTTTAAAGCATGTGCGGTTCATGCATTACGCCTGTGTCATCAGTGCAAGGTGAGTCTGTGCATGAACAGTGCAGCATCGGTGCATCATCTATTACATGCATTCACTTTGTCGATGCAGAACTCCACTCTGTGTAGAAAAGAGTCGGTGCACACCTAGTGCGTGCGAGGCCGAACTCGGTGCGCACTGCAGTCTACGCATTCACGAAGTATGTGCAATCCTTGCACCGAGGGCATAAAGTAACTACCCATATCCCGAGTACGTCTATGCAATGTCTATACTCTCGCACTCTGAATCAGTGCAAGAGAAGCCCTCGAGTACAGTATATTGGTGCATAGTCAAAGTCACATGCATGTATAGTCAATGCATCAATTGGCATTTGGCTAGCAGGGTCAGTGCATATTTTGTTTAAAGCGTTGCACTCGGTACACATTTCCTGGGTTCGTGTATTCAGTATTCATATACTCGGTACAATGTCGTTTGTCTTTCTTGCACCTGAAGTCTGTGCATTCACTATTCATATACTCGGTGCAATATCATTTGTCTTCCTTGCACCTGAAGTCTGTGCATTCACTATTCATATACTCGGTGCAATGTCGTTTGTCTTCCTTGCACCTGAAGTCTGTGCATTCACTATTCATATACTCGGTGCAATGTTTGGTTAGCATGCATAGATAGTCTGTGCTCTTCACTGTAGCGAGGTATGTAAGGGTCAGTGCATCTCTTGTTCATTCTCGCTTCATAGTCGATGCACACACTGTAGCAGGTCAGTGCAATATTTGCATCATGCATATATATAAGTCTGTGCATATTCTCCTATATGTACATCAAAGTCTGTGCAGACTTTGCATATTGATATTAAGTCAGTGCAAACATTGTTCTATGCCATATAAGATGTCTAATGAAATATTCTCTTAACTGACAGGATAAAGTGATCTCGTGAGCTCGAACTAAAAAGGCACGTGTTCCTAGAATGCTGGAAGCTGGCACGTGATCCAAGACAATGAGCGAGCCAGTGATCCTGACACGTGGACAGATGATGACCAGATCCTGACACATGGCTGAGAGCCTTCTGGAAGCATTTGGGCAGGAGTGTCCCCTCCACTCGTCCAATGTGTGAGCACGTGAGTCCGAGACTGAAGTCATATATAAACCCTTTCTCTGAAGAGATTGGATGAGATGCGAAGAACAGAGAAGAAAAAGAGAGGGAGAGCAGCAGAAGAAGAGAGTCTTAGAGAAAAGAGGAGAGGAGAGTTGAGCAAGAAGATTAGAGAATTTGAAGAGTGATCTGAAGAGAAAAAGTAGAGTATCGTGAGCTAAGAGAAAAGAAGGGAATAGGGAGGTTGCCGTTCGTGAAACAAAGAAAAAAAAGGGGGGGAAGGAGTCGCCAGGAGAGCGAGAGAGCATACTGAGTGAAGAAGAAGAAAGAAAGAGATAGAGAGTGCAAAAGAGAGAATAGAGAGAAGAAGAGAGAGTCTTCCCTGAAGATGTGAGTTGTATTGGCCTCTGGATCAGATCCAAGCCATGGTTATCCTACGGAGCTACATTTGTTTCTATTTCTCCTATTTGTTTTTCGTTTGTTCTTTTACCTCTGGTTTGCTAGTGACTGGGTGTCACTAGCGGTTCCCCTCCTGTTTGGAGGAAGGAAGTTTCGACTCCGATTCTGGTCTTGTGGGTAGCAAGTCCAGGTGCCAAGCTTCTGTGGGTTGCAGAACTTGGTTTGAGGGATTTGTCTCCCTCGGTCTGTCAAGCAGTTAGGCAGCATCTGTTTGCAGACTGAGTCTGTGGTTCTTGCAATTGTAAGGGAAGCCTCACTCTGGTTTGGAGTGAGGGGTGGATGTAGGCAGACTGTGGGTCTGGACGAACCACCTAAAAAATCTTCTGTCCATCGTGGTTTGATTGCCTTGTCTGATCCGCTAGATGTATGCTTAGGCTCGACCTATTTTTCCCATCTAATGGGTATCTGGTTTGCACACTAAGCATTTGATTCAGGTCTCGAGAGCGAGAGCCCATTTGAGGATTACTTGAGCACCGATCATATACATTTGATCTACTCTAGTTGAAGTTCCGTGTGTGCTCTATGCCCTACAGTTGTTTGCTTTAATTCTGCATATCAATTTGATTTAAGTTTTAATTGAGCAAAGTTTTTAAGAGGGATTCACTCACCCCCCCTCTGAATCCAGGCCTAGCACCCTATCAGGATCTGCTACACTTCATGATTCTATCTTTGAAGAGGTTCATTTTCATTCTGATATGAATTTCTTTCAGGAGCCAATTCTTTACTGTTGGGATCATGAACTCTTCTCGCAGTCTGGATTGAATATGATTTCTGAGCTTCTCTTTGAGATAGATTCATCTTTAGTCACTATGTGTGACATGTCTGACCAAGATGTTTGGGATCACATGATCAAGGTTGATACAGGCTTTAACTCAATTCCTGAGCACTTGTTCTCAATTTAGAAGACTTCATGTTCTCTTGTTGTTGTTGATGTGTGCTTGTGTATGACTGAGAGTGATTTTGACCTAGTGTGGTGTAGTGTTGAGGCACACACTCAGAGTCGCTGCCAATTTATTGATTTGAAGATCCTCGTGAATTCATTGATGTTGCAGGCGCAAGATGCTCCCATCTTCACTTTAGTGCGCGCTTCTTCAGCACTTCAAAATTCGAGGACAATTTTTTTCGAACCAGGGGAGAATGATGTGGAGTGGGTTACACTATTTACATTGGATGATTCTAATTTAATATGAATCGTTGAAGAAATCTATGTTGAAGATCAAAATTTCATTTTCTTGTATTTTTAGTTAACTTATGGGTCAATAAATTGTGAGTTGTTAGGTGGTTGAGATTTTTACTAATAGTCTATTTTATTTTGTTATGCATTTTTATTTATTTTAATAGTAAGGATATTTTGTTGTTAAAGCAAAAACAAAAAGGGTCTCTTTGTAAATTTTTTTTTATAAATAAAGATATGTTAACCCTAATTAGGGTTAAGTAATGGTTAGATCAAAAATTTGAAGTGTCGATGTGCGCTCCTCCTTCTGGCGAGATGCCCAGCCCCCACTAAATTTCTTCTCCTAGCGTGAGGCCAAACCCCAGTTCGCTTCTTCTTTGTGGTTTGATTCTTTCATTTATTCTTCTCCACCGTAACCCCATCTCACTGCCCATGCACCATTCATTTATTTTTGTTTCATTTCCCTAAGTTTCCCCCTTACTATTTAGCTACTTCTTCCCATGCTCTCTCCTCCGTCTTCGCACGTCCGCGAGCACCGGAGATCACAAGAAGTAGCCGGCCACCATCCAGCCACGCCAACGTCGCTGTGGGGATGGGGGATCTGTTTATTGATTTATTTGGAGATCTTTTTTTTTGGTTTATCCGTTATTAATCACGTGGGCGTGCCAGTCACACCGGTGACAAGTTTATTATGCGCTCCATCTGACTAATCAGACGAAATTTATGCTCGTGTCGGGACCGGAAGTCTGCCGCACCATATAAGTATCGACGTTAATTACATCTCCTCGGAAAGGAGAAAACCCTTGATTAATCGCCAAGAAGAGGAGTCCTCAGGGCTAATGAATAAGGGAGAACACATAAATTTAGGAAATATTTATGAAGCAGAGTTTAATCACGCATCCAAGCATGCAACGTAACGACACTTATTTGATTAGATCGATTCTCGATACGAGGCGGAATTTTTTTTATTCACGCATGGTGAAAGCTTTCAACCGGACTGGATCTGACCTTCCACAAATCACCATTCGATATACCAGAGAATCGTAACATACAAGCACACAGTAAGATAGGTGTATATGTGTATATGTATGCGTGCACGTGTGCCCGAGTTGATTTCACCATTATTCTTATTTATTTATTATTCATTATTATTATTTTGTTTTATTACTTTACCTTTTTTTTTATATTTATGAGCAGCCATGGGTCGGTCAAGGTGAAAGAAGACAAAGAAAGGGGAAAGAAAGAGAGAAGAATGAGCGAATTGGCAAGGAGAGGTGATCTGCTCCCATCACGCGCACCGGCTCATTCTGCCCACACCCGTTAGATCACCCTCCTGGAGAGGGAAGTTGGATTGCGTCGATGCAAGGGCCTGGGGAGTCAATGCATTGCGTTGGGTGTGTCGACCCAGGGGCAGAGTGCATCGACCAAGGGTGAAGGCTGCGTCGACCCAAGCTCTAGCAGGCTTCTCCTCTTTAGTTCCTATTTCATTCGTTCATTTTCTTGTTCATGCTTGGAATTCAACATAGTGGGTCAAAGGTGTTGAACTTCCATTCTCTATTTCAAATTTTAATTGTTATTTCTTTATTTACTTCTTTTGTTCACTCAAAGTATTCGTCCTCATTCACAGAGGAAGCTGCCCTTGAACAGGGTTCTGGACCTGGAGAGTCGACTCCTGGGGTCAACCAGAAACAGGGATAGATCACCCCGAATATTCTCTCTTATGTTCTTTTTTCAATTATTTAATGTTAGCCCCCTTTTGCCACTTGAAAGGCTCTTGGTTGCGTTCGGAGCGAGGAAGCAAATAAGTGGAAAAGCACCAGAATGCTAAGTAAATTTTGGCAGCATCTCCCCCTGCCCTAGAACATGTTGGGGGAGGCATCAAGGAGGCCCATCCACAGCAAGCTGAGACAGACTCTGTAAACGACGAGCATGTCAAAATGATAGCGCAGACCCGACGGCGGATGGTGGATCTCCGAGGACTCACCTACTAAGAGACCCGTGTCACCCAAGGGTTGTCAAATATCTTCTGCCAAGGGTATTGACCCATTTCGGCACCATGGCATATACACGGAGGCTTAGGGAAGTGCTGGTATAACCATGGGTCGACGGGTCTAAAGATATCGGGGCACTGTCCGCCGTTGAGGCGGTTCATATTCCCTTAAAGGAATGATGATGTGCTATCCCCCTTGCTGAGGTCACAAAAGAACATGCTGAATGAAGGGCAAGCTCCCGTGGCCGATGGGGTGAACGAAAAATCAAAAGACACTGAACAGAATGAAAGAGAATACATGCACAGGCAAAGGTATGAAATATAATATACATCACGGGCGAAATGCAATTAATCCACTTATACCCCTCCTGCGGACCAGAAGTCATGTTGTAAGGACTCAGCAAACTCCTATCAGTATTGGGATTGGTCAAACAGAAGTTGAAATTCGAAGAAATACTAAAATAGACAAGTGATACGGCGGCCTTCACAGGGGGAAACCCCTTATCCGGCGGCCTTTCACAATGAGAAAATCTATGATCCGGCGGGTGCAAGGGTTTTCGTTTCTTTCTTTTCTTTTCTTTTTAGATGGAAAATGTGATGATCCGGTGGGCACACGGAAGAAGTGATCTGGCGGGCACACAAAGAGGTGATCAGACGGGCACACAAAGAGGTGATCAGGCGGGTGAGCAGCGTGCCAGATCAATTAAAGCTGATCCGGCGGCGCTCACTGCCACCGGGTCACTCCCTTTGATCCCTATGGTTGGCTTCGAAGAATAAGAAGAAGAAGGTGGCATGGGGAAGGACCAGCCATGGCCATTTAGGGTACTCCACAGAGCCCAGAAACATCTCGTGACTCGAAAGTTAGTGTACGGCAATGATGGATAATGGATTGACACAGAGTCTTGTAAAACGGCGGTACATACCACACTCTGTCTCATACGGAGCTTCCTGTGCGCTATATCTCTCGCGCGTGGGGGTAGCAGGGATCATGCCAGAGAAATTGCAAACCCTTGACTCCCATTAAGGAGGTAGATCAATCCTACAACTTGCTAAACTTGAACGAATCCAGAAAATGAAGGAGGCATTGGGCTGAGTATGTAGAGACAGAGATTGGGGGAGACAAAGTTAACAATGTAAAACTCTTTTACCCCTTTTACGCAGGACACTCAGAGATCACATTTGAGGGACATTGATGAATCCCTAGCGTCGCACGGGGCGTTGCATACTGAATCTCACCGAATAGCTTCAGGACACTGTAAAAAAAAGGCGAAAACTAGATATTATTAAATACATCGTGTCTATATCCCAAAGGAGGGGCAATTTGTTTACTCTAGGGTTTAACCCCACTTCCACCATCACGCATACAATATTGTAGACATAAATCTCCCATATTCCCCTTACATCGGGGCTCACTGCGGGCTAAAGCATTAAACAATGGGAAAGCATTTCGGAAAATGGTGCGTGTAACGACCCGGGATCCGAGTACCGGAAAGGAACCGGCGTGACTCGAACCCCGACCCGCCACCCACGAGCCAGAAGACTCGAAAGGGTTAAAGGAATGGTGTGGGAGTACAAGAGAAGCTGAAATAATTGCAGAGATAGCACAATGATTTAAATAAAATGCATAAAATATAATAAATAATTAAACTGCTACAAGCTGAAATAATCTCATGTCCAAATTAAGTACAGTCAACATAAAGAAAAGTACAGGTACACGGGGCATACCCCGGCTCTAGCAAACTGGCAACTAACCCTGGCTACTAGAACCACGCTGAAACTCGTCGCGCCTCTCGACGACCCCGCCTCACCTGAAAACATAGAAGTGAGCCTCATTTCATTGGCCCAGTAGGGATCCCTCGGACCCCCACCGCACAACGAGGAAAACAAGATGAAAAGACATGAACAAGCACGGAAAGTAACGCTACCTAACGAAAGTATGGTAGAAGCAACTAGCAATGATAAAGAAATAGAAAAGCTCTCTACCGCTAACCGTACCTAACAAAACTGATCGGGAACTGGTGGGAAAATAAGTCTATACTTGCCAGGAGACAGGAGCACCACCCACTGAAGCAAGGTCGGATGCGTCCACTCACGACTTACATCGCGCCTCGGTGTCTCCCTACAACGCCCCAGGCGGAGTCTGAGACACACAATAAGTAATCAGGAAGTCAGAACAAGGACTAGCTGGGGTTGCACTCGTTAGCGCCGGTCCTCTGCCCCCAACTACATGTGCACATACAGACCAACTGCTCTAGGTCGGGTCCTCTAGCTGATTTTCCCCCCAATCGGACTCGGGCTGCAAAGGCAAGAGGCCCTACGAAAACCAGCCTAAAAATTGTCTCTCTCGGGTAAGCCGCTCCACCACTCCCAGGTGGGTCAACACACGTGTGCCATTAAGAAGGCTACGACTAGTGGACGTGTCACTGGAGGTAAGACTCAACTTACGAAGACCCTCGATCAAAAGGAAACAGAGTGGTGGTCCTCATAGGACAGCCCCTTAGCCTTACGGTCCTCTCTGGACAGCAAGGGGGGCCTAGCGGTCCTCTTCTGGACCGCAAGGCGAAGCCAAGCGGTCACCTGGTGAGCGCAAGGGAATGGGCCACGAGGGGCCAAACGGTATATCGCCAGACCGCTAACCCCAGCCTAGCGGTCCCCCTTGGACTGCAAGGCAGCCAGAAACGATCATCCCATGACCGCTAGGCAGCACGTGAACCCCAACGGTAGGAATCATGCACCCCAAGGGTGCTCGGTCAAACGGGGAAAAAATGATCTTCTGACGACCGCTCACCCAAGGGTAGCGGTCTATCGCGTGACCGCCACCCTGACCCTAGCGGTCCCAGGAGGACCGCTAAGGCCTACCGACGTTCAAAACTGCCTAGCGGTCTCCCTGAGACCACCAAAGAAGCCAAGCTGTCCCTAGTAAGGTCGCAAGGCTCACCCGAGTGTGAAATCGGCGGGAAACCCCAAAAAGAGCCATCCACGCCCCGATCATCACCCGATGATGAGGAAATAAAGGGGAATCCCTCCCCAACCCTCCTAGCATGATTCTATACCCTTAGATCGGTCAAAAACCTCACAAACTGGAGATCCAACGCTCGACCCAAAAACATGGATTTTGACCCTCCCGGATCAAAAATGCCCCCCTCGACCTCCCCACGGCCTACAAATCAAGGGGAAAGCAGTAAAGAGGGTAAGGATCCGTCCCCCTACCTCAAGGAAGGTCGAAACCTGCCGGATCACCGCCGATCTCCAAACCTTGGCTGAACAAGAACTCCTCTCCCACGCCGCGAAAAGGGTACCGCCGCATTCCTCTCGCCTCCGTCGTCGTCACCACGCCATCGCCGAAGCCCGCCATCCGTCACCGGAAGAGGTAGGGGCGCCGAAATGCCCAAACGGGAGAGAGGGGGATGCCGCGGTGCGCTCACGGGAAGGAGGAAGAAGGAGGAAAGAAAAAGAAAAAGGGGAAAAAGAAATGGTTTATATATAGAAAATCCATAAAATGCCAAAAATATAGAAAATTAGGAAAAATCATTTCCTCGATCCTCAGAATACGCTCCTGGTACAGTCCCGGAGTAGGAGAACGCAACAGTTTTCCTACGCAGGGTTCCATAGGTCCATTAGGGGAAAACACGCGTAAACCATAAAACACGCTCCGAGACCCCCGAAAGTGATCCGAAACTCACGAATCCAAATCCGAAAAATATCCGAATAACCCAGGACATTACAGCCCTCCCCCCTTAAACAAATTTCATCCTCGAAATTAAGGACAAGACACAAGAACGGGGGAGAAAAATCACTTGAACAAGTAAGGATACTGCTACCGCATCTCATCCTCACACTCCCACGACGCCTCGCCACAAGAGTGGCGCTGCTAGACCAACTTTACTGGAGGAATAACCTTGTTCCATAGGCGTTGCTCACGCCGATCCTCAACGTGGATAGGGTACTCCGGAAGGGACAAGTCTGGGGCCACCTTGGGCCAAACGGCATCCTCCAAAACATGGGAATCATCGGGCATATACCTTCGTAGCATGGACACATGGAACACGTCATGCACGGCAGATAGCTCCGGGGGTAACTGCAACCGATAGGCAACTTCACCAATACGCTCGACAATAAGAAAATGACCAATGTAGCGGGGACTCAGCTTCCCACACCTACCAAAGCGCATCACACCCTTTATAGGAGAGACTCTCAGAAACACTCGATCTTCCACAACAAAGCTGAGATGTTGTCTCCTCCGATCGGCCTAACTCTTCTGCCGGCTCTACGCTGCCAACATCTTCTGCCGAACGAAATGCACCACCTCAACACACTGCTGCACCGAATATGGTCCTGGCAGGACGCGCTCACCCACCTCGAACTAATCAAGCGGAGTCTGACAAGGTCGCCTGTATAATGCATCATAAGGAGCCATATCAATGCTCTAATGATAGCCATTGTTGTAGGCAAACTCCACTAATGGTAGATGGTGGATCCAACTCCCCTGCCACTCCAGACAACATGATCTTAGCATGTCCTCTAGAGTCTGGATGGTCTTCTCCGATTGACCGTCTGACTGAGGATGGTACGCCGAGCTAAAGCCAACTCGGTGCCTAGAGCCCTCTGGAAGCTCCTCCAGAATCCCGAAGTGAAGTGCGGATCACGATCAGACACAGTGGAGATGGGAACTCCATGCAATGGAACGATCCGCTCCACATATAATCGGGCCAACTTATGCATGCTCCAATTGACCTTGATCGGAAACAACCGAGCCGTCTTCGTCAGTCTATCCACCAATAACCAAATACTATCTGCCCACTAGATGTCCTCAGCAATCCAACCACGAAATCAGTGGTCACGTGGTCCCACTTCCACGTGGGGATCTCCAAGGACTGAAGTCCTCCCGGTCGCTGGTGCTCAACTTTCACTTGGTGACAGGTCAAACACCTAGTCATAAACTCCGCAACATCACTCTTCATCCCAGGCCACCAGAACTACCTCTTCAGGTTCTAGTACATCTTAGCCGATCTGGGGTGCACGGCATACCGGCTCCCATGAGCCTCACGTAGCACCGCGCGCCTCGTCTGCTCCTCGGCTGGGACGTACAACCTACCTCGAAACCGTACAGCTCCATCCTGACCAAACTCCACCTCGGCCATTGACAAAATTCGAGGCAGCTCAGGGTCCGCACGTTGAGCCTCAGTCACCTAACGATAAATAGCTGGCGTGACTGTCAAGCTCGCGAGAATTTCCGAACCCGAGTCCCGAGGGATCTTTAGCCTGAAAGTCATGGCCGGCACTTGCTCCCATAACCTCCACTTCTTCAATAGCATCTGACTGACCTCCACCTTCTTACTCAAGGCGTCAGTCACGACATTCATCCTGCCAGGCTGATACGACAGAGTAAAATCATAATCCTTCATATACTCCATCCACCTCCTCTACCTGAGGTTAAGATCCTTCTGGGTAAACACATACCTCAAACTCTAATGGTCAGTGAACATCTCGAACTTCTCGCCGTACAGATAGTGCCTCCAGATGTTCAGAGCGAAAATCACCGCCGCCAACTCAAGATCATGAGTAGGGTAGTTCTCCTCATGTGGCTTCAACTATCGAGACGCATATGCCACAACTCTACCATGTTGCATCAGCACAGCACCCAAACCTACCCCGGAAGCATCTGTACATACCATAAAACCTCCCGATCTAGAAGGCAACACCAGCACCGGAGCAGTCATGAGCAATCTCTTTAGCTTCATGAAGCTCCACTCACACACCTCCGTCCAGATAAACTGCACATCCTTCCTCGTAAGCCTGGTCATTGGGGCCGCAATACAAGTGAAATGCTGAATAAATCTCATATAATAACCCACGAGCCCCAAAAAGCTCCGAATCTCCGTGACGGAACTCAGCCTCGGCCACTGCACTATGGCCTCGACCTTGGCCGGGTCCACGGAAACACCATCACCAGAAATCACGTGCCCTAGAAAGTGCACCTCACGTAGCCAAAACTCACACTTGTTAAGCTTGACATACAGTTGGTGATCCCGTAAGGTCTGCAACACCACCCTCAAATGATGCACATGCTCCTCAACAGACCGCGAATACATGAGGATGTCGTCCATGAATACGACCACAAACTGGTCCAGACACGGACGAAACACCCTATGCATCAAATCCATAAATGCCGCGGGGGCATTGGTGAGCCCAAACGGCAACACCAAGAACTCATAATGCCCATGCCTCGAGCAAAATGCAGTCTTCTCAACATCAGACTCCCGAATCCACAGCTGGTAATAACCCGATCTCAGATCGATCCGCAAAAACACCCAAGTCAACTGAAGCTGGTCAAACAAGTCATCAATCCGAGGAAACGGATACTTCTTCTTAACAGTCGTCTGGTTCAACTGTCGGTAGTCAATGCACAGTCTCAAACTACTAGCCTTCTTCTTCACAAACAACATCGGCGCACCCCAAGGGGAAAAGCTAGGACGAATGTACCCCTTGGCCAGCAACTCATGCAACTGCGCCTTCAACTCTCTCAACTCCGCAGGTGCCATACGATAAGGGGCGTTCGACATGGGTCCCGTACCTGGTACCACCTCAATCACGAAATCAATCTCTCGATGCGGTGGCAACCCTGGCGATTCCTTGGGAAAAACATCAAAAAACTCACACACAACCGGAATGTCCTCCACATCCGGACACTGCCGATCGACCAGAACCACAGAAGCGAGAAAACCTTGACAACCCGCATCGAGCAATCGACGAGTCCTAATAGCCGAAATAAGAAAACGGGAGGAGGAAGACCGGATACCTTGAAAATAGAAGGTGGGTCCATGAAGCTGCCGGAAGTCAACCTTCTTCAAGCAGCAATCCACCATGGCATGATGGGCCACGAGCCAATCCATGCCTAAAATCACATCGAATTCTTGAAGCGGTAATGCATAAAGCCTGGCCGGTAAATTCCGCCCTTCCACCCACACAGGCACCTTCTCAAAATAATACAGGGTGATCATGAAGTCACCGATAGATAACTCTACCACCAAATCACAGGACATCTCGGCCACTGGGTCCTCCACACTCTAAGCAAAATCCTCGGATATGAACGAGTGAGATGCACCAAAATGGAACAAAACTCGAGCCGCACAACCCAAAATCGGAATAGTACCTTCTACCAACTGCGATGCCTCAGTCTCTACTCTGGTCATGTGAGTAACTCTGCCTCAGGATCTCTGCCTCCCTACGGTAGCTGACAAAGTCAACTGAGGAAACTGACCCTATTGCTGGTACTGCTGCGGCTACGATGGCATCTGTTGGGGCTGGAACTGCTGCTCCTGCTGAAACTCGTGCAGCTGACGCGGTCTCTGTGGACAGTCAAATGCCATGGGCCCTGGTTGGTCACACATGAAGTAAATCACGGGTGCCAAGCACTGTCTGCCTGGATGAGATTCGCCACACCGAGGACACCCGCCCCGAGAACCACTCACCGAACCCTGACGCTGATAAGACGGTTGTTGAACGCTACTCGCTGACTGCTGCCTCGACTCCTTGCGATCATGACGCCTCATAATAAACCCAGTTTCCTTGAAAAGCTTCTTGAGCTTCGATCCAATGGACGATGAATCAGTCGCAGACGCCACAGACGGAGATGCCCCTGAACCACCTACTGAAGGCTGGATGGTACTCTGCTGCTACACATCCATCGGCTGGGTAAGGCCCGTCTGCGACTGACCTGCACTGCCTTGCCCCCGAACCTTCTGCAAATCTCTCTCCAGCGTTGTTGCTACTCTGCAAGCTACATCCAGGTTGGTCAAACCCGACGCAAGCAGGGGATGCCTCAGCTCTAGCGTCAAACCCCCAACAAACTGCTCGATCCTCACCTCCTCATCTGCCACAATATGCGGTGCATAACGGCCCAGCTCAATAAACCTGGATCTATACTACATCACGGTCATGTCACCCTGGACAAGCTCTAGAAATTCGCACAGCTTCTGTGACCTGAGAAAGGATGGACAAAAAGCACGCTCGAAAGTCACGACGAACTCCCACCATGTAATCTGCGGAAGAGGACGGGACTGGAACACTGCTCCCCACTCTGATGTCCACCAAGACCGGGCTGGTCCCTACAAAATCGATGTGTGGCTAACACTACCTTCTCCTCTTTAGGACACTCCATCGAACTGAACACCCGCTCCAGGTCATCTAGCCACTCTCTGGCTACCTCTGGATCTGGCTGCCCGCTGTAAAGAGGCGGCTGGAACTGCAAGAAATCTCTCAGCACACGACCATGACCACCTCGAGAGAACGAACCCTCACCAGCATCACCGCCCTACTGCTGCTGAAGAACATACTTGTACATGCCCCGGAGAAACTCCTCTGCTCCGGGGGCTCTCGCCCCTCCAGCGGCATCATCTGGAAACATTGCTATGCTCTGCCCTTCCTGGCCCCCTGCACCTGACTCTCCCTACTGGGAACGAGTCGCTCTCCTCGGCGCCATAACCTCCTGTTAACAAAACAAATGGCAGAATTAATAAAACATGCGGAGCCCTACGCGAGTCACTGACTGTACAGGACATTCATGGACCTTCTGGACCACTACAATCGTTTCAGATTCTTATGTACCTCCACAACCCCGCTCTGATACCAACTGTAACGACCCGGGATCCGAGTACCGGAAAGGAACCGACGCGACTCGAACCCCGGCCCGCCACCCACGAGCTCGAAGACTCGGAAGGGTTAAAAGAATGGTGTGGCAGTACAAGAGAAGCTGAAATAACCGCCGAGATAGCATAATGATTTAAATAACATGCATAGAATAAACTAAATAATTAAACTGCTACAAGGTCTAGTGTATCTCATGTCTAAATTAAGTACAGTCAACAGAAAGAAAAGTACAAGTACACGGGGCATACCCCGGCTCTAGCAAACTGACGACTAACCCTGGCTACTAGTACCACATTGAAACTCCGTCGTGCCTTTCGACGACCTCGCCTCACCAGAAAACACAGGAGTGAGCCTCATTTCATTGGCCCAGTAGGGATCCCTCGGACCCCCACCGCACAATGAGGAAAACAAGATGAAAAGACACGAACAAGCATGGAAAGTAATGCTACCTAACGAAAGTACGGTAGAAGCAACAAGCAATAATAAATAAACTGAAAAGCACTCTACTGCTAACCGTACCTTACAAAATCGACCTGGAACCGGCGGGAAAACAAGTCTATACCTGTCAGGAGACAGGAGCACCACCCACTAGAAGCAAGGCCAGATGCGTCCACCTCGGTGTCTCCCTACAACGCCCCAGGGGGAGACTGAGACACACAATAAGTAACCAGGAACTCAGAACAAGGGCTAGCTGGGGTCGCGCTCGTCAACGTGGGTCCTCTGCCCCCAACTATGTGTGCACACACAGACCAACTGCTCTAGGTCGGGTCCTCTAGCTGATTTTCCCCCCATCCAGACTCAGGCTGCAAAGGAAAGGGGCCTTACGAAAACCAGCCTAAAAATCATCTCTCTCGGGTAAGCCGCTCCACCACTCCCGGGTGGGTTAGCACACGCATGCCGTAAGAAGGCTACGACTAGTGGACGTGTCACTGGAGGTACGACTCAACTTATGAAGACCCCTGATCAAAAGGAAACCGAGTGGTGGCCCTCACAGGACTGCCCCTCGGCCTTGCGGTCCTCTCAGGACTGCAAGGGGGGCCTAGCGGTCCTCTCTGGACCGCAAGGGGGGCCTAGCGGTCCTCTTCTGGACCGCAAGGCGAAGCCAAGCGGTCACCAGGTGACCGCAAGGCAATGGGCCACGAGGGGCAAAACGGTCTATCGCCAGACCTCTAACCCCAGCCTAGCGGTCCTCCTTGGACCGTAAGGCAGCCAGAAATGGCCATCCCATGACCGCTAGGTAGCACGTGGACCCCAACGGTTGGAATCACGCACCCCAAGGGTGCTCGGTCAAATGGTGAAAATGGTCATTTGACGACCGCTAACCCAAGGGTAGTGGTCTATCGCGTGACCGCCACCCTGACCCTAGCGGTCCCAGCAGGACCGCTAAGGCCTACCGATGTTCAAAACCGCCTAGCGGTCTCCCTGAGACCGTCAAAGGAGCCAAGCGGTCCCTGGAAAGGTCGCAAGGCTCACCCGAGCGCGAAATCGGTGAGAAACCCCAAAAAGTGCCATCCACACCTCGATCATCAACCAATGACGGGTAAACAAAGGGGAATCCCTCCCCAACCCTCTTGGCATGATTCTATACCCTTAGATCGGTCAAAAATCTCACGAAACGGGAGATCCAACGCTCGACCCCAAAACATGGATTTTGATCCTCCCGGCTCAAAAATGCCCCCCTCGACTAACCCACGGCCTACAAATCAAGGGGAAATCAGTAAAGAGGGTAAGGATCCGTCCCCCTACCTCAAGGAAGGCCGAAACCCGCCAGATCGCCGCCGATCTCCAAACCTTGGCCAAGAACTCCTCTCCCACGTCGCGAAAAGGGTACCGCCGCATTCCTCTCGCCGCCGTCGTCATCACCACGCCGCCGCCGAAGCCCGCGTGAAGAGAAGGGGATGTCGTGGTGCGCTCACGTGAAGAAGGAAGAAGAAGGAGGAAAAGAAAAAGAAAAGGGGGGAAAAGAAATAGGTTATATATTTCAAAAAATGCCAGAAATATGAAAAATTTGGAAAAATCACTTCCTCGATCCTCGGAACACTCTCGCCGCACTGGTACAGTCCCGGAGTAGGAGAAAGCAACGGTTTACCCTACACAGGGTTCCGTAGGTCCGTCAGGGGAAAACACGCGTAAACCATAAAACACGCTACGGGACTCCCGAAAGTGATCCGAAACTCACGGATCCAGATTCCAAAAATGTCTGAAAAACCCGGGACATTACAGTGCGAGGGATGGCATCCATTGAGCGATGATGACTCATGCGGCAGAAACAAACTTCGGGCCGCCGGGGAGATACATGGGAAGGGAAGAGGAAGACTAAAAGAAATAAGAACATAATGGGAAACTCTGTAATACCAATTCACCATCATCCTTTTATTCTCATTAGAAGAACAAAGTATACAGAAGAATAAAATTATACACCAAGCAACTGAGAGGGAGGAGAAAGAAAATGTAAATTCGATCTGAAACAATGTCAGTGGACACCCACCTATACAACAAAAGAAACCACAGAACACCAAGCTCTTTGAATGTTGACTCCTTCCTCTCGAGGCTAAGGACCCTCCTGGGCTCGTGCTCTCTCTCTTTTTTTGATTATTGTTCTCCCCGCCTCTCTGTATGACTTTCATTTTTTCTCTTTTTCTCCGTGTCTTTCTTTTCTTTAAGGCGAAAAAACCAGCACTTATATGAGAAATTGGTGCTCAAAATGTCGGCATGGGGGAGAGGGGCCTATCTGGCGGTGCCAGGCAAACCATGCCTGGCCGCTGGATCCATATATGGCCGCCGGGTCACTTCTATTGCCTTTCACACATTTGGCCCATTTAGCCTCTTCATGCTACCCTAGCCCGATTAAATTGCTATTCATCTACCGATCCATTGAGCGGCTTATCTTTATTGTTCGAAATATTATGTTCATCCTCTGAGCCGAGCTGGTGAAGTCCAGTGCTACTGGGGCCCCTATGGACGAACATTAGTGCAGGTTCCATTGTAATTTCATCAGTTTTCGGGATCGATCTCGAGCTTATCTTGAGTTTCAGTGTTTGTTCATGCAGCTACATCCCGCGATCGAAAGCTCACTGCAAGGGTTTTATCGGGCGAATGATTGCCCGGGAGTTCTTTCATTCTTCAAGGACTATTCTTTTGGGTTTGTTTGGCTCAATCACTTCAGTAACAAACACCGATTTTGCCGGGTAGCGACTTCACCATAAAGGCATGGTCGGATGGTTTTTATACTATAGTGGGCTACTTTATCTGATTGATGAGGCTGGGACCCTTTGGTGATTGCTTCGGCGATCATACCTCAACTCAGACGACCCCTTCAAAATTTGACTTGGCTGCCGCTGTTCCTTTTGAGCAGCGGTAGCTCGAGAGAGCATCCCCTGTTTACAAATTGTGATGGTTGAGCTCAACTGTTGCGCTAGCTAGCATCACACATCTGGTAATATTTCAGGTGTCAACAAATGCCCCTCACCCGCAGGTGGCGCAAGTGAGGAAAGAGTGGCGTGGGGCCTGCGGGTTATTGTCTAGTGTCCCGTGAGACTATTTTCTTCTTCATTTTTATCCCCTTCGGGTTATAATCTAAGTCAGATGGGCCTGATTGAGCCTTAACGTGCACAGGTGAAGTGATTGCGTTGATCCGGCGGCTACGGGCAGCGATCTGGAGGTTGAACACGTGATCCAATGGCTGAACACGTGAGCATGGTTGATCCGGCAGCCACGTACGACCGATCCGACGACTGGGTGATCCAGTGGCCATATGTGGCCGATCCGGCGGCCCTTTCCCGCTTTTCAAATGGTGTATGTGAGGGAAACCCTCACTTTTCCTCTCATTTGGCGGTAGAAGCTTCAACGATGGCGTCCCTTCTCCTTCCCCCTTCTTCACGGTAGCAGAGGCGACGGCCTTCCCTTCTTCTTTCTTCTCCCTTTCACGGCGAAAGAGAGCACGGCAGGTGGGTGGCTGCTTCTCCCTTCCCTCTTCCTACGAAGTCCTTATGAATGGCCTGGGCATAGCCTTATGGCTTAGTTTCAGGGGCCATCTCACCTTGTAGGTGTGGATGAGCTTCCTATTTTTTCCCTGGCAGTCCCCAGTCATGGGGAGACTCTGCCAAATTTTTTTCTAAATTTTGACATCTGCCTTTTGTAAATTTTTCTATTCTGACTTTGCCTTCTTGGGTTTGTTTGGCAGATAAGATGGCTGCCCTCGTTGTTTCTTCTGACCCGGCAACGCTCATCCCTGTGGCGGACTCTTTTGGTCCTGTCGTGATGTGGGTGAATGCTCATGACCTTGACCGGGGGCACGAGAGAGTAGCTGTTGTCATCGAGTCCTCTGACTCTGAGACTGACACGATGTTAGTGGAACGACTCTCTACTAAGGAAGGTATTCTAGACTTCAGCCGGGGTGGAGATTACTGTTTCGATCACCCGAAGGACAAGTGCCTTCTCCCATTTATTAGTAACTTCAGCATCGATGGGAAGAGTGATGTGCTATTGGCACGACGAGTTGAAGCAGTAGTTCTTGTGGAATAGGATAGCCTTAAGGGGGTTGTCCAGCAGGGCGAACCAATTTATATCCTGGGTGAACCCCATAAGTGGAAGGCGGTGCTAGGCATGGCAGAGCTGATACCATCGGAGAATATGCTGACTCGATCCCCTCAGTTCACCCCCACGCGATGGGACAATGCCGCCGGGCTCGTTCACAAAGAAAAATCCAGCTTTGGATTATTCCTGGCACCTTTGAGGTGTGGATTTAAAGAAGAGCCTTTTATTCTGGACTGCCTGGCTATGCAGTTTAAGTACCAGTTAGCAGTGGGATGGCTTGCTGATTTGAAGGTGGTAGATGCCCATTCCTTCTGAGCCGGAGTGGTTGAATTTGCAGACTATGTGCTAAAATAGTATGTGTCATGCCCTGAGCCTTTATTACAGCGGAAGACTTACTCGGGGAGCGCGAACAACCGGCATGGTAAGCCTCTTGCAAGCAAGAACGACTAGAGCGCAATACAATCACACACAATAATGCAATTGCACAGAATTTAATCAAACTCCAACTTTATTTCATGAATGATCAATATTCGAAATACAACAACTTTCCATCATCTTTCATTCTACTAGACTCAAGAAATAGGAAAATTACATTGACTCAATCTAGACATTATAGACTTCCTAAGTCTTCGCTCATCTTTAATCACTCTCGGATCCGCTACTTGAATAATCCGAACCCGACACACTTTCATTTCCTGAAAAAGATTAGAAATAGGTAATGAGCACACTTGCCCAGTAGGTATCTTCGCATGAACATGAAGGCACTATTAAAGTGATTAATATTTTTGCTCTAAAGAAATAAGGTAAAATCATGCAATGCGACGATCACGTGATTAAATCAAAGTAACAGGGCAATCATATAAGATGGAATGAGAACAAGAAAGAACTAGCAAGAATAGAACAAGAACATGATATTGGCCTTTCATGAACAAGAATATATCGAGAATGTACTTGCAAGCCACATAATCAACACTTTAGCATCTTATGCTTATGAGCAAGTGCTTCGTGAATTTCTGTGGAATATCAAGCAAGAATGTCATGTCGTGTTGTAGATCTTCACTTATTTAAATAGTACTCCCAGTGCAATGCGACGCCAGTAGCATCATACCCCATGGTTTATAAAATAGTATGTTTCCGGCAATCAGCCGAGGGGACTAGCATAGAGCCCTTGAACACAATCAGTGCTCGATCGCATCTTCAGGTATAAATTAAGCTACTTCCACGCATGTAACGGTAAAGTATGGCCAAGAATATAACAATTCCAAAAAATGAAAATCAATGAATGAACGCTTCAATTTGAATATATGAGATCAAGAATGACTTAGACTATGCTATGCTTATGGAAATAAATCGGTAGCATAACAGTACATTCTTTATTTTTCATTCATTATATTAAGTTCCTTCATCAATATGATAAGTTCTAGATTATCATTAGTCCATCTAGAACCTTAGAAAATCACCCCTTTGGTCAAACCTTGGGTTAACATATACAAGCTGTGTGATGGTCATCTGCTGGGCCGTTACATAATGTGACGCGCCAGTAGTGGGCCGTTACAGTGATCCGAGTCCAGAAAGACAAAAATAGACTCAGAGAGATGTGACGGTCATGCAATGGACCGTTACGTGAGCCTGACGGTCCAATGTAAGACCGTTACATTACTAGATCCAGAAAAAAATGATAGTGTATTCTAGTTAATGGGCTTTAATGGTACAACCAACTCGACGTCCTAGTGGGAATCCCAGGCTCGCGGAGGATTACGGAGGCCTTGAAACAAGATTTCCTGGTTCATTGGAAGGAATATCCAATAGAGAGGTCCTCAAGTCCAAGATTGTGTTCCTATTGTGCAAAGTGTGAACTAATGGTCAACATACCGAAGTATGTGCCATGTACGTATAGAAATGACTCTATTGATAGAGAGATACAAGACTCCGAAAATACAATAGTTAAAAGAATCATGATTTAGAATACAAGACTATAGAATTTTGGCTTATGAAACTAACATAACTTAAAATACCATTAAGTTCCTGAAATCATGCAACCCCTATTATGAATAATTAAAATAATCTTAAATTCACATAATCAGGTGAAAACTCTAATCAACTAGGCTTAATAATAAGTAAGATTGACGAATCTTATTCTGTCTAGGGTTGACAGAACACAGGGCTTCTGACGGTCTATAAGTGGTGCGTCACAGTAGTGTGACGGTCTATCGAACAGCCGTTACAGTAACGTAACGCTCCTGCATAGATGCATCAGAGTCAAGAGAGAAATCAATAGGCAATCAGGGACTGTGACGGTCCATCGTATGGCCGTTACTTGAGTGTGACGGTCCTACTATGGTGCGTTACAGTATCTGCTGACAGACAATGATATGAAACCCAATAGATCAACTCACATCATGTCTAAATCAAATACCATGTCTATACTAGGCATGGTAACGAAGTATAGGCTATCTATATGCATGGGTTCCAGTGAAAATAGACAAGATACATCTTTTAAATTTCCAATTAGGGCTAAGAGATGCATGTAATGCATAGAACTAGTAAAACGTGAAATTGATGATCTACCATGCATGAAATTCAATCAAATTAGAGGGCTTTTAGTCCTATAAAGTTATTTTTGCCGTTCATGAGATAACCTACCTCTTGTCTAGGCTTTAAACTTCCAATTATGGTCTGAACACCGAGCCCTAGTTCCCTTTTTCCTGTGACTTTTCAGCAACTTCCTTGGGCTCTAACTCCATAACCTCCTAACCTAAAGATGTGAAATTTGGAGAGGAGTTAGTCTAAAGTATTGCAAACAAATACTTCTAAAGAACTTACCCGAGATTACGACTCCTTACCTTGATTCCACGCGAGCAAAAGTAAGGGTCGCGCAGTTCAGAACTAGGTCCTATTTATAGGGTTCTAACTAGGGTTTGAAGATTAGGTCGATTCTAGAGTCCTTAATCTGTTAAAACCTGATCTCTAAGAGTCCTTAGTGGTGTTATGAACTCTCTAAAGTCAATCCCTAGTGGATAAGATCATCAAGTTTCCACTTTTTTACAACTTCTTCCTCTTACGGAATCTGCAGAGTGTAACGGTCAAACACAGGCGCGTTAGGTGAATATGACGGTCTCACGATAGACCGTTACAGTCAACGTATGCAGAGTTCTAAATTAACAAAACTCTTTTATTCATTTATCCATATAATTATCTATATAATTTATTTTTAACCTTAAATAATCTAAATAACCTTCTAGAACATGGGCCAAACTTAATGGTTTTTGGGCCTTAGATGATGTGTACTTAGGCTTGGTTAATTATTTAACCTAATTTGGGCCTTTAATGACTCATTTGTCTCAAAAATCCATTTATTAATATATTTTAGGCCTTTATAAATTCTAGAAATTTATTTTATAATTAAAATTTTATTTATATAAATTTTGGGGCACTACACTCTCCCCCACTTAGAAGAATTTGGTCCCCAAATTCAAGACATGGATTGTGGAGAGTGTACTTACAGTTAAATAATTCTGGAAATCTTTTTCTCATGCCTGCTTCGGTTTCCCATGTTGCTTCGTATGGCCAAGTTTTCTTCCATTGAATTTTGACTATAGGGATAACCTTATTTCTTAGTTGACGCACATCTCGATCCAGAATCTTTATTGACGTTTGCTCATATGTCATATCCTTCTGAATCTCTAGATTGTCATAAGTGATAATATGGTCAGGATCGTATACATATTTCTTCAGCATGGAGACGTGAAATACGTTATGAACACCTGCTAATTGTGGAGGTACAGCCAATCTATAAGCCACTTCACCGACCCTTTCAAGAATTTCAAATGGTCCAATGAACCTTGGAGTTAACTTTTTTTTAATGCCAAATCTTCGAATACCACGACCTGGAGAAACTTTCAAATATACATGATCGCCTACCTGAAACTCCAAGTCACGTCTTCGATTGTCGGCATAAGATTTTTACCTATCTTGTGCCATTTTCATTCTCTCTCGAATGAGCTTGATTTTCTCCGTAGAATCCCTGATAAGGTCGGGGCCTAAAAATTACTTTTCCCCTATTTCATTCCAACATATTGGAGATCGACAACTTTTCCCATATAGAGCTTCAAAAGGTGCCATTTGTATGCTTGCTTGATAGCTATTATTATATGCAAATTTCGCCAGAGGCAAGTGATCATGCCAACTTCCTCCAAAATCAATGACACAAGCCCTGAGCATGTCTTCTACCACCTGATTTGTTCTTTCTGTCTGACCATCAGTTTGTGGATGAAAAGCTGTGCTAAAATTTAATCTGGTCCCTAGTGAATGTTGTAGACCTTTCCAGAACTGTGATGTGAATCGAAAATCACTATCTGATACAATAGTGATGGGGACACCATATAATTTGACAATTTCCTTTATGTACAATGCTGCTAGAACATCCACAGACCATCGATTCTTATTGGTATGAAGTGTGCAGATTTAGTTAATCGATCTATGCTTACCCATATGCCATCATGTCCTCCTCTTGTCTTAGGTAAACCCATAATGAAGTCCATCCCTATGCTCTCCCATTTCCATTCGGGAATATTTAAGGGATGTAATTTACCTGCGGGTCTAAAATGTTCGGCTTTAACTTGTTGGCAGGTTAGACAACAAGACACGAAGTCATCTATTTCCTTCTTCTCAATGGCCACCAAAAGTTTCTTTTGAGATCCTGATACATTTTTGTACCTCCTGGATGAATGGTGTACTTTGATTTATGTGCTTCTTCTAGGATCAATTTCTTTGTATCCTCGTGGTCCGGTATACGCATTCGGCCCTTGAATAGCAATCTTCCATCATTAGAAGTAGAAAAATCCGGCCTTTGTTCAATAATTGGCCTTAATTTTCAGTAAAACTGGATCATCCTCTTGTGACTTGGCGAAATCCTCTATTAATGTAGGTTGAGCTCGGATATTAGCTATGAAGCAATCTTCTTCCTTAATGTCAACATCTAAATTCAACTGAGCAAATTGAGGAATAAGGTTAGTTACACTAATCATCAGACTTGATAACATACCCATTGGTTTTCTGCTGAGTGCATCTGCTACAGCATTTGCCTTGCCAGGATGATATTGAATAACAAAATCAAAGTCCTTGAGATGTTCTAACCACCTCCTTTGCCTCATGTTCAGCTCTTTTTGAGAGAATAAATATTTCAAGCTCTTGTTGTCTGAGTAGATCGTAAACTTTTCCCCATAAAGATAATGACGTCAAATTTTCAAGACGAAAATAACCACTGCCAATTCTAAATCATGTACAGGATAATTTTCTTCGTGACGTTTCAATTGTCTTGAAAAATAGCAAATCACCTTTCCATTTTGCATAAGGACACATCCTATGCCAATTCCAGACGCATCTGTATATACTTCGAATCCACCACCCTCCATTGGTAGTGACAAAACAGGGGCTGTTGTAAGATGATTCTTATGAGTTTGGAAATTCTTCTCACATTCCTCTGACCAGACGAAAGTATTTTCTTTTCTGCTGAGTCTAGTTAAAGGAACTGCTATCTTTGAGAAGTCCTTAATGAACCTTCTATAATAACCAGCTAGACCCAGAAAGCTCCTTACTTCAGACACAGTCGCAGGCCGACTCCAATTCTTGACAGCTTCTACCTTAGAAGGATCCACAGCAATACCTTCTTTTGAAATAATGTGGCCTAGGAATGAGACTTCCTCGAGCCAGAATTCACACTTATTGAGTTTGACATAAAGCTTGTGTTCTCTAAGTGTTTGCAAAGCTATTTTCAAATGTTCTTCATGTTCTTCTTTTGTCTTGGAGTATATCAGGATATCATCGATGAAGACGACAATGAATTTATCCAGGTATGGGTGGAAGACATTGTTCATAAGTTGCATAAATACTGCTAGGGCATTAGTTAACCTAAACGGCATTACCACGAATTCATAGTGGCCATAACGACTTCGAAAAGCCGATTTATAAATATCTTCCTCTTTGATTCTAAGCTGATGATAACCTGATCTGAGGTCAATCTTAGAAAAATATTCTGCTCCCGAAAGCTGATCGAAGAGCTCATCAATACACGGCAATGGATACTTATTTTTAATTGTCAGCTGATTCAGTCGCCGGTAATCGATGCATAGCCTGAGAGAACAATCCTTCTTCTTGACAAATAAAACCGGCGCACCCCAAGGAGATGTGCTAGGTCTGATGAAACCCTTGTCTAGTAGTTCCTGCAACTGCCTTTTTAGTTCCTAGAGTTCTGTGGGGGACATCCTGTAAGGGGCTATAGAAACAGGTGCTGCTCCTGGAATGAGTTCGATGGTAAACTTTACTTTTCTCCCGGGTGGTAAACTAGCTAGTTCAGATGGGAAAACGTCTGGAAACTCATTTGCAATAGGAATGTTTGCTAGGACAATTTCCTTAGATTCGGTGATAATGACTGAAGTAAGAAAAGCTTCACATCCTTGCGAGATAACCTTGCAAGCGTGAAGAGAAATATAATGGTAGGATGTTTCTTGTATTTGATGCCAAGAAAAGAAAATCTTGGAAGACCGGGCTTTCAAAAAGATATAGTCCTATTTCGGCAATTGATATGAGCATCATGGTCTACAAGCTAATCCACCCCTAAGATAGCATCATAACCTTTCATGTCAAGGCACACGAGATTTGCGGGGAGATTGTGACCTTCTACTATCACTTCGCTATTAGGATAATACTCGGTGAGTTTGGTTCTAGATCCTAAAGGTGTAGTAATAGCAAGGTCTGAAGGTAAGGGGACTGATGCAATTGACAATGTTTTTGCAAAGGTAGTGGAAATAAAAGAATGAGATGCACCAGTATCAAATAGCACAAACGCAGGACGAGAACAAATTTGAAGAGTATCTTCCATAAGCCCATCATCCCTGGGCACTTCCCCTTCGTCTAGAACGGCATTGAGGCGAGCCTGCCTCCTACGTCCTCCATTAGCTGATTGATCTTTCATAAGGGGGCAATCTGGCACACGATGCTCCCTACTTCCACAACGCAAATAAGCACCGAGGCGCTTCCAGCATTCTTCAGCCGAGTGGCCGAATTTCTAGCAAAAAGTGCATGCCGAGGCAACATGCTCCTTCTCTTCCTTAACCTTTTTATTATTCTTCTGGGAACTTCCACCGTTCCCGCTCCTTGATCTTTTCTTGCTGTCACGGCTTTTGTATGGCTTCGTGATGCTAAACTTCTCCTTCTTATAATGCCGATCAGATCGTCGGCTAGATTCTTCCCCTTTTCCTTTCAACTTTTCGACCTTCTCTAAGGTCCTCTCGCATAGATATGCCCTCTGAACCATCTCCGCATAAGTGCGGATATTCTGTGTCCCAAGTTGCTGAATGAAACCAGGCCGTAACCCATCCATAAATCGATTTACTTTTAATAATTCTGTGCTAATAAGGTGTGGTGCATATGGTGCTAGTCTTGAAAACTGCAGCTCATGTTCTGCCACCGACATCATCCCTTGACGAAGGGAGGAAAACTCCATGGCCTTCCTTTCCTTTACATACTCGGAAAAATACTTGGTATGGAATAAAGTAAGAAAACCGTCCCATGTATGAGGTGCATCGGCCGGAGGTGCGGGAACCGACTTCCACCATGTACGGGCATCTTTATTTAGTTGAAATGTTGTTAGACGCACCTTCTCCTGATCAGTGCATTGAATAACGTCAAATATCCTATTCATCTCATCGATCCAATTTTCTGCCTCATCGGGATTTGAAGATCCATAGAATCGCGGAGGATTTAGACTCCGGAAGTTGCGATGTAGGTCACCAGCCCTTGCCCCTGCACCACCTTGTGCTATAGTTTGCAATGCCTGAGTGAGGCCGACAATTGTTTGTTGCATACCGTCCCAATCTACGCGATGAGCCATTTGTAAAATAGGGTACCCGAGAGAGAAAAATAACAACTTGTTATTTCTCATGAGAATCAACCTTAAAGCTAATTAATTATCTTATCCCGGGCTTTACCCAATCCTCACATGGGTATGGAATTTCTTCCTTAGTTCATAGGTTGGGGTCCTTAAACCTTGGACTTATCCTATGATATGATTCCTTTCCCTAAGTCCTGAGACTTAGGCTCTGATACCAACTTAACTGTCACGTCCCGAGCCTTTATTACAGCGGAAGACTTGCTCGGGGAGCGCGAACAGCCGGCATGGTAAGCCTCTTGCAAGCAAGAACGACCAGAGCGCAATACAATCACACATATAAATGCAATTGCATAGAATTTAATCAAACTCCAACTTTATTTCATAAATGATCAATATTCAAAATATAACCACTTTCCATCATCTTTCATTCTACTAGACTCAAGAAATAGGAAAATTATATTGACTCAATCTAGACATTATAGACTTCCTAAGTCTTCGCTCATCTTTAATCACTCTCGGATCCGCTACTTGAATAATCCGAATCCGAACCCGACTCACTTTCATTTCCTGAAAAAGATTGGAAATAGGTAATGAGCACACATGCCTAGTAGGTATCTTCGCATGAACATGAAGGCACTATTAAAGTGATTAATATTTTTGCTCTAAAGAAATAAGGTAAAATCATGCAATGCGATGATAACGCGATTAAATCAAAGTAACAGGACAATCATATAAGATGGAATGAGAACAAGAATGAACTAGCAAGAATAGAACAAGAACATGATATTGGCCTTTCATGAACAAGAATATATCGAGAATGGACTAACGAGCCACATAATCAACACTTTAGCATCTTATGCTTATGAGCAAGTGCTTCGTGAATTTCTGTGAAATATCAAGCAAGAATGTCATGTCGTGTCGTAGATCTTCACTTATTTATAGAAATAGTACTCCCAGCGCAATGCGACGCCAGTAGCATCATACCCCATGGTTTATAAAATAGTATGTTTCCGACAATCAGCCGAGGGGACAAGCATAGAGCCCTTGAACACAATCAGTGCTCGATCGCATCTTCAGGTATAAATTAAGCTACTTCCACGCATGTAACGGTAAAGTATGGCCAAGAATATAACAATTCCAAATAATGAAAATCAATGAATGAACTCTTCAATTTGAATATATGAGATCAAGAATGACTTAGACTATGCTATGCTTATGGAAATAAATCGGCAGCATAACAATACATTCTTTATTTTTCATTCATTATATTAAGTTCCTTCATCAATATGATAAGTTCTAGATTATCATTAGTCCATCTAGAACCTTAGAAAATCACCCCTTTGGTCAACCTTGGGTTAACATATACAAGCTGTGTGACGGTCATCTGCTGGGCCGTTACATAATGTGACGCGCCAGTAGTGGGCCGTTACAGTGATCCGAGTCTAGAAAGATAAAAATAGACTTAGAGAGATGTGACGGTCATGCAATGGGCCGTTACGTGAGCCTGACGGTCCAATGTAAGGCCGTTACATTACTAGATCCAGAAAACAACGATAGTGTATTCTAGTTAATGGGCTTTAATGGTACAACCAACTCGGCGTCCAAGTGGGAATCCCAGGCTCGCGGAGGATTACGGAGGCCTTGAAACAAGATTTCCTGGTCCATTGGAAGGAATATCCAATAGAGAGGTCCTCAAGTCCAAGATTGTGTTCCTATAGTGCAAAGTGTGAACTAATGGTCAACATACCGGAGTATGTGCCATGTACGTATAGAAATGACTCTATTGATAGAGAGATACAAGTATAAATGTAAAAATCATGATAAAAACTTCGACAATACAATAGTTAAAAGAATCATGATTTAGAATACTAGACTATAGAATTTTGGCTTATGAAACTAACATAACTTAAAATACCATTAAGTTCCTGAAATCATGCAACCCTCTATTATGAATAATTAAAATAACCTTAAATTCACATAATCAGGTGAAAACTCTAATCAACTAGGCTTAATAATAAGTAAGATTGACGAATCTTATTCTGTCTAGGGTTGACAGAACACAGGGCTTCTGACGGTCTATAAGTGGTGCGTCACAGTAGTGTGACGGTCTATCGAACAGCCGTTATAGTAACGTAACGCTCCTGCATAGATGCGTCAGAGTCAACAGAGAAATCAATAGGTAATCAGGGACTGTGACGGTCCATCGTATAGCCGTTACTTGAGTGTGACGGTCCTACTATGGTGCGTTAAAATATCTGCTGACAGATAATGATATGAAACCCAAGAGATCAACTCACATCATGTCTAAATCAAATACCATGTCTATACTAGGCATGATAACGAAGTATAGGCTATCTATATGCATGGGTTCCAGTGAAAATAGACAAGATACATCTTTTAAATTTCCAATTAGGGCTAAGAGATGCATGTAATGTATAGAAGTAGTAAAACATGAAATTGATGATCTACCATGCATGAAATTCAATCAAATCAGAGGGCTTTTAATCCTATAAAGTTGTTTTCGCCGTTCATGAGATAACCTACATCTTGTCTAGGCTTTAAACTTTCAATTATGGTCTGAACACCGAGCCCTAGTTCTCTTTTTCCTGTGACTTTTCAGCAACTTCTTTGGGCTCTAACTCCACGACCTCTTAACCTAAAGATGTGAAATTTGGAGAGGAGTTAGTCTAAAGTATTGCAAATAAATACTTCTAAAGAACTTACCCGAGATTACGACTCCTTATCTTGATTCCACGCGAGCAAAAGTAAGAGTCGCGCAGTTCAGAACTAGGTCCTATTTATAGGGTTCTAACTAGGGTTTAAAGATTAGGTCAATTCTAGAGTCCTTAATCTGTTAAAACCTAATCTCTAAGAGTCCTTAGTGGTGTTATGAACTCTCTCAAGTGTTAGGTTTCGATCAAAGGAGCAGCGGAAACAACGAAACCCTTAGAGTCGTATCGTTGCTGGCGATCAAAATCAAAAACTATTCATCGTAGAACCCGCCAAGGAAGAAGAGTTCTATACCTTTGCGGGATTAATCAATTCCCAGATGCCCGAAGACGATCGAGTAGAGGCTCGTCGGGCTGCTAGCCGTCCAAGTGTCCGGCCTCTAGATGTATCCACACGAGCAGCGGGAACGGACGGTGTCTCCTTCTCGATCTCCACACGTCGGCCACTCCTCAGCACCACCATCCACCGCCGTAGGAGGAGGGAGAGAGAGAGGGGTGCGCCCAGGTCAGGGAGGAGAGAGAGAGAGAGGGGGGCGGCCAGGGGAGAAACCCTAGTGCTTGGCCAGGGTTTCTCTCCTCAGCGTGTATTTATAGACTCTGGCATTTTTCACAAAAACCCAGAAACGGTCTATAATTACCGTCCTTCTCCGTCTGATCCACTACTCTATTGTGTGTGACCCTCTAGGCCCAATAGTCTGTTTGGTTTTCAGGCCCATTAAGCTAAGAACTCTTCTTAACTTAATTAGTTATAATCCAATAACTCTTCATGGATTTAACAGGCTTTCCGACCACGAACGGCACCAAGCAACACCTCGTGATCCCAAATGACTTTGGGAGGGATACAACCCATATTGAACCTTTCCGTCATCAGATTCCACACAGTTATAGATCCTCATTCATACAATGCTCCAATCAGAATTAGGGTACTCTTAAGTACAGTTCACTAGAAAACTCCTTTTCTAAGTGAACCCCCATACCCTGGCCAGGGATTTCTAAGTACATGTCCATAGAGCATTCTCTCTCTTAATCCATGCAGAGAGTGAATGATCCATTGTTGTCCACCAAAGTGTTTTCACATGAATCCCACTGAGTCCGAATAGCTAACTATTAAGAACCACAAGATTGAAGTTCATGAGTCAGCAATCAAATGCTCAGTGGAGTCCATGCAAAACCTCTTTTGTGACTCAGGTCAAAGATCCAACTATGCTACTGTGACACTAGAATCTACTGATTGACAGTCGGCATGATTACCATTCAGGAATTCTAGATCGGGTCAGTTCAGTGAACTCATTCCACCAACGAGCACCTACACGTGTACCTTGATGTCACCACACCGGTGATTATGAGATCGACCACCCTCATCACATGAGTGAGTACCACGTGCACCGGTCTATCCGGATCTTCAATGTCCCTTCTTGAAGATCCTACGACCAGGAACATTTAGAATATAAACATCTAGATGGCTGTTCTCATTATCACAATCTCATCATGATCCAGTCATCATAGCTCATATTCAAGGACTTCATCATATTACAACAAACATACTATAACGTGCTAAGATTATAATGAAGAAAATGCCATTAGTTTATTGAATGAAATTGTACAAGAAATGTCACCATCACAACACTTGTGATTGGCTTGAATGGCATACATCTCTAACAATCTCCCACTTGCACTAAAGCCAATCACCCACATGCTTGATCCCCATCAGCCCAAGGTGACGCTCAAACACACTTTGAGATAAAGGCTTAGTCAATGGATCTGCAATATTATCAGCAGAAGATACTCTATCAACTATCACATCTCCTCTAGCTATAATCTCTCTGATCAAGTGATAACGCCGCAGAATATGCTTGGACTTCTGATGAGACCTCGGCTCCTTTGCTTGTGCAATTGCCCCATTGTTGTCACAAAACATGGGGACAGGATCAGAGATGCTTGGGACAACTCCCAATCCATCGATGAACTTCTTCATCCAGACCGCCTCCTTTGACGCCTTGGCAGCAGCTATGTACTCGGCCTCGGTTGTTGAATCAGCAGTGGTTTCTTATTTGGAACTCTTCCAACTCACTGCCCCACCATTGAGAGTAAAAATGAACCCAGAGGTTGACTTGCTGTCATCTTTGTCAGATTGGAAACTAGAGTCAGTGTATCCTCTCAGTTTCAAGTCCTCTCCTCCATAAACCAGAAATAGATCCTTAGTCCTTCTTAAGTACTTAAGGATACATTTCACAACTATCCAGTGTTGTTCACCTGGATCCGCTTGATACCTGCTCGTAACACTTAGAGCATAAGCTATATCAGGCCTAGTACATAACATCGCGTACATGATGGACCCTATGGCAGAGGCATAGGGAACCCTACTCATGTACTCCCTCTCTTCAGGAGTTTTAGGGGACATTTCCTTAGAGAGGTAGACTCCATGTCTAATTGGTATTAGACCTCTCTTGGAGTCTTCCATGCCAAACCTTTTGACAATGGTGTCTATGTACATTGATTGGGACAAGCCTAGCATCCTCTTTGATCTATCTCTATAGATCCTAATCCCCAACACATAGGATGCTTCTCCCAAATCCTTCATGGAGAAATACTTTGACAGCCAGGCTTTGACTGACGATAACATACCTACATCATTCCCAATGAGTAGTATGTCATCCACATACAGTACTAAAAAGGTGATTGCACTGCCATTTGCCTTTTTATACACACATGGCTCATCTTCGTTCTTAACGAAGTCATAAGATTTGATTGCTTCATCAAACCTTATGTTCCAACTGCGAGATGCTTGCTTTAGTCCATATATGGACCTCTGAAGCCTGCACACTCTATCTGGATACTCTTTTGATGTGAATCCCCCAGGCTGTGTCATGTACACTTCTTCCTCAAGGTTTCCATTGAGGAATGCCGTCTTCACATCCATCTATCTGCCAGATTTCATAATCATAGTGTGCAGCAATGGCAAGTAAAATTCTAATGGATTTTAGCATGGCTACAGGAGAGAAGGTTTCGTCATAGTCAATCCCTTGCCTTTGATGATATCCCTTCGCTACAAGCCTTGCCTTATAGGTATCAACCTTTCCATCTACTCCAATCTTTCTTTTAAAGATCCACTTGCATCCAATAGGTACAATACCCTCAGGTGGATCAACCAAGTTCCAAACTTGGTTGGAGTACATGGAATCCATTTCAGATATCATGGCCTCTTGCCATTTCCTGGAGTCAATGACACTCATTGCCTCCTCGTAGGTCTTAGGATCATCATCCTCATTATGTGATACCTTACCAGAAATATGTCCTACATATCTATCTGGTTGAACAGGTATCCGGCCTGACCTACGCACAGTTTGTGGGTCAATTTGTACTGGATCTTGAGAAGGTACACTAACAGGTTGTGGTTCTAGAACTTCTTCTAGTTCTACCGAGCTCCCACTGTTTCCTTCAAGGATATATACTCTTCCTCAAGAAATACAGCACGTTTAGCTACAAACACTCTTTGATCGCTAGGCTGGTAGAAATAATATCCATAAGTTTCCTTAGGATATCCCACAAACCTGCACTTCTCAGTCTTAGATCCCAGTTTATTAGAGTCATGTTTCTTTACATGGGCAGGGCAACCCCAAACCTTAAAGTACTTAAGATTTGGCTTCTTTCCTTTCCATATCTCATATGGAGTGGAGTCGACAGACTTCGATGGGACTTTGTTCAACAAGTGTGCAGCAGTCTCCAAGGCATAACCCAGAGGGACAAGGGTAAACCAGCAAAACACATCATGGACCGTACCATATCTAATAGGGTACGATTCCTCCTTTCTGCCACACCATTCAGCTGAGGTGTATAAGGAGGAGTCCATTGAGACAATATTCCATTATCCCTTAAAAACTGTGTGAACTCCGTACTTAAGTATTCACCCCCTCGATCTGATCGAAGAGTTTTAATACTTTTCTCGGTTTGTTTCTCTACTTCATTCTTAAACACGACAAATTTCTCAAAAGCTGCAGATTTGTACTTCATTAAGTACACGTATCCAAATCTTGAGAAATCATCAGTGAATGTAATGAAGTATGAATAACCTCCTTTGGCATGTATGGACATAGGTCCACACACATCAGAGTGTATGAGTTCTAATAACCCATTTGCTCTTTCTCCATGTCCAGAAAATTGAGAGTTGGTCATCTTTCCCATGAGGCAAGATTCACAAGTCGTGAATGATTCATAATCAAATGGATCAAGGTATCCAGTCTTACACAACTTTTTCAATCTTTCCTCATTGATATGACCAAGCTTACAATGCCAAAGATAAGCTTGATTCACATTGCCTCTTTTTCTCTTAAGAGGTTTGTCCACATACATCACAGAAGATGCCACATCTAAAATATACAAACCATTCATTAAGCTCCCACTGGCAAACAATTCATCATTTAATAATAAAGAACAACCATTGTTTCCAAAACTTACAACAAATCTATATTTATTTAAGTAAGAAATGGAAATAATGTTCTTTATTATAGAAGGAACATAATAACAATCTATAAGCTCTAGTGTAACTCCTGTAGGCATCTGGAGGTTCACCTTCCCAACTGCGAGCGCAGCAACCTTTGCTCCATTTCCCAGTCGCAAGTCAACCTCGCCTTTGTTCAATTGCCTACTGCTTGTCAGCACCTGCAAGTCATTGCAGATATGAGATGCACATCCAGTATCTAATACCCACGATGTGGATCTATAAGACAAGTTTAGGTCAACAATCATGAACATATCTGAAGCTTCTCCAAGCTTCTGTTTTGCCTTTTCTACAAGATACAACTTACAGTTCCTCTTCCAATGACCATCCTTATGGCAGTGGAAACATTGGCCCTTGTCCTTCTTAGCCTCATCCTTTTTGGCAGTCTTTCCCTGCTTATCCTGCTTTTTCTTCTTATTTTTCTTAAAAACAGATTGATTCTTTCTCTTCTTGTTGGTCTTACCAACAAGTAGCACAGAAGATTTCCCATTGTTCATTGTCCCCTCAGCTGTCTTCAACATATTAAGAAGCTCTGCTAGAGAGCACTCTATCTTATTCATGTTGAAATTCACTATGAACTGGGAGAATGAACATGGGAGAGACTGCAAGATTAGGTCAATGCACAAATCCTTGTTCATATTAAAACCTAATTCTTTTAGCCTCTCATTCCACTCTATCATTTTGAGAACATGTGTCTGCACAGATGTTCCCTCGGACATTTTGGCCCCGAACAGATTCTTAGATATCTCATATCTCTCTGTTCTACTCTGAGCTCCAAAGAGCTCCTCCAGATGGAATAGGATGGATCTAGCATCCATCTTTTCATGCTGCCTTTGTAACTCATTAGTCATGGAGGCTAGCATAAAGAATCACCTCAGCCTCATCGGCATCATCAGCAGGAACAGGGGGAACAGGCTGCTCAAGGACATAGGCTATTTTCTCAGCCGTGAGAATAATTCTCAGATTCCTGAGCCAATCGACATAATTTGGACCAGTCAGCCTGTTGGCATCCAATATGCCTCTCAATGGGTGGTTCGTCATTGCGATCTCTATAAGAGGAAATAACAGAATTTAGAACAACATTGCAGATATTCATGATATTAAATTAAGACATGGACTTTTATGCTAACTTAATACTCCCACTAATTTTCGACGATTTTGCATAACCCCTAATATGCAAAGACTCCCAACGACTGTGTCCTAGTGGGTACTAGGATCCCATTAACATTATGGAAGTAGTCTTGTGGTAGCACAACAAACTACCCTATACTTAATGGGTAGGCAACTCTTGCCAATTACAACTCCTTGTAACTCCCAGTAATTTAGCCTCCAAACGCTTCGTGATCTTATGGTAGCACAACAAACCACGAGCGTTGGTTAGGTCCAACCCGTTGTTACGTTATGAGAGTGGGTTTATGACATAACTCTTGTGGTAGCACAACAAAGCCATGCCAGCTCCCATCCCAAGGTTCGGCCCAAGCCCTAGCCTAAGTCTCCGTCCCCTTGCTGTGATAGTCTTGTGGTAGCACAACAAACTCCCACAGTCTAAGGATGGCTCACTTTGACTATAACAACGGAAGGCTACGTGGAACATTCTTAATGTCTCATGCTTATCGACCTAATATTTGATTGAAGGGGATTTGAATATTTTGGTCTCATCAATATAGGTGCTATATATATAATAATAATTTGAAGTATCGAATATACTCTAAAATTATGTATATATATACAATTAGTAGCATAATCACATATATCAAATATACGCTATAACACCGATGGATGATCATGGACTTTAAACCTAGCAACATTACCAGAGCCAGTTGGTAATGTACACACAACATGGTAAATTCACAAAGACTTGGAGCATCCAATGCTCCCACTGGATGTGAAGAATCTCCCGAGCCACCGTAGTCGGCCTCCTTCTTGGTCTCCATCCGCTTCTCATTATTACAAGTAAATTTGAAATTTGGGCACGCAGGCTCAAAAATATACATCAGATAATAATAAGAAACCTTGAACCAGTCAAGGGGAGTACAACACAGGTGGGAGATAGAATGTACAGCCCGGATTAATAAGAGAGGGAGAGAAGGAGGCACGCAGGCCCCAATAATCACATCATGATCCATTCACCACAAACCTTACCATCACATGATAACTAAGTCCATGACCATCCATCCACATACATGACACATCACATGCATCATAAAGTAATTATCATATAATTACAGCGAGATATAGATTTCAAAATAATAGTAATTAGTTTTGAAATCACGCAACATTAATTAACTAAACAACTTAGTTAAAACAATCAAGTCTAAACAACTTTAGACAAAAGTCATACACATTCACTGCATGGGCTCAATAATAATATACTGTTAATTAACCTCATAAGAATCACATCCTTATAGTAATTAACATTAATTAATTAGATAATAGGAAATACTTAAAACCATTTTAAAATTCCCATTAACTAATTAACCAAGGGCCAATAATGAAAAATAAGTTAACAGATTTCTAAAACAATTTTATAATCCATTAAAATATTTTTCAGAATTTTCCCGAAATTTTTCTGACATTGTATGCATTTTAAACATTTTAAAATAAATAAAATCAAAAAAAATAAGGGGGGGTTAATCGGGCGCGGATCCGGCGCGGGCCGGTCCGGGTGCGGATCCGGGCGCGGGTCGGATCCGCCCGCGGGAGACCCGCGGGGGGGTCGTCTCCCCCGCCCGAATGCGATGGGGAGGGGGCTGGGGTAAAACCCTAGCCCCCCGGAGCTCGCCGCAGGGGGCCCGTCCACCGGCGCCGACCACCTCGGACGACCCCTTGGGTCCCGCCGGCACCTCCGCCGGCCACCGCCCTCGACGCCGTGGCCGGAGAAGAAGGCCGCGAAGAACACGCCGCCGCCCCAACAAGCTCGCCGCGAACTTCACCGGAGCCCCAAATCCGGCCACCACACGGACGCGGACACCGTGGGATGCCATGGGGAATTGTCCAGCAACCCTTGCCAGCCCCATGGACATCCAGAATTGGAGATTAACGGCCTGAATCGGCCTCCCTCTCCCTGTGCGAACGGCGACCACCGCCCCGAAGACCCGTTCGATTCGCCCTCACCATAGGGTCAATCAACGCACCAAAACGTGCGTTTTGATCCTCTTGATACCAGGAATAATTCCATGGGATCAATTGACCAAAAACTCATCCGTGAGAGACTCAATCGAACAACCTAAATTGAGCCCTAAGCATGAACGTGAAGGACGAAAAATAATATAATAATCTCAATTTTGATCAAACAAGCAACCTGGCTCTGATACCACTGTTAGGTTTCGATCAGAGGAGCAGCGGAAACAACGAAACCCTTAGAGTCGTATCGTTGCTGGCGATCAAAATCAAAAACTATTCATCGTAGAACCCGCCAAGGAAGAACAGTTCTGTACCTTTGCGGGATTAATCAATTCCCAGATGCCCGAAGACGATCGAGTAGAGGCTCGTCGGGCTGCTAGCCATCCAACTGTCCGGCCTCTAGATGTATCCACACAAGCAGCGGGAACGGACGGAGTCTCCTTCTCGATCTCCACACGTCGGCCACTCCTCAGCACCACCATCCACCGCCGCAGGAGGAGGGAGAGAGAGAGGGGTGCGCCCAGGTCAGGGAGGAGAGAGAGAGAGGGGGGGGCCAGGGGAGAAACCCTAGTACTTGGCCAGGGTTTCTCTCCTCAGCGTGTATTTATAGACTCTGGCATTTTTCACAAAAACCTAGAAATGGTCTATAATTACCGTCCTTCTCCGTCTGATCCACTACTCTATTGTGTGTGACCCTCTAGGCCCAATAGTCTGTTTGGTTTTCAGGCCCATTAAGCTAAGAACTCTTCTTAACTTAATTAGTTATAATCCAATAACTCTTCATGGATTTAACAGGCTTTCCGACCACGAACGGCACCAAGCAACACCTCGTGATCCCAAATGACTTTGGGAGGGATGCAACCCATATTGAACCTTTCCGTCATCAGATTACACACAGTTATAGATCCTCATTCATACAATGCTCCAATCAGAATTAGGGTACAGTCAAACTGTCAAACCCTAAAGCATCCTGATCTTATGGACCCTTGTACTCTTAAGTACAGTTCACTAGAAAACTCCTTTTCTAAGTGAACACCCATACCTTGGCCAGAGATTTCTAAGTACATGTCCATAGAGCATTCTCTCTCTTAATCCATGTAGAGAGTGAATGATCCCTTGTTGTCCACCAAAGTATTTTCACATGAATCCCACTGAGTCCGAATAGCTAACTATTAAGAACCACAAGATTGAAGTTCATGAGTCAGCAATCAAACGCTCAGTGGAGTCCAAGCAAAACCTCTTTTGTGACTCAGGTCAAAGATCCAACTATGCTACTGTGGCACTAGAATCTACTGATTGACAGTCGGCATGATTACCATTCAGGAATTCTAGATCGGGTCAGTTCAGTGAACTCATTCCACCAACGAGCACCTGCACGTGTACCTTGATGTCACCACACCGGTGATTATGAGATCGACCACCCTCATCACATGAGTGAGTACCACGTGCACCGGTCTATCCGGATCTTCAATGTCCCTTCTTGAAGATCCTACGACCAGGAATATTTAGAATATAAACATCTAGATGGCTGCTCTCATTATCACAATCTCATCATGATCCAGTCATCATAGCTCATATTCAAGGACTTCATCATATTACAACAAACATGCTATAACGTGCTAAGAATATAATGAAGAAAATGCCATTAGTTTATTGAATGAAATTGTACAAGAAATGTCACCATCACAACACTTGTGATTGGCTTGAAGGGCATACATCTCTAACATCAAGTCGATCCCTAGTGGATAAGATCATCAAGTTTCCACTTTTTTACAACTTCTTCCTCTTACGGAATCTGCAGAGTGCAACGGTCGAACACAGACGCGTTAGGTGAATGTGACGGTCTCGCGATAGACCGTTACAGTCAACGTATGCAGAGTTCTAAATTAATAAAACTCTTTTATTCATTTATCCATATAATTATCTATATAATTTATTTTTATCCTTAAATAATCTAAATGACCTTCTAGAACATGGGCCGAACTTAATGATTTTTGGGCCTTAGATGATGTGTACTTAGGCTTGGTTAATTATTTAACCTAATTTGGGCCTTTAATGACTTATTAGTCTCAAAAATCCATTTATTAATATATTTAGGCCTTTATAAATTCTAGAAATTTATTTCATAATTCAAAAATTATTTATATAAATTCTGGGACACTATAGTATGCTCCGATTTTGATAAGAGTTGGAGTGTTTCATAGTGTCTACGCCTCGCACTTTAGATATCCCATTTCTAAGGGATTATGCTGTGGTATGATAGAAGTCTTTAACCCCGAGTTTAACACATTTTACACAGCCGAGGGGGAGACTTCTTTGGACCTATGGAGCCTCTCACAGCTAAGTGGGTTGCCCATTGACGGTGAGCCCTATGAAGAGGTATGCTTGGTGGACCCTCTGAAAGATGAATCAAATGGAGAGGGTCAGTATTTTATGGGCTGTGCAGACCACTATTTGATGAAGGTACATAGGACTTTGTGTGTGTCCTATTATGAAGACCCCGCCAAGGCTTCTACATCCCAGTCTAGGAAGAAGGGCGAGAAGAAACGGGTGCGCATGGGCACGTGGATTCAATATTTCTTTCAGGGCAGGTCCAAATATGAAGACTACCCTTCTATGGTACCGACAATGAGTAAGCCAACACGGCATGTTCGCTACAAGGTAGGTCTTCCATCTTCCATTCAACAGGGGCAGCGTGGTGGGCTCAACCCGACAGGAGTAGACGTTGTCACCCATTCCGCGGCCTTTTTGACTTATTGGCTCTGCTCCTTTGCTCTTCCTCATGGAGATGAGACTGTCATCCGCCTAAAAGCTATTTACCTTGCCTGCCAGATGGCCTGGGGTATGAAGTTATCTATATTCCCAGCTGCTCTTTGCCTCATCTACAATATGCTAGGGGAACTTCATCGATCACATATTCCCCGCAGCCTTTGGACGGTGGGGGCTCTTCAGTTCTTTAATGCGTGGGTATGCACACTGTTCCCTGAATTTGCTCCGAGGACCCTTCAGGTGCCTGCACTATTCCCACGTATCATTGAGTCTGCCAGCTCCGAGCTGGGCACAGCTACCCAACAATTTTTTCTATCTGGGGCCGATTAACCAAGTGTTGGCGATAAAAAAAAAGAAGAAGAAAGAAAAAAGAAGAAGAAAAGAGTGTTAGGTCCCTTGGGTGCAATAGGATCTAGAAGGGGGGGTTGAATAGATCTGGTACAAACTTTGCCCAATTTAAAACTTTACTCATAAGAGCACAAGCTACTACTAGAACGCAAGAAGAGCCCTTAAAACATAATGCACAACGGATCTAACTATGGCAATTCAAGACAACTGCACAATACACATTTCACATGTTGTTGGGTTATGCAAGCAAAATGGAGTCGGCGTAGTAGACTACTGGCGTCGACGCAGCCTTCTTGTGTTTACAGCAGATTGACTGAACTGCTACACAACAAGCTCCTGATGAAAGTGTGAACAGAATACAAGTGCATGGCCACCGAGCTGGCTAGAGTATATGCTTAGTGTTCACAAGTACGGCACAAACAGTGAAGATCTGAAACAAGCAAACATCTGTGAATGGGGATAGAGGAGATGGATCAATCGTACAAAGACACACCCATTGCACCAGATGTTTTTAAGGTGGTTCGATTATAGACCCGCAACCTACGTCCACCCCTCACCAAACCGATGAGGCTTTTTCACACGACGACAAAGTCCTCAACACACACACACACACACAAACTCTCTCTCTCTCTCTCTGTCTCACACACACACACAAACTCTCTCTCTCTCTCTCTCTCTCTCTCTCACACACACACACACACACACAGAGACACAGACACACACACACAAAAACACAAAAAAGACAAGCTGCAAGTGCAGCGAAAACACTTCCGATCTCTCAAGCAGAGCACTGGACACACACAGAAATGCAGATTCAAAGGAAAAAAAATTCCAACGAGAGGAACACCAGCTGTGGCTTCAGATACAGATATGGAAGCTAGTGTAGAGTCTTAGATAGAGATTCAACAGATCCTCTCTTCAAACTTTCTACAGGGCTGCTCTCTCTAAAGGCTTCTCTCCTTCCTTCTTCTTCTCTCTTTTCTTCTTCTCTCCATTTTGTTAGGTGCGCTGCTAGGATCTAGAGGGGTGAATAGATCTAGCTAGGAATTTATGCCCAATTTAAAACTCTATAGCAATTAAAACAACTAGTCGCAGTTCACATAGATTATATATCGAATGCTTAGCATGTTGTTATGTGACCGTGCATAGCCAAACCAGAAATCAATCAAACTGAAATTAACAACACCCACAAACATTAAGTCAATAGAGCTGGTACAAGGCAGAGGTTAGAACTCAAAACACTCCTCACGCAAAGTGTGTTGCAGCACACCTTTTGATATACCGGTGACGTCTTAACATAATAGATATAAACGTGAATCCAATGTGAAATATAGGATCAACAGTTTAACTCAACAGTGTGCACAAAAAACAACCACCCTGTGAAGGAGATAGGAGGTAAGGAACAAACACAACAAGCAAACCACTGGACATTCAATTTTAAGGTGGTTCGGACTCTACCCAGAGTCCTACGTCCACCCCTCACTAAAATGAGTGAGTCTTCCCTAGTGCAAATGCACTAAACCCCTGCCTTACAGCTTATAGAGAGATTATCCCTTCTCAAGGAATCGCTACCACACAGCTTGATGGCACACAAGGCCAGACCACAGATTAGAGCACAAGCATAGTCTGTCTTCCTACTATCACCGGTAGGGATGAATCACCACAGATCAATGCACAAGTTCAGTCTGTCTTCCTACTATCACCGGTAGGGACGGATTACCACAGATCAGAGCATAACCTCTATCTGTCTTCCTACTACAATAGATAGGGATAGTTCACAGTTTTAACAAAGACATAAACAAAAGAGAAAAATAGTAACAAGGAAAGACAGATAGGAAATGGCAGACTCAAGCAAGATGAAATGGTTCCTATCTAAAAATTGGAAGGCATGTTTTGCTGCTTCTAGAATGAATGCTTCAAGTCTTCAAGGAATGCCAGAGCTCTCTCCTTCTTTCTCCTTCTTCTTTCTTCTTTTCTTTCTCTTCTTCTTCTTCCTCTCATAGCTTCTCTCTTTGACTGCCCACTCTTCTCCTTGAAGGTGCCTTCTCCAGCCAAAGCAGCTCTCACACTTGCAACTTCGTAGTTGCTTCTGCTTTTTTAGCTTTCTTTTTCTTATTCCCTCTCAATAGCAACGAGCTCACTGATCTCTCTTTCTCTTTTGCTCTTCCTGTTCTTGACATGGCTCCGCTGCTCTGTCCAAACCTTCTCTATGTTCATTGCCTTTTACCATGCACCCGCGCTCTCCTTTTGTTTCAGCATACTTTCTTTTCTGCATGTAGGGTACAAAGCCTGTTGTCCCTAATTTGGTAGCATGAGATCTGGACCGTCCAGATCCATCGAGTCTTCCAGATACTGAGAAGACCACTGATTGGCTGGAAGGAGATAAGGTACGGTGCCATCCCATTGGCATGCAAATCCCCTTCATGCAGTATACGACGGTTTGAAGCTTTTTCCCAAAGGCAAAGAACATTTTTGAATGAAACCCTTTTCAGGAGTTTTGTGATTGGTCTAACTGGAAAGTAGGAATATCTTTTGCCAAAAGGTTTTTTGGAACCTTGAACCATCGAACCACATGCCTTTGGATCAGTTGGACTTGGACTTTTGTGCCAGATCCTTCTCACGTGCAAGTTCGCAAAGGATGCTTTCGGAGTTTGCAAGGTATGCGTCGATGCCCTATAAATGTAGCGTCGATGTAGCCTTCTTCGAGGACACCCACATGTTCTGTTTGCTGGGTGTACGTTGACGCGATGTGCATGTGGTGTCAACGCATCCTCCAATAAGCTGGCTTCTACTGCTTCTGGAACCGAAGCTGCGTTGACGCAGTGGGATGCTGCGTTGATGCAATCGCCTATAGTGGGCATTTAACACCCATGCTATCTATTTGTCACCACAACTTAGCCATTTTTCACCCTTAGCGGCTATTTGTTTCCATTACGAGCCATTTGTCACCTTTAACCTGTATTTTGTACTCCTGTTGGACTGCTTTGAACGTGACATGTTTGTGCTTACAGTTATATGACTTTGGCTTGCCTGGAGAGATTGATTGAAATGGTGCTGCTATACTTGTAGCACCCCGGATAAAATATAGAAATAAAATTTCCTAAATAGATAAAAACCTCCAATTAAATAGTCAAAGGGTCCAAATCAAACAAGTTATAAAACCCAAATGAGGAAAACAAAATGGGGCTTAACCTTTATATGGACCTCTCATATGAGAATCTAGTCTGAAGTAAATGGGCTTTAATTACCTAAACCCTTCCACCTAACCTAAATCACACACATATGGGCCTCACATATATATAATAACTCATGGGCCTTAAATGTGCATAACTTTCCTTACGTCCATAGGAAATATCGGATGGATATATATATATATATATATATCAAAAAAGCTAACCCATCCTCACGTTAGACGCTTGCATGCCTTAGGGTTTAGTACGACTTGGAAGGTGGCTGCATATATGGATAGTGGAGATTAGCATGAGGAATTTAAAACTAACTAGGACTTGTACGTGGGAAATTATTCCTCATTAGGAATCTAACCCCATGGGATTCCCTTCTTCTATAAATTAAACCTCCCATCGACAAGCTCCGGCTACTGCTGCTACTCGTATTGGTTCCTTTGCGTCGACATCGTCCACGTCGTCTCCCTCCTTCTACCGTACGAGAAGGAGGATAGCTGCTCCCCTCATATTGTTAGTGCCTGAAGAAGCAATCGCTTCTTCCTCTTCCATCGTTACTGCGGGTGCTGCCGCTCATGAATGTGAGGAGAAGCATTCTCCTTTCTTCTTCCGGTGTATCCTTCAACAGTTCCCATGGCGAAGTTCTGTTGGTCCCTGGGTAGGCGAGCGAACAAGAAGGGGGGGGGTTGAATTGTCCCCCACGCGATATGGCAAATTAAAACTTTCTTAGCGGAATTAACAAGCTTGACGAGATTGAAGAAAAGAAACTAACAAAGTAATTTAAGTTCACTCAATCTCTCCGATCTCACACGATCGACTAAACAGAGTAAGCAAGGAACACACAAACACACAATGCAAACCATAAGACAGAAGGGTTTTTAAGGTGGTTCGGGACCACGACAGGCTCCCTACGTTCACCCCTTACCAAACTGGTAAGGATCCACTCGCTGGATAAACCAGCATGGGGAAGACTCCCCGACATGGAGCAAGGCTCCAACACACACGGGGATAAATCCCCAACACGGAGGTGACGCTCCAACAACATGCAGGATGACGCTTGCACACAAACACGGGCACACGCCCCAACACACACATGCAGAGTAAACCCTGCAAACACGGTGTACAACCCCAAACACACACGGAGACGGAGTCTCCAACACGATCCGATGACCGGATCACAAACACACACACACACGCTGCAACAAACGTAGGACCGGAGACACACGATCGTATACAAATGGTCACACACACAATATTTCTAGTTCAAAAAATTAACACAGATATTCAAACATGCTCAACCCTAAACATAGATCATGAAACACATCAAGAATAACATAGAATGGATGTAAAAAAAATCCCTCTTGGTTTCCAGAACCCAGTTGATGATGTTCTTTCAAGCAATGGTTGGAAGGAAGTCGGATGATGTCGATTTGAACATCAACGTGTTCCTCTCTTCAATCCGCTTCACTTTCTCTTGATGCACGATCTCCAAATCCTCCTGGATGTAGATGAAATCCCCTTGGCTTGAGCTCTTTCTTCCTTCCTTCCCTTTCTTCACCTGCAAGATAGAAACATGAACACATTAGTGTTCTCCTTGTGAAATTTGTTGCTCTCATATGTATACATATAGGAGACATCAAAATACTAGTATAACCCCTCTAGAAACCTCCAAAAGGACCCCCAATAGTTCTCCCACCAACCCAAGGGCAAAGGGGTAAGAGTTAAGCACAAATGGATTGGGTTTAGATGGTTCTCGGATCCACATTTTTGGGTTTCTCCGGTTCCGGTCGACCTACACGCGGTGGGCGGTCGACCAAAAGATTACAGACTGAATATGCCCTCTCTGGGAGTTTCGGTCGACCGAAACCCTAGGGGCAGTCGACCGAAATCTGGCTCATTCCCAGATTTGCAACGGTCAACCCCTTAACCCCATTAGCAATCCGTTCAGGTCTGTGGCATCAAACTCCTTTGACCTTGGAGGGTTTATACTCAGAAGATAACCAGGAAAACCATAGAGAAATGATTAGAACTTTAGCTCAATAATCCATATGATAAGTGCATGAAGTACATATATGAAACCACATGAACTAGGTGGATATGAACACTTGAAACACAAATGTTCTAACCTAAAGATCGAGAGATATTTCTATGCATGTGAACAGAGTATGAGTACTGTTGGGTCCCACATTGTAGTGGCACGGATCTAGAGGGGGGTGAATAGATCCCTCTGTAAAAATTAAGACCAATTAAAATAACTTGAAAGGCTTCTCAATCAAACCTCACCAAACGTGCAGGTGACAAGATCACACACGGAGGATTAGCAATTTGAACTAGCCATATACATTAACAAATTTAGCATCGATGTGCAACACAGTTCATAATCCATTCTGTGAATGGTGGTAGAGGATACGGAACAAACGCACAACCAATCACACATGCACAAAGATTTTTTAAGTGGTTCGAGACCGCGACGGGCACCCTACGTCCACCCCTCACCACCTCGGTGAGGCTTCACTAGAACGCTACTCAAGGTAGCACACAGGGACAAACCCCAATACACCACACGCTGCACGACGGCAGCAAACCACACACACACGAGCTTGACGCTCAACACGCTGCAGTGCAGCACACACACGAGGGTGAACCCTCAACACGGTGCTCAGCACCACACACACACACCAAGATTGGGAACGCACCCCAACAGTCAATCCACACTCGGAGACACCGCTCCGAACACACACAATATTCCTCGATTTAAAAGATGAACTCAGATATACATATGTAAGCTCACTAGACATAAACAATCATGAATAACTCTAAACAGGGATGAATATTGAGTTGAGCAAACTCCTGATCGTAAATGGTGAAACTTGGCTCCTTGATGACTTCCGGGGATGAACAGATTGAAGAAGATGTCCTCACGAAGCTCCTTTGGTTCAGATCGGAAGAAAGGACGCAGATGCTTCAGTCCCCTTTCACTTCTCTTGACTCACCATCAAGACCATGGATGATGGAGAGATGATAACCCATGGTGCTTCAGCAAACTCACAGCAGGAGGATAGATTACTAGCTTCTCTTCCCTTGAATCGAACTCAGAACGACTTGGGGAGAGGCATCATTCAGCTCCGGCTGCACTCCCTGCAAAAACCCCAAAATGAATGCTTCATTCGATGCTTTCTCTCCTTACTTCAAAAAACCCTATCACATTTGATTTATACCACCAAGGATGGAGGGGACACGTGGAGGACATTATTCCCCAAGGGCCAATCACGATCGAGCACAAAAAGAGAGGAATGGGCTAGGGCACCAGCCGCCGCGCGAACCGGTGAATTTCCGGTCGCCGGAAAGTGTCGGCCCCTAAGGTCGACACTCGCGATCGGGCAAGACAGAACACAAGCATAAATAGAACCCAGCGAAGAAAGTGTCGACCCATGGGGTCGACACTTTCCACCTGTGGCAATGAAACAAGCCACGACAGAAAGACCCGGAATAAGTGTTGACCTTGTGGGTCGACACTTATGTCCAGGGTTCTGAAAAATGAACCCAGACAGAACCTAGTGATAAAAGGTTGACCTTTTGGGTCGACTTTTTATCCCTACGTTCAAAGACATAAGAGGGCCAGCCGAAAACACCGGACCCCTGGACAAAGTGTCGACCCATGGGGTCGACACTTTTCCTGACATAAGCAAACTATAACAAAACACACAATGGGGTTATTCAAAAGACATGAGACAACAAAGATGAATACATGTAAGAGAGAATTGGGTATTAAGTACCCCAAATCATAGATATACCAATTAGAGATTGTTAGGGAATTACCTTGAGAGATGTCCATCCATTTTTCATAATAAACCTCCTCCTACCATTCAACCAAAGTAACTTACCATTTTGTTGGTCCACATGCATGTGAAGATCCAATTGGATGATATCCAATGTGGTCTATATGTTCATTCCCATTCTTTACACCTGTCACATTACACACTGGAAGTTAGTCTTCCATATCATTCAAATTCTAGAAATTGAAACCTATCTCTCATAAATCACTCAATATTTGGACTAAGTCTTTTCAAACCACATGTTAGCTATCACAATAGCTTGAATCCTATCCAAATCAACTAAGGAAGAGTTAGAAGAATTTCACCCAAATTGTTTGGAGACTTTCCTTTCTCACTAACTCCTGTAAACATTTCAAAACACACGTCAGTTAAGTTCATCAAATCAGTTGACCGTGTCATACACTAGCCGTTCAATCAAATGGAGTTTGCTCAATTCAATTCAAATCCATAACCAACATGTGCATATTGTTTACATGGAGGGCAGTCACATGGTATTTAGTTCATCATCAAAATTTCTTAAAGCACGGTTGTGCACGAGGTTCAACAATCTCCCCATTTTTGATGAGGACAAATACTATGTGCAATTTGACAAAATAGAGTTGACGGATAAAAAGTGTTTCAAGGAAATTCAATTCACATCTAACATTCTAGACATGAAACCATGCTTATCAATCCAATCACACTCATTCTCAAAATGTAGTCAAAATACAGTTCACACTCTTTGAACACACTAGTCAAAACCATTTGTTAACACAATCAAGAATATAATGCATTCTAACCATGAATTAAGATAACAACCAGCATAATTGATGAATTATCCATCAAACATAACATCCACCAATAAGACATGTTCTTTAAGCATAAGTGATCATCCCACAAAATGAACACAAGTCCACAAAATATTCCATTGACAAAATAACTCATAACTTCAACATTGTCCATCAGGCAATCACAACTAATGTCCACAAAATAAACACAAACCACAAAATGTCCACATAATAAGACACGCAACCATAACATCCACACAAATTTTTGAAGTTTCAAAATTCAGTTTAGGAAGACCTCTGACTAAATCATGACGGTTCAACTTCCTAATAACATTAAAACTAGCATGCCCAAGACGGCGATACCACAACCAAACATCTTCACTTTTGTTAGCAACTAAACACAGTTTCTTTGGTGCAAGTTCATCAAAGTCAACTTGATAAGTGTTGTTACATCTCACACCTATGAACTTAATTTTCTGTGAGATAGCATCAATGATCGTGCAGTGTGAAGATTCAAAAATCACTTTGTGACCCTTGTCACAAAGTTGACCTACACTGAGTAAATTATGATGAAGACCTCTAACTAATGAAACATCTTCAATGCAGTGGTTAGGGTCCTTACCAATTCTCCCAATTCCGATGATCTTACCCTTATCCTGTCCTCCAAAAATTACCGTTCCGCCATTCTTCTCAGCAAAGTCTGCAAAGAGGTGTTTATTTCCAGTCATGTGACAGGAGCATTCGCTGTCCAAGTACCATTTATTGTCTCCCACCTTCATGCAGACCTGCACCAATTACCAACCATGCTCATTTTGATTTGGGTACCCAAGCAAGCTTGGGTCCCTTCACGTTAGCGTTCCCAAGTGACTCATAGTATCTACTGAAAAACAATTCATCACCATATTGCATGAGTTCGCATATATACATGTCATGCCCTATTTTCCCACAAGAAAAACTCACGTTAGAAGCTCTTGGGATTATTCTCATCAGAAGGAAGGGGGCGGCTATATACAAGGGGATTTGATCCCCCAAAAGACATAAAAGCCCACTCTAAACCCCCTTTATAACACATACAAAGTGCAAGGGTAGCCCTAAGGCTATACCAAATGGATCCTCATTTAAAGGTTTCGAAACAGATCCGGAAAACCCGTAAGAACGTTCAGAAAAAGTGTCGACCCATGGGGTCGACTCTTTTTCCTGAAGGTTCTGCCAGAACATATATAAAAGTAAAATCGCGACACGAGTGTCGACCCATGGGGTCGACACTTCTTACGAAGTGTTCTGGCCTGTGAAGAGAACAAAACATTCGTGATGAAAAGTGTCAACTTACGAGGTCGACACTTTTTCACGAACATTCTGTTTTCACAGAAATGAACATACTTACCTGAAAGTGTCGACCTTCACGGTCGACACTTTTTCACGAGAGTTCTGCCTTAGCAAAAAAGCAGACACCTGGTGAAAGTGTCGACCCCTGAGGTCGACACTTTCTGCCAGCGTCCTATATTTCAACGCAAGGCAGAGACTCCACAAATAAGTGTCGACCCCTGAGGTCGACACTTTTACTGACAGTAGCAAAACTTCAGTAAATGGAATTGAAACCTTCATGAATCATAGACATGTATCACAATTAATCAAGGGAGTTCATACAACACAGATTTACATGAATAAGCAAGAATTTTACCCGGATCAGTCCATTCACACAAGATCCAAATAGTCAAGTATTCATACCTTGGCCTTGAGAGATTGAGTGAAAAACTCCACAAGTAACCTGCATTCAGTTTGGCATTCAACTCAACAACTCAGTTTAACAAATGAGATTCTTCCACATTTACCACATACTGAATTCCACATTTAAAGTATTCAGTTGATTTCTAAAAAAAATCAATTGACTTATTATGTCCAGCATTTGAGTTCAATCAATAGTAGCTCACTCAACAATCAATATGATCAACTTTTATCAAATTTGAGTATTTTGGTAGGTATAGACAAATCAATCATTCAATTCTTAAATTTAAAAACATCATCATTCATCAAATATGTATTTCAATGTGAATCAACCATAATGAGAACTCATGACATTTCATACATGATCTCCGTCAAAACAGTCCGGGGCACAACAATCTCCCCCTTTTTGACGAAGATTAAACTGTTGATAGAACTATAATATTTGCATGAAGGATGACAATTTTTGAACCAAAACAACCATTTTCTCATGCACGCCAAGCAAGTCATGAATCTTCATTCAAGCAATGCAAAGTTATTTCTCCCCCTTTTTGTCAGAGTTAAATAGGGGATTATTAAAATGGTAAATGATGAAAGTTAAGCCTCAATATGCACAATTAACTCAATGAGATGCATATGAAACGCAAGTAATGACCACTCAAGCACATATGCACTCATCATATCATAAAATAGTAAACATGTTCTTTATGAACGGGTTAGGAAATATGCTATAGACCAAGAACATGAATTTCATGTGCAATAGTAAAAGGGTAGTACTTACAAGAAGTGGTACTGCAAGAGTCATGAAGTATGGCTGATTCAAGGTGTACATCCATACAATCACTCCCTAGATGCATATGTGAAATACGAGCAATGAAATCTAGATAGCATGGATTTTCAGATTTTCTAAAGAACACAAATAGGAAGTTTTCTTCCCTACACTTTCATATAACGTGCTCGACTTTTGGTAGCTTCGCACAACCCCAAGATTATTTTGATTTTTGAAAGACAAGAAGACGTTACTTTTGACACGAGTCATGCCCTTTGTTTCAAGGGCACTTCCCGGTTACTCGGCATCGTCACTTATGATAATGTGGATATGACACTTTTCAATGCGAGTTTCCTCCTTTATCTCAGGGGGGATTCCCGATTTACTTCATGTCAAATCACACTTATTGACTATTTTTGATGGGGCTGACATCTTTTTCCTCACAAGTCACGTGATTTCCATGTAGGGGTTTCAGAGTCCTAAAATGTGTTAAGTGGAATAAGTGAAATCCTTATCAGTTAGATTCACTAACTCACTTGTGCAAATTGTGTGAGAGATTGCGTAGAATGTAAGAGATGAATTAGCCTATTCACGGTGATGTCTCCCCCTAAGTGTATGCACCGTTATAGCAAAACCCCCCCCTTAATATGTGCCACATGTCCTAGTCAAAGCATTTTATTTAGCAAGGGCGTAAGGTCTTAGAAGATTTCAACTGAAAGGTGTGTAAATTACACTCAAGCATTTCAAAATGATGTTTTCAAGCAATTTGATTACCAGTACGTGGCGAAGTACTTAGGTCCGAAGACCACCCTCACACATGATGAAAGCTTCCAGGTGGACTTGATCCACCTTTCCACTAACACTATTTGATATACCAGTAAATCATGGCATTCATGCACACATTGATGAAGTATATGCAGTTATGTACATGCGGATGCAAAAGGATGAAAGCATGTATAATAACCAAAGTTGTTATTCACTGTGGTATGGATAAAAGACAAGGTTTGAAGAGTAAAGACAATGAAAACTTTTTTATGTGCAAATCAAAAGGCAATATGAACAGTTTCTTTGTGAAAAAGATGAAAAGAGTGTATGTACAATTCAGCTCAAAATATCTAAGTGTCTAATCTGCACACTCCTAATTCTCTTCTTAGAAAGCAAAATTGTTCAGAATTCAAAGGTTTTGTAAATATATCTGCAAGTTAGTGTTTTGTATCAACAAAAATAAGTTCAAAGTCACCTTTATTGATATGATCTCTTATAAAGTGGTGTCTATGTGCTTAGTGCGAGAATGTTGGACATGATTTTTAGACAAGTTTATTACAGAAGTGTTATCACACATTATGGGAGTTTTCTTTAAAGAGAAACAAAAATCTAGCAACTGATGTTGGATTCAAAGCACTTGAGCCGCACAACTACTGGCATCCACGTACTCGGCTTCGGCAGTTGATAAAGCCACACAATGTTGTTTCTTTGAGGCCCATGAAACCATGCAGCCCCCAAGAAACTGACAGTGACCGCTTGTGTTTTTTCGATCCATTTTACAACCAGCATAATCAGAGTCAGTGAAAGCATGTAAATCAAATGAGTTATTCCTAGGATACCACAAACCAAGGTCTAGGGTTCCATTTAAATACTTGAAGATCCTTTTCACGGCCGCTAAATGGGAATCCCTGGGACAAGATTGGTATCTTACACAGAGACAAACACTAAACTGTATATCTGACCTGCTAGCAGTCAAATAAAGCAAGGATCCTATCATACCCCTAAAAAGTTTTTGATAAATTGTGTTACCTTTTTCTTCCTCCATTTTCTCTGAGGTGGACATTGGTGTTGCAAAGGGCTTGGCAGTCTCAAGTTGAAATTTCTTCACGATTTCTTGTGTATACTTCTTCTGGTTGATGAAAATGCCATCATCCATTTACTTTATCTGTAATCCCAAGAAGAAGTTGAGCTCTCCCATCAAGCTCATCTCGAACTCCCCCTGCATAAGTTGGGCAAATTCATCATTCATTTTTGTGTTGGAGGCTCCAAAAATAATATCATCTACATAAACTTGAACAATTAATGAATGATCATCACAAGTTTTTGTAAACAAAGTTTCATCTATGTTACCTCGTTTGAAGCTGTTTTCAATAAGAAATGAACTTAATCTATCATACCATGCCCGGGGAGCCTGTTTCAAACCGTATAGTGCCTTGTCCAATTTGAATACGTGGTCGGGAAACCTTTCATCTTCAAAGTCCGATGGTTGCTCCACGTACACTACTTCCTTGATCACTCCATTGAGGAAGACACTCTTCACGTCCATTTGAAACAGTTTCATGTTTCTGTGACAAGCATAAGCAAGTAAAATTCTAACTGCTTCCAATCTAGCCACAGGTGCAAATGATTCATCAAAATCAATGCCAAATTCTTGAGAGTAGCCCTTGGCTACTAATCTTGCCTTATTCCTCACAACCACCCCATCTTCACTAAGTTTGTTTCGGAAAACTCACTTAGTTCCAATGATACGAAGGTCATCAGGCCAGGGCACGAGGAACCACACCCTATTCCTTTAGAATTGGTGGAGCTCTTTTTGCATGACGAGAACCCAAGAATTAATTTAAAGCATCATCTAACGATTTAGGCTCAATGCTAGAAAGTAAGGCTAAATTATCGTGAATCTCTACTTCCCTCATTGAAGCCCGAGTTCGAATTCCTTCATCCACACCACTGATCACGTTCTCCAATGGATGGTCCCTGTGCGTGGTCCATTGGTGTGGAAGGTTCGGATGTTGTTCTTGATCCCCTTCTTCTTCTTGTTGTTCTTTTTCTTCTTCTTGATTTGCATCCTCACCTTGTTTGCTTGACTCTCCCTTTTCAACTTCACCCTCACCTGTAATAAGAAAATGATCATCATTCGATTTCCTCATTGTGAATTCATCAACTACTACATGTAGACTTTCCTCGACAACAAGTGTTCTAGTGTTTGTTATACACACGGTAAGCTCTAGATGTTAGAGCATACCCGAGGAAGATCCCTTTATCACTTTTTGCTTCAAATTTCTCTAGATTGTCTTTTCCATTGTTCAAGATATAACAAATTGAACCAAATGGCTTGAAATGAGATATGTTGGATTTCTTACCTTTGTAAAGCTTGTATGGAGTTTTCTTAAGGATTGGTCTTACCATTGCTCTATTTGTGATGTAGCAAGCGGTGTTCACCGCCTCTGCCCATAAGTACCGTGGAAGACCATTCTCGGCAAGCATGGTATGCGCCATCTCCAAGAGCGTCCTGTTTTTCCTTTCGACCACTCCGTTTTGTTGAGGGGTTCTTGGTGAAGAGAACTGATACTCGTACCCCTGCTTCCTGCAAAAAGCATCAAACTCATGATTTTCAAATTCCTTTCCGTGGTCACTTTGAATTTTCTAAATTGTATATCCTTTTTCATTCTGAACTTTTGTGTAAAAATCAATAAATTCATTGCAAGCATCACTTTTGTTAGCAAGATATAAAACCCATATATATCTTGAGAAATCATCGACAATCACAAAGCCATAAAGCTTCCCGCCCAGACTGCGAGTCCTGGTGGGACCAAATAGATCCAAATGCAACAGTTGAAGGGGTTTTTCTGTAGACACAATGTTTTTGCATTTAAAGGATGTGGTGGTTTGTTTTTCTTTATTACATGCTTCACAAATTTTTGAAGTTTTAAAATTCAGTTTAGGAAGACCTCTGACTAAATCATGACGGTTCAACTTCCTAATAACATTAAAACTAGCATGCCCAAGACGGCGATGCCACAACCAAACATCTTCACTTTTGTTAGCAACTAAACACGGTTTCTTTGGTGCAAGTTCATCAAAGTCAACTTGATAAGTGTTTTTACATCTCACACCTATGAACTTAATTTTCTGTGAGATAGCATCAATGATCGTGCAGTGTGAAGATTCAAAAATCACTTTGTGACCCTTGTCACAAAGTTGACGTACACTAAGCAAATTATGATGAAGACCTCTAACTAATGAAACATCTTCAATGCAGTGGTTAGGGTCCTTACCAATTCTCCCAATTTTGATAATCTTACCCTTATCCTGTCCTCCAAAAATTACCATTCCGCCATTCTTCTCAGCAAAGTCTGCAAAGAGGTGTTTATTTCCAGTCATGTGCCTGGAGCATCTGCTGTCCAAGAACCATTTATTGTCTCTCGCCTTCATGCAGACCTGCACCAATTACCAACCATGCTCATTTTGATTTGGGTACTCAAGCAAGCTTGGGTCCCTTCACGTTAGCGTTCCCAAGTGATTTGGGTACTCAAGTATGTATTGAAAAATAATTCATCATTATATTGCATGAGTTGACATATATACATGTCATGCCCTATTTTCCCACAATAAAAACACGTGGGTCTTCTCCTACCAAAATCTTTCCTTTTATTTACATTTCTAAAGGTTGAGGGGAATTTGGAATTAACAGTTTATTTTTCAAAGTGTGTGTGTGAACATTCTCCTTGATAAAATGAATTCTTCACAGCATAATGAGCATGATTTTTGTTGCTATGCATTACACTTTGATTGTTTTCAACTTGTTTCCCTTTCTCTCTCACTACCTTTCCATTCCCATTTTTCAATTTCAATGACAAAATTCTCATTCTTCTCTTTCAAGTTTTCTTTCTCTTTTTCACATTCACTCAGTTGAACATGCAATTTTTCAAACTCTTTGTTCAAGAGGTCATGCTTTTCTTGGATTTCATCTTTCAGCTTAAATGCATTTTTCTTCTCTATATCTAAGCACGCTATCTCCTCTTCAAACAAAGACAACTTGGTTTCCAAAGCATCATTAACATTTTTCAGAATTTTAATTTGCATTTGAAGCAAATTGCACTTTCCACAAGAATTAGATGAGTGAACAATTTCATGGATCTTTTTCTTTAAAGTCCTATTTTCATTTTTCTATATTTCTCATCCAACTCTTCATAAGCAAGTTCCCACTGTTCATTTGAAATGGCCTCAGTGTCAGAAGTTACCTGTTCACTGTCGCTATTGGCCATCAGACACATCATCTTCACGAGTTCTTCAATGTCCTGCTCCTCATCATCGGTCGTGGGCTCATCTTCATCTTCATCGCTCCATGTTGCCCTCATGGCTTTTGGCTTCTTGCCCTGACGACCTTTCCTTTCTTCTTTTGGAGCTCGGGGCATTCTCCTCGCATGTGCCCCGCTTTGTTGCATTCATAACAAATGATTTCGGCGGCCTTAGATGGCTCATTTCTTTGTCTTGGCTGCCTCTTCCCATTTCTGAACTTCCCGCCAAACCTTCTTCTTTGGCGCAGGAATTGTCTCACCTTCCTTGTCAGCATAGCAACTTCTTCATCGTCGGTGGTTCCCAACGATTCCTCTTGGCTCGAGACACTCTCCGGGAGTGCTTTCAAGGCGATTAGCCTTTTCTTCTTCAGATCCTCTTTCATCCTTTTGATCACATTGATCTCATAGGTCATTAATGACCCTATGAGTGCATCCACGGTGAGCGTTGTCAAATCCTTGGAGTCTTCTATCACGGTCACCTTGGTGTCCCAGCTTGGCGACAGTGACCTCAACACCTTCCGTACCAAACTCTCTTCCGAGTGACTTTAGTCCGTTGGTTATCTCCATGAGTCGTGCGAACATCTGGGATATATATTCTTTATCTTTCATTCTAAATAGCTCGTAGTCACGGGTCAGCATATTCGCCTTTGTCTCCTTGACTTCTGTGGCACCTTCATAGATGAGCTTGAGCTTATCCAACATTTCCTTGGCACTACTGCACATGGAGACACGAGCATACTCGTTAGGGTGAATAGCACACTGAATTATATTCAAGGCATTAAAATTTACAGTGGCTTTCTTTATAGCATCATCATCCCACATATCCTCATCGGGGTGCACAGCATACGAACCATTCCTTATAACAGTCCATATTTCATGACTTTGCGCTCTAAGAAATACGGTCATCCTATTCTTCCAGTATGGGTAATTACTCCCATCGAAGAAGGGTGGCCGTTGAATAGAATGCCCTTCGGGCATCATCCCCTTGTTGAGGTTGTTGGCCAATCCTAACAGATCACTCTAAAATCGCTAGGTGTTCTAAAAAGCAGAGCCGAGGCTCTGATACCAGTTGTTGGCCCGGTTAGGAGGCAATTGAGAGGGGGTTGAATTGATTGCCCACCCTTTTCTACAAATATAAACACAACCCAAACAGACCACAGATATGTAGAATAAAACTAGGACAGAGGCTTGATAAAAATGAGTGAAATTAAATCAAGATAGCTCTCACAACTCCCCAGTGCAAAGATATACTCACTCAGAAAATTATATATGGATGGACAGTTGAGTACACTCACGTCTCACCGTCTCACACTCGTACAGCGAACGGAAAAATAGATATCAACAACCACCAGACAAGCAAACCACGGCACAATATTTTTAGGTGGTTCGGACGCAATGAGTGCCATCCTACGTCCACCCCTCTCACCTCGAGAGAATTTCACTATAAACGCTGCTCGACGGTAGCAACCACACACACACGGGCTCGACGGCCCACACATGCGGGTTCTCGCACGACGACGAGACAACCCACACACACACGGAGCAAGCTGCGAAAATGTCTAGATAGAGAAATAGTATGAAACGAAATACAAGCCCAAATATGAGATGAACGTTCTAAACACAAGATGACTAAGAAGATGATGAACAATATGGATCTTCCCCACAAATCCTTAAATATGCTAGGAATATGAAGAGGGTAGCACTCTGAACAAAAGAACCGAGGTTGGATGAAGCCGGTGTGGAAGATGTAGTCGCCCGAAGCTCCAGATGTAGAGGATGCAGATCGTGACCTCCAACTCTAGGCTTGGGCTCGATGGAAGATGACCTAGCGCAGCTCTCCTTCACCTCCAGCTGATGGGAAACCCTCCTCCTCTAGCAAGACAAGAAAAACTCACGTTAGAAGCTCTTGGGATTATTTTCATCGGAAGGATGGGGGCGGCTATATACAAGGGGATTTGATCCCCCAAAAGACATAAAAGCCCACTCTAAACCCCCTTTATAACACATACAAAGTGCAATGGTCACCCTAAGGCTATTAGGGTCAAAAGCCATACCAAATGGATCCTCATTTAAAGGTTTCGAAACAGATCCGGAAAACCCGTAAGAACGTTCAGAAAAAGTGTCCACCCATGGGGTCGACTCTTTTTCCTAAAGGTTTTGCCATAACATATATAAAAGCAAAACTGCGACACGAGTGTCGACCCATGGGGTCGACACTTCTTACGAAGTGTTTTGGCCTGTGAAGAGAACAAAACAGTCGTGATGAAAAGTGTCGACTTACGAGGTCGACATTTTTTCACGAACATTCGATTTTCACAGAAATGAACATACTTACCTGAAAGTGTCGACCTTCAGGGTCAACACTTTTAGACGAGAGTTCTGCCTTAGCAAAAAAGCAGACACCTGGTGAAAGTGTCGACCCCTGAGGTCGACACTTTCTGCCAGCGTCCTATATTTCAACGCAAGGCAGAGACTCCACAAATAAGTGTCGACCCCTGAGGTTGACACTTTTACTGACAGCAGCAAAACTTCAGTAAATGGAATTGAAACCTTCATGAATCATAGACATGTATCACAATTAATCAAGGGAGTTCATACAACACAGATTTACATGAATAAGCAAGAATTTTACCCGGATCAGTCCATTCACACAAGATCCAAATAGTCAAGTATTCATACCTTGGCCTTGAGAGATTGAGTGAAAAACTCCACAAGTAACCTGCATTCAGTTTGGCATTCAACTCAACAACTCAGTTTAACAAATGAGATTCTTCCACATTTACCACATACTGAATTCCACATTCAAAGTATTCAGTTGATTTCTGAAAAAAATCAATTGACTTATGTCCAGCATTTGAGTTCAATCAATAGTAGCTCACTCAACAATCAATATGTCAACTTTTATGAAATTTGAGCATTTTGGTAGGCATAGACAAATCAATCATTCAATTCTTAAATTCAACAACCTCATCATTCATCAAATATGTATTTCAATGTGAATCAACCACAATGAGAACTCATGCCATTTCATACATGATCTCCGTCAAAATAGTCTTGGGCACAACAATCTCCCCCTTTTTGACGAAGATAAAACTACTGTCCATCAGGCAATCACAACTACTGTCCACAAAATAAACACAAACCACAAAATGTCCACATAATAAAACACGCAACCATAACATCCACACATATAGCATCCACACATATAGCATTTCATCTCCCCCTTTGTCATCAACAAAAAGGAGTGGTAAGGGGGGAAAAGTTAATTAGCTTGGTCATTAGAAGTAGGGTGCTAGAGATCAAAGTCTCAAGGAGAGGCAGGAGGTGTGCGTGGACGCCGGAGAAAATCAGAGGGATCGTCAAACTTGGAGTTTTGAATACCAATAGCAGTATGGAGTGAATCAATAGAGTCAGCCATAGCAGCGAACTTCTGAAGATAAGTATTATGATGAAGCTTGAGTTCTTTGACTTCCCGTGTGAGGGCATCCACTGATTCTTTGACATTGCAAACATCATCAGCTAATTCGTCAAGTTTGGTGTTCATTGATGTATCTGCTGAAGATGTAGCCTGTGACACTCTGGTTCTGACAGTTCTACTGATGGGTTCTTCATGATCTTCACCTTCATTTTGCTCAGACGTTGCTGCCGGGGCTTTACCTTTCTTTGACGGAAGTGTGCGAACAAGAACACCATTCTCCAATTCATATCCCATGTTGTTGCAAATGGATGGGATAGTATAGATGTCGGCATCCTTAATTGGATGACTGACTTGCTGACTCAAGTCAATATAAGGACTGAAAAATTGGTGTTAAAGCAGCTCCATAAGGTAAATTCCGGTTCTTGGACTTCCTGCAGCTGGTTATGTACTCCATCATCACCTTTGGGAAGTTAACCGGTTCTCCACTCATGATTTGTGCAAACAGGAATTTGTGCATGTCAGTTACTTGTTCCCTAGACCCTGATCTTGGCAATAGAATAGTGGTCATCATGTGATGCAGAATTCTCTGAAGGGATGGGAATTCATTTGCATTTTGAGCTTCGGTACACACCCTGGTGTTGCTACCTTATCCGTCATTAGTTCATATGCAAGTTCTTCAGAATAAATGGCTTCTTCATAAATCACCCCACTATCCCAAGGTAAATTCAGAGCTTTTCCTATCAACTGAGGAGTTAAAGGAACAGAACGCCCATTTATCTCAGTGTACAGTTCATCATTTTTAACAACCATATTTGCATAGAATTGATGAACTAAGGAATGATAAACTCTCCGGTGATCTGACATGAAGGAAATTAAATTTGGCTGCTTCCTTAAGAGTTCGACTAACCTTGGCAGATTCTTTTCTATGCTCCTGAAATCAACCGCACGAGGGCGCAACACTTTCCTTTCAGCCAACATCTTCGTCTCAGAGGCTCTTTTCCTTCTTTCAACCCGGGCTTCCTTGTCTTTACGCCGTAGCTCAGTTTGGATGCGGGCTTCTTCTCGTTCTAGCACAGACCTTTTCTTAGGTGCCATGGGTACGATTCGGACAACACTCAAGGCAAGCAAAAGATGACTCTGAATGGCTGGTCTTCACCCCACGAACATCACCTTCTCCAAGAGAATGAGCTTTGTAGGAGAACCCTGCAACTGCTTCTGGAGGAGAAAGAAGGGTTGACGCCAGCCGCCGCTTGCAGGAGGAAGCCTTCTGGAAGGGGTGACGTTGAAGGAGCTGCGGAGGGCACCGCGATGGCTTCAAGTGGAAGAAGGAGGACTGAGAGGTACGAGGGGTGTAGGAAGAGTGTCGACTGTGGGGTTGGAGGTCGTGGACGGTCACCGTTGGAGAATGGGTGGTGAATAGGTTTTAGAGGTGGAGAAAGGGTTTTGGGTTTGATGGGGTTCGACCAAAGGAGAGCCAGGCCAATATGGGTTCGATCCAAATGAAAAGGGCGTGAGAAGTGAGCCCTACGGACCGGTTCACAAACCGGGTTCCGAGACAAAAGTGTCGACCTTGTGGGTCGACACATTTTGGAGACGATTCTGTCTCGTAAGAAAAAGGACACCCGGTGAGAATGTCAACCTTAGGGGTCGACACTTTCTCTGCACTTTGAAAAATCAAGTGAAATGGAATGGATTGATGGCCAGATGAACCAAACTTGATACCCATGAAATGATGAGCACAAAGTGGGCAATATGTGGGTAGTTCAACTGAGAAAAGCTGATCTTGGTCAAGGGAAATCAAATAGCCACACTTGGATGATCAATTCAATTAAACATGCAAGCTTTCATTTCTAATATCCAACACAAGTCTTTGAAACTGAATTGGTGCACATAATGGACCATATTTCAATTGATCACCTTTCATCCTCATGAATAGAATTAAAGCCAGGAATACTTACCTTATCTCCTTCATTCTGACCACTTCACTGATCTCAAGATTAGAGCATGTTAGATTCACCAAATGCAATCTATTAACTCTGTGCATTAGAAATCATGGTCAGCGAGATATGAGACAAGGTCCGAGGAGTGGACACACTGTCAGAGTAGTAATTCAACGCACAAAATAATTCAATCAGAATTTGTATTCCTTTCAATCATCATAATTTTCAGCTTGACACATGAGAGCACTTCTTACCAGCTCAGTTCCACAATCAACCAGTCATGGTTGTATTTTCATAAAAATTCATTTCAGAATTTGTTCAAAGTGAGTTGCATGCTTCAATTATGGGGGTTTAACAATCAAGTTCTCATTGTGCATTCTAAGCATGCAGGCAGACAAGCAAGCATACATAGGTATAAAATCAAGCATGAAGGTCCCTCAGGGACGGGTATAGGAAGAATGCAATAGATTTGAGCAATCATGTCCATGAACCATTTTAACATGGTTGTGCTTACAAGTAGACGTACTGCTTAACCATTGATGATCAACTAATTCAAGAAATACATTCAAACAATCAAGCTCAGATTCAACATGTGAACGATGAAGAATGACTTTCAAAACAATATGGATAATCATATGTTCTAAGTAACACTTACAAGAATCTCTCCTCCCTACATTTCAATACAAAATGCTCGCCTTTTGGTAGCTTCGCACAGTCCCATACAATTTTGTATTTATTTTAAATAGCAACATGACTAACCTTTTGACACGAGGCATGCCCTTTGTCTCAAGGGCAGTTCTCGTCTACTCGGTATCATCTTTTATGATAATGTGGATAAGACACTTTCTGATGCGAGTTTCCTCCTTTATTTCAGGGGAGATTCCCGATGTACTCGATGTCAAATCACACTTATTCAATTTTTGTTGGGACTGATAGCTTTTTCCTCACGAGTCACTAGACTTTAATGTAGGGGTTTAAGAATCCTTAAAAGTGTTTAGTGGAATAACAGAGATCCTTATTGAATGAAGTCAGTTGTATCAAAGTTCCATATGAAGTGAGTGATTGAATAGATAGTAGAACATGAATTAGCCTTTTCAAGATTTTGTCTCCCCCTAAGTGTATGCACGGTTGAAAACCAAAAAGACCTTGTTAACATGTGTCATGAGTCATTCATGCCTGAATCAATGCAAATTTTTTAACAAGGTTGTTCAGTCGTAGAAGAGTTCAAAAAGAAACGGATGTATATGATTTACACTCAAGCATGTCACTCAAGCATGTCAAAATGGTATATTCAAGCGAGTTGATTACCGGTACGTGGCAGAGGACGTAGGTCCAAAGACCACACTCGCGTATAACGATAGCTTCCAGGTGTACTTAATCCACCTTTCCACTGATGTCATTTTATATACCGGTGAATCATGGCATTCATGCACAGGAATATGAAGTATATGCAAGTCTGTACATCAAGGTGACAAATGATTAAATTTTTATTTGTATTCACAAGTATGCAAAAAGATGTGATTTGTATGGATGTAAGATGTGTGTGCTCTGTGTGTAAAATTCAACTTTTATTCACAAAAAGAGACGAGTGTAGCTAGAGGTAACTCTATGAACAGTTGCAAATGATTGTTGTCACATGCGAAAGTAAAAGTGGAATGTATTACCACATTGGCTCATCAGTTTCTTGCCTTGGAGGAGTTTTATTCTATTGACAGCTTCTTCCATCACATGGCATTCCTGCAAGACAAAATCTTCACTTTGATGTTTTGGGGACCCAAGCCATCTTGGGTCCCTGGGGGTTGGGTGCACCACGATTTGTGGCCCTCCACAATTTCCTTGCATTCATATCATCAAGGTGCAACAGAGAGCAATCATCCATTAGGTGTCCTACATAACCACAATAATGACAATACACACGTTGTTTCAGTTTCTTTGGTTGAGCATGACCATTGGACTTTTGTGTATGCCTGGGGACTCTATGATTTTGATTGTGAAATTTTGGTTTTAGATTTAACGACCAACAATTTTTCATGGTATGGCCCACTTTCCCACAATGAAAACATTCTACCTTCTTTTTCTGATGAACTTGAGATTTACTGTCATGCATCTTACAAGTATTCAAGTCATCTTCTTTCATTAAGCTACAATCATGCATTAAATGTCCAAGCATACCACAATAGTGACATGAAGTATTGTTGTGTTTTGGAGCTTGGGATTTCACGTCAAGTTTCTTTGCATGCATAATGGGCTTTTGTTTGACAGAAGAAGAGGTATTTGGTGTACTTGAGGAACTAGAAGCATGTACAAACGAAGTTTTTATTTTCAGATTAAATGCTTCCTTTTTACTAGGATCGTATCCTAGTCCTTCCCTTTGGAAGTTCACCTTAGTTCCCAAGAGTTTGTTTAGATTGTCCTCCCCACTCACAAACTTGCCCAATGATTTGTTCAGGTCAATGATTTCACTTTGAAGTGAAGCAATTAGAAGTTCACAGGACAGAATTTCATTTTCACAGAAAGTGACCTTTTCATTTAGAGTGGCATTTGTCGTCTTGTAAGATTCTATTTCCTGTTCTAGAGTACTTATATTCTCAGTTTCTTGAGCGACCATGGACTTACCTTTTTCAAATGTCAAAAGTCTTTCACACATGATCGAATTTAATTGTTTCAGATTTTCAAGTTCAGATTTCAACAGATCATTTTCTTTTTCAGATTTCTCGAGGTACTTCAGTTTTCCCTCTAGCAAGGAGATTTGAATGAGCAAAACATCATTGTCCCCTTTTAGTTTTTCATTTTTATCCAGTAGGGACTTGGCATCTATCTCAGAATCAAGAAGTTTATCAAATAGTTTATCATCATCTGATAAAGAATCAAACTTGCTTTTTAGACTCTCTTCAGTTTCCTTAAACAATGAAACTTGGCATGTTAGAAGTTCATTTTCTTTTTCCAGTTCTTCAATTTTTGAAATTCGATCAATGCATTTCACACAAGAAAAATTATCATGGATATTTTCATTAGACATTTTCTTCAATGCTTTGTTTTCATGTTTCACCTTTTGATATTTTTCTGACAATTCTTCATAAGCATCTACTAAATCTTCAAAAGATAATTCATCTTCATCTTATTTAGAGCTTACCTCCTCAGCACTTTCATCACAAGTTTGATAGATATCATCAGCCATTAATCCCTTTAGTCCTTGCTTCTCTTGAGCTTGCATCAATTTGTCCATAAGTTCTTTGGCGGTTCTGCAAGAGGAGACAAACGTGAACCTGTTAGTATTGACAGAATTTTTCATCAACCTCAAAATTGTAGCATTTTCATGACTCTTTAGTCTATCTCGGTTGGACCACTTGGTCTCATCCCGAGGTAAATTATGAGGACCATCATTAACTAACTTCCACAAATTTGGATCAATTGAATTTATGGTTCTACACATTCTTCCCAGCCATGAGTTTTAGTCATCACCATTATAAAAGGGTAAGGAAATCAAAGAAGCAATATCTGAAGAAGCAGTGATCATTCAAAACTACACTAGGATCCCTCTGAAGATCGTTTGATCTAGAATAACAGAGCCGAGCTATGATACCAATTGTTAGGTCACACAGTGTAGTGGCACAGATCTAGAGGGGGGTGAATAGATCCCTCTCTAAAAATTAAGACCAATTAAAATAACTTGAAAGGCTTCTCAATCAAACCTCACCAAACGTGCAGGTGATAAGATCACACACGGAGGATTAGCAATTTGAACTAGCCATATACATTAACAAATTTAGCATCGATGTGCAACACAGTTCATAATCCATCCTGTGAATGGTGGTAGAGGATAAGGAACAAACACAACCAATCACACATGCACAAAGATTTTTTAGGTGGTTCGGGACCATGACGGGTACCCTACGTCCACCCCTCACCACCTCGGTGAGGCTTCACTAGAACGCTACTCAAGGTAGCACACGGGGACGAACCCCAATACACCACATGCTGCACGACGGTAGCAAACCACACACACACGAGCTCGACGCTCAACATGTTGTAGTGCAGCACACACACGAGGGTGAACCCTCAACACGGTGCTCAGCACCACACACACACACCAAGACTGGGAACACACCCCAACAGTCAATCCACACTCAGAGACACCGCTCCGAACACACACAATATTCCTCCATTTAAAAGATGAACTCAGATATACATATGTAAGCTCACTAGACATAAACAAGCATGAATAACTCTAAACAGGGATGAATATTGAGTTGAGCAAACTCCTGATCGTAAATGGTGAAACTTGGCTCCTTGATGACTTCCGGGGATGAACAGATTGAAGAAGATGTCCTCACGAAGCTCCTTTGGTTCAGATCAGAAGAAAGGACGCAGATGCTTCAGTCCCCTTTCACTTCTCTTGACTCACCATCAAGACCATGGATGATGGAGAGATGATAACCCATGGTGCTTCAGCAAACTCACTGCAGGAGGATAGATTACTGGCTTCTCTTCCCTTGAATCGAACTCAGAACGACTTAGGGAGAGGCATCATTCAGCTCGGCTGCACTCCCTGCAAAAACCCCAAAACGAATGCTTCATTCGATGCTTTCTCTCCTTACTTCAAAAAACCCTATCACATTTGATTTATACCACCAGGGATGGAGGGGACACGTGGAGAACATTATCCCCCAAGGGCCAATCATGATCGAGCACAAAAAGAGAGGAATGGGCTAGGGCACCAGCCGCCGCGCGAATCGGTGAATTTCTGATCGCCAGAAAGTGTCGACCCCTAAGGTCGACACTCGCGATTGGGCAAGACAGAACACAGGCCCAAACAGAACCCAGCGAAGAAAGTGTCGACCCATGGGGTCGATACTTTCCACCTGTGGCAATAAAACAAGCCACGGCAGAAAGACCCGGAATAAGTGTCGACCTTGTGGGTCGACACTTATGTCCAGGGTTCTGAAAAATGAACCCAGAACCTAGTGATAAAAAGGTCGACCTTTTGGGTCGACTTTTTATCCCTACGTTCAAAGACATAAGAGGGCCATCCGAAAACACCGGATCCCAGGACAAAGTGTCGACCCATGGGGTCGACACTTTTCCTGACATATAAGCAAACTGTAACAAAACACACAATGGGGTTATTCAAAAGACATGAGACAACAAAGATGAATACATGTAAGAGAGAATTGGGTATTAAGTACCCCAAATCATAGAAATACCAATTAGAGATTGTTAGGGAATTACCTTGAGAGATGTCCATCCATTTTTCACAATAAACCTCCTCCTACCATTCAACCAAAGCAACTTACCATTTTGTTGGTCCACATGCATGTGAAGATCCAATTGGAAGATATCCAATGTGGTCTATATGTTCATTCCCATTCTTTACACCTGTCACATTACATACTGGAAGTTAGTCTTCCATATCATTCAAGTTCTAGAAATTGAAACCTATCTCTCATAAATCACTCAATATTTAGACTAAGTCTTTTCAAACCACATGTTAGCTATCACAATAGCTTGAATCCTATCCAAATCAACTAAGGAAGAGTTAGAAGAATTTCACCCAATTTGTTCGGAAACTTTCCATTCTCACTTACTCCTGTAAACATTTCAAAACACACGTCAGTTAAGTTCATCAAATCAGTTGACCGTGTCATACACTAGCCGTTCAATCAAATGGAGTTTGCTCAATTCAATTAAAATCCATAACCAACATGTGCATATTGTTTACATGGAGGGCAGTCACATGGTATTTAGTTCATCATCATAATTTCTTAAAACACGGTTGTGCACGGGGTTCAACAAGTACCATGTAACAATGAAGAAAGTGCAAAAGGCACATACATTAAAATCCATGTTCAAGATGCATAAAAACTCTTTTAAAAACATGTTCATCCACATCAAGAAATCAAGTTCATATAGTAATGCAATTGTCCAATATGAGTGCATCATGTAACCAAGCTCCATAAACAGTATACATTGAATGCATTCATGAAACAATACAAATGACCTACTGAACCTTCATTTGCAAACCACATTCAAACCAAAAGGCTTCATGTTTAAAATGCATGAATTACATGTTGTGTTAGATGGAAGCACACTATTACCACGGAGAGTGGATCTAGAGGGGGGTGAATAGATCGATTGCCTAAATTAAGAACACAGTTATACTCTAATGCGAAATTAAAATGAGCAGCTGTTGAACAAACGAAGGAGCACAATGAAATCACAAGATCCACAAGCAATCGCACAGTAGACAACAATTTTAAGGTGGTTCGATCTCAACCCAGAGATCTACGTCCACCCCACACTCCAACTAGAGTGAGGATTCTGCTGACTCACAGCTTGAACCGCTGGGCAATACAGCTTAGCCTACAACCGCTGAGCTTCACAGCTTGCTGTCCGAGACCAAGTGTCGCCCGCTGAGGAATTACAGCTTAACCTGTCCTGAGGCTACACCTCTGCAAACTGCTGGGGAATACAGCTTACCCGTCCAGAGGCAACACCTCTGCAAATGCTGACTCACAGCTTGAATACAAGAGTTTGAAGAAAACAAAAACAGAAGCAAACGAAAACGAAAACGAAAACAATAAATCCCAACAGGGAATGTGGCTCGCAATGAGCAACTTAGCTCTGGTATCTGAACCAAGAGTCTGAGGAACAATCAGACAAGCTCTCAAACAAACTCTCTCTCAACTCATCTCTCTCAATCTTCTCTTCTTTCTCTTTTTCTTCTCTGTGGATCGTGGGTTTTTCTTCTATGCTCTCAGTGGCTCTCTGCTGCTTCGAGCTTCTCTGCTCTCTAGCCTTTTCTTCTCGATCAACCCTCTTCTGATGGAAGAAGATTCATATATATACCAGCAGCAATTTGGAGAGCATGTGGCTTTCAAATTCCCGCCCAATGACTTGGACCACGTGGCAGCATCCAGGCTTGTCGCTTTAAACGTGTCACGTTCTGGACACCTCGTCCATCCTTGGATCACGAGCCATGTCATCAATCTCTACAAAGAGTCCCTGTCAGACAATCAAACAGAGTTATCAGTTTAAGGTTGAAGCCTTGTACAGACTATATGAAGACAGCGCTGAAGCATGTATAGACTTTGTGAATGCGAAACTATGCCATGTACAGACTTTATATATGCAACGCTAGAGCATGTATAGACTTCATATATGCAGTGCTACGGCATGTGCAGACTTCATATATGCAAGGCTGAGGTGTGTATAGGCTTAGTGAATGCAACACTAAAGCATGCACATACTTCACATACGCAAGACTATGAACATTACAAATGGATGTACTGACATGCCAAATGAATATGCAGACTCAACGTGCATCATTGTGCAGACTTACTAAAATGATGTATGAGCACAGCAATACACAATGTGCAGACTTCGTGCAATGCATGAAGCAGTGTATAGACATGGAGTGCAATGTGCAACCAATGTACATACTTTGCAATGCCTAGTGTTAAAGCATGAGAGCACAATGCATCATGTACAGACAATGCGTTATGCAACCAGACGATGTCTAGACTTTGATAAATTGATGCACAACAAAAAAAAATGCCTCCTTCCTGGGCGTCAGTTTCAGAAGTGACGCCCCTTTTGATGGGCGTCAAATTTCAAGCATAATAGAATGTATAGACTTTCTACGGCATCAAGGCAACCATGATGATGTGCAGACTCAGTGTTTGTGCAGCTAGCCAATGTATAGACATTGCGATGTGAAGCACACAGGCTGTACAGACTTGTGCTAATGCTGGAAGTGGACAATGTACAGACTTTGGACATGCGTGCATGCTATGCGATGTACAGACTTGAATGCGTGCATGCAACATGATGTATAGACTTGCTCATGACTATCTAGACTCTGCATGCATGCTATAGTAATGTGCAGACTTACTGACAAAGCGTTGTGCAGACTCTGCGTGCCACAATGTGCAGACTTGCGAGTGTGTGACATGCACAAAGATGCTAAGTAAGACGGTCCAACGTATAGACTTCAGGTCCACTTGAGACGCTGAGTGAGATGGACCTCACAGGCTGTACAGACTTGAATGCTTGCCTGCAATACGATGTATAGACATTGCCTGCGCGAGTAATGCAGCAATGTATAAGACTTTGCCATGGACTATGCACAACGAATGTATAGACTTACTGTAAGGAATGTGCAGACTTGGTGCATGAAGCAAGACAATGAGGAATGTATAGACTTTCATGATGTATGGACTTGCCAAAGGAATGATGCATGAGCATGCAATCAATGTGTAGACTTGGCCAAGACATCGTGAGCAACTGGACGATGTACAGACTTGAGCTAAGCAAGGGCTGTACAAACTTGAGAGTGCACGATGTATAGACTTGCAGGTGCAACGTAGGTAAAGATACCAATGTATAGACTTTGAGTGTGTAGACTTGTGTGTGTGTGTGCAATGTGTAGACCCTGACTGCATGGAACACATAGAGAATCTGATAAAGACAGTTTCATCAAAACATAAACAGTTGCCAATCAATCAAAACAAGCTGTTGCCAATGAAGTAAAGCTTATTGTCAACATCATCAACATAGAGGAGTCACAACAATCTCCCCATTTTTGATGATGGCAACATCCTATCATATAGAATAGCAACATCTTGTCATACAGATGTATTTTTTATGAAAGACATAATTTGTTAGTCAGATTTGTCATGCAGATGCTATGAATGCATGCTGAGAAATGAAAACAAAGTCCCTCCTAACAAGATCTCCCCCTTTGCCATAACAAGATGCATACACACCCCCTGGAGTTCACCAAACAGATAATATATTCTCCCCCTTTGCCATCAACAAAGAGGAGGGATAGAAATTGTAAGGGGAAGAAAGATATCTGACTGGCATTCTGAGCAAGTAGTTCAGGAATTAAGCATTCTAAAGCACAGAGTCTTCAGTCATATGAATTTAGAAACTGCTTAGAGGTTGAGTTATGATTTGAAGGTTATATAAAAAATAGAGTTCATGCACTACAATCATTGAATGAGTTTGCTGTGCATGATAATAACAATAAACCAGAATCACATTTGAGCATGAGAGATTCAGTTTCAAAAATATCTTACTTTCTTAGACTCAGTAAAAATTGTTAGGAGATACCAGGTCATGTATTGAAATTAAACAGTTTGACATATCTGAATTTTTTTTTGAAGGAGCAGCATTTTCAATTTTATTTCATTAAGGGCATTCAGGTATCATTTATCTTTTTACGTAAGGGTACACGTTTATCAGACGCCAGTACCCCTAGATACTCAACATAATGAACCAGTCTGCCTATGATCAATTTCAATAAAGCTGATTTACACCTTTTTGTGTGAGGGTACACGTTTATCAGATGTCAGTTACCCCCAGGTACTCAGTGAAACCACCCTACTGTTTTGATCATTTATACAGAGATAACTGATACACCTCATGACTTAAGTATTGTCCATTTCTTTGATGGATCACTCAATTTCTCAGTGCTTTATCAGTCATTGCTCTGTCAACATTATTTTTGAACTATTTTTCAAGATTTTCAATATTTTCTTAGCTATCCTTTATTTGTTTCAGTATGACTTGTTTAAGGACAATACACATACTTAGCCTTCTCTAACAGGATTTCAGGTGAGTTTTCAGATTTCAGATACAGTTAACTTTGTTTGACATGTAATGAAATAAGGGTTGAGAGCTTTATCAATTATCAACATTCTTATTTACTGATTGCAATCTTTAAACTCTAGAGTTTATAAAATTTAAACCATTAAGTTGGTCCTTAAGCAATTAAAATTCTTATAAAGGAAGAAGTATGTTTTCTATTGCTTAAGAATTAGAATTGACTGACAGATTGCCATATTGTCAGACTCAACTCATTCAGGGTCAAGGGATGAATGAATTCAAGAGAGAAAAGATTTGAGGTTCAATGAATTTGATGACCTCTCTGAATTTCATAAAACACTCCCCCTGTCTATATGCATGTGGTTTTGCAAATGAATGGTAAGAATTAGATGAGAGAGAGCTTAGACACAGTCATGGCTGAATGATATGCAATGATGATCATGAGTGTGATGCCAAATAAAAAAATATGAATGTTATGCATGCATGGTCTGATGCAGCATTCAACAACCACAAAGTTTATTCAAACCATCTGAGAATGTATTCATCATGCTGAAATTTACACAAGCCAAGGTCTCTTCTAAGAAATTTAAACCTTTCATTCCCTAGTGGCTTAGTAAAGATATCAGCAATTTGTTTTTAAGTTTCAATGAAATTCAGTTCAATTTCCTTTTTATTAACAGCATCTTTAAGAAAATGGTGTTTGATCTCTATGTGCTTAGTCCTAGAATGATGAACATTATTTTTAGCTAAACATATGGCACTAGTATTATCACACAAAATTGGAATACATTCCAATTTTATTTGATAAGCAGCCAGTTGGTCCTTAATCCAAAGTACTTGGGTTGCACAGTTACCAACTGCAACGTATTCAGCTTCAGCTGTGGATAAAGCTACAGTGTGTTGCTTCTTAGAATACTAGACAGCCACCAAGGAATTGACATTAGCCACTAGTGCTTTTTCTCTCTACTCGACACCCAGCATAGTCTGCATCAGTGTAGGTTAGGAGTTCTAACTCACACTTGGCAGGATACCATAGACCAAGCTCTTGGGTGCCTAGTAGATACCTAAAAATCCTTTTCACAGATTTAAGGTGTGATTCTTTAGGACTAGCCTGAAATCTAGAACATAGACACACTGCAAACTGAATATCAGGCCTAGATGCTGTAAGATATAAAAGGGATCCGATCATACCTCTATATAGCTTTTGGTCCACTGGTTTACCTTGAGGATCTTCATCTAAGCTGGTCGAGGTACCCATTGGAGCAGCTATTTCTTTGAGGTTGTCCATCTAGTATTTCTTCAGTAAATCCCTTATGTACTTGGACTGAGAGATGAAGGTTCCATCTTTTGACTGTGTCACCTGCAGTCTAAGAAATAATTTGAGCTCGCCCATTGAGCTCATTTCAAACTCATTAGTCATAATTTGAGAAAACTCCTCACACAGTTTGGGGTTAGTTGACCAAAAAATAATGTCATCCACATAAATTTGAATAATAAGAATATCTTAATGACTTACCTTAGTGAACAAGGTTTGATCAACTACACCTCTTGTGAAGTTCTTATATGTGAGGAATTTGCTCAACCTGTCATACCAAGCTCTCGGAGCTTGCTTAAGACCATAGAGAGCTTTATGAAGTTTATAAACATGATTGGGGAAGTCTAAACATTCAAACCCAGGAGGCTGCCTCACATAGACATCCTCACTGATTTCCCCATTCAGAAAAGCAGATTTTACATCCATCTGCTGAAGATTTATTCCTAGGGAACATGCATAAGCGAATAAAATTCTGATTGCTTCTAACCTGGCTACAGGGGTAAAAGACTCTTCAAAGTCTATTCTTAACCACATTCCCTAATTCATCAGTTTTATTTCTGAAGACCCATTTAGTCCCTATGACTGTCTCATGATCAGGAGGTGGGACCTAGTGCCACACCTTATTCCTGTCAAATTGATTGAGCTCCTCATGCATGGCATTAATCCAATGCACATCCTTGAGAGCACAGTCAATGGAGTTGGGTTCTACATGTGAAACAAAAGCATATGCATTCAGCTCATTTTGAATTCTTAAGTGGCCTCTAGTCCTAGGAGGGTCATGCAAATTGCCAATTACATTAACTACATGATGATCTTTCAGATATCTAATGTTGACAATTTCATCATCATGATTTTCATTTACCTCCCCTGAACTGTAGGCTCTTCTCCAATAAGCTCTTCATTTTCTTCCTCATCTTCGGATTTGTCTGCAGGATTCCCTTCTTTCAGAATTCACCATTGTCTTCATTCCTGCATTGACCAATATTAGTCTTTACCAAAGATTCATCAAAAACAATATGTGGAGATTCTTCAACAGATTTGGAATTCAGATTATACACTCTATATGCCCGGGTGTTTTCAGAATAACCAAGAAAAATTCCTGGTTCACCTTTAGGTTCAAATTTATCAAGGTCTCTTTTATCATTTATGTGAATAAAGCATTTGCAACAAAAAACCTTGAAATGAGCAATTGAAGGTTTCTTACCCTTTATGATTTCATAGGGTGTTTTCTGGATAGAAGGTCTTACCATAGCTCTGTTAATTACATAACATGCAGTATTTACTGCTTCAGCCCAGAACTTCCTTGGCAGACACCACCTTCAACCAAGAGTGTTCGACCCATCTCCACTAGGGTTCTGTTTCTCCTCTCCACAACTCCATTCTGCTCGGGTGTCCTTGGTGAGGAGAACTTGTGATGAATTCCATTTGTCTTGCAGAAATCCTCAAACTGTGAGTTTTCAAACTCACCTCCATGATCAGTTAAAATGTTTTCAATTTTCTGGTTTATCTTTAGATAGAACTCCTGAAATTCTGTGAATGCATCACTTTTCTATGACAAGAAATATACCCAAGTGTACCTAGAGAAGTCATCTACCATGACAAACCCATACCTCCTCCCTGATAAGCTGACAGACCTGGTTGGCCCAAAAAGGTCCATGTGTATTAGCTCATAGGGTTTAGAAGATAGATTTTCTGTTATAGATTTGAATGACTTTCTAGTTAACTTTGACTGAGCACATGCATCACAGAGTTTATTTTCTTTCTTAAAGGAAACTTCAGGAAGTCCTCTAACCATGCTGTGCTTATTCAATTTATGCAATACTGTGTAACTAGCATGGCCTAACCTACGATGCCATAAGAATGCTAAGTCCTCTCTGCTAGCAGTAAGGCATAGGTTAGAATGTTGTATATCATCAAAGTCTATCATGTAAGTATTATTTATTCTTTTACCAGAAAATTTAACAATTTCAAAATAAGGTTCAAAAATTTTACAGCATTGAGAGTCAAAACGAACTTTATATCCTTTATCACATAGCTGGCTGATGCTAAGTAAGTTATATGCTAAACCTTCAACCAGCATGACATCTTTAATGCAACAGGTAGTACACTTACCTACCTTACCTGTCCCGACAATCTTACCCTTTGTGTTGCTACCAAAGGTGACAAGGCCTCCATGTTTCTCTGTCAGCATGCAGAACTTGGCCTTATCTCCTGTCATATGCCTGGAGCAGCCACTATCCAAGTACCACTTTCTTGGCTGCCAGGCATACATGCACACGCAATCAGGTAGAGAATCTTGGAACCCAAGTCTGATTGGGCTCCAGAGCAGATGAGATAGAAGCAAAGCAAGAAAGTAAACTTTTTGGAATCCACATTTGCTTAAAAGAATTTTGTTCAGTGGATGCTCCAGATTTCTTTTTGTTGTTTTTCTTCTTATTTGCACCAGCATGATTATTGACAGTGTTGTTACTTCTGTGCCAGTGCCTTGGCCATGGTGTATTCACGAAAGTTTGGCCATAGTAATCTTTGGGCTGGCTGAAGAAGTGTTGGTTCCTAGGTGTCCAATTGCCATACCCACCAACCCAATTTCTGGCGTAAGGTCTATAAGACTATGTAGCCTGATGTCCATGACCTGTAAACCTTCCCTGAGTCCTAGTCCACCCTGACCTATTTAGGTAGGTTGACTGTGCAGTGTAGTAGGATTGGGCTCTAGATTGGTAGAAATGGTTGGGTTGTGCTCTAAATGCATTCTGTCTCCCTTGCACCTTGGAACCTGCTGACCTATTCACAGGTGTGTATTTGGTCTTCTTCTGAGATGGTGGTGGTGGTGGAGACTTGGTGACCTTAACATGGGGTTTATGTGCATGTGTAGGCTGACCCCTAACCTGAGACTGAGCCTTAGAATTTGGTTTGGATGTACCAGCTCTACTAGGCTCACTAATCTTTTGTTTACCCTTCTCCTCAGCACTGGGCTTCTTCAGATTTCCAGTTTTGTTCACAGAAATTTTTGAATTCATGTTAATCAGAGGTCCTTTCTCTTTTTGTGCGACAAATGAAATGGTCTTCATTCCAAAACTTTTTGTTGCACTAGAATTAAATCCAAGGCCCTCTTTCGTGAAATTTACTTTTGACCCTAACAAAGCATTTAGGTTTTCTGAACCTTGGGTCATTTTCTCAATAATTTTCAGCCTGTCCTCATTATCTTTCTGAATATCTTCAATGGATTTCTTCAGTTCGGTGTTCACACTTAGGACAACTTCATATTTTTCACTCACAATTTTCATCTCACTCTCATATTTCTGAATTTTCAATTTCCATTCATCAGTTTCTTTTTCTAACCTCTCATTATCTTCTTTAGAGGATCTTAACTCATGCTTGATTTCTTCTATTTCAGAGCATGTGAGTTTCAGTTTATTTTTCTCTGATTCAAGGCATGTAATTTTATCAGTTAGAGTTGTGTCATTTTACATGGAATTTATCTTTCTTCTTAGATGCCTATTTTCCTTTCTGATATCATCTACTTTATCAGCTATGTCATGATAGGCATCTACCCAATCAACAATAGTGAAATTATCGAATCGAGAGGATACCTCATCTGAGTCTTCCTCTCTATCTTCAGAGCTTGTTGCCTCACTGTCTGAGCTGCTGCTGAAGCTACCTTCGTCCTCATCACTCCAGGTACTCACCATGGCTTTCCCTTTAGTGTTCTTTCTCTTGGACTTGTACTTGAGCTTCTGATTCTCCAGATAATCAGCTTTTAGGTGGCCAGCCTTCCTGCACTGGTAACACACATTAGCTTCAGTTTGCTTTGCAGGATTAGATTTATACCTTGTATCCCGTCGGCCACCACCATGGTTCCTTCGGCTGAATCGCCTTCCTTCTTTCCTGAGGAACCGCCTGAATTCTCTAGTGATCATAGCTATCTCATTACGTTCTATATCTTCACCAGTCAGGCTCTCATCGGATGATGATCCACTAGAGCTGGATCGGCTGGATTTGCTGGCACCAGCTTTCTGAGCAATTGCTTTCTTCTTCTTCTCAGCTTCCTCTATCTTTGGCAGATTTATTTCATACGCCATCAGCGAACCAATTAACTCATCTGCCCTGGTGTTGCGCAGATCCCTTGACTCTTCCATCACAGTAGCTTTGGTATGCCAAACATGAGTCAGGGAATGCAGAATCTTCCTTACTATATCATATTCTGTCTGTGTCTTCCCAAGACCTCTGAGACCGTTAGTAATGATTGTCAATCGAGCCTACATCTCCTTGATGGTCTCGTTGGGCTTCATCTTGAAGGCTTCATACTCTGACACTAGGAAATTCGCCTTCGTCTCTCTAACCTGAGAAGTCCCTTCATGGATAACTTCCAGTGCATCCCACATCTCCTTAGCTGAACTGCAAGCCGATACACGAGAAAATTTTGTGGGGTGCAGAGGGCACTGGATAGCATTTATGGCGCTCCAGTTCAGAGTGGACCTTTTGATCTCTTCCTTGGTCTAGACATCCTCGTTAGGGGATAGCTCATAAGGTCCCTTACTGACTACCTTCCAAATCTCGTAGTCTTTCGCCCTCAAGAAGACTTGCATATGGTTCTTCCAGTATGCATAATTCGATCCATCAAAGAAAGGGGGCTTGGTGGTTGAGTGTCCTTCAGCGATCATTCCTCTAGCATCCATCTGTGTCTTTCCTCTTCGGGCGGTAAGTCCCTGTAGAAGAGTTAGGCTCTGACACCAACTGTTGTGTTAGATGGAAGCACTCTGTTACCACGGAGAGTGGATCTAGAGGGGGGTGAATAGATCGATTGCCTAAATTAAGAACACAGTTATACTCTAATGCGGAATTAAAACGAGCAGCTGTTGAACAAACAAAGGAGCACAATGAAATCACAAGATCCACAAGTAATCGCACACTGTGATAGCAATTTTAAGGCGGTTCGATCTCAACCCAGAGATCTACGTCCACCCCACACTCCAACTAGAGTGTAGATTCTGCTGACTCACAGCTTGAACCGCTGGGCAATACAGCTTAGCCTACAACCACTGAGCTTCACAGCTTGCTGTCCGAGACCAAGTTTCGCCCACTGAGGAATTACAGCTTAACCAGTCCAGAGGCTACACCTCTGCAAACCGCTGGGGAATACAGCTTACCCGTCCAGAGGCGACACCTCTGTAAATGCTGACTCACAGCTTGAATACAAGAGTTCGAAGAAAACAAAAACAGAAGCAAACGAAAACAATAAATCCAACAGGGAATGTAGCTCGCAATGAGCAACTCAGCTTTGGTATCTGAACCAAGAGTCTGAGGAACAATCAGACAAGCTCTCAAACAAACTCTCTCTCAACTCATCTCTCTCAATCTTCTCTTCTTTCTCTTTTTCTTCTCTGTGGATCGTGGGTTTTTCTTCTCTGCTCTCAGTGGCTCTCTGCTGCTTCGAGCTTCTCTGCTCTCTAGCCTTTTCTTCTCGATCAACCCTCTTCTGATGGAAGAAGATTCATATATACACCAGCAGCAATTTGGAGAGCGTGTGGCTTTCAAATTCTCGCCCAATGACTTGGACCACGTGGCAGCATCCAGGCTTGTTGCTTTACACGTGTCGCGTTCTGGACACCTCGTCCATCCTTGGATCACGAGCCATGTCATCAATCTCTGTAAAGAGTCCCTGTCAGACAATCAAACAGAGTTATCAGTTTAAGGTTGAAACCTTGTATAGACTATATGAAGACAGCGCTGAAGCATGTATAGACTTCGTGAATGCGAAAAACTATGCCATGTAGAGACTTTATATATGCAACGCTAGAGCATGTATAGACTTCATATATGCAGTGCTATGGCATGTTCAGACTTCATATATGCAAGGCTGAGGTGTGTACAGTCTTCGTGAATGCAACATTGAAGCATGTACAGACTTCACGTATGCAAGACTATGAACATTACAAATGGATGTACTGACATGCCAAATGAATATGCAGACTCAACGTGCGTCATTATGCATACTTACTAAAATGATGTATGAGCACAGCAATACACAATGTGCAGACTTCGTGCAATGCATGAAGCAGTGTATAGACATGGAGTGCAATGTGCAACCAATGTACATACTTTGCAATGCCTAGTGTTAAAGCATGAGAGCACAATGCATCATGTACAGACTATGCGTCATGCAACCAGACGATGTCTAGACTTTGATAAATTGATGCACAAAAAAAAAATGCCTCCTTCCTGGGCATCAGTTTCAGAAGTGATGCCCCTTTTGAAGGGCGTCAAATTTCAAGCATAATAGTAGAATGTATAGACTTTCTACGGCATCAAGGCAACCATGATGATGTGCAGACTCAGTGTTTGTGCAGCTAGCCAATGTATAGACATTGCGATGTGAAGCACACAGGCTGTACAGACTTGTGCTAATGCTGGAAGTGGACAATGTATAGACTTTGGACATGCGTGCATGCTATGCGATGTACAGACTTGAATGTGTGCATGCAACATGATGTATAGACATGCTCATGACTATCTAGACTAATGGGTGCTATAACAATGTGCAGACTTGCTGACAAAGCGTTGTGCAGACTCTGCGTGCCACAATGTGCAGACTTGAGAGTGTGTGACATGCACAAAGATGTTAAGTAAGACGGTCCAATGTATAGACTTCAAGTCCACTTGAGACGCTGAGTGAGACGGACCTCACAGGCTGTACAGACTTGAATGCTTGCCTGCAACACGATGTATAGACATTGCCTGTGGGAGCAATGCAGTAATGTATAGACTTTGCCATGGACTATGCACAGCGAATGTATAGACTTGCTGTAAGGAATGTGCAGACTTGGTGCATGAAGCAAGGCAATGAGGAATGCATAGACTTTCACGATGTATGGACTTGCCAAAGGAATGATGCATGAGCAGGCAATCAATGTGTAGACTTGGCCAAGACATCGTGAGCAACTGGACGATGTATAGACTTGAGCTAAGCAAGGGCTGTACAGACTTGAGAGCGCATGATTTATAGACTTGCAGGTGCAACGTAGGTAAAGATACCAATGTATAGACTTTGAGTGTGTAGACTTGTGTGTGTGTGTGCAATGTGTAGACCCTGACTGCATGGAACACATAGAGAATCTGATAAAGACAGTTTCATCAAAATATAAACAGTTGCTAATCAATCAAAACAAGCTGTTGCCAATGAAGTAAAACTTATTGTTAACATCATCAACATAGAGGAGTCACAACATTACATTCTCAAACGAACAAGATGTATGCTACTCAATTTCACACAATTAAGGATTGGAATGAGAACCCTTGCGTTCAAGAAAAATCTATTAGGCTATCAAGCCATACCAAGCCATGCAACCATTTCAATGAATGAGCATCTTTCAAATCGGTTTCTACCAAGGCTTATGTGAAATTGTTAAGCACATTGTGAACCTCAAAACCCATAAACGAAGTGCATTAAGAAAAACCACGTGAAATGCACATGGAGAGGTCGATGCTTTGAAAAGATAGAAATCTTACCAATGGTTCTTAACAAGTTAGAGATGGCATCTCCACCTGTTTTAGATTGTAGATAGCAAGGTGCTTATCCACACATTTATTTTTCCTTCCAAGCGACCATCATGAGGTTTGATCCTACAATTCAAATAGTCAAAGTTAATACATCATGAGTTGCACAAAAGACTTTGTACATTGAAAAAAGGCTATGAAACCTCTTTGTAAAACTAACAATTTCAACCAAGGATCAAGACCATATAGCCATGCATTTAACTAACATGTTTACCAAAAGCTTCTTGAACTTAATCGTATGAGTCATTGTAAACGCATGAATGCACGCTGACGTCAAGAACATATGCAAGCAAACATAAAGTTTAGTTATCATCAAAAATATATGCAAGGCATACAACAATCACCCACTTTTTGATGATGACAAACTTTATGACTGACACAGACATATCATATTCTTCTCCCCCTTTGACATGATCAAAAAGTGGGAGGAAAGCAATGAAGTTCAAGTGTTAGCATGGCAGATTCATAGATAAAGAAAAGCCCATGTCAGAAGGTCAAGTAAGCCAATAGCAAAGCAAGGATATGGTGATCAAAACATGTTGATTCATTGTGATGCCAATTGTTGATTATGGAGGCAGGAAGGTATGTAGACTTAAGATTTGCAGGCCAAGATGCACAAATCAAGATAATACCATTCAAAGTCTAAGGTCTATTTCAGGTTTTCACAAAATGCAATACCAAAGCAAAGGCAAGATTTTTTTTTAAAAAAAATAGTAACAGTTAATACATCAAATGCTTTTCTTGATTTTCAGATTTTTAGTTTTCTTGTGAAATGTATGAAACAAGATGGATACAAATGATGACACATAAATGAGTTTCTTAGATTTTCAATTTTTTTAAGTTTTTAGTTTTATATTGAAATGCATAAGGACACAAAAATGCATGCAATGCAACCAAATAGATACATACATATTACATGCAACACAGCTCCCCCTTACTTATTTAAGAGGGGAATGGGTAGAAGAAAGGTGTATGAGAGTCAAAACATCTAGGATGTTTATGTGCAAACACATAGAGGAGTTATGCAATAGTCAATGCAGTCAATCAATTTTCTGAATACATATTAAATCAAATTTTTATATGTGTAGGTGAATAACATGAAAGTAGACTGTAGCCATATAGATATTCAGATTTTCAGATCAACAAAATGAGAGATTATACAAACTGTATTTCATTTTAAGAGAACATCGTATTGGAGGCTACGCTCTGCCACAATGAGTTTTCACCATAATTTTTCAACTCAACCAATATCACATGATAGTCAGAATTTTTCAAGAGTGATCGGGTTCGAATAATTCTTTTTTACACGAGTAGACACATGGAGCTCATGCCAGACTCATCGGTTACTCAGAATATTGAACCATTTCACCTCATTTTGAGCAGAGATACTATAGTACAACACCTTTCTGAAGTGAACCACATCACGTCTCAGGTGACATGTGCCCAATTTACTCAGTGAGACTAAACATTGCTATGCCATTCTTTTCAGATTCTTTCTACAAAAATAGGCAGGTAACTTTTTCCTCAACTGCCTCTTTATCATTCATGCAGCAAGTTTAATATCTCTAGAGTGTTGAAAGGAAATTCATACATCCTTATCTCTAACACTTATTTTCACATTTTGTGCATGAAGTGTACAAATTTGATTTATAGAATTTTTTGGGCCAAGTAGTTTATCAAGGAGGGAGAAAGCTATATTCAATACGTTTAACTTTAATATCGGATAACCTCCGAGTCCATAGCATGTGTGGTCCGAAGGTATTTTTTCTCATCTGCTAGCTCTTCTAGCAGATTTATGATGTACAATTTCTTTTCTTTTATACAAAGCACTTTATTTACCCAAAAAAAAAATTTGATTTAGTATGTATACCGAAAATTTCTTGAACACATAATAGTGCAGCTCCTCCTATCTAGATGCACTTATTAAGAGATTACTCCCCCTGAGTGTATGACACATAGCACTCTGGTGATGACTCAATTTGCAACATTATTTAGCAAGAAATATGAGGTCTTAAAAATTTCAAGGAAGGGGGTGATTAGCATATAATAACATGCAAGCATATAACGATAGTATATGCAATATACAATACAACAATATTTTGGCACACGGTGAGCTTCATCTTACAAATGCACTACGTGAATGATATGCATATATGATATGCAAATATGTAATGTGATGCAGAATGTCAGATTTTTATTTAAAAATTCTAAATGTATTGTAGAATTTAACATGGGTGCAAGATGCAAGTTTTTAGTTTTTCATGTGAATGATCTAAATGCTCCTTATGAATTTTCTAATGCATGCGACTTATAAAAACAAGAGAATGCAATGCAAGATGCAAAAATAAGATGCAAGCGTTTATTTTTCAGAACATCATGACAGATTGCATAAAGAGGCATACACATTCAAATGATGACAACAACCATTTTCCAAGATTGGCCTTTTTGAACAAGGGTGCACAAATGATCAAAATTAAGCAGTGCAACCCAATTATTTTCAGAAATGTTCAAAAATAGATTTTTCAAGTTCCAGTACGAGGTGGAGGTGAAGGTCCGAAAACCCAACTCACACATAGTGAGAGCTTCTAGGTGGACGTAATCCACCCTTCCACTACACACCATTTGATATACCAGAAACGTAATTAAGCTCGGATGCTCATGCATTTCAGATTGAAAAGTATTCAATAGGCAATGACATCATGCTTATTCCTCAAAATTTTTAAATTCATTCAACCAATGAGACATGTTCATCATAGCAGAATACAAGAATAACAGATCAAGTTTTCAGAATCAATATCTATCAAATGAATAATTCTGTATTTCAGAAATTTTACCTTCTTGAAGCAAGAAAGAATTTTAAAATCAATTTGAACGCACATGGTATTTCAGAATTTCAAGGCAAATTGATTTCCTTTTAAAAAACATGTTTCCGCGTTAGCCAAACAATTCAATTTCTAAATTTTGGTACAATGTGGAGAGCTTTGATCCGAGGATCACCTCACGCATGATGTTAGCTTCCTGACAGACTTAATCTGTCATTTCACATAACAACATTTGATATACTAACTATTCATTCAATGAGAGTATGAATGACTTATAAGGAAATATAATTCAAACATAACAAGGTAGAAGAAGGAAAAATATCAAAAATACCAATTTGACAAAGAGGAAGTGAAGTTGGGGTTTTACCATTCGAGTGTGCCTTGTTCTATTTTGTTGAAATCCCTTTCATTTTTTATTTACCTCAAGGCACACCTCTATCAAAACCAACTCAATTGACAGATTTTGGCACCCAAGCCTTCTTGGATCCCTGGAGATTAGAAGCATTTCTACTAAAATCTTTCTTCAACATTCACATAGCCATCATATCATCATTCTTCATGATCCTGCAATCCTTAGTAATATGTCTATGGTTTCCACAATAAAGGCATTGAGGAGAAATAATTTTACCAAAAGACTTCCTTTTAGGAGCAAAGGAATTTTCAAATTCATTTAATCTTCCATTTTCATAATGTCTAGATTAAGCAACATTAAGCCTAGTATTCATTTTAGACGCATGAAAATTTTCTATTTTCAAAAACTAACACTCTTTGATAAGATGCCCGTACTTCCCATAATGAAAACAACAAGGAGATGTGGGTCTGTAGAATGACTTTTCATTGTTTGCATGAGTGTTTGTGAACAAGTTTCTCTTATAAGATGAAAACATTTGAGCATTGGAAGCATGTTCATTTCTGAATTTTCTTTGAATATCAAACTTAGCATTTATGACTCACAAATCATCATTTTGTTTCACTAAGTAATTATCGATCACATGACCTAGTTTGTGACAATAGAAACAACAAACATTTCTCTGTCTCTTGAACTTTTTTATGACAACACAATCATCTATTTCATGGCCATACATGTCACAATAAAAGCATTCAACAATTAATTTTATTTTTCACCTATTTAGAACTTTTTGAAACCATTTTTGCATTGTGGGCTTTGTGTTAAAAATTTTCTTTTTCTCAAAGTCATTTTCAGAAATTTTCATTTGAGAAGTGGAAGGAGGTGCTTTGGAAGTGCTGGGAATATTAGATGCATGAACAAAAGAGGTTGTCATTTGGTGTTCAAAGGATTTTTTGTTGAACGAGGTATATCCAAGACCTTCCTTTTGAAAATTCTATTTAACACCTAATATCTTATCCAAATTTTCTTTCCCTTTGACAAATCTAGATAAATCATCTTTCAACCTTTTCACCTCTTCTTCCAGACCAGAAATATGCAATTCAGTATTTGTGATTTTCTTCTTCGCATGCAAGGATTTTATCACCATACAAATAATTCTTTGATGTGAGTTTCTCATTTTCTTGCATGATTTTCTTATTTTCATCATTTATAGCATGTAATTTTTCAGTTAAGTTTTCAAAGACTTTCTCAGTTTCAACAAACTTTGAGATCTTAGCAAGCAGCGGTTCATTCTCAGATTTTAACAACGAAACTTCTTTTACAAGTTTTTCAAAATTTTTCAATCTACCTTCAAGCAAAGAATTCTGATTAACATAGCACTATTTTTTTTAAGATCTTCATTTTCAGTCATGATACTCTTGCTATCAATCTTAGAATCAAGTAATTTTTCAAACATTTTCTCATAATCAGAAAAATATGCTAACTTGCTTTTAAGACATTCTTCATTTTTCTCAAGCAAGAAGATTTTAAATAACAAAGTTTTATTTTGTTCACACAAATCATGACAATCATTTTCAGATGCAAAAGAGATATTGGAATTTCTTGCCAATTCAAGGTCTTCATTCATACAAGATATTTCTTCTGAAAGTAATTCAACTCTGGATTCAAGAGATTTATTTTGATCTTCTAGATGTTCAATTTTTGACTCCATTAGCAATCCGCTTGGTTTATGAAGCACTAGCATGAACATTCTCGTCATTTTGACTCCATTAGCGATTTATGAAGCTTTGACTCCATTTAGAATTTTCCCTTGAAGAATTAGCATGAACATTCTCGTCATTTTTTATTTTCAATCTCTTGATTTCAGATTTATATTTTTTGCATCTGTCATGCAAATCGGCATATGCTAATTGCCACGCTTTAATTGAAGGTTCTTTAGAGTCAGAATTTACCTGACCTTCACTTTCTCCATGAGCCATCATGCATGTATCCTTTTCATCTTCTTCATACTTGCATGCCGGCTCATCCCAAATCTCCCTTGCTGATCTGCACATTAGAAATCGTGAAATCACATCATATTCTATGCTATTCTTCAAAATATTTAATGCAATAACATTTATAGCATTTTTCTTGATATGTTTTTCATTCCACTTGGTTTCATTTGTAGGGAGTTTATGTGGACCATTATATATCACTTTCCATAGTTCAGGTTCATAAACTCTAAGATAAGCACACATGTTATTTCTCCAAGAAATTAAATTGTGACCATCAAAACGAGGAGGAAGAGAAGACAAGCAACATATAGACATGATGTTCAATGAAACTCACCGAGGGATCACTCTAAAGGTCGTTAGACCCAAGAAAATAGAGCCGTGCCTCTGATACCAATTGTTGGTCTCTATGTAGGCGAGCGGACAAGATGGGAGGGGGGATTGAATTATCCCCCACGCGATATGAAAAATTAAAACTTTCTTAGCAAAATTAACAAGCTTGACGAGATTGAAGAAAATAAACTAACAAAGTAATTTAAGTTCACTCAATCTCTCCAATCTCACACGATCGACTAAACAAAGTAAGCAAGGAACACACAAACACACAATGCAAACCATAAGACACTAGGGTTTTTAATGTGGCTCGGGACCACGACGGGCTCCCTACGTCCACCCCTTACCAAACCGGTAAGGATCCACTCGCTGGATAAACCAGCATGGGGAAGACTCCCCAACATGGAGCAAGGCTCCAACACACACGGGGATAAATCCCCAACACGGAGGTGACGCTCCAACAACACGCAGGATGACGCCTGCACACAAACACGGGCACACGTCCCAATACGCACACGTTGAGTAAACCCTGCAAACGTACAACCCCAAATACACACGGAGATGGAGTCTCCAACACGATCCGACGACCGGATCACAAACACACACACACGCTACAACAAATGCAGCATCGGAGACACACGACCGTATACAAACGGTCACACACACAATATTTCTAGTTCAGAAAATTAACACAGATATTCAAACATGCTCAACCCTAAACATAGATCATGAAACACATCAAGAACAACATAGAATGGATGTTGAAAAAATCCCCCTTGGTTTTCAGAACCCGGTTGATGATGTTCTTTTAAGCAATGGTTGGAAGGAAGTCGAATGATGTCGATTTGAACGTCAACGTGTTCCTCTCTTCAATCGCTTTACTTTCTCTTCATGCACGATCTCCAAATCCTCCTGGATGTAGATGAAATCCCCTTGGCTTGAGCTCTTCCTTCCTTCGTTCCCTTCTTCACCTGCAAGATAGAAACATGAACACATTAGGGTTCTCCTTGTGAAATTCATAGCTCTTATATGTATACATATAGGAGACATCAAAAGACTAGTATAACCCTTCTAGAAACCTCCAAAAGGGCCCCCAATAGGTCTCCCACCAACCCAAGGGCAAAGGGGTAAGAGTTAAGCACAAATAGATTGGGTTTAGATGGTTTTTTGATCCACGTTTTTGGGTTTCGCCGATTCCGGTCGACCTACACGGGGTGGGCGGTCGACCAAAAAATTATAGACTGAATATGCCTTCTCTGGGGATTTCGGTCGACCGAAACCCCAGGGGCAGTCGACCGAAATCTGGCTCATTCCCAGATTTGCAACGGTCAACCCCTTAACCCCATTAGCAATCCTTTCATGTCTGTGGCATCAAACTCCTTTGACCTTGGAGGGTTTATACTCAGGATCTAACCTGCAAAACCATAGAGAACTGATTGGAACTTTAGCTCAATAATCCATATGATAAGTGCATGAAGTACATATATGAAAGCCCGTGAACTAGGTGGATATGAACACTTGGAACACAAATGTTCTAACCTAAAGATCAAGAGATATTTCTATGCATGTGAACAGAGTATGAGTACCATGTAACCATGAAGAAAGTGCAAAAGGCACATACATTAAAATCCATGTTCAAGATGCATAAAAATTCTTTTGGAAACATGTTCATCCACATCAAGAAATCAAATTCATATAGTAATGCAATTGTCCAATATGAGTGCATCATGTAACCAAGCTCCATAAAGAGTATACATGGAATGCATTCATGAAACAATACAAATGACCTATTGAACCTTCATTTGCAAACCACATTCAAACCAAAAGACTTCATGTTGAAAATGCATGAATTACATTCTCAAACCAACAAGATGTATGCTACTCAAGTTCGCATAATTAAGGATTGGAATGAGAAACCTTGTGTTCAAGCAAAATCTAATAGGCTATCAAGCCATGCAACCATTTCAATGAATGAGCGTCTTTCAAACCGGTTTCTACCAAGGTTTATGTGAAATTGTTAAGCACATTGTGAACCTCAAAACCCATAAACGAAGTGCATTAAGAAAAACCATGTGAAATGCACATGGTGAGGTTGATACTTTGAGAAGATAGAAATCTTACCAATGATTCTTAACAAGTTAGAGATGTCATCTCCACATGTTTTAGATTATAGATAGTAAGGTACTTATCCACACATTTATTTTACCTTCCAAGCGACCATCATGAGATTTGATCCTACAATTCCAAATAATCAAAGTTAATACATCATGAGTTGCACAGAAGACTTTGTACATTCAAAAAAGGCTACGAAACCTCTTTGTAAAACCAACAATTTCAACCAAGGATCAAGACCATATAGCCATGCCTTTAACCAACATGTTTACCAAAAGATTCTTGAACTGAATCGTATGAGTCATTGTAAACGCATGAATGCACGCTGACATCAAGAACATATGCAAGCAAACACAAAATTTAGTTATCATCAAAAACATATGCAAGGCATACAACAAGTTCTTCTTCCTCGACTACTGCTTCTCCCTGCTGCTTCTTCCTTTTGTTGCTGTGGACGCCATGGGATTTCCTCTGCTACCATGGTTGCTGCTATACAAAGGAGCAAGCATCATCGTCTTGTCGTTGCTGCCATTACTGCAGTAGATATTCTTCTCTCACGTTCGTGAATATTCTCTTCGTTCGTCATCCCAATCAACCAAAGTGGTAGTTGTTCTCAAGATACGAAGCCCAACATGATAAGCAAAGTAAATCCATGCATATAGGCCATCTAGCATCTATTCCATGATTGCTGTTGGAGTTTTATGAAGTTTTACTGAGTTTTTACAAATAACGACTAGTACATTGGCGCCTATTTTTTGAACGCCCGTGTGAACAGTCGCCAAATTTATATATATAGCGACTGTGGCCAAGGCGCAGTTTAATGGGCGACCTTGCGCCAGTCGCTAATTCTTTTAGTGAAATTAGTAAATACCACATGTTAAAATTTAATATCTATGAAATATAGCGTTAAAAATTCTGCATGAGCATGATTCTGGAACCTTTATATTTTTCCTTGTATATCCATGTCTTTACTTTCCTGATTATGTGAACTCCAAATAGATGAACAATATTATGTGTCTAAGATTGTATCTGCCCGATGCGTAGCATCAAACAAAGAATGGGCGATAGTCACCTAATCGCTATTTAAAGAATGAGCGCCCATATACGGTGGCGCTATATTCTAAAAAAATCCAGTAAATAGAAAAAAAATTATATTAAAATTCATGAATGTGTGACCTAAATCATGACGCCATTTAGAGAATGAACGCCACCATACACAGTCACTATTTATAATTATAAATATTAATTTTTGGAAAATTCTAGAATTAGCGCTATTATATAGTGTCGTTGATTCTCATTATTTCCTTGGAATTTCCGTTATAAATTAAGATTAAACGACCTTTCAAAAAGCTGAGATTTCTTGAAATAGTGACTTCTGTTGAGGCGCAGCTTCCTTTCTCTTAATTTCATCGCGTTTTTCTGGCCCATATCGTGGGTCTATAGACACTCTCATCTCACATCCGTAGATAGGGTTTCTATTTTTGATTCTATCGATTACACACTAACTCTCGGTGATGTTTGAACCCTCCGCGGGATATTCCTTTCTTCGGATTGGTGATTTCATCATGGAGACCTCCGTAAGTCTATGCTAGCCTTGGATTCCCTCAAGGCAGCCGAGCAGGTTGTACCTCTAGAGCGTTCACGTCACTCTGAAGAAACGTGATGGTTATCCCTCTAGAGCATTATTTCTGGCCTCTTGTGAGAAGTCTGTTCTGTCAGTAATTAGCGACCATGACTTGGGCGCCAGAAGGAATTGACGACCTGGATGTTGGCGCCCTGATTTAGCGACCTGAACCTGGGCGCTATTTCATCGAGCCTGTACTGTTCACAGGAATTTATGACTAGACAGTGAGCGATGTTTCTATAATTGGTGGCGACTGAGTGGATTGGTGGCGACAATTACCTAGTTTCATGACATGTCACGATTTTTTATACGGTTTATCGGTATGTCCTACTTGTTCAAATACTGCCCTTAAACTCCTTCATTTGTGAAAATTTACCTTGTCATCCTACAATAGCTTATTCTTGGAATTCCATATTGGCTATAGTGGATGACTAAAATATACATGACTCAATGCTTGTGCATATAGGGCCCGATCTGGTCCTGGGAGGAGCACACGAAAGTACTTGTGTCTATGGGAGTTGATTGATCACGATGTGGCATTGCACCGAAGTGCATGACTAGCTTAATTTATGGCATTCCACAAACTCTATAGTACTTGACTTGACTTGACATGACGTACTTGCATGGCCCGGAATGGGTATTTACTTGTTTGATATTATAATAGCCAATTCACATGACATGACTTGATGTTTACATGACTTGACAAAACTTGGTATACTTCACATGACTATCATGAAATCTTGCTAGTTCATCTTTATTAATTATCGACACTTCACTCTCATCTTTATCCTGCGTTCATGCATAGCTATACATGCATTCATGTAACATGTAATTTACTTAAAGCAAGCTTATACTTGAGATATAATTCCTACTGAGCGTTCGCTCACCTAGTGTTTTCCCCTATTTTTCATGTAATTCCGATGACGAGAATCAATAGGATGGGAACGGGAACGAGTAAAGAGCATGGAGCCACCTAGTCATTAAAGTGTCTATCTAGTCATGTCTTTTCTTATTTCTTGACTCGATCATTGTAATTTTCTTTTATTGAGTCTAGAATCTCCTTTAGTACTCTTTTCTAAAAAGGAGATTATGTAATGGTTTACCTTAATGGTTATTATGAATAAATTGGATTTGGTTATCTTGTAATTTACACATCTTTGTCTATAAGGTTGAATTACTTACGCTCTGATTGACATGAATGATATAACTCATCACGTGAATCAAGTTCCTTCCATGCTCGGGGCATGACAATTTTTATGGTATCAGAGCCTAGGATATTCAATTCCTAGGAAACCAAGTTCAAGGATAGGTTTATACCTTTACCCAATGACACTGGGTAGAGCCATGGGTTAAGTTAAGTTAGGAGCTTAGACCCTTGGATTAATCAAATATTAATATAGTTACTTAAATCTTGTAGGATCATGGATGCCGAACATGCTCAATGGCACGACATGCAACGTACCGTCCAAGGTCTCTCTCAGGCACTGCAACAAGTGCCGCAGGGCAGAGCTAATCGTGGAGCAGGAGATCTACACTGTAGCTTTCGCAACATGAACCCACCAAAGTTCATTGGTTCGACCGACCCCGATGATGTCAAACATTAGATTAGGGAGATCGAACGTATATTCCATGTAATGTAATGCACGGATGAATAAAAGGTTTTATTAGCAACCTTCCAACTAGAGTGGGATGCACGCATCTGGTGGGAGTCAGTAGAAGCTACACTGCCTCATGACCACGTCACGTGGGGCGAGTTTGTGGAATACTTCAATAACAAATATTTCTCAGACCGGATACAGGATAAGAAAGCCGTGGAGTTTGTCGTGCTTAAACAACGAGCCTTCTCAGTGGCCGAATATGAGGCCCAATTCTCGAGGTTATCTAGGTATGCACCCCACTTGGTGTGTACCAAGAAAATTATAGCCAGAAGATTTGTCAATGGGCTTAGGCCGCAATACCTTACCCAATTGGCCCCGATGGACATCCAAGTCTATTCGGAGATGATAAGTCGAGCCCAGCTGCTAGAAGATGCCACAGAGTTGTCCGACCGGATCCGTGGGAAAGACAAGAAGGAACATGTTACATACTCCGGCACTTTCAAGCCGACCTTCAATAAAAAGAGGTCTAGCAATGGAGGAGATTCCTCCCAATAGAAGAAGTTCAAGAAGAATAGCAAGCCCTTCTCCATTACTACCACACCTTCCAAAGAGGTGTGTAAACATTGCGACAAGGCCTGGAGGAGATTGGGAGCTTATCTCCGTTGTGGGAGCCGTGATCATCAGATTCTCGACCGCCCCCTACTTAATGATCAAGCCGGAGACAAGAAGCGCCCGGTAAAGAAGCAAGCACGTCTCCAAGCTCTTCAAGAGGGGGAGGAAGATGAAGGCAGACTGGTGGAAGGTACATTAAAGATTTGTTCCAAGTCTGCCCATGTCTTGTTTGATATCGGCGCGCCACATTCTTTTATTTCCAAGAAGTTTGCTGATCCATTACATATGGAACCAGAGTGGATAGATCTAGTTATTTCAACTCCTCTGGGAAATGAATCCAAGATTTCACACCATTATCTAAATTGTGAAGTTATGGTAAAAGGGAAAAATCTACCTGCCGATCTGATATGTCTAGATATGGATGGGTATGATGTCATACTAGGAGCCGATTGGCTATCCACAAATAAGGTAGTTGTAGATCGTCGAAACGGCAAGGTAACTTTTAAGGAGTTCCCGAAACTTGTCTACACTAGTCCTTAGAGTCGAAGCAAGTCACCCCTTATTTCGGCCCTCCGAGCTAGTAAGCTCTTAAGGAAAGGATGTGTGACTTTCATAGAATTTGTGTCTGCCACGGAAGTTAAGGAGTCTAAGATAGAAGACATTCGAGTGGTTCAAGAGTTTCCCAACGTATTCCCGGAAGACTTGCCAGGATTATCCCCATAAAGAGAAGTTACCTTCACCATCGACCTTGCCCCTAGTGCTGGCCCGATTTCTAAGGCACCTTATAGGATGTCCCCCACCGAGCTTAAGGAATTGAAGGAACAATTGATGGAGCTCTTGAAGAAAGGATTTATCAGGCCAAGCACTTCCCCGTGGGAGCGCCCGTACTATTTGCAAAGAAGAAAGATGGATCGATGAAACTCTGCATCGACTATCGGCAGTTGAACCACCTTACTATCAAGAACAAGTATCCACTATTGAGGGTCAATGAATTATTTGATCAGATATCTGAAGACAAGTATTTCTCAAAGATCGATCTCAGGTCGGGATATCATGAATTGAGAATAAAAGATGAGGATATTCACAAGACGACATTCCGAAGCAGGTATGGGCATTATAAATTTACTGTTATGCCTTTTGGACTAATAAATGCCCCTGCAGCCTTAATGCAACTGATGAACAACATATTCAGGCCTCATCTAGATCAATTCATAGTGGTCGTTATTGATGATATTTTGATTTACTCAAAGACCGAGAAAGAACATGAAGTACACTTGAGGGTTGCATTACAAATATTGAGGAATGATCAACTTTATGCTAAGAAGAAAATGCGACTTCTGGCTTGGGGAAGTGTCTTTCTTAGGGCATGTGATCTCGAAGGATGGGATTTTTGTTGACCCGTCGAAAGTCAAGGCTGTGAAGAATTGAAAAAGCCCAACCAATGCAACCGAGATTCGTAGTTTCTTGGGTCTAGCTGGCTATTACATGCGATTCATCAAGGACTTCTCCAAGATCGTCGGTCCTCTTACTAGGTTGACCCGCAAGGACATTCCTTATAAGTGGGACGTAAACTGTGACGACCCAAGATCCGGATGCCGGGAAGAACTCGATACCATTCGAATCCTGGGTCGTCACAGCTGGTATCAGAGCAGTGGTTGTGGACGTACATAGGAATTCGAGATATTGTAGTGATCAGAGTCCATAAGGTCTAGTACAGTCGGCAGCTGGCTTAGGGTTTTGTGTTTGCTTTCCGCTGGATTTTTTTTTTGCTTGAGAGCTTGAGTGCGTTGTGTGGCGTTGTGAAGGCGGTTGCTGTTCGCGGCTTCCGTACCGGCGTGGGATCTAAGGATCGAGGTTGAGAGCTTCTCCCTCATCGGTGGTGATCTCGGTTGCACTGCATTGGGCAGAGGTTGCCGGTAGGTGCGTTGTTGTGGTGCTGCGTTCGAGGTGTTTGCTGTGAGGTCAGGTGACTGACAAAGACTGTTCATGGTTAAGTGGCCGTGAGCGTGCTCAGAGGGAGCTATTGTCGAGTTTGGCCACTCCAGCTTGAGGTTTACCCAGCCCCTGATGTGTTAAGGTTGTGGCTTGAAGTGGCAGAGTGGATGTTCTGATCGAGAGGTGTGCTCGAGTGAGCGGAGGATCTTCTCGGTGAGCTATTGTTTCATCGAACCTGATGTTCTTGTCATGCTCTATGGCGTCAGAAATGACGTCTCGGTCCCGATTATCTTTGTGGATTTCGAGGTAGGATTGCGCGGAGTTGTCCCAGTAAGTTCTTGCTCCTGCGCTCTTGTGCGTAAATGGGTTGTGTTCGTCTTGGATTTGAGTTGAGATAAGAAGGTTCTGCGGTGATTTCGGGACTCGAGGTTGAGCGTCGGCGGTTGTTGGTCATGGCTCGTGTTGTGGCTCTTGGCGTAGTGTGTTGCAGTTCGAGGAATTACAGTGGTGGTGCATCGAGAGATGCTGTGATCGTGGTCCGACGTGACACTGGTCGAGTGTGTCGGAGGCACTTACCTGACGAGGTAATGGTTTTCTTGGGGTTGTTCCTATCATGTGCAAGGTTTAAGGTCAGGTCGAGCGTCAAGTCGAGCGCGGATATTTTTCGTTGGTCGGAGGTGTGATCGGTTTCTCCTTTGGTTGGAGAGATTGTGTTTTGGCTAAGATTCATCGTCTTGCATTGTGTGTTTGGATTGGTTGGCCTCTGTGTGCCATGGAGTCCGTGCGAGACGTGTTCCTTATTTTGGCAAGATTGTTGCCTGTGAGAGTTGTGCCCATTTCCCTAGTGTGTAAGGGTGCTGGCGTTGTTCCGGAAGGATGAGTGCTGGTTGGGTGGTGTTCGCATTCTTGGCTGGTGCTGGAACTTTCCGATGCGTGACAGTTTGGAGCCTGCAGTGTTGCGAAAGGTTGCCAGATTAAAGAGAGAATCTGTGCTTGGGGTTCGAGGTAATGGAGTTTTCCTTACCCTATCTTCTAAGGTTGACTAGCTAAGCTGTGGATTGTCGGGATGATGAGTCTCGAGTTGTTGTGTTGACTGTGCACGTGGATCTGAGTGCGCAGCGGAAGCCTGGTGGGTCCATAACCCACTGGTTTAGGATCGTAGCGTTGGTTGCTACGAGCGGATTTCCTGAAGTTGCGTTGAGCATCGGAGGATTGGTTCCTCGGTATGAGACGTGTTGTTGTTGTGCCGTTGATCGAGATATCGTGGTTCTTGGCACTGGCAGGATGGAATGTTTGGAAAAAATGTTGGCAAGTGTGCCGCATGAGTACCCTGTTCCTATGATGGAAGCCGTGTTTGGCGTCGGTGTTAGACCCGGATGGGGTTGTTGAGGATGTCGCCTGACGGAGGTCGAGGACGTGCTGATTAGAGTCGGTGGCTTGGTGCCCGACTTGTGTTGGAAGTTGTGTCCTCGGATGAGATCATTTTTGGTGAAGTGATCTCTAACAGATTTTGGGTTCCGGTTAGTAGCTGCGAGTGACTGGGAAGGCTTGTCTCGCAGTCGACCATGGTAAGATGTTTATTGTTGGGCACCCGTGTGCTTTGGTCGTGATGTTGGCGACCAGGTTACTGTGATTTTGGTTGGCACTTTCTCCCCTAGAGATGTGTGCTGTAAGTTGTTCAGGTGGTGTCCCGTGGCTCTATGGTAAGGGCGGAATCGGGATTGGCAGGTATCCACTTGGATTAATTGAGTCGAGGGATGTGATGAGACAAGACAGAAGAGTGACGCCTGTGGAAGTAGGCCTTTTAGTGAGATTGGCGTCGGTATGGTGGTCCTTGATGGGATGTTGGTGTCACAATGGTTATCCCTGGTTTGGTGACCAGCATGGGATGGTTCTCCTGTAAGTCTGAGTCGAGTGAGGTGATGACTAAAGACACCAGGATCTTGTCATTTGGTTTCATCATGCTCCCCGAGAGGGTCGAGTTGGCGCGATGATCCAGTTCGGATGCGGTGTCCAAGAGGAGTTCAGCTCGAGATATGGTAATTGTCTGTGTGAGTCAGCGGATGGCCTATCGTGAGTTGGGATTGTGCCTGCTGGGCCGGTGGAGGTTTCCCGTTGATGAGCAGCTAGTGATCAGCATGTTGTCTTTCACAGACAGAAGATGCTGCTGGTTGCGCATCGAGATTGGTGTGCTTTCCGGATGGGATCTAGGCTTTGTCGAACTTGAGTTCTGACAGAGTTGGTCCCATGCTGTTGTTGCCTTTCGGCTTGTTAGATGTGAGTTGATTCTTGGCGCTGAGCCGATGGTCTAGTTGCGGTCTGTTGAGATGGCTGTGCAAGCTGATGGAGGCTCTATATTGGTTGTTCCCTTGAGAAGGGTGTGCGACCGGTCAGCTGGCTGTGACGCTGTTGTGCGATTTGTCCGCCGACCATAGGATGGATCGATAGCTATTTCTCATAACGAGGACTGCGTTTCCTCGGTGAGCGAGATCGTGACAGCGGTGCCATGATTGGTTCTCGCGTTGTGACTGAGGTGATACTAGACTTGTGCTTTTGTGTTGTGCCTGCTCTAATGGCCGGTGTGTGTGCGGCATGTGGAGCGAGGTGTCGTTCGTGGTGTTAATCTGACTGTGTCCCTCAGGATCGGTGTTTTCGTGAGAATCGAGGTTTTTTATGCTGGGGCTCTGACAGCGTATGCCCCGGGTTTTTCAGATCTGGATCTGTGGGTTTTGGATCATCTTTCTGCAGATTACGAATTGTGTCCGAGTGAGCTTTAGACTTTTATACCGGATTTTCGGACCCATTGGTGGTGTGCTTGTGAGTTTCCTTGGGTCCGTGGTGTTGTGAGGAGCACGCTAGTATTTTTATGGATTTTCCTTGCGTTATGGGTTTTACGCGTGTTTTCGTCTGTCGGACCTTCGGAACCCCGTGTAGGGTGAACTGTTGCGTTCTCCGACTCCGAGACGTTACCACCGTGTTGTGCGTCTTCCGAGGATCAGGGAGGTGATTTTTCCCTAGTTTCCATATTTTTGGTAATTTTTAGATTCTCCTATATATATAACCCCTTTTTCTCTCTCTCCCCATCTCTCATTTCTCTCCCTTTTCCCTCTCTCTTCTCTCACATTCTCTCCTCTCCCCCTCTCGCTCCGGGCGGCCGACGGAGGCGGCGAGGGCGGGGTAGCGTGGCTCGTGGGGCATGGAGCGATGGGCTCGGAACGAGGATCGCGATGGTGGAGGCGGTTCATGGGATCGCGAGCCGGCGGAGCTTTAACGGCGTTTTCTTCATGAATCGGCAAGCTCAGGGTGTGAAATCTTCGATGGAGGTAGGGAGATGGACCCCCAGCTAGTGCCCTTCCTTTCCCACGAGTTTTGTAGCCCGTGGCGAGCCGAGCGTGGGTTTATTGCCGTTTTGGGGAAATTCCATGTTTTTGGGGTGTGAGCCAGATCTGCAGTTTCGCGAGGTTTCGGACCGATTCGGGGCTTTAGATGCATGCTAGGGGTGTCGCGGGAGATTCCTTCTTGTTGTCCCCATCATCCGTGGATGATCGGGGCGTGGAACGGGTTTTTGGGAATGTTCCCGCCGTCTCGTTCTCGGGTGAGTGTAGCGGTCCTTCAAGAGACCGCCACACTCACTGGCGGCCGAAGGTAGGCGCGCCAGAGACCCTGGCAGCCTAAGCTGGGTGCGCCACTTGTTACTATTTTTTCGGTAGGGGTTTCTACCGTCTGGCGGTCGCACGATAAACTGCTAGACTTGGTGGCGGCCGAGACTTGGACCGCTACTCTATTTTGATCGCGCCCCTGGTGTCTAGGGGTTCGACCGCTATAGGGATTGTGGCAGACCAAGGTTGGACCGCTATGGTCCAGGGTTTTCACCGTGTGGCGGTCCAAGGTTAGACCGCCATACCCTGTGGCGGTTTAAGGCTAGACCGCTATGAGTTTTCCATGCTCGCGATGTCGGGTTCGCGTTGTGTTGGTCTCCGGTCGACCCGGTTGTGACCCAATGGTTGACCTTCGGCCTCGTGAGTGTCCCAGACACTCTGTAGGTTCCGTGTCCGTGTTTCTGGGGTGTTTGGAGGTGACGTGTTACCTCGACTAGCGTGCCCATAGGTGTGTGTGTTCTGGGCTTTGAGTTATGCTCGATCGAGTCACCGTGTATCGGTGTGAGTGCGGTGGGGTTCCCCCGCATGTCATGGGTTTCTGCGGAAGATGGTTCCCGAGTGGGCCAAGTGTTTGGCCTTGGACTGCAAGCCTAGTCATCCAGCCTGGAGCTGGAGGTTTCCCACTTTTCCCTGGGATGGGGAATCAGCGTGGCGGCTTGTGAGTTGCCTTGGGAATCATGCTTCGGTGCTTTCCGCGTGGGCCATGTGTGTGGCCTTGCACTGTGAGTCCAGTTGCCTAACCTGGGGCTGGAAGGCTTCTCAGTTCCCTTTTCAAGGGAATGGTCTCGGTGGCTCATGAGTTGCCTCGGTATTCATGCTACCATGGTTTTAGACCTAGGGATTAGGCAAGATTGACAGCCTTGTGCTGTTGCGTACGACGGTCTTGACCCCGAGTCTCGTGACTCAAGGACCGTTGGATTTAGTGAGTCTAAAGGACCGTCCAGAGTCCAGTGGCTCATCGCCACTTGGTCCTTCTCGACTTCCGCACAGGGTGCATGCGTGTTTCTCGGAGTTTCTCCTTGGAGAGTGGTCACATCAGTGACTCCCCACTAGTCGTAGCCTTCCGACGCATGATTGGTTCCACCAGGGAGTGGTGGTGAGGCTACCCCGGGAGACGGTTTTTAGACTGGTTTCTGTTGGGCCCCATGTCTTGCAGCCAGAGTCCGACTAAGGGGAAAACCAGTCAGAGGGCCAGTCTAGGGACGCACGGTCTGTGTTTGCACACGTGGTTGGGGGCGGTTGGACCCGCGCTGACGAGCGCGACCCCAGCTAGTCACTTGTTTTGTGGTTACTAGTACGGTGTCCCCGTTCCACCAGGGGTCGATGGGGACACCTGAGGCTCGGACTAAGACGTCAGTGGACGCTTCTGGCCTTGCTTCTGGTGGGGAGGTACTCCTGTCACGTGAGACGTGACTCTCCTGTTTCCGGGTTCCATTTCCCGTCTGCGAGACGTAGTTTTCTGGACCGACTGGTGTTTCTGAGTTAGTGGCCAGGGTGCTAGTAGGTTTACCGAGGTTGCTTCTTGTTGGTGGGGTGTCCGCGACCGGGTGGTCAGGGTTGCACCTTGGACAGCGTGTCCAGGTTGGCAGTGTCCTGGGAGATAGGCCTCAACGGCGGGATTTCCGTGGGTTTTTACTCCGGTAAGTGGTACTAGTGTGGTTCGGTAGCCCCCGACCGTGAGATCAGGGTGTGTTTTCCTGGTACAGTAGGAGTAGCTGTAGTGCCGAGTTTTGACCAGCCACCGATTCGCTGTTCCTGCTGTAGTTGTAGCTTTCCTTTCCGCTACTGCTGTTGTTTCCGGTTGGGGTTCCGCGGGACCCCTGCTAAGTCTCTTTTTGGGGACTCATCCCTACTTTTCAGGTGTAGCGGTTCTTCCTCAAGGTTCGAGAGTGCTGTTCGGAGGTTCTCAGTTGCCAACCCACCGAGACGAGTGTTCACTTGGCATGTGGTACGTTTTACTACTTTAGACTGTACTTTTCATTGGACTGGACTCTGTTGTAGTAGTTGTTTATTTATTTCTATTAATTGTTAAATTATCTTGCCTTATTTCCTATTTCTTTGTGCCTCCACACTCCTTTTTACCCTTCCGAACCCTCCCAGCTAGTGGGCGGTAGGCCATGATTAGAATGGTATCGGGTTCTTCCCGACATCCGGACCTTGGGTCGTCACACAGACTGTGAGAAACATTTTCCAGCCTTGAAGGATCATCTAACAACTACCCCAGTGTTGGCATTACCAACTGAAGGAGAGAAGTTCGAGGTATATACCGATGCGTCTGGCATTGGCCTCGGATGTGTGTTAATGCAACATGGGAGAGTCATTGCTTACTCTTCCTGACAATTAAAGAAGCATGAGGAGAACTACCCGGTGCATGACCTAGAATTGGCCGCGGTAGTATTTGCCTTAAAGATCTAGAGACACTATCTCTATGGAGAACAATTCACCGTGTACTCTGATCACAAGACTCTCAAGTATCTATTTTCTCAAAAAGAATTGAATATGAGACAATGGCGTTGGCTAGGGTATCGCAAGGACTTCGACTTCACTATACAATATCATTATGGAAAGGGTAATCCTGTAGCCGATGCCCTTTGTCGGAAGCAGAGAGCACTATTGGCCAACTGTATGATCCAAGAATGGAAGATGCTAGAATAGTTTTCCAAGCTTGACATAAGTACGGATGAGGAGAAAAAGAGTATTACTCTATCACACATGAGGATACAACCAGATTTACTCTTCGAGATCAAGGAGCTTCAAGGAAAAGACCCAGTGCTGGTAGAGGTAAAGGACAAGCTAGAGTATCGACCTGGCTTCAAATTGGCGTCTGATAGAAGATTATTGTTTCGAGAAAGGACTTGTGTATCGGATTGTCCAGAATTGAAGAAGAAAATTTTAAAAGAAGTTCACCAATAAAGGTACACAATTCATCCCAGATCGACCAAGATGTACCAGGACTTGAAACGGATCTTTTGGTGGCCCAACATGAAAAGGGAGGTAGCGGACTTTGTTTGTCGCTATCTCACCTGCCAACAAGCCAAGGCGGAACACCAAAAGCCTACCGGTAAGCTGCATCCTCTAGACATTCCCAAGTGGAAGTGGGAGGATATCGGTATGGACATTATTATGGGTCTGTCTAAATCTAAAGGTGGACATGATGGGACATGGGTCATCATAGACCGTTTGACCAAGTCGGCACACTTCTTGCCTATAAAGAGCTGATGGTCAGTTGATGTTCTAGCTGCCTTGTACATCAAAGAAGTTGTCAGACTGCATAGAGTTCCTGTTTCGATCGTGTCTGACCGAGACCACCTGTGGCGACCCAGACTCCGGATACTAGGTAAACCTGATACCACTTGGAACCTGCGAGGCCTCCCAAGAGCGAAAAAGATCCGAAGGGATAGAAAGGTATGTGATAGTACATTGAACTTCCAGATGAAGCAGTAAGCAATTAAATTTCAATGATCATGATTGTTAAAATTGATAGGATCGGTGCGATGGATTCAGAGGGGGGGTGAATGAATCCCACCCTTCAAAAAACTTTTCGCTCAATAAAAGACTAGAACACTATCAAGGCAAATAGACAATCTGAAGAACAAGTTAAATTCTCTTTTAAACCACTAAGTAAAAATATAAGGCGCGCCTAAACAAGCAACTAGCGGAAGCAGAAGAATGCAATCAACTTACAGCACGGATAGAAACAAGAATGCTCAAAGCAACCTGTGAAGGAGGTAGACGATAAGGAACAAGCGCACAAGCCCTACCACACTGCACAGAAGATTTTTAGGTGGTTCGGTCACCAAGACTTACATCCACCCCTCACTCCAAACTGGAGTGAGGCTTCACTAGCTAACGCTAGAACCAGCAGACTCAGTCTGCGAACACTTGCTGCCAAACAGCTTGACCAGGGGAAACAGCCTCCCCACTTCCTCCAAACCGGAGGGCAACCCTAGTGGCACCCAGTCACTAGAAACCAGAGACCGAGGTCTCTCTTCCTCCGCCCAGGAGGGAACCCACCAGTGACACCCAGTCACTGGCAACCAGAGACACAAGTCTCTCTTCCTCCAAACCGGAGGGAACACCTGGACTTGCAACCCACAAGACCAGAACCGGAGACGAATCTCCCTTCCTCCAACCCGGAGGGGAACCCACAAGTGACAACCTGTCACTTACAAACCGGAGACAAGTCTCCCTTCTCTTGAGACCACAAGAGGAATACTGATCTCTGACCAGAGAATCGGAAAGCACAATGATCAAATAAAAGGAAATAAGAAATGAAAATACAGCACTCGGAAAGCTGAAAATGCAATGTAAAATGTAGCTCTCGCAGGAGCAAACTGGATTGGATCTGATCCAAGTCCAGTAGACAGATCTTCAATAAAATCTTCTTTCTTCTTCTCCACGAACTCTCTCTCTTTCTCTTCTTCTTCTTCTTCTGCTTTCACACTCTGCCTCTCTACTCTTTTTCTTCTTCTTCTTCTTCTGCTCACTGCCTCTCTGCTGCTCTCACTTTCTTCTATCACTCTCTCGATCAGCCCTCTTCTATCAGTCTTCTGCGGATGAAGAAACTTCACATATATATCAGCAGCAACTAGGGCGCGTGCCCCCTTTATCTAGAGGACACCTCAGATCACGTGACAGGTGCCAACCTCGGATCACGTGCCCATTTATCAGCCTGTACAATGACAGAGTTACTTCAGTCGATCAGCAAAGAGTGTATAGACTTAATGAAGTAATAATGCATGAGCGTGTACAGACTTTAGATGCAGCATTTATGCAAGTATGTACAATGTGAGAATGTGTAGACTTAGAATGCAGCGATGTGCAGACTTGGTATGAAAGATGCATGTGCAATAAAAGTGAAAGTGTGTACAATGAGAATGAATGTACAGACAATACATTCACGAGTGTACAGACTTTTGATGAATGCATGTAATGCACTAAGCAATGTACAGACTTCATTCATGCGTGCAGGTATGCTAACAACCGGATGTGTAGACATGAAACAGAGGAGTGTATAGACTTGATGTTTACATGCATGAGAACTCAATGTACAGACTTGTTGTCTCTGTAACAGACGACACCAGTGTATATAGACTTGCTAAGCTTTCGCTAAGTCTGTATAGACTTGATCATGCAGTGTCGACACCAGTGTACAGACTTGAATGAAAGCAATGCATGCACAATGATGCTATGTTCAGACTTTGCTGAAGGCTGCCAGTCAATGTATGGACTTGGCTGAAGGCAACGCTGAAGCAATGTTCAGACTTCATGTATGCAATGCAGTGGCGTGTACACACTTTGTGAATGCGAAGCTATAGCATGTATAGACTTCACATATGAAATGCAGAGGCATGTACATGCTTTGATTTCGTTCATGAGAAAGTAATGTTCAGACTTGCTACACTGCATGCATGTATAGACTTTGCCTTAGAGACGTTGCATGAAACGGTGGATGTACAGTCTTGGGCTGTACAGACTTGTAGTGTGCAATGCATGCGATGTATAGACTTGATAAAGCTTCAAAGCACAAGACACTTGGCCAATGTATAGACTTGGAAAGCTTGAGCCAATGTGCAAACTTGAAACAAGTGAACACGGCGATGTGTAGACTTGGCCAATGTACAGACTTGAAGCGAAGACCAATGTGCAGACTTCAAAGCAGATGCCAAGGCCATGTACAGACTTGAAGTGAAAACCAATGTATAGACTTCAAAGCAGATGCCAAGGCCATATACAGACTTGAAGTGAAAACTAATGTATAGACTTCAATGCAAATGAGAAACCAATGTACAGACTTGAATGTTCGAGACAGCAATGTATAGACTTTGATGCCCAAATGCAATGTATAGACTTGCAACAGTGAACGTAGGTAAAGATGACAATGTATAGACTTTACTTCGTGCAAGCTACAGGACAATGTTTAGACTTGATGCAATGTAGAGACTGTATAGACTTACTCATGAACAATGCACAGTCGGATGTATATACTTGAGATGAATGCATGAACAGTCCGATGTACAGACTTGCCAAATAGAGTGATGCATGAACAGTCCAATGTACAGACTTGCCAAATGGAGTGATGCATGAACAGTCCAATGTACATACTTTGAGCACAAACACAACAATGCAATGTATAGACTTCAACTAAGCAAGCTACAGTGCAATGTATGGACTTGATGAACGATGCAAAAAGCTCTGTACAAACATGATGCAAACTGGATGTGCAGACTTTGTAGCATGCAATGTATAGACTTCAACTAAGCAAGCTACAGTGCATTGTATGGACTTAACGATGCAACATAGTGTATAGACTTGAACAAAGCGTGAAGCACAGACAATGTATAGACTCTACGAGCAAGAGGCAATGCTGACTGATGTATAGACTTGCTAAGTGATGCACATGTGACGATGAACAGACGATGTATAGACTTATCAATTCACAAACAAGCTATCAAACCAGTGTGCAGTGCAGACTCTACATTCAGTGTACTGACTGTATGCTCAATGCAATCGTGCTGACTCTGTTACATGAATGCATCAACCAGATGTCAGACAGATATAATGTGTGCACACAGTGTATATAATGGAATGTCATTCACAAGCACACATTCACAAATACATGAACACATATGAATGCACTTAAATGAATCAACAAGGTCTTACATGCACACATGCATATGGTGACTTATAGTGTTTGCTATCATCAAAACCACAGGGGCACAACAAAAATAGTAGAAATGAAATTATATTTTCTATAACAATTAAACTAACAGAGCCTAGTCCAACATAAAGACAAGCACAGTCCAATAGGAAAGAGAACGTTCTCAAGTCAGGGGAAACCCGACACTGGCAACTAAGAACCACGCAGCAGGTACCGCCCAACAGGAGGAAGAACTGCCACACCTGAAAAGTCGGGGGTGAGCCGCGTGTCACTGGCTCAGTAGGGATCCCGCAGAACCCTATTGTTGGGGTGCTATGCCCAGATTCAGAGGGGGGTGAATGAATCCCCTTATAAAAATTGCCCAATTAAAAACTGTAACTAGACACAAATGCAGAATTAAAACTATTCAAGCTCCACAAGATAAGGTGAACAATGATTCTCTTGATCAGACATTTGAACTGCAAGAATGCATACTCCCAAGCAGACCTATGCTATTGACCGAACCCAATCAAGAAATCAAATGCAACTTAGATGCTCAGATTACTTGAGTGAATTTAACACTCTCCAGTAACAATGATCAAGAATTCAAAGTGACTCTCTCAAAACCAGAATCAAATGTTTGGTGTGCAAACCGAAAACCCACTAGATGGGAAATAGAGATCGAGCCTAAGCATACATCTAGCGAATCAGACAAAGCAATCAAACCACGATGGACATAAGATTTTTAGGTGGTTCGGTCCTCCAGACCTACGTCCACACCACACTCAACCCGAGTGTGGATTCCTGCTGACTCACAGCTTGAATAGCTGGGCATCATAGCTTGCCTACATCAGCTGGACCTCACAGCTTGCCATCCACTGAGCATCATAGCTTGTTAGCCTGCTAAGCATCACAGCTTGCTGTCCAAGGTAACCACCTTGCCTGCTGAGCATCACAGCTTGCTCTGCTGACTTACAGCTTGAAACAAAGGTGTAAAATGAAACAAAAGATGAAAATCACAGCACCGAAAAGCTGGAAACGATCTAAAGCAAATGTGGCTCACACTGAGCTGACTGGCTTGGATCTGATCCAAAGTCCAATAGAAACAGTTCTTCAAGAATGGCTTCAGACTCCTCTCCTTGAGCTCTCTCTCTCTCTCACTCGCTCTTCCTCTTTCTCGAACTCTCAATCTTTTACTTCTCTGCTGCTCTCTCTTTTCTTCTCTCTATCTCACGAATTCTCTTTTTCTTCTACTCAGCTCTTCTCTGCAGCTTTCCTCTTTCTTTCTTCCTCTTCCTAATCATTTTTTTTTGATTGCAGAAGCGGGATCTTATATATCTTTAGTCTGGGACCCATGGGGGATCATGCATTGGGCGCGTGGGGGGAACACTCCCGCCAAATGCTTCCAGAAGGCTCTCAGCCACGTGTCCAAATCTGGGCACTATAGCTTTCCATGTGGTAGTCTTTTTCAGGGACGATCCACGTTGGATCACGTGCCCTCCTTAAGGTCACGAACAGTTGTCCTGGTAATATGTCAGAACATATAACAGTTAAACAGATATGAATATTGCACCGACTTGATGAAGTATATGAACCAAGGTGAACGAACCTTGTTTTCATCAAGCTAAAGTGTATGCTGACATTATAACCACTATCATAAAATATGCACAGACCCAATAGCAATTGGTATGAATATATGCACGGGCTTTAGGCATATATGGGAAGATGTCCACAGAAGTTACCTGAAAGGAAGCAGGATGTGCACGGACCTAGGGGTGCTTATAGTGAGACATGCACAGACTCAAAGCATCAGCAAAGCAAACATGCACAGACTCTCTTTGTGCATAAAGAAGATATGCACCAACCTAATCCTTAATAAGTATGAAAAGATGCACAGACTTTGTTGAGATACGAGCAGATGTGGACGGGCTAGCATAGTGCACAAAGAGGATATGCACCGGCTGTGTTGAGACACATAACGAGGATGCACTGACTTATATGCTCGCAGCAACTAGAGTTGCACAGACTTGTGTGCATGCAGCAACGAGAGTTGCACCGAGTTGGTTAGCGCAAGGTAGACTTGCACCGATCGCGTGAATACATGAAATGCCGAGTTCGGTCTCGCACACACCAAGTATGCACCGACATGATGCTAGCCCGATACAAGGATTGCACATACCTTGCATTAATGAAGTGCACAAACTTAGACATGTGAATAAGTGTTGCACCGACTTTAATTTGCCAGGGCAATGTGCACGGACTTGAATGAACATACCTAAATGCACATGAACAGTGACATGCACTAACTTTGTTGTGCAGCCTAACTGAGATATGCACGAACCTTAGCCTTAGACAATTAACCCTGCACTGACTTAAGCAATGAAGTGCACTGACCTAGTCTGCTGAGCCACGAGTATGCATCGACATTATGTGCTGAACATATATGAATGCACTGACCTTGAAATGCACAATGATAAGGAATGCACGAACTTCATGCAACGCAGACAGACATACTATCAGGAGGATGCACTGACCTTGAACGTATGCATTGGCCTAAAGTTTGGATAGAGTTATATGACTAGTGGGTATGCAAGGACCTTATGATGAAATACAAATCTTGCATGCACTCTGATGAAATACTACATAGCCTAACATGGAAGGACCATATGCAATCATTATATGCAAACATTCAGCAATCATTCAATCTTATGCAATCACATAATGGTGACTCATAGTGACTCACAGTGGCTATCATCAAAACCACATAATGGTGACTCACATTATTTGTTATCATCAAAACCGCAGGGGCACAACAATCTCCCCCTTTTTGATGATGGCAACATTATGAGTCATACTGACTCAAACTATTCTCCCGCTTTGACTTCATCAAAAAGAAAATAGTTTGAGAGAGAAAAATAAGCAGGCATGAAATGATTGGTATAAACTTTCCCCCTTTTTACTACATCATTATGGCAAATAATATCTATGCTCCCCCTGAATAAATGAAAGAAATCAGCAAACACAGGGGCAGATAAGCAATAAAACACCAATCCTCCCCCTTTAAACAGCAATAAATCCAGTCTAGTCAACATCTACCCTCTCCTGAAGACAAGACAATGCTCCTTTTTCAGAATGAACCAAGGCTATCAAGAAGGTATGTAAGGAGTGTGAGGAAGAGTCTCAAAGGAACAAATAGAGCATATGATCTTTCAAGAACAAGTCAGCCGAGAGAGTGAGCAGGTTCTAGTAAAGATCAGAAAGCAGATATGCTAGTTGATGAAGGAGAAAATGTAATTGATCAAAAGAAGTTTTATAGCAGGTACCATAGTTATAAATCCAAGTGATGATAGACTCTCTTATCATATAAGGTGCTATGAATTAAACTACATGACAAAGCTGGTTTAAGCATGATGTATATCAAATTTGTCAATCAAATTCCATACTCATATCTGAAACTAAGTTTTAATAAAGAAAACAAATTATTCATATAACACTCCAGTTCAATCATCTTCCATCTTACTCAAATAAATTCAATGACTCCTTTAGGAGTTACACATTGTAGTATTGGGGTTAAACACCTTCAATGGTATGTGAAGTTAACTATTTTACAGGGATTTTTTGATTTTTTCTATTGTTCAGCAACTTATTTTCCAAAGCAATCTTAGTTAATCAACACCTTTTTACATGAGGCACAACACATCTCAGGTGAAGTGACCCAATTACTCAGTGTGATAATTGTATTGCCTCTCAATTATGAGAACAGAGTTAGCAATAGAAGTGTCTTTTTACATGAGGAGACACATTGATTAGAGGCAGGAATCCCCAGTTACTAAACACAATTATGCCATTGCTCTGTCAGATTTTTCAATTATTTTTATGTCAGCGATAACTGTGGCACTTCATGACATGGGTTTACTCCATTTCTTTGAAAGAAGACCCAGTTTCTCAGTGATCAAAGTCATTGCTCTGATTTTTGTCTTCCTTTTTAGTCAACTTCAGATAGATTTAATGTTTAAGAATAATACTACCAACATGTATCTCAACCAAAGTAGCCTTAATTTAAAATTTTTAGACTTCAAAAAATTTAGTCCATAGATTACATGAAACAGTTGGTTAAAATTTATTTAAACTTGTGATTCAGATACTTTCAAGTCTTTCAAATACAAATTCTAGAAGACATTAGACTTATACCGATTTAAATCAGTAGACATTCTTAAACCTGTATTATAGGAGTTTCTTATAAGGTTTCAGATCTATAAACAAGGTACACAAATTTAAATTTCTTCCAGATCAGTTCAATCAATACATCTAAACAACTATCATCAGCAGAAACAATGATTAGTTGTCATGAAAGCATAAGTTTCTGATTTGAAAAGATTTGAATAGGTTTTCAATCGAGTTCAGCAGGTAATCGACCAAGAGCAAGAGATTCTGTGAAATTCACAACAGAGAATCAGACCAGTCAGACCAGCTTGACAAGAGATGAAGGGATGTGAATGATAGGAACAATCTGGCAATAGAAATTACAGCAAGCAAGAGGTGACCATTAAAAACACTAAGTTGAGTATTCAATAGCTCAGTCTGGAATACAGATAGATCAGCTTGAGAGTAGTGACAATAAAGGATCCAAGTAACATTCTCCTACAGCAACTTTAGGGAATGACAGACTGAAATTTTAGCTTCAAGAAAGGGTATCAACACAAAGAAGTAGGAGAATGATTTAAGTGACTAGACAAGAAGGGTTCAAGATGAGAAAGACTAATGAGTCTAAAATGCTCCCCCTGTCAAGATGCAATGAGACATTTCTTTTTGAACTTTTCAAATTTGATAATATGCAATGCACTATACTACATGTATGCATATGCAGTGACAGTCATGACCAAATTATGCATCTACTCCCCCTGATTAAATGCAAAGATTCTCAAATCCACAAGTGCATAACAGTTTATGCATGTACCCCCTTTAATTAAATGCAATGAATGAAGTTTCTAAATGCAATATGTGCAATACTCAACATGCAGGGAGTTTAACAAATCATGCATCAGAGACAAACTACGACTATTTCCATGTGCAATGCATTCAGAGACAAACTACGACTATTTCCATGTGCATTTCAAGCTTTCAAAGAGATTCAATTCAACAATGCACAAGAGACTTGACATGATGTGCAGACATTTAAAGCAAACAAATTCAGATGACAGAATTTAAACAGAATTTTTGAACTGACCTGAAGAGTGCAATCATGGGGTTTTCATTCTTGAGTGCCTTGGTTTATTAACCCCCTTTATTCCATTCCAAGGCACACCTGCAAAGTGGCAGACTATTTTGTTCTAGCAGGAACCCAAGCACCCTTGGGTCCTGTATTACCTCTAACAGGTGTTCTAAACAATTTCTTAACAAAATGGTCATCAAATTTCATCAGAGAACAATCAGCCATAGAATGTCCGGATTTTCCATAGTATCTACATGTACCAACATAATTTTTGACCTTATTAAAATAAGCATGAACTCTATGTGTATGAGCATGAAAGTTTCTGTTGTTTACATGAATATTTAGTCTCTTATTTTCAGTTAGCCAGCAATTTGTAGATTTATGACTTGGCTTTCCACAATTGAAACATGAAAAGTTCATTCTTTTAGGGCTCCCATCAAACGCATGTCTTTTTACAGGGAATTTAGCAGATTTGGAATTAAATGTATTTCCCTGAGCATGCCAACAGTTCTTAACTATATGGCCATACTCTCCACATTCGAAGCACCCGAGGTATTTACCTTTAGAACCGGTATTATTCCAATGAGACCCTGACCCGCATTCAATAGCCTTGTGACCAGGCTTGTTACAATTGAAGCATATGATGTGCTGGTTTGAAACGGATCTGTTTCTATTTAGGCCATGATGATTTACAGGGAATTTAGTATGCAACCTATCATCTTGTTTCATGACAAAGCATTCATTCATGAAATGACCATACCTACCACAATAATGGCATGAAGCATCAGATTTCCTAGTAGCATGATTTCTATCGGAAGAATTCTCAGCATTCCTTGTTCTAACATTCTGATTCTCATTTCTATGTGCATGTTTGTGAGTGTTCGTGTTGTTTACAGATGCACACTTTTGATATTGGTTTGAGTAGGCTTCTTCTGCAGGTGGTCAACCCTTTTAATCCTTTTATGTTGTGTCCCAAATGGTGGCAATCAAGAGGGGAGGGGTGAATTGATTGGCTAAATAAAAATTAATTATTAAATGAGATGCCAGTTGGAATAAAAACCAAAAACTAGAAGGAGTTCTAATTCCACAAACACTCAACCTTACCGGAACACGATCTCTCTCGAGAGTACTCGTAAACGAAAGTATGAAATTTATGACTGAGTTTGAGATCGCTCAGCTAAGCTTGAAGCCCACTCGTTACAATGCATGATGAACAAACCACACAAGAGGCACAGGATTTTTAGGTGGTTCGGGTACACAAGCGTGTCCCCTACGTCCACCCCTCACACATTAGGATTAATGCTCCACTATGAGGTGAGCCACACACATGCTGTAACAACAGCCAACACACACACGGCAGTTTATCTTGGCCACCACACACACACACACACACTCGTATCAACGATGACGAGCACACACACACAAAGATGCGGTTCAATAAGTTCAAAGATTACAACAAATATTCAAACTCAATCAGATAAGACTGGAGAAGATTAGAATAGAGAAGATTTGCAGTCATTAGAGCTCCCCATTTCTCTCCTTCGAATGTACTTGAACACGTTTGCAGGATGAAGACCATTCTTGAAGGAGGATGATCAATTCTTGCACGGACGATGGTTGTATCTTGGATTTCTATGCAGCTTGCAGCAGAGGAACGTTTGGAGACTTGACACTTTGTTCTTCCCTTTACATTCACGCTCAGAACAACATGGAAGAAGTCCTGGAGCAGCTGCATGCGTCCTGCACTCACAAGGGCTAGAAAATAGAAAAACTATTTTAGATCTCACTACTTGATCTCAGTTTTTGACCCAAGGAGATGGTTTTATGCTTCCAGATCGGTCAAGGGACACCCTAGGGACCAGATCCATGAATCTAGGAGAGATTTGAGGCAGAAAGACCAGACTCTTTTGACTTCTAGGCCGTGGACGTGAAAGTCCACTTTTGCGGCTCCGCAGAGGTGTCGACACCTGGTGTCGACACCGGGGCCAAGGCCATAGCAGAAAACTGATGGCAATGCAGTTCATAGGTGGTGTCGACACCAGGTGTCGACACCAGCTCAAGGCCCAAAGCAGAAAGCTGCTGGCCAGTTCAAAGTCAAGGGGGTGTCGACACCAGGTGTGGACACCAGCTTCCTGACTGATGGAATTTCAGCCGGGCAGAACATTGAGAAAATGGTGTCGACACCTGGTGTCGACACCAAGCCTATATGAGTCCAAAAATGCCTAATGAACTAGAAATAAAACATACAACCTCACTAAGGTTTTGCCATAATAAATTGGGTATTAGAAGTCCTTCCTCCCTGCAAGAACACCACAAGGAAATTAGATCTCTATATGCATTCATAGTACAAATCCGCTCATGCATTTCTCATTATGTCATGAACCTATGAATGATAAAAGAAGCTTACCCTTGTGGCTTTTACCATGTTCTAACCTGTGGGATAGAAAGGCAAATATTTATATGAACTCCATTGACCATTCATGAAGAGTTTTTAACGTTGCATTCCAAATGTCATGCACAGGTTAGAACATGTATCTGAGTGCATACCTTTACCAAACCGAACCACTTTGAATTGTGATCCTGTGATAAAATTACACAAGTAGCATTGTTTTCTCAACCCACGAGTTTCTAAAAACCATTGTCAAATGTTTCACAAGAGTGTAGCATCACTTCATTGAATTTGCCTTGGATCGGCAAGTCCAAGTGTTGAGAAGTTAGAAATAGTTCAGCCGTGATTGTTCCAATTCCGCACGACAATGAATCAATGAACTTCATACAGATATCAACACATTAACCCACAGTTGATGTAGGATTTGAAATCATAGACCATCAATGATCCATTAACATACCCATATCAAAAACCAAGAACTCATTGATTCAATCAGATTAAATCATTAAACCATTTAGCTACATTGCATTTGACATCATCAAAACTCTTTGAGCCACACATCATAATCTTGGGAGCAACAATCTCCCCCTTTTTGATGATGACAAAAATGATATGTGCTACTGCTCCAAACATGATATAGATCAGCATGAAAGAGATAAGTGAATCAATGTGCAATCCAAGTGACAGTGTAACAAGCAACCAAGATAAACTTATTAAGAAGTTGATTGAACATTCATGCAATGAACCACACGCTATATTTGATGAACGGAATGGCAACAACAACAAAACAGATTCACAGCCATAAGTAGCAATTTCATTAAAAAATAAGTGAACCAAGAGACACCTAGACACCACAACTAAGCATGCGATGCTGTGAAATGACTAAACAAGACTCATAGACTAGATGCAAAGACTCGAATGCTAACTAAATGCATGTGAACAAGCAAGCATGCAAGCATGCAACACACATAATAAGCAACCTAGCCTAGTAGTAGCAACATAGAGATACATATATCTCCCCTTTGACATGAACAAAAATAAGGGGGAACCGGGGCGCAAGTAGCAATGCCAACATGTCACAACAGGAATCATTCCAACCCGGAGGAAGGTGGAGTTGGGGGATGGCGAATGTAATCAACTATGGTAGTGAACTATGCGGTTTGAGCATCCATGGCAGTCTTTAGAGCATCAAGGGAGGTATTGATAGACTGAAATTCTTGTAGATACGTGGTGTGATGAAGCTTCAATTTCGCCACATCCTGAGTAAGAACATCCACCGTTTCCCTGAGGTGACCCACCTAACCACCCATAGTCTCCATCGAGAGTTGTAAACCAGAGATGTCCGTGGAGGCTGCATGAGTTCCGGAGGTGCCACCCTGTTCATGTTGAGCATCGGCCTCTTCATCATCCGAAGCATCATCGAGATCCTTTTCTGGCACAGCTTTGAGTGTTCGAACTAAACGTCCTTGAGCATGCCGTACATAACCCATGTTCTTGCAAATCGAGTTAACAGTATAAATGTCAGCTTCCCAGAGTGTTTGACAAGGCTCATCTTTGAGTGAAATGTTGACCGCACGAAAGACAGCAGTTAAGGCGGTTGCATACGAGAGAGTTCTACTGCAGTTTTGAGGACAGCTTGTGATGTGATCAAGTATAACAGAAGAGAAATTTATCGGCTCTTGCTGCAGTAGTCCATATAAAAGAAACATTTGTTGATCTGTGACTTTTTCTCTTCCACCAGCCTTGGGAAGTAGTATGGTAGTCAGCATGTGATGGAGAATGCGCTAGAGAGGGGGAAAATGGTTTGCATTGAGGCCGCTTACGGACCTGTCCCCCATAGCTTCTCCTGTCATTATCTCATAAACCTCATGTTCGGCATGCATTGCATGCTCATAGGTGTCACCAGCATCAGGTAAATCAAATGCACATGCGAGAAACTTCCTTGTAAGAGTGATAACTTTGCTATTGACGACAGTAGTATACATGCTCTTTCTAACAACCATGTTACCATAAAATTGGAGGACAAGTGAATGGTAATTTTTTCTATGACTGGACATAAATGTACCCAAATTTGGCTGAGCCTCTATCAACGGTAGCAGTTCAGGAAGTGCATTGTGCAGATCTTGAAAATCAACAGCCCGTGGTCGAAGAACTTTTCTATCCATCATTTTGAATTGTGCGGGCATGGGCTGCTGCTAGAGGGCATGATGTTCATCAGTCTTAGGCCTGATTTCCTTCTTTCTACGGGATTCCTCAATCTTTTCGTTGCCGGATGCATGCCTCTTTGGAGCCATTGGAACCAACTTCTAAGGGAGATGAAGGGAGCAAGAAATAGATCGCTCTATTTAACGAGGGATCCCTTACCTCGGTTGGATGGATTCTCCACGATACACCCACGTTCCAGGGGATGATGGCCGAAGGAGGCGGCCACGGATGCTCGTCAAGGGGAGGTCGCGAGTGCCGCGGTGATGTCCGCACGTAATAGGGCTTGAGAGGGCTATGTGCTTGCAAGAAAGGGGCGTGGGGATGAAATGAGGGCGGCACGGGTTGAGTAGGGGCATTAGGGCAAGAAAGGGAGGGGGTTCGAACAGGTTCGAATGGGGTTCGAACCCCACAGACTGGTTCGCGAACGGGTCACGACCGGACGGTGTCGACACCAGGTGTCGACACTGGTTTTGCCAAGTTCTGCCCGCCAAGAAAAATAAGAGATCAGGGAGGGGTGTCGACACCGCCCTGTCTGCTATATAAGAAGTGTTCATCAGTGTGTTTAAACAAAATTTTTGAATTCCAAGGAACAAGGCTTGATACCCAAATGACTTAGGAATGAATATAGCAATTCATATGATAAAATGCTTGGGTTTGTTATTTTGGGGATGTTCACAAACATAATCAATCACACACACCGATGACTAATTCCAACCTTCCCGGACCTTGTGTCACCCTGTTCCTCCATGTGGCTGTGCTTTTATTTAACAAGAAGTATGAGGACATAGAAAGCCAAGGAGTGCATTATTTAGGTTTATACAAAGAAGCACACACCATGCACTAACATTCCACATTCAAGCAATTAACACATAATACATACATTAACATGATGCATATGCAAGACCAAAGAAAACTATGACTGCAAAGATATTCTAGAGAGGTGAAGTAAATGCAAATGCATGAGATGAGACTAGCCAATGCAAGACATACACTAACCTTCCAAACGACAAATGCGCAATTCTCTCCTCAAGTAAGTGAATTTATCTTCATTAAGAGGTTTAGTGAAAATATCTGCAACTTGGTTATTGGTATCAACAAACTGAATTACGACATCACCCTTGCTAACATGATCACGCAGGAAATGGTGCCTAATTTCAATATGCTTAGTGCGAGAATGATGCACGGGATTTTTTGAAAGATTTATAATAGAGGTGTTATCACAAAGGATGGCTGTGTTTTTAAGTGTGATGCCAAAGTCAATCAATTGTTGTTGTATCCAGAGCACTTGGGCAACACAACTTCCTACGGCCACGTATTCGGCCTCGGCGGTTGATAATGCCACAGAGTTTTGTTTCTTGGAAGCCCATGAGACCAAGCAACCTCCAAGGAACTGGCAGTACCCACTTGTGCTCTTCCGATCTAATTTGCAACCCGCGTAATCAGCATCGGAATAACCAACCAATTCAGACATGAACTATGCGGAAACCATAATCCTAGTTCACAAGTGCCAGCAATATATCCGAAGATGCATTTCACGGCCGATATATGAGATTCTTTAGGATTCGATTAAAATCTTGCACATAAGCATACTGCATATTGAATGTCGGGCCTGCTGGCAGTCAGATACAGCAAGGATCCTATCATGCTTCTGAAAAGGGTTTGATTGACGGTCTTACCTTTCTCATCATGGTCAAGCTTTAATGATGTGGATATGGGAGTTGGTTGTGGCTTTGTTTCAGATAGTTTGAATTTCCTTAGCAGCTCCATAGCATATTTCTTTTGGTTTATGAATAAACCATCAGTCGTCTGTGTCACCTGCAATCTCAAGAAGAAAGTTAACATTCCCATAAGACTCATTTCAAACTCACTTTGCATTAATTTTGCAAAGTCTTCACTGAGAGTATCCTTTGTGGAGCCAAAGATGATATCATCCACATACACTTGAACGATTAGAATTTCCTTACCATTCATTTGTGTAAAAAGAGTCTGATCGACATTATCTCGTTTGAATCCATTTTGAATGAGGAATTCACTTAACCATTCATACCATGTACGGGGTGCTTGTTTCATACCATAAAGAGCTTTGTCTAGCTTGTATACATGATCTGGATGCTCCGTATCCTCAAATCCCGGCGGTTGCTCCACAAACACGTCCTCCTGGATATAGCCATTTAAAAATACACTTTTAACGTCCATTTGAAACAATTTAATGTTATTGCAGCACACAAATGCTAAACGAATCCTCACTGCCTCAAGTCTTGCTACTGGAGCAAATGACTCATCAAAATCAATTCCTAACTCCTGGTATAACCTTTGACTACAAGCCACGCCTTGTTCCTAGTTACCACCCCTTGATCGTTTGTTTTGTTTCAAAAGATCCACTTGGTTCCGATCACTGAGTGGTTTCTAGGATGAGGCACGAGGAACCACACTTTGTTCCTTTGGAACTGGTGTAGTTCTTCTTGCATAGCCATGATCCAGGAATTATCTTTTAAGGCATCTTCTAAGGAGTGAGGTTTAGATTGCGAAAGTAAAGTTATGTAATCCAGATTTTCAACTTCCCTGAATGAGGAACGCATCCTTATCCCTTCTTCTACATTGTCGATGACAGCCTCCGGCGGATGGTCTTTAGCAAAAGTCCAATGCCTTGGTAGCTGCAGTTCAATTTGATTTTGCTGATTTTCACTAGCATCTTGTTGTTCTTCACCTCCGGATTTATTAACTTTCTCCAACAACTTTTCTGTATCATCATCTTCTGATTCTCCTTCCTGCAAGATAGACTTTTCATTGGTATCCTTGGATGATGATTCATCAACAATGACATGGGGACTTTCCTCAACTACAAGAGTTCTCAAGTTATACACTCGATATGCTCTTGACCTAAGGGAGTATCCAGGAAATATCCCCTTGTCACTCTTGGGGTCAAACTTTGCCAAGTCCACCTTGCCGTTGTTATGGATGTAACAAATGGAGCCAAAAGGTTTGAAGTAAGAAATATTCGATTTCTTACCTCGATATAGCTGCATAAGGTGTTTTCTTTAACAATGGCCTTACCATGGCTCGGTTGATTATGTAGCACGCAGTGTTCACGGCTTCAGCCCAAAAATACCTCGACAAGTTGTTCTCATTTAGCATAGTCTTGGCCATTTCAACTAGTGTCCTGTTCTTCCTCTCAACGACCCCATTTTGCTAGGGGGTCCTTGGTGCGGAGAAGTTGTGCATATAGCCTTGAGCCCTGCAGAAATTGCTAAACTCATGATTATCAAATTCCTTACCATGATCACTCCACACGGTCTTGATGCAACATCCTTTTTCATTCTGAACCATCCTGCAAAATGCTTCAAACTCCATCAAGGCATCACTTTTGTGAGAGAGAAAATACACCCAGCTATATCTTGAAAAGTCATCCACAATCACAAACCCATATAGCTTACCACCCAATCTATGTGTTCTGCTTGGTCCAAACAGATCGATATGGATCAATTCAAGGGTCCTAGAAGTGGTTACATCACTCTTACATTTGAAGGATGTTCTTGTTTGTTTGCCCTTGCTGCATGCCCCACATATTCTTTCATCGACAAGCTTCAACTTGGGTAAACCAACAACCATGTTTTTTCTGAACAACTTCAACATCACATTAAAACTGGCTTGCCCAAGACGGCGATACCAAAGCCATGCATCATCAGAACTTTTAGCAGCTAAACACAGATTGTCATGTGAGACATCATCAAGATCAATCATATAAACATTATTGTGTCTAAACCCTATGAACTTAATTTCATGAGAGTTTCTATCTACCACAGTGTAGTGAGTAGAATCAAAAGACACATTGCAACCTTTGTCACACAGTTGACTTATGCTCAGGAGATTGTGATGCAAGCCTTTTACAAGCAAAATATTTTCAATGACTTGAGTTTGATTCTTACCTATCTTACCTTCTCCGACAATTTTTCCTTTGTCTTTTCCCCGCAAAAGCTACCACTCCACCATCCTTTTCTTGTAAGTCTGTAGACATTTCCTTGTTTCCCGTCATATATCTTGAACATCCACTATCCAGGTACCATTTGTTCTTTTGAGCTCCAAGGTAGACCTGCAAATTCAAAAAGAATACTTATGGAGTTTTTGGTACCCAAGCAAGCTTGGGTCCACGATGGTTAGACAAAGGAGGCCTATATGACTTGTTCACCATTCTTGCAAAATGTTCATCATCAAATCTCATGGTTCTACAATCATACATATCATGGCCTAACCTTCCACAATAAAAATATGTAGTGACTTTGTTATCACGGCTTCTCCTCCTGTTCACATTCATAAATGAGTTATGCATATGTGTGTTAGACGAGGAGGAAAATGAGCTTCTTGAAACCCAAGGAGTCATTTGTGTTTTGGATTGTGATGTTTTTCTCTTTTCAAAGGTATGTAGAGAACTTCCTTCATGAGGATACACACAAGTGTCCATTACTTGTTTCCCTTTTTCCAAGGTAGCAAGAGCATTTTTCAACTCATTTATCTCAAGCATCAAGGTTTCAATTTTCTTTTCAGCTATTTCCTTAGTTTGATTACATGCAATTCTTTCCAACCTTTCTTGTTCTAATTCCCTCTTCAAGTCTTCATGTATTTTGATAAAAGTGGTTTGATCTTCACGCTTGCATGAACTCTCTTCTTCAAAAAATTCAGTTTTAGACATAATAATTTCATTTTCATGTTTGAGATTCTCAATTTCGGATTTCAAGGCATTGCAACTTTCACTAGAATTTTCAGCATGCACAAATTGCTCCATCTTCTTTTTCAGAAGTTTATTTTCAGATTTCAATTTTTTGCATTTTCCATATAATGATTCATATGCAATCTGCCATTGTTAACATGTAAGGGATTCGGACTCAGAATCTACCTCATTTGAGTTGTCCTCATCTGCCATGAAGCACAGATTCTGAACAAGCTCATCCAAGTCATCTTCATTTCCAGACCCTTCCTCATCCTCGTCGCTCCATGTGGCGACCATGGCTTTGGGCTTTTTGAATTTTCCATTCTTGAATCTCTTCATTAAATCTGGGCACTCACCCCGCATGTGACCAGGTTTCTTGCATTCGTAGCAGATTACTTCATCCTTCTTGCTACTTTCATTTTTCTTAGGACCTTGCCTTCTTGGTCCTTTTCTGAACTGACCACCGAATTTCCTAGTATTCTTGACAAATTTTCTTGCTCTTCTAGTGATCATAGCAACAAGCTCTTCATCTTCAGTATTGGCCGTGGAGCCTTCCTCACTTTCATCAGATTCTTGTGGGTTTACTTTCAACGGAAATGTTGTGGCTACCTTCTTCTTTTTGTGATCCTCCTCGCTCCTTTTGATGTTGATTTCGTATGTCATCAGGGAGCCAACTAATTCATCCAAAGTCAAGGTGCTGAGATCCTTTGAATCTTCAATTACAGTGGCCTTTGTGTGCCACTGTGGTGATAAAGATCTTAGTACCTTCCCTACAAGATCTCAGTTTGAATACTCCTTGCCAAGGGCCTTCAAACCATTTGTAATTTCCATCAGCCTCGCGAACATTTCAGAAATGGATTCTTCTGGCTTCATCATAAACAACTCATAATCTCGGACCAATAGATTTGCTTTGGTCTCCTTGACTTCAGAAGTTCCTTCATAGATCAAGCGTAGCTTGTCCAACATTTCCTGTGCAGAGGAACACATAGAGATTCGTGAGTATTCGTTTGGATGAATAGCACACTGAAGTATATTCATGGCCTTAAAATTTGCTGCACAATTATTGATATGTTCATCATCCCAATCATCTTCATTGTCAGGCAACTTATAAGGACCTTTATTGATCACATTCCACACATCATACTCTTGAGCACGCAGGAAAACATACATTCTATTTTTCCAATAAGTGCAGTTTGTACCATCGAAAAACGGAGGCCTATGTACCGAATGCCCTTCGGGCATCATCCCTCTATTTGCCATGATCTAGGATCTAGCTCTTCGACTGTGAGATCGAGTCAATTATAAACCTGGCTCTGATACCAATTGTTGTGTCCCGAATGGTGGCAATCAAGAGGGGAGGGGTGAATTGATTGGCTAAATAAAAATTAATTATTAAATGAGATGCTAGTTGGAATAAAAACCACAAACTAGAAGGAGTTCTAGTTCCACAAACAATCAACCTTACCAGAACACGATCTCTCTCAAGAGTACTCGTAAACGAAAGTATGAAATCCATCACGGAGTTTGAGATCGCTTAGCTAAGCGTGAAGCCCACTCGTTACAATGCACGATAAACAAACCACACAGGAGGCACAAGATTTTTAGGTGGTTTGGGTACACAAGCGTGTCCCCTACGTCCACCCCTCACACGTGAGGATTAATGGTCCACTATGAGGTCAGCCACACACACGCTGTAACAACAGCCAACACACACACGACAGCCTATCTTGGCCACCACACACACACACACGCTCGTATCACCGATCACGAGCACACACACATGAATGCGCTTCAAAATATTCAAGGATTACAGCAAATATTCAAACTCAATCAGCAAAGACTTGAGAAGATTAGAGTAGAGAAGATTTGCAGTGATTAGAGCTCCCCCTTTCTCTCCTTCGAATGTACTTGAACACTTCTACAGGATGAAGACTGTTCTTGAAAAAAGATGATCGATTCTTGCACGGACAATGGTTGTATCTTGAATTTCTATGAAGCTTGTAGCAGAGGATCGTTTGGAGACTTGAAACTTCATTCTTCCCTTCACATTCTTGCTTAGAACGACGTGGAAGAAGTCCTGGACCCGTTGCTTGCGTCCTGCACTCACAAGGGTTTTAGAAAACAAAAACCAATTTCATATCTCACTGCTTGATTAGGGTTTTTGACCCAAGGAGATGGTTTTATGCTTCCAGATCGGTCAAGGGACACCCTAGGGACCAGATCCATGAATCTAGGAGAGATTTGAGGCAGAAAGACCAGACTCTTTTGACTTCTAGGCCGTGGATGTGAAAGTCCACTTTTGCGGCTCCGCAGAGGTGTCGACACCTGGTGTCGACACCGGGGCCAAGGCCATAGCAGAAAACTGTTGGCCAATGCAGTTCACAGGTGGTGTCGACACCAGCTCAAGGCCCATAGCAGAAAGCTGCTGGCCAGTTCAAAGTCAAGGGGGTGTCGACACCAAGTGTCGACACCAGCTTCCTGACTGATGAAATTTCAGCCGGGCAGAACATTGAGAAAATGGTGTCGACACCTGGTGTCAACACCAAGCCTATATGAGTCCAAAAATGCCCAATGAACTAGAAATAAAGCATACAACCTCACCGGGGTTTTGCCATAATAAATTGGGTATTAGAAGTCCTTCCTACCTGCAAGAACACCACGAGAAAATTAGATTTGTATATGCATTCATAGTACAAATCTGCTCATGCATTTCTCATTATGTCATGAACCTATGAATGATAAAAGAAGCTTACCCTTGTGGCTTTTACCATGTTCTAACCTGTGGGATGGAAAGGCATATATTTATATGAACTCCATTGACCATTCATGAAGAGTTTAACGTTGCATTCCAAATGTCATGCACAGGTTAGCACATGTATTTGAGTGCATACCTTTACCAAATCGAACTACTTTGAATTGTGATCCTATGATAAACTTACACAAGTAGCATTGTTTTCTCAACCCACGATTTTCCAAAACCCATTGTCAAATGTTTCACAAGAGTGTAGCATCACTTCATTGAATTTGCCTTGGATCGGCAAGTCCAAGTGTTGAGAAGTTAGAAATAGTTCAGCCGTGATTGTTCCAATTCCGCACGACAATGAATCAATGAACTTCATACAGATATCAACACATTAACCCACAGTTGATGTAGGATTTGAAATCATAGACCATCAATGACCCATGAACATACCCATATCAAAAACCAAGAACTCATTGATTCAATCAGATTAAATCATTAAACCATTTAGCTACATTACATTTGACATCATCAAAACTCTTTGAGCCACACATCATACTATTGGGAGCAACATTTTAGTTGGTTCCTGACTTTTCTGAGCATTTTGCTTCTCCTTTGAGCAGTAAACTGAAACATAGGTGGTTTCGGTGAGCTGTGAGAACCAACACTGGAAATAAAGGATGTTTGCATTTTGTTTTCAAGGCTCTTTTTCTTTGCAGGGTTATAGCCCAACCCTTCTTTCTGAAAATTTAACTTGACTCCTAACAACTTATCCAAGTTTTCTTGACCATTAACAAACTTTGACAGAGAGTTTTTTAAATCATGAATTTCATTTTCTAGAGATGCAATATGTATCTCATAACTAGCAATATCTTGTTCACTGTAATTAACGCATTCACTTAGCACCTTATTTGTAGTTTTATATTTCTCAACATCTTGTTCTAGATTGCTCAGGTTTTCAGATTCTTCAATGCAGACAAATTTCCCTTTTTCTAATGTGAGAAGCTTTTCGGACATAGTAGTGTTTAACATTTTTAATTTTTCAATTTCAGCTTTTAATTCAATGTTTTCCTCCTCAAGCTTATAAGATTGAATTTCCTTATTAGCAGATCTTTCTTTCTCGATAACCAGAAGCCTCTCTGAAATAACAACATTTAGGACCATGAGTTTCTTGTTTTGTTCTTTCAGATCTTTGTTTTCTTTTACCACTTCTCGATTTCTTCATCATATTTTTCACTGCTGGATATCAAGTCTAGTCTTTCAATCAATTTCTCCTCTCTTTGTTAAAATTTAAGTTTCTCATTAAACAAATCATTGTTTTCTACTTTGAGGGAGGCAATCAACCTCCTCTGCCATTCATTTTTAAGGTGGAGATCTTCATTGCGTTCCTTTAGCAGAGAACATCTATTGCCGACTAACTTTGTGGAGCAATTGTTTGATGCTTCTTCCTCGATTTCTTTTATTCTAACAGCAAGGTTTTCATTATTCTTCTGAAATTCTGCATTCTCAAGTTTTAATTTGTCCACTTCAGAATTAATCTTATTCAGCTCTTGCAATTTCATTAGATGCTCATCATCTTTAACATTCAGCTGATCTTCCAGTTTATAAATCTTATCAGCAAATTCATTGTTTTCATTTTTCAGCAAGGAAACTTGTTCTTTATGCCTAAAATGTCACATAGACAAGCATCAAATGATTGTTTCAGATTCAAGCAATTTTCACAATATGAGTTAGTACTGTTCTGATCAATTTTCTTTTTCATCCTTTTTATTTTGTTTTCTTAATTGTTCGTAAGAATCAAGCAACTCATTGTATGCAGCAATCCAATCATCCTCAGTGTAATTGTCAAATTCAGAAGGTACCTCATCCTCGTCTTCCTCTTCTTCATCTTGTTTGCTGCTTTGTTCACTGCCCTGACCCATCATGCTTCGGTCTTCATTTCTAGAGCTGACAGTCTTCGGTTTATTCTAGATCACCTTGGCAGACCTGTAGGATGAAACACATGAAATTAGAGTTCTATCAAGTGATGCTTTCATTAAATCTAATGCTCTAGAGTTTACAGAATCTTTCAATCTATCCTTACCTTCCAAAGATCAGGATCGGTTGATCTTACATACCGATGCAAGTTCTCCAGCCATAGATCGAAATCATTACCTCTGAAGATTGGCGGATGAGCCATCGAATAATGACTGACCAAGTATAGATCTAAGGGCAATATATGAAAAATGCACTGAAGTCAAACAGCAGCAAGGCACACGACACAAAATCAGCAAAACAAAGCATCGAACACAACGAGACAAGACCATCTCTGAAATACACCAAGGAAGCTATAGGATCTGCTGCGAATCGTTGGATCCGATTACACAGCAACCTGCTCCGATACCAATTGTTGGTGTGCTAGGCCCGAATTCAGAAGGGGGTGAATGAATCCCCTTATAAAAATTACCCAATTAAAAATTGTAACTAGACACAAATGCGGAATTAAAACTATTCATGCTCAACAAGATAAGGTGAACAATGATTCTCTTGATCAGACAGTTGAGCTGTAAGAATGCAGACTCCCAAGCACACCTATACTATTGACCGAACCCAATCAAGAAATCAAATGCAACTTAGACGCTCAGATTACTTGAGTGAATTCGACACTCTCCAGTAACAATGATCAAGAATTCAAAGTGACTCTCTCAAAACCAGAATCAAATGTTCGGTATGCAAACCGAAAACTCACTAGATAGGAAATAGAGATCGAGCCTAAGCATACATCTAGCGAATCAGACAAGGCAATCAAACCACGATGGACCGAAGATTTTTAGGTGGTTCGGTGTTCTAGACCTACGTCCACCCCACACTCAACCTAAGTGTGGATTCCTGTTGACTCACAGCTTGAACAGCTGGGCATCACAGCTTGCCTACATCAGCTAGGCCTCACAGCTTGCCATCAGCTGAGCATCACAGCTTGCTAGCCCACTGACCATCACAGCTTGCTGTCCAAGGTAACCACCTTGCCTGCTGAGCATCACAGCTTGCTCTACTGACTTACAGCTTGAAACAAAGGTGTAAAATGAAACAAAAGATGAAAATCGCAGCACCGGAAAGCTGGAAACGATCTAAAGCAAATGTGGCTCTCACCGAGCTGACTGGCTTGGATCTGATCCAAAGTCCAGTAGAAACAGTTCTTCAGGAATGGCTTCAGACTCCTCTCCTTGAGCTCTCTCTCTCTCTCACTCGCTCTTCCTCTTTCTCGAACTCTCAATCTTTTCCTTCTCTACTGTTCTCTCTTTTCTTCTCTCTATCTCACGAATTCTCTTTTTCTTATGCTCTGCTCTTCTCTGTAACTTTCCTCTTTCTTTCTTCCTCTTCCTCGTCATTTTTTTTTGATTGCAGAAGAGGGATCTTATATATCTTTAGTCTGGGACCCACGTGCTCATGCATTGGACGTGTGGGGGGAACACTCCCGCCAAATGCTTCCAGAAGGCTCTCAGCCACGTGTCCAAATCTGGGCACTGTAGCTTCCCACGTGGCAATCTTTTTCAGGGACGATCCATCTTGGATCACGTGCCCTCCTTAAGGTCACGAACAGTTGTCCTAGTAATATGTCAGAACATATAACAGTTAAACAGGTATGAATATTGTATCGACTTGATGAAGTATATGAACCAAGGTGCACGAACCTTGTTTTCATCAAGCTAAAGTGTATGCTGACATTATAACCACTATCATAAAATATGCACAGACCCAATAGCAATTGGTATGAAGATATGCACGGGCTTTAGGCATGTATGATGGGAAGATGTCCACAGAAGTTACCTGAAAGGAAGCAGGATGTGCACGGACCTAGGGGTGCTTATAGTGAGACATGCACAGACTCTAAGCAAAAGCAAAGCAAACATGCACAGACTCTCTTTGTGCATAAAGAAGATATGCACCAACCTAATCCTTAATAAGTATGAAAAGATGCACAGACTTTGTTGAGATATGAGCAGATGTGCACGGGCTAGCATAGTGCACAAAGAGGATATGCACCGGCTGTGTTGAGACACATAACGAGGATGCACTGACTTATATGCTCGCAGCAACTAGAGTTCACAGACTTGTGTGCATGCAGCAACGAGAGTTGCACCGAGTTGGTTAGCGCAAGGTAGACTTGCACCGATCGCGTGAATGCATGAAATGCCGAGTTCGGTCTCGCACACGCCAAGTATGCACCGACATGATGCTAGCCCGATACAAGGATTGCACAGACCTTGCATTAATGAAGTGCACAGACTTAGACATGTGAATAAGCGTTGCACCGACTTTAATCTGCCAGGGCAATGTGCACAGACTTGAATGAACAGACCTAAATGTACATGAACAGTGACATGCACTGACTTTGTTGTGTAGCCTAACTGAGATATGCACGAACCTTAGCCTTATATAATTAACCCTGCAATGACTTAAGCAATGAAGTGCACTGACATTATGTGCTGAACATAAGTGAATGCACTGACCTTGAAATGCACAATGATAACGAATGCACGGACTTCATGCAACGTAGACAGACATACTATCAGGAGGATGCACTAACCCTGAACGTATGCATTGGCCTAAAGTTTGGATAGAGTTATATGACCAGTGGGTATGCAAGGAACTTATGATGAAATACAAATCTTGCATGCACTCCGATGAAATTCTACATAGCCTAACATGCAAGGACCATATGCAATCATTATATGCAAACATTCAGCAATCATTCAATCTTTCATGCAATCACATAATGGTGACTCATAGTGACTCACAGTGTTTACTATCATCAAAATCACATATTGGTGACTCACAGTATTTGCTATCATCAAAACCACAGGGGAACAACACCTACCACAAAACACGCAGTAACAGTAGTGCTACACTAAAGCAAAGAAGTAACAACAGGAGTAACAACTTTAAAAGTAAAGTGAAAAGCCATAATGCTGAAACACGACAGCTGAAGGAGCCTCGGCCCTCTAAACTACTCCAAATAGTAATAGAAAGGTAAACCCCGATCTTACAAAGTTGGGCGTTATCGATCCATTGTCGAATTACAAAACCCTATTGTGAAAAGCCTACCAAAACAGGTAAAGCCTACCAAAGCCTTACACAGTCAAAGGCACAAACATACACGAGCTCACCGTCATGTACGCTACACTAGACTAGACCGTTGGTGAAGCCAATGCAGACTACCCGACAAGTCACGTCAATCATGACGGAAACCAGTCATGAAAACACAAGTCACAAGAGTCATGCGTCAAGTGACAGAAGTACCTCCTCAATAGAAGAACAGCCAGATGCATCCACTGACGTCTTACATTACGTCTCAAGTATCTCGCACATGCCTAGCATGGCGGTAACTGAGACACTCACAAAGAACCATGGACCTACTGTCACGCCCCGAGCACGGAAGATCCCGGGTGGCGCGACGAGTTTATATAGATCCAATCAATCAGAGCAATAAGGTTTTTGACAAAAGAGAGAGTGCACAAAAGACTAAATAATAACTAAGATTTATCTTCCAAAATGATACCAATATTCCAAAATGACAATTATCCAATTGACCAACTGACGATAATTCAAGTCCATGACATTCATTATTCAAATCCAACTACTAGGCCACAAGCCTTAACAAGTTTCAATCAACTGGACTGACATAACTAGAATTACAAAGGAAAGGACTCAAGAAATCAAAAGATGCGGCTAGCTAACAATTGACGATCGGTGACTCTAGCACTCTTCCCTTGGTTTCCTTCCCGTTCATATGTGGTTGTCGCTATCCGAGTTAGCTGAAAATGTTAGAATGAAACTGGATGAGCGAATCGCTCAGTATGAATTATATCTCAATTTCTAAGAATCTTTAAGTAAATTACATGTTGCGTGTAATGCAGCTATAGCTATGCATGATGGACGAGCAAGATATCAAGAACAGTGTATAGAAAGAATATCGCATGATTTCAAGTATCAATAAGGTACTAGCAAGTGGTTGCATAATATTTTTCCAAGAAAGTAGGAATCAATTTTCGAGCAAGTAATATCAAGCACATGTGATGTCAAGTACGTGTAATATCAAGTACATGTAACTGGAATTGGCTATTTCATTCATTTCATTCAAGCAAGTAGTTTGCCCTTTTGCGGGCCATGCAAGTCAAGTCAAGCACGCAAGTCATGTCACGAGAGAGTGAGTGGGATACCTCAAGTCTATAAAGCAAGTACTTCGGTGCAATGCTTAAACACCATGATCATTCAACTCCCATGGGCACAAGTACTTTCAGGTGCACCTCCCAGGACCAGATCGGGCCCCATTAATGCTAGCATTGAGTCGTGTATTTGTTCGACATCCACTCTCATTTTTATAGCCAATATAGAATTCCAAGGGATAAACCATTGTAGGAAACATAAGGGGGATTATCATGGAATGGAGTTCAAAGACATATTATCATGTAAGGATGAACTGTGACTAAACCGCATAAAACGCACGACATACCGAGAGTCTGGGTGAAATTAGCGTCTCAATGGCTGCCACAGATTACTGAATTGGCACCCTTCGGGAAGCCATTATATTCAGAATTGGCGCCCTCACAGAGGGGCATCCATTCTATGAACAAAAAGGTACTGGAAATCAGCAGTGTGAAAATGGCACCCTTCTAGCTGCCATTATATCAGGAAATGGCACCCTAATGGCTGCCATTAATTGAGGAAATGGTGCCTCCTCACATAGGCGCCCAATCCTTCATTTTTCTTTTTCCTTTTTTTTACAAACGAAATGGCGCCACTGCAGAGAGTAATCATTTAATTGACGACCCTCTGGAGGGTCACTATTCAACTAATTGGCACCCCAGACATGGGTGCCCATTCTTGTGGCTGATCTACGCACCGGGCATGTACGTTTCAAGACACATAACACTATTCATAGTTCCAAAGGTTCACAAAAATAGGAAATAAGGACATGGATAGACAGAGAAAATTATCAGGATGTCAAAGTCATACTCATGCAGGAATTTTATGGTTTCATTTCATAGATATAAATTTCTAAATACGGTGATTATTAATTACAGGGAAATGAATTCATGACTGCCTGCATGGTCATCATTGAATGGGCGCCCTTCACTGGGTCGCCCATTCAAGAATGGGCACCCAGGGGCTGGTCGCCCATTTCCAGAAGGCAGTAATCCTAATTTTCGTAAACTAGGATATATACATTTGATGTCCGTAAAACCAGTGTAACAGGCTATATTTGATCTTCGTAAAACCAGTGTAACAAGCTATATCATGTGGAATGATGAAGCTAAACTACTGCTAATCATGCTTGTAACCCTATTTTAACTACAGGTTAGGCGAGATCTTGAGAAAACCTACCTTTTTGGTTTGAATAACGAGGTACATGAAGTAGAAGGAAGAAGAAAGAAGAAGAGGAAGTAGCATCCTCACGTAGCAGCATGAAGAAGCCCAGCAAGGCTTCAGCAGCAGGAAGAAGAACGCACGAACAGAGAAAAATAACTCCTGTGAGGGGTTTTCCCTTCTCAGATCCCCTTGATATAACCCATTTGTAAGTGCACAGTCACTATGCACCCAAAACTCAGATCCAGATCCGTCGATTCGGGCCATTGTCTCCCTAACGGGCACTTTCGTGCCATTAATGTGTGTGTAGTTCAACGGAATAATGGATTGGGGGGCCTGAAGAAATGGCACCCTGGACTGGGGCGCCAATTAAATGACGCCCTTGTACAGGGGCGTGTATCAGTGTAAATGGCACCCAAGCAAGGGGCGCCCATTTGGCGGGTTTGACTGGTTAAAGGCTAATTGGCACCCATGTGGAGGGGCGCCCATTAAATGGGTTGACCCAGTCAAAGTGGAAATGGCGCCCAGGTAAGGGGCGCCCATTCCCTTTGTGTGAAAAAATAAGGGAAGGCTCCAATATGTGTTATCTATGGTTGGTTGTTGACCCTTAAGTGATGTTGGGTCTCTTAAACATATGTGTATACATATTGTGGCCCTTATCAAGTTTAGAGCTATGGTATTTAGAGCTATTTGTTTAGAAAAATGTTCAATTTCTCTAGGATTTTTGTAGCACCCCGGATAAAAATGATAAGGAAATAGATTTTTTTCCAAGTAAATAAAACCTTAGATAACTCTATAAGAAGGCCAAATAAAAAGTTAGAATGCCCATTGAGGGCCATTATATAAATATACCACCATTGAAGTCATCATTCGTAATGGGGCTTCCTAAAAGACTATTCACCTGAAATAGTGACTCTATACCAGGTCGTCATTTTCCTTAGCCACAGTGCCACCAAGCATCCCACTGTATACATATTGATATACTTAGATATATCTCCCTTCAGACCCCACCAACTAACCAATTATATATATATATATATATATATATATATCTGACTTAAACCTCAACCAGAGGTAAATAGCACCCCTGACAAGGGCGCTATTCAATGAAGGGCGCCCCTACCCCAGGCACCATTCACACTAACTTTTCAAAAAAAATAATAAATAAAATGGCCTCAAGATATAGCGCCCACATGCATAGGTGCTATTCACTTAAATAGAGTCACCTCCTGGGGCGCCATTTCCCTGAGAGGCAGCAAGTACAATGATCACCAGACATACGCTGGCGAGGGACCCTGGAGGGAACAATCATATAGCAAGGCTTTAGATCTGGTTTCCCATAGAGATTATTCTCTATAAATAACTCTCCCCATCCAACGTAGAAACCTTACTGTCCACCTGCCATTCCTCTGCCATTCCTGAAGAGAAGGTTATCTGTTCCTTTTATTTTTCTCCACCTGCAGAAGAGAGATGCTAATCATTTCTCTTCATGTGCAGGCTACGTACCACATCCTGCGGCAGGAAGCTTGGCTGCAGAGAGTGTGGAGGGCTAGGATTCCACGGTTCTACCAGTTAACCACGTCAGAAAGGTAGGTGTTTTCAAGATCTAGCTTAACTAGTAGTTAATATAGGTTAACATGCATGCTAGTTAAACCTTTCATAGTCACAATCTGGTCACCTTAGTCAGGGGTATATCAAAAGGCTTAGTGGGAAGGTTAGACTACGCGTATCTTGCGTGAGTAGATTCTCCGTCAAGTACCCCATGTACATACTGATTATATAGTTGTAATTACTCATAATCTGTCCCAATTTCTTGTGAATTGATCCATGTTTAAAAGTTAATATATATGAAATTAAAAATCAAAAATGGTTGCATGAGCATGACCTTGCAATCCTGCTATTTTTCCATGTCTATATATGTCTCCACTTCTTGATTCTATGAACATGTTATAAATCCTGAACAGTAAAGTTACGTGATTAGTAGCCACATGTTCAGGGATTTATATCTCTTGAACCAAATCATGAAATTCCTGCATGAGCATGACTCTGGAATCCCCAAATTTTTCTCTATTTTATCATGTCTTCATTTTCAAAATTCGTGAAATTTCGCACGATGAACAGTGTTTTGAGTCTACTAGGGCATCCAGGAGAAGGGCACCCCTGACCAGGGCGCCATTTAATGGGGCGCCCCTCGCCAGGGCGCCATTTCCCATTGGGGCACCGCATGCTAGGGCGCCATTTCCACCTGGGGTTAACCCCCCCACTGACCATGTGATTAGCCCGTTAAACCTCATCGATTAGCCTGTTAAACCTGTTACCTGTTAAACCCTCCTGATTAGCATGTAAACCTATTAAACCTGTTACAATTGTTACCTGTTAACCTGTAAATTATATACCTTGTTAAGCCTATAAAAATCCTACAGCATGTTAACCCGAGAATAGTATGTTAAACCTGTTACCTGTTAAACCACGGTGATTAGCCCGTTAAACCTGTTACATGTTACAGCACGTGTAAACCTATTATACGGTTAGAAACCTGTGATTGTTAACCTTCTGAAATAGAGACCCTACGGGAAGTCTCTATTTTCTAAAAGAGAGACTCTCCGGGGAGACTCTATTTTAACCTTCTGAAATAGAGACCCTCCGGGAAGTCTCTATTTCTGAATCCCGTTAAACCTGTCACATGCTAAACCAGTTACATGTTAAACCTGATCCTGTTAAACCTGACACCTGTTAACCTAGTAATTACTTACCTTGTAAAGCATGTTAGCTGTTAAACTTGTTAATTACATAGCATGGTAATTACATATCCTGTCAAACCTTGTTAATTACATAGCTATCATTAAGCTATGTTAATCCTGTAGCCTGTCAAATCACATAGCCTGTTAAACCTGTTTATAGTACGTGTAAACATGTTATCCTGTTAGATTGTTAACCTTCTGAAATAGAGACCCTCCGGGAAGTCTCTATTCTCTGAAATAGAGACCCCCGGGAAGACTCTATTTCAGCATTGAAATAGAGACTCTCCGAGAAGACTCTATTTACTGAAATAGAGACCCTCTGGGAAGACTCTATTTGATGGAGGCATCATCCACAACTCCCTTTGGCTAGGGTCTTCTTCACACTCCGACGTCGTTTGAGTTCGGGCATCTCTCTATAAAGGCCCAATTATCCTTTTTGTGCTATCTATTTGAGTCATTTGATGTAATTTTTATTTTATTTGAGTCATGTCCCTATGTCTTGCATTTATTTTCCTAAGTTTGAGTGTCATTAGATTGTTTAGTTAGCTATTGGGCCCAATTCTTCGGGCTTGGCCCAAGAGCCCCCCCTACCCCCTCGATTATTTGTCATTGAGTCTTTTGTCAGGGTCTTATTTTAAAATGTGGGTTGCCTATATATAGGGCCCCATTTCCTTCCTTTTGGACTAATGAATGAATCAATGCAAAAGATTTCCAATTGAGTGTTCAAATTTAGTTCTAATTGAGTGATTCCAATATTGGGTACGAAGCCCTAGGGGAGAGATTCCCCACCCCACCCCTCTCTCTCTCTCTCTCTCTCTCCCTCTTTCTCTCTCCTAGGTTCACCCCTTTCTCTCTCTCCTCCCCTCCCAACCACCTCCACCCTCCCACCTACCCCATTAAGGCCCCTCCACTTCCCCATATCCATCTTTACTCCACCCCATAGTTCCAAGGAAGAGACCCCCAATCCCCACTCCACCCTCCAACCCCCGACCACCCCCACCTCTTTCCAACACACCTTTCCTTCTTCCCCATGCAATCCTCCACTTCCCAAGCCCAATTGGAAATTTGAAATCCTTCCCTCCATTGGTTTTGGCCGCCCCTCCCTCCTCCCCTTAGACTAAGGTCGCCCCTCTCTCCCTCCATTCCCACCACCCTTTTGCATATCCCATTCCCCTCTCTCCAGCTGAGCCTTGTGCCCTCCCCTTCTTCCTCCACCTCCCCACTACCTTTAACACCATTCCATACTCCCACACCTTCGCACCACCATTCCCCATTTCCCCCTTCACCCTATACTTCCTTCTTCTTCTTCTTTCTAGGTCAATTGGAGGCTATGTCAAAGATGCTGCTTGCAGTCCAGAAGATGCAGATGAACCAGTAGCTTGCAGAAGCCACCACGATCACCTCCCTGCGAATCTGAAGGCACAAGTGGAATCCACAGAAGCGTCTACCTGTCTTCTTCATCACGGCGGTAGTTTCACCCCCATCCGAGCTCTGTGCTGCCCGGGAGGTCCGTTCTCCCACAACTGCGCAGAGTTGCCCCTGCAGAGTACCTGAACCGGAATAGAAGCTTTCCCACGACGAACCTCGGAAGAATCAGTTCAAGAGCTCTTCTGCAAAGTTCTTCCTCGTCCTGTCTACTTTTAGAATCAAGAAGCGGAACTTCGATCGACGTCCGTGGACCAGAGTTATCTATTTTCTCCCTTGGGTACGCGGTTCTGCTTCCCACAGCCTGCACCGACCTGTCATCATTGTTCAGAGTCCCCTGGTCTTCTCCGGCATCGTTTGGCTTCCCCGCCAGTTTTTCTGCAAAGAGGACTCGTCCACAGTTCCAAAAACTCTGGCGGTGCTTGATTCTGAGTTCGGGAGCTGCCAGGGCATCCTCTGCAACCTGCTGTTGGAAACCAGAAGCTGCCAGTCTGAGAATCTGCCACCCTGTTTGGGCCTCCACCCAGACCAGCATCGGCGCCAGAAGAAATCAACAAAATTTGGACGACTTCCCTGGCCTCCTACAAAGATTTTCCAGGTGGTTTCGTCCCCAACAAAATTCGGTAGCAGTCGCAGCAACCATTTCTTCGATCATCTGTCAGCACTCACAGAACGTGGACAGAACCGGCAGCCTCCCATCTTCGGTGGTCCTTTTTCAAGTTCCCCTCCCCGCTTGGCCGGCTGAACGCCCCTCCGTGTGTGGAGGTAGTTTTAGTTGTAATATCCACTAACCCCCACCCCAAGGTCCCCCTCCTACGAGAGGAGTAGTATTGTAATCGTTTGAGCAGGTCAAGCTACCCCGGTGCGGCGTGTGGGGAACCCACGCTTCCCCGCTCGCCCTCGTCTCCGAGCGGGATCGGTTTCTTCAAACCGATCGAGTAAGTGCTCTAAAAGCTTGCTCTCATTTGTGCTTGTCTTTCAATATTAGTTCTTAGTTCCGCTGGCCGTGAGAGTGAGAGCTCGCTCCTCAAGCCCCGTTGCCTTGAGTTACCACCGTGGGAAGAGTGTCACCGGTGCCTTTGGCACTTTGTCGGCCCCATTGTATTGGGTCTCCTCATCCTTTGGGAATCAAATCTTGGCCTTGCTGGCCCTCTACCAGCAAGGGCCCAACCGTCACATCCTCCACATGGCATTGCCAAGTCAGCACGGGCTTGGGTGAGCGACGGGAGAGCGGTGGCCCAAAACGGCCCATTTGAATGCGAATGTGCTTGCGGGAGTTAAGTCCAAGGGTGTGTCACATCACTATTTCAGCTTTAAAATAGAGACTCTCCGAGAAGACTCTATTTACTAAAATAGAGACCCTCTGGAAGGGCGCCATTTCCCTGCAACCTGGAATTTTTGGGCTTCAACCCAGCCCTTACCCAATGATCCATGGCCACCTCGTTAACTTTGATTGGCCTATGTGTCATGTATTTTAAGTAGCTTGGTGATAAATCATCATTTACATGTGATATGTCCTTGAACTCTATTCCTGAAAGATCTACCTGATGTTCCTACAATGTGTAAACTTCTTGAAATTCTATATTGACTATATAAATTAGACTAGATGTGTCATGCCCCGAGCCTTTATTATAGCGGAAGACTAGCTCGAGGAACGTGAACAACCGGCATGGTAAGTCTCTTGCAAGCAAGAACGATCAGAGCACAAGACAATCACACACACAAATGCAATTGCACAATATTTACTCAACTTCAACTTATTCTATTAATAATCGTTTCAAATATTCAAATACAATCACTATTTCAACTTTCTTCACTATACTAGACTCAGGAAATAAGAAAATTACATAGACTCAATCTAAACATGTAGACTTCCTAAGTCTTCACTCATTCTTCATTCACTCTCGGACCCGCTATTTGAACATTCCGAATCCGATCCTGACTCACTTCCATCTGCTGAAAAGATTGGAAATAGGTAATGAGCACACTTGCCCAGTACGTATCTTCGCATCAACATGAAGGTACTATTAAAGTAATTAACATTTTAGCTCTAGAGGAATAAGGTAAAATCATGCGAATGCGATAAATCACAAGTAACCAAAGTAACAACATGATCATGTAAGATAGAATGAACAAGTATAAACTAGCAAGAATGTAACAAGAATGGCCTTTCAGGAACAAGAATGTACTAGCAAGTTCACATACGCATCACCCAAATATCTTTTGCTTATGAGTAAGTATTTGGTGAATTTCTGTGGAATATCATGTAACAAGCAAGAAAGTCATGTACGTGTATCGTCATGATACCCGTGGATTTTCACTTATTTATAGAGAAAGTACTCCCAGCGTAATGCGACGCCAGTAGCATCATACCCCATGCTTTACAGTATGTTTCCGATAATTAGCCGAGGGGACCAGCATAGAGCCCTTGAACACAATCAGTGCTCGATCGCATCTTCAAGTATAAATCAAGCTATTTTCACGTTTCAAGTAATAAAATATGGCCAAGAATGTAAATAAGTTCTTGATAACAATAATCAACAATGAATGCTTCAACTTAGGACATGAGATATCAAGGATGATTTAAGACGATGTCATGCTCATGGAAATAATTCGACAGCATAATGGTACATTTATTATCATTCATAATTTAAGTTAAGTATCTTTAGACAATATGCCAAGTCCTAGACCATCAATACACCATCCAGGAATTTAGAATATCAACCCTTTAGTCAAACCTTGGGTTAAAGAAATTAGAACTGTGACGGTCTAATACTGCGCCGTTACATGAACATAACGGTCGAATGTTGGGCCGTTAGAAAGGTTGAATCCTAGAAGAAAATAGATATGGACTCAAACAGTGTGATGGTCATGTATTGGACCGTTATATGTGCCTGACAGTCGAATATAAATCTGTTACATATCCAGAACCCGAAAACATCGATAGTGCTTTCTAACACTTGGGCTTTCACAGTACAACTAACTCGACGTCCTAGTGGGAATCCCAGGCTCGCAGAGAATTACGGAGGCCTTGAATCAAGATTTCCTAATCCATTGGAAGGAATATACAATAGAGAGGTCCTCATGTTCAAGAATATGTTCCTATAGTGCAAAGTGTGAACTAATGGCCATATACCGGAATATATGCCATGTACTTAAAGAAATTGACTCTATAGAAAAGAATGTGTAACGATGTGAAACCATGATAAAAATTCCGTCATTACATCATTTAAAATCATAGTGTAAATACAAAACTATAGAGTTTAGCTTAATGAAATTAACATATGCTTGAAATAACTAGAGATACTTTTAAACATGCAATTTCTATCATAAGTCAATTTATAATCTCAAGGTCATGAAAATAGGTTAAAACTTAGCTAACTAGGCTTATTTATAAGTAAATCTGACGGGTTTCCATTCTATCTCGGGTTGACAGAACACATTGGTCTGACGGTCTAACTTGGGGGCGTTACCTTTCTGTGACGGTTTATCGTGGGGCCGTTACAATGTTGTAACGCTCCAGTTATGGTGTGTCAGAGACAACAGAGAATTTTTAAACACAACAGAGGGTGTGACGGCTTATCGTAAGGCCATTACAATCATGTGACGGTCCTATTTTAATCCATCAGGGCTTCTGCTGACAATAAAGATAAGGAACTATGTCCATGCAAGAAGAATCAAAATAACTAACTATTCTAGCCATGATCACGAAGTAAAGGCCATCTAGATGCATAGGTAGTAATGAAATAACAAGGGATAACTTTTATCTTTAATTAGGGTTGAAGGCATGCATGAATGTATAGACTAATCCTAAAACATGAAATTCATGAAGTATAATGCATGAAATCTAAATAAAGTAGAGGGCTTTTATCCCTAACCATTTGTTTTTGGCGTTCATGAGATAACTTACCTCTTAACTGGCTTTAAACTTCTTATTTGAGTCTTCAAGACACGCCCTAGTTCTTCCCTTCCTGAGATTTTTCAGCAACTTCACGTCGCTCTAACTCCTCAGTCTCTTGCCCTCGTTTAGCTTCTCTAATTTCTTGATCTTCAGCACCCTATCACACAGTTTCCTGGGTTGGCGTGATGAAACTAGCAACTTTGGAAGATTCTAACTCATTGGATACTCTTCCTCCTTGTTTCTTCATGAGCCAAAAGTAAGGGTCACTTAGTTCAGATATGGGCTCTATTTATAGGGTTTTGGCTTGGGTTTGAGGATTAGATCGATTTTACAGTCCTTATTTTGCCAGAACCTGCTCCCTAAGAGTCCCTAGTAACCTTACATATTATTCTAATTAGGTCTCTTGTAGATAGGATCGCAAAGATCCAATCTTCTTATTCTTTCTTCCATTCACAGAACTGACAGAGTGTAACGGTCCAAGCTGGGCGCGTTACATTACTGTGGCGGTCGCACGTTAGACCGCTACATCCACTATGCACAGAATTCAATTTTATTCAAACTCTTTTTGTTAATTATCCACCTAATTATCTATATAAGGGGTATTTATCCTCATAATTCATGAATAGGCTAAATAACCTTCTAGAATATGGGCCAAACTTATTGGCCTTGGTCCTTATACCTATTGGGTTTCGTATAAATGGGCTAGATTGCTTAATTAGAATAATTGGGACTTATTAAATCAAATAACCCATTTATTAATTTAGGTCTTTATAAATTCCTAATAAATTCTAGAAATTCTAAATTAATCTAAAAATTATTTATATAAATTTTGGGGTACTACACCCTCCCCCACTTAGAAGAATTTGGTCCCCAAATTCGATACATGGATTTTATGGAGAGTGTACTTACAATCGAATAATTCTGGGAATCTTCTATGCATAGATTCTTCCATCTCCCATGTTGCTTTGTGTGGCCATTGCTTTGTCCATTGGACTTGGACCATAGGAATAGTTTTATTCCTTAGTTGACGCACTTCTCGTTCTCGAATCCTGACCGGTTTCTGCTCGTATGTCAGGTCCTTTTGGATCTCTAGATTATCATAAGTAATGACATGATGAGGATCATATTCATATTTCTTCAACATAGAGATGTGAAATACGTCGTGAACTCCTGCTAATTATGGAGGTAAAGCCAGTCTATAAGCCACTTCACCGACCCTTTCGAGAATTTCAAATGAGCCAATGAATCTTGGAGTTAGTTTTCCTTTAATGCCAAATCTTCGAATACCACGGCCTGGAGAAACTTTCAGATATACATGATCTCCCACCTGAAACTCCAAGTCGCGTCTTTGATTGTCAGCATAAGATTTCTACCTATCTTGCGCCATCTTCATTCTTTCTTGAATGGGCTTGATCTTCTCTGTAGAATCCCTGATAAGGCCGGGGCCTAGGAATTGCTTTTGCCCTTTTTCGTTCCAACATATTGGTGATCTACAGCTTTTTCCATATAAAGCTTCAAAGGGCGCCATCTGTATGCTGGCCTGATAACTGTTGTTATATGCAAATTCTACCAGAGACAAGTGATCATGCCAACTTCTTACAAAATCAATAGCACAAGCCCTGAGCATATCTTCTACTACCTGATTTGTTTTTTCAGTCTGACCATCAATTTGTGGGTGAAATGCTGTACTAAAATTTAATCTAGTCCCTAGTGAATGTTGTAGGCCCTTCCAGAATTATGATGTGAATCGAGGATCTCTATCAGATACAATAGTGACAGGGACACCATGTAATTTGATAATTTCTTTTATGTATAATGCTGCTAAAATATCCACTGACCATCGACTTTTGATTGGTATAAAGTGTGTGGATTTAGTCAATCGGTCTATGATCACCCATATACCATCGTGTCCTCCTCAGGTCTTAGGTAAACCCATGATGAAATCCATCCCTATACTTTCCCATTTCCATTCGGTAATATTCATGGGGTGTAATTTACCTGCAGGTCTAAAATGCTCTGCCTTTGCTTGTTGGCAGGTGAGACAACGGGACACGAAATCAACTATTTCTCTCTTCATATTGGGTCACTAGAAGTTTCTTTTGAGATCTTGATACATCTTCGTGCCTCCTAGATGAATGATGTACTTGGAATTATGTGCTTCTTCTAAGATCAATTTCTTCGTATCCTCATGATCTGGTACACACACTCGGTCGTTAAATAGCAGTCTTCCATCATTGGAAATAGAGAAATTCGGCCATTATTCAATGTTGGCTTTAATTTCCAGTAACACAGGATCATCATTTTGTAACTTGACCAAATCCTCTATCAATGTAGGTTGAGCTCGAATATTAGCCATGAAATAATCATCTTCCTTTATGTCAATATCTAAGTTCATCTAATTAAATTGAGGAATAAGATTAGTCATACTAATCATAAACTTGATAGCATACCCATTGATTTTATGCTGAGTGCATTTGCTACCGCATTAGCCTTGCCAGGATGATATTGAATAGCAAAATTAAAATCCTTGAGATATTCTAACCATCTCCTCTGCCTCATATTAAGCTCCTTTTGAGAGAATAAGTATTTAAAGCTTTTGTGGTCCGAGTAGACCGTGAACTTCTCTCCATAGAGATAATGATGCCAAATTTTTAAGGCGAAAATAACAGCTGCCAATTCCAAATCATCCATGGGATAATTTTCCTCTAGACGTTTCAATTATCTTGAAGAATAACAGATTACCTTTCCATCTTGCATGAGAACGCATCCCAAGTCAATGCCAGATGCATCCGTATATACTTCGAATCTACCACCTTCCACCGGTAGTGCTAAAATAGGAGCTGTAGTAAGGTGATTCTTAAGAATTTGAAAACTCTTCTCACATTCCTTTGACCAGACAAAAGGATTTTCTTTTCTTGTGAGGAACAGCAATCTTTGAGAAATCTTTAATGAACCTCCGATAATAACCAGCTAGACCTAGAAAGTTTCTTACTTCTGATACAATCGTTGACCGGCTCCAATTTCTGACAGCTTCGACTTTCGAAGGATCCATAGCGATACCTTCCTTTGAAATAATGTGGCCTAGGAATGAAACTTCCTTGAGCCAGAATTCACATTTGTTAAGCTTGGCATAAAGTTTATGTTCTCTAAGTGTTTGCAAGGCTATCCTCAAATGTTCTTCATGTTCTTCTTTTGTCTTGGAATATATCAAGATATCATCAATGAAGACGACAATGAACTGGTCCGGATATGGCTAGAAAATACTGTTCATAAGCTGTATAAATGATGCTGGGGTATTTATTAACCCAAACGGCATTACCATAAATTCATAGTGGCCATAACGACTTCAAAAAGCCGATTTATAAATGTCTTCTTCTTTAATTCTAAGCTGATGATAACCTGATCTGAGGTCTATTTTAGAAAAATACTCTACTCCTGAAAGCTGATTGACTTGCTCATCAATACGCGGCAACAGATACTTATTTTTGATTGTAAGTTAATTTAGTCGACGCTAGTCTATGCATAGCCTGAGAGAGTCATCCTTCTTTTTGACAAATAGAACTGGCGCACCCCAAGGGGATGTGCTAGGTCTGATGAAACCTTTGTCTAGTAGTTCCTACAACTGTCTCTTTAGTTCCTTAAGTTCCGCGGGGGACATCCTGTAATAGAAACAGGTGCTGCATCTAGGATGAGTTCAATAGTGAAGTTTACTTCCCTCTCGGGTGGTAAAGTAGGTAATTCGGATGGAAATACATCTAAGAACTCATTTATAATAGAAATGTTTGTTAGGACGATTTCCTTGGATTCAGTAACAATGACAGAAGCAAGAAAAGATTCACATCCTTGCGAGATGAGTTTGCAAGCGTGAAGAGAAGATATGATAGTGGGATGTTTCCTATACTTGATGCCAAGGAAAGAGAATCTTGGAAGACCTGATTTTCGAAAGGATATAATCCTATTTCGGCAGTTAATATCAGCATCATGATCTTGGAAGCCAATCTACCTCTAAAATGGCATCATAACCTTTCATGTCAAGACATACTAGGTTTGTGGGGAGATTGTGACCTTCTACTATCACCTCACTATCAGGGTAATATCTAGTAAATTTTGCTTCAGAACCTAGGGGTGTGGTTATAGCAAGATCTGAAGGTAGAGGAACTGATGCAATTGGTAATATTTTGGCAAACGTAGTGGAGACAAAAGAATGAGAGGCACTAGTATCAAATAGCACAAATGTAGGACGAGAACAAATTTGAAGAGTACCTTCCATAAGTCCACCATCCCTTGGCGCTTCCTTTTCTTCTAGAACGGTATTGAGGCGAGCCTGCCTCCTGCGTCCACCACCAGATGACTGGTCCTTCATAAGGGGGCAATCGGACATGCGATGCTCCCTGCTTCCACAGCAGGAGGCAGGAGGCAGATGACTTGCTCATCTTCCTTAATCTTCTTGTTCTTCTGGGAACGTCCACCGTTCCCGCTCCTGGACCGTTTCTTACTATCACGGCTTTTGTGAGGCTCCGTGATGCTGAATTTTTCTTTCTTATAACGTCGATCAGATCGTCGGCTAGACTCTTCTCCTTTTCCTTTCAATTTCGCGACCTTTTCTAAGGTCCTTTCACATAAGTATGCCCACTGTACCATCTCCGCATAAGTACGGATATTTTGGGTCCCGAGCTGCTGAATGAAACTGGGTCGTAACCCGTCCATAAACTGATTAGCCGTCAATAGGTCAGTACTGATTAAATGCGGTGCATAAGGTGCTAGTCTAGAGAATTGAAGTTCATATTCCGCAACTGTCATCATTCCTTGTCGAAGATAGGCGAACTCCATAGCCTTTCTTTCTTTCACATGCTCAGAAAAGTATTTAGCACAGAACAAAGTGAGAAAACCATCCCATGTATGAGGCGCATCGGCCGGAGGTGCCAGAACTGACTTTCACCATGAACGGGCATCCTTGTTGAGTTGAAAAGTTGCAAGATGCACCTTCTCTTGATTGGTGCATTGGATGACATCAAATATACGGTTCAATTCATCTATCCAGTTCTCTGCTTCGTCCGGATTAGAAGAACCATAGAAATGCGAAGGTTTTAAACTCCAAAAATTGTGATGTAAGTCGCCAGCCCTTGCCCCTGCGCCTGCCTGGGTCATAGTTTGTAATGCCCGAGTAAGGCCGGCAACAGTTTGTTGCATGTCATTCCAATTACGCGATGAGCCATTTGTAAAATAAGGTACCTAAGAGAAATATAACAACTTGTTATTTCTCGTGGAATTAGAAGAAAATTAATCTTAAAGCTAATTAACTATCTTATCCGGGCTCTACCCAATTCTCACATGGGTATGGAAATTTCTTCCTTAGTTCATAGGTAGGGGTCCTTAAACCTTGGACTTATCTTATGACATGACTCTTTTCCTAAGACTTGAGACTTAGGCTCTGATACCAACTTAACTGTCACGCCCTGAGCCTTTACTACAGTGGAAGACTAGCTCGAGGAACGTGAACAGCTGGCATGGTAAGTCTCTTGCAAGCAAGAACGATCAGAGCACAAGATAATCACACACACAAATACAATTGCACAATATTTACTCAACTTCAACTTATTCTATTAATAATCATTTCAAATATTCAAATACAATCACTATTTCAACTTTCTTCACTATACTAGACTCAGGAAATAAGAAAATTACATAGACTCAATCTAAACATGTAGACTTCCTAAGTCTTCACTCATTCTTCATTCACTCTCGGACCCGCTATTTGAACATTCTTAATCTGATCCTGACTCACTTCCATCTCCTGAAAAGATTGGAAATAGGTAATGAGCAGACTTGCCCAGTAGGTATCTTCGCATCAACATAAAGGCACTATTAAAGTAATTAACAGTTTAGATCTAGAGGAATAAAGTAAAATCATGCGAATGCGATAAATCACAAGTAACCAAAGTAACAAGATGATCATATAAGATAGAATGAATAAGTATGAACTAGCAAGAATGTAACAAGAATGGCCTTGTAGGAACAAGAATGTACTAGCAAGTTCACATACTCATCACCTAAATATCTTTTGCTCATGAGCAAGTATTTCGTGAATTTCTGTGGAATATCATGTAACAAGCAAGAAAGTCATGTACGTGTATCGTCAAGATGCCCGTGGATTTTCACTTATTTATAGAGAAAGTACTCCCAGCGTAATGCGACGTCAGTAACATCATACCCCATGGTTTACAGTATGTTTCCGACAATCAACCGAGGGGACTAGCATAGAGCCCTTGAACACAATCCGTGCTCGATCGCATCTTCAAGTATAAATCAAGCTATTTCCATGTTTCAAGCAATAAAATATGGCCAAGAATGCAAATAAGTTCTTGATAACAATAATCAATAACGAATGCTTCAACTTAGGACATGAGATATCAAGGATGATTTAAGACGATGTCATGCTCATGGAAATAATTCGGCAGCATAACAGTACATTTATTATCATTCATAATTTAAGTTAAGTATCTTTAGATAATATGCCAAGTCCTAGACCATCAATACTCCATCCAGGAACTTAGAATATCAACCCTTTGGTCAAACCTTGGGTTAAAGAAATTAGAACTGTGACGGTCTAATACTGGGCCGTTACATGAACATAACGGTCGAGTGTTGGGCCGTTAGAAAGGTTGAATCCTAGAAGAAAATAGATATGGACTCAAACAGTGTGATGGTCATGTATTGGACCGTTATATGTGCCTGACAGTCGAATATAAATCTGTTACATATCCAGAACCCGAAAACATCGATAGTGCTTTCTAACACTTGGGCTTTCACAGTACAACTAACTCGACGTCCTAGTGGGAATCCCAGGCTCGCAGAGAATTACGGAGGCCTTGAATCAAGATTTCCTAATCCATTGGAAGGAATATACAATAGAGAGGTCCTCATGTTCAAGAATATGTTCCTATAGTGCAAAGTGTGAACTAATGGCCATATACCGGAATATAAGCCATGTACTTAAAGAAATTGACTCTATAGAAAAGAATGTGTAACGATGTGAAACCATGATAAAAACTCCGTCATTACATCATTTAAAATCATAGTGTAAATACAAAACTATAGAGTTTAGCTTAATGAAATTAACATATGCTTGAAATAACTAGAGATGCTTTTAAACATGTAATTTCTATCATAAGTCAATTTATAATCTCAAGGTCATGAAAATAGGTTAAAACTTTGCTAACTAGGCTTATTTATAAGTAAATCTGACTGGTTTCCATTCTGTCTCGGGTTGACAGAACACAGTGGTCTGACGGTCTAACATGGGGGCGTTACCTTTCTGTGACGGTTTATCGTGGGGCCGTTACAATGTTGTAACGTTCCAGTTATGGTGCGTCAGAGACAACAGAGAATTTTTAAACACAACAGAGGGTGTGATGGCTTATCGTAAGGCCGTTACAATCATGTGACAGTCCTATTTTAATCCATCAGGGCTTCTGCTGACAATAAAGATAAGGAACTATGTCCATGCAAGAAGAATCAAAATAACTAACTATTCTAGCCATGTTAACGAAGTAAAGGCCATCTAGATGCATAGGTAGTAATGAAATAACAAGAGATAACTTTTATCTTTAATTAGGGTTGAAGGCATGCATGAATGTATAGACTAATCCTAAAACATGAAATTCATGAAGTATAATGCATGAAATCTAAATAAAGTAGATGGCTTTTATCCCTAACCATGTGTTTTTACCGTTCATGAGATAACCTACCTCTTAACTGGCTTTAAACTTCTAATTTGAGTCTTTAAGACACACCCTAGTTCTTCCCTTCCTGAGATTTTTTAGCAACTTCACGTCGCTCTAACTCCTCAGTCTCTTGACCTCGTTTAGCTTCTCTAATTTCCTGATCTTCAGCACCCTATCGCACAGTTTCCTGGGTTGGAGTGATGAAACCAACAACTTTGGAAGATCCTAACTCCTTGGATACTCATCCTCCTTGTTTCATCACGAGCCAAAAGTAAGGGTCGCTCAGTTCAGAGCTGGGCTCTATTTATAGGGTTTTGACTAGGATTTGAGGATTAGATCGATTTTAGAGTCCTTATTTGGCCAGAACTTGCTCCCTAAGAGTCCCTAGTACCCTTACATATTATTCTAATTAGGTCTCTTGTAGATAGGATCGCAAAGATCCAATCTTTTGGTTCTTTCTTCCATTCACAAAATTGACGAAGTGTAACGGTCCAAGCTAGGCGTGTTACATTACTGTGGCAGTCGCACGATAGACCGCTACATCCACTGTGCGCAGAATTTAATTTTATTCAAACTCTTTTTGTTAATTATTCACCTAATTATCTATATAAGGGGTATTTATCCTTGGAGAGGGGGATTTCTGTAGCCCATCTAAGAGCAGTCGAATTAGGTCCGTTAGGATCAAACGAGGCCTAGCTCATCCAAGTGACAGCCCCGCAGGGCCCACTTAGGATAAAAAGCCCAATAAGATTACTCGGGATCAAACCCTTCCTCGGTGGCCCTTAGGCTGTGAAGGCCCGAATGTCGGTCAGAACGGAGGAAGACCCATGCCCGAGTTATTCCCTCACCGGGATAGAGGGAAGCGCTCAGCGCCCACTCCGACCTATCTTCATCTGAGCTATGCCTATCGCCTGGACAGGGTTGGCACCCTTCATGCTTGGGTTTAACCAACGATTACTTATCCACGCTGCCGTTGAGAGCCCTTTATGAGCAAGTGTTTTTGAGGATGTAAAGATCCCATGATGAGAACGTAACTCCCGCCTGAAACTCCTCAGCTTACGGGACTCATGAGGCTTGCGCACTATTTAAACCTGGGACTCCCTCCCGCGGAAGGTAAGGGCAACACACGCGTAAAATTCCCTGAGCAGGAACCACTTCACCACCTTGGTGTAGAGGGTTCTCGCGCCTCTCTTTTTCCCCTCCCTTCCTAGCTTCCATCATTGCAATACTGACTTAGACATCGGAGGGTTTTACCCCAGGGAACCATCTAGGGGCCCCCTGATCCATTTCCCTTCCTTTTAGTTCACTATTCGGTGATCATCCCCCCAGCTCAGGTCCAGCACGAGATCACTCCTCTTCATCTGGCGCCGTCTGTGGGAAACGACCAAAGAGCCAGTATGGTGCGAAGATATTCAGGGAGGAGGTCCGCCGACGACAGGGGAAAGGCCATGGTGGCGGCGGGAGAAGGCCCCTCTCAGGCCTCACAAAACCCTCCCTCCAACGCCAACACCCCAGCCAACGAACCACCCCCTCTTCTCGCGGTGGTAGGGCTACCACTCAACAGTGGCGCTGACGCTTTCCAAGCCCTCAACGCAAAAGTGGACATCCTCGTGGAACTCATGAGGACCCAGGTGGCCAGGGATGGAAGGTCACGCGCCCCTCCGGAGAGCCCTCCCCGCGAGAACACGTCCCAGCACACTGCCGGAGGTCGCTTCACCCTTCGAGGCCGGCAGATTATCCGTAACAGGTCAGGGGGACCTTCACAAGTCCCTCCCCCGGAGCAAGAGGCCTCCTCCATGCCGAAAAGGGGAAGACCTGTGGCACGCCGTCCAAACCCAGAGATCGAAGCTCCCGGAGAGCGCCAAGGAAGTCTCCCCAGCCCCACAACGCGGCGACAGCCGGAGTTATCCCTCCGACTGCGAGAATTCGGGAGACGTTTCGTAGAGCCGGAGCGCACCCTACGCGCCTTGCAAAATGTCTCTCCGGCAGAGGATGAGGAGAAATCCCCGTTCTCCGATTACATCTTGAAGGCACAGGTATCTCCCAGAACCTCCATTCCGACCTTCAAGTCCTACGACGGCCAAGGCGACCCGGCCGACCACTTCTACAGCTTCGACGCCCTGATGACCCTTCACGGAGCGTCTGACGCCATCAAGTGCCGAGCCTTTGCGACCACCCTGGTCCAAGGTGCCCAAGCATGGTTCCGGGCCCTCGCCCCGGATCCATCTGGGATTTCAAGCAATTTGGGTGAGTATTCAAGGAGAGTTTCACCGGTAGCTGTCCCCCGAGGTCGATAGCGGGGCTATTGGCTCTCAAACAGGCGCAAGCGGAGAAACTCCGGGCTTACATCAACCAATTCAAGTCGGAAGCCCTGAGAATCCCCCGCCTGGATGTAGCCTCGACCATAACCACGCTGACCGGGGGCACCCGGGATGAGAACCTCCGCCGCGAACTTGTCCTCCTGTATGTTTTTGCACAGCACCTACGGGCGACGCAGCTGATAATAAAAATTCATTTGCCCGATCCCTGTGTTATGGAAAGCTTAATCTATGCTCTAATCGGTGTTTCTAATACCCTAATTACGGGTTACGTGTTTCACCATGCGCGGAATGACACTGTCCGCGATGCCCGATGCAGAATATGGAGCCGCACAACTGCACGGCCTCTAGAGCTGATCCACACGGACTCTTGCGGCGACGGTAACCCCCCCGGCACGACCTTCCCCGGCCCTTTTCACCTTCTGTAGAAAGGGAGCAAGAGGGAGGGAGAGGGGAGGAGCTAATCCTCCTCTCTTAGCTTATGTGCTTGCTTAAGCTTAAGAGGTTGGAAGAAGAAGCTAAGAGCTCGAATGAACTCACGTAGGATGCTATATATAGAGTTTGGTCATTTTCTAAAAGGGCTCCAAAAGACCAAAATTATATATATATCCTATCTCATATTATACATATGTATTAAGCTCCATTTACACTCCTTTCCAAAAGGAATTAAATAGAAATAATACATACATTTGTATAATAATAATCCGTCACCCAAGAACCCATTATGTGTGATCCTCTAGGCCCATAGTCACTCTAGTTTAAGGCCCATTAACTTCTAATTCCCAATTAGAAGTAAATTAAACGTATTCTTCGCTTCTACTAGAGCCGAATAATAGTTTAATTTATTCCGAACCTTTGATCACGTTGGGTCAAGCAAATCCGCGTGATCCTAGAGGACGCCGGATTTAAACCAGCCTATCTAGTACCTATAAGTCCACAGTTACCGCATCGATATAATCCCTCGCTCCTTCTATGAGTCTGGTACGATCGAGGGTACGGTTTCTGTCAAACCCCATGATCGTGCCATTTGACTATGACCTCCTTAAAGTGTATGACATCCATTCTAAACGAACTCACACGATCCTGGCCAGGGATTTAACGGAGCGTCAATGTCATGACCCATTAACTGTCTGATATATGCCCGATAGTGAGCGATCCCATCTTGACCATTGATGATCTTCACACGTATCCTGGAGTGGTTAATGACTCGGCAACTCATGACTTATGGTTAAAGTCACTTAGCTAAGTAATTAAACCATTTAGTCCTCGTGTAAGATCCGATCAATATCTCAGGTCAAAGGACCAACGATGCTACTGTGACCGTTGGATCTTCAATTGACATTAGGTATAATCAACCATCTGAAGATCCAATAGCGGATCAGTTCAGTGTACATCCTCCAAGAACATACACCTACACATATGTGTTGGTGCCCCGCACCAATGACCATGAGACTGGTCACTGACACATCATGTGTACTGGTTTAATAGGTAATCAAAGTCCCCGAGTGATTACCCTCCAACCAGGAACAGTTTAAGGTATGTGTACATGTAAAGTCAATCTCATGTTCGAGATCCCATCTCGAGCTGACTTTACAACCACATATCCTAGGGACAACGTAAAGTAACACAATCGCATATTTATGCTCAAACACCACTTTATTAATAATGAACAAGATCGTACAACTATTGGGCCTACCCGACCCGAAATTGGCCTGTAGCACACCAACACTAACAATCTCCCATTTGAAGTACAGTCAATTACCCACAACTTTGAGGCCCATCTTATCCCGAAGACGCTCAAACACAGTCTGTGTCAAAGGCTTAGTCAGTGGATCTGCTATGTTGTCTTCTGACGGTACATGCTCTACCGTCACATCTCCACGATCAACAATCTCCCGAATAAGGTGAAAGCGCCTGAGAATATGCTTTGACCTTTGGTGAGATCTCGGTTCCTTCGCCTGGGCGATGGTCCCATTATTATCACAAAATAATAGGATGTGAGCTGTTATCTCGGGAACTACGTCAAGTTCCAAGATGAATTTCTTCATCCAGACGGCTTCTCCAACTGACTGCCCCTCCATTCAACATGAATACAAATTCAGACATGGATTTGCAGTTATCTGTATCTGACTGGAAACTAGAATCTGTGTAAGCTCTAAGGTATAGGTCATCTCCTCCATAAAGCAGAAAAAGATCCTTAGCCCTTCGCAGGTACTTAAGGATGCCCTTTACTGCCTTCCAGTGCTCTTCGCCTGGATTTACCTGATATCTACTGACAATGCTTAAAGCATTGGCAACATCAGGTCGTGTACATAATATTGCATACATGATTGACCCTATCGCCGAAGCATAGGGTACCTTATTCATGTGTGCCACCTCCTCAGAAGTTTTAGGACTCATCCCCTTGGATAGGCAAATTCTATGTCTCATGGGAATGAGACATCTCTTGGAATTTTCCAACCTAAACCTTTTAGGATAGTGTCTATGTACATGGATTGGGATAATCCTAACATCCTTTTAGATCTATCTCGATAGATCCTTATGCCCAACACATAGGATGCTTCTCCCAAATCCTTCATGGAGAAGGTCTTGGACAACCAAGACTTGGTTGATGTCAACATCTCTACATCATTCCCAATGAGTAAGATGTCATCAACATAAAGGACCAAGAAGGTCACTGAGCTCCCACTGACCTTCTTGTAAACACATGGTTCATCTTCATTCCGAATGAAGTTGAAAGATTTGACAGCCTCGTCAAATCTTAAGTTCCAGCTTCTAGATGCTTGCTTTAATCTATAAATGGACTTTTGAAGTTTGCATACCTTATTAGGATGTAGCTTGGAGGTGAATCCTTCAGGCTGTACCATGTACACCTCTTCTGACAGATTTCCATTAAGAAAAGTTATATTCACATCCATTTGCCAGATCTCATAATCCAGGTATGCAGCAATGGCAAGGAGGATTCTGATTGACTTAACCATGGCTACCGGCGAAAACGTCTCGTCATAGTCTAGCCTTGTATGTGTCAATCTGTCCATCTGCACCGATTTTCCTTTTGAAAATCCATTTGCAGCTGATAGGGACATTCCCTTCAGGTACATCAACTAAGTTCCAAACTTTGTTGGTGTACATGGACTGGATTTCTGAATCGATTGCCTCTTACCATTTCTCGGAGTCTACACTTCGGATCGCCTCCTGGTACGACTGAGGATCATCATCCTCATCGATACATACCTTAGAGGACCCCTCTGAGACATGTCCAACATATCTCTCAGGTTCTCTCGGTAGTCTACCAGATCTCCGTAGTGTTAGTGTTTCACTTTGAATAGGATCAACCGATACAGTCTCATCTAATGAGTTTGTGTCTATGGGTTGTGGTTCTTGGACCTCATCCAATTCTATCTGGCTCCCACTATTTTTTTGGAGTAGATATTCTCTTTCCAGAAATACAGCTCTCTTGGCCACTAAGACCCTTTGCTCAGAAGGGTGATAGAAATAATATCCAAACGTCTCCTTTGGATATCCCACAAACCTACACTTATCGGTTCTCGACTCAAGCTTATCACTATCGTTCTTCTTCACATGGGCAGGACACGCCCAAATTTTAATGTGATTAAAACTTGGTTTCCTGCCCTTCCATATCTCATATGGTATAGAAGGAACTGATTTACTTGAGATCCTATTCAATAAATATACTGCAGCATCTAACGCATAGCCCCAGAGAGATAAGGGTAGTCCTGACATAGACATCATGGATCGGACCATGTCTAACAAGGTCCTGTTTCTCCTTTCGGATACACCATTGTGCAGTGGTGTATACGGTGGAGTCCACTAAGAAACTATTCCATTGTCTTTAAGATAAGAAGTGAATTCATGGCTTAAGTATTCACCTCCTCGATCCGATCGAAGAGCCTTAATACTTTTGCCTGTCTGTTTCTCTACTTCATTCTTGTATTCCTTAAACTTCTCAAAGGCTTGTGACTTGTGTCTCATTAAATACACATAGCCATATCTAGAGAAGTCATCAATAAAAGAAATGAAATAAAGATAACCTCCTTTTGCTTCTATGGACATGGGTCCACACACATCCGAGTGTATGAGCTCGAGAAGGTCAACAGCCCTCTCACCATGTCCACCAAAGGGAGCCTTGGTCATTTTCCCCATGAGACATGACTCACAGGTATCAAATGACTTGTATTCGAACGAATTCAAATACTCATTTGAGTGTAAGTGAGAGACTCTTTTCTCACCTACATGACCAAGTCTGCAATGCTATAGATATGCAGAATTCACTTCATCAGCATTGGAAACTTGCATAACATCAGAACGTGTATCTAATACATATAGACCATTGACTAATGAACCATTGGCTACCATCAAACCATTATTCATTATAGAGCACCTAGTGCTTTTAAAAGCCAATGTATATCCAATGTTATACAAACTAGAATGACTCCTGAAGGTAAACTGAGGCGTGCAGTCCCGACAGCTTTGGCAGCAACTAAAGCTCCATTACCCATCCTCAGTTCAATCTCCTTTTTGCCTAATCGTCTTTTATTTGCCAGCACATGCACAGAATTACAGATATGAGATGCACATATCTCATATCAGGAGCTAAATGAGGATGCGCCTTTTATTTGCCTGCGGCGCCCCCCCCCCCCCCCCCCCCCCCCCGCGGGTCAGCGCACGCGGGTGCCGCGTGCGCCGCCCACGCGGCGCACACGGCGGGCGCACTGCGCCCAGGGCGCAGTGCGCCCACTCTGGGATTGCAAAAAATTTTTTTTAAAAAAAATTAACTCCAGGGATGCCCAGCATCCTGGAAGAACGGGGATGTCCAACATCCCCTTGTAGCAATAACAATTGAAGTATTTAAACCCCTTTCAAATATGGTTCTAAACGGCGATAAAAACACTGACTAGAGCGCGAACCTGGCTCTGATACCACTGTAAGTTTTCGCACAGCACCTACGGGCGACGCAGCGGATAACAAAAATTCATTTACCCGATCCCGGTGTTATGGAAAGCTTAATCTGTGCTCTAATCGGTGTTTCTAATACCCTAATTATGGGTTACGTGTTTCACCTTGCGCGGAACGACGCTGTCCGCGATGCCCGATGCAGAATATGGAGCCGCACAACTGTACGGCCTCTAGAGCTGATCCACACGGACTCTTGCGGCGACGGTAACCCCCCCGGCACGACCTTCCCCGGCCCATTTCACCTTCTGTAGAAAGGGAGCAAGAGGGAGGGAGAGGGGAGGAGCTAATCCTCCTCTCTTAAGCTTATGTGTTTGTTTAAGCTTAAGAGGTTGGAAGAAGAAGCTAAGAGCTTGAATGAACTCACGTAGGATGCTCTATATAGAGTTTGGTCATTTTTTAAAAGGGCTCCAAAAGACCAAAATTATATATATATCCTATCTCATATTATACATATGTATTAAGCTCCATTTACACTCCTTTCCAAAAGGAATTAAATAGAAATAATACATACATTTGTATAATAATAATCCGTCATCCAAGAATCCATTGTGTGTGATCCTCTAGGCCTGTAGTCACTATAGTTTAAGGACCATTAACTTATAATTCCCAATTAGAAGTAAATTAAACGTATTCTTCGCTTCTACTAGAGCCGAAGAATAGTTTAATTTATTCCGAACCTTTGATCACGTTAGGTCAAGCAAATCCGCGTAATCCTAGAGGACGCCGGGTTTAAACCAGCATGTCTGGTACCTGTAAGTCCACAGTTACCGCATCGATATAATCCCTCGCTCCTTCTATGAGTCTGGTACGATCGAGGGTACAATTTCTGTCAAACCCCATGATCGTGCCATTTGACTATGACCTCCTTAAAGTGTATGACATCCGTTCTAAATGAATTAACACGACCCTGGCCAGGGATTTAACGGAGCGTCAATGTCATGACCCATTAACTGTCTGATATATACCCGACAGTGAGCGATCCCATCTTGACCATTGATGATCTTCACACGTATCCTGGAGTGGTTAATGACTCGGCAACTTATGGTTAAAGTCACTTAGCTAAGTAATTAAACCATTCCAGTCCTCGTGTAAGATCCGATCAATGTCTCAGGTCAAAGGACCAACGATGCTACTGTGACCGTTGGATCTTCAGTTGACATTAGGTATAATCAACCATCTGAAGATCCAATAGCGGATCAGTTCAGTGTACATCCTCCAAGGACATACACCTACACATATGTGTTGGTGCCCCGCACCAATGACCATGAGACTGGTCACTGACACATCATGTGTACTGGTTTAATAGGTAATCAAAGTCCCCGAGTGATTACCCTCCAACCAGGAACAGTTTAAGGTATGTGTACATGTAAAGTCAATCTCATGTTCGAGATCCCATCTCGAGCTGACTTTACAACGACATATCCTAGGGATAACGTAAAGTAACACAATCGCATATTTACGCTCAAACACCACTTTATTAATAATGAACAAGATCGTACAACTATTGGGCCTACCCGACCCGAAATTGGCCTGTAGCACACCAACACTAACACCTCCACCCTCCCTCGACCCTTGCCGAGCTAGTGACTCTGGCTTTGTGCCACACCGAGTGCGAAGAAGTACTCAGCGCATGCCGAGGAGCAACCGGCTCGGGTCAGGAGGGGGACAAGAAGCGGGCACTGGAGTCAACCTCGGGCCAAGGAAAAAGGCGGAACCGAGACGGAGAGCACAAGGAACTGTCCCAGAAGAATGAGCGGTACACTCCCTTGACCGCTCCGGTGTACGAGATATATGAAGACATCAAAGGCTCGGGCCTTCTCTGCCAACCCGAGCCAATGATGTCGAAAAACCGCAATCACAGCAAGCATTGCCTGTTCCACAGCGACCACGGGCATCATACCGACGATTGCCACCAGCTCCAAGATGAGATCGAGTGCCTCGTCCGCCAGGGACACCTATCCCAGTTCGTGGCTGGGCGTAAGGAAGACCGAGGCGCCCTAGAGGAAATCGACAACGCCCCTCGCGGGAACGTCATCGCTGGAGGAGCTGCATCAGGAGGGGACAGTATGCGAAGAAGGAAGCGTCATGTTGAGCGGGCGAGCCGAGCCGTCGAGCCTCCCAAGGCCCCGCCAAGTGAGCCCAAGGTCATAGTCTTCTCCGACCAAGATCTGGAAGGGCTGACCACCCCGCATGACGACGCCCTAGTCATATCAGCCACAATAAACCATTGTAACGTAGACAGAATTCTTGTTGACAATGGAAGTGCCCCTGGTGTATTATCTTACGAATGTTTCCTTAAGATGGGAGAGAATCCGTCTAAACTCTGCCCGATCCGAACCCCCCTTTGCGAGTTCAATGGCCAGGCCACTTATCCCGAGGGAGCCCTAAGCCTGCCGGTTACTCTCGGCACCCCACCCAAAATCGTTACGGTCATGGTGGACTTCATAGTGATCAAGGGTATAATAGCATACACCGCAATCTTCGGCCAAGGAATCCTTAGCTGAACGAAAGTGGTGCCCTCTACCTATCACCAAAAGATGAAGTTCCCCACCAAAACCGGGATGGGGGAGGTCCGAGGTAACCAAGCGACGGCCAGAAGGTGCTATAATATCTCGGTTGAAGCCACAAGGCCGGACGGGAAGAACAAGGGTCCCCGGGAAGTCGAGGAAAAACCCGTAACCTCCGAGCCTGGAGGCGAGCTGCTAACAATTTTCCTAAAAGACGACCCGACCCTAGGAGTAAAATTGGAGCCGACCTACCATCTAAGGTTCAACGGCAATACAAAGAGTTTCTTTCCGTGTATACCCGAGTCATTGCATGGTCTGATGATTAACTCCCCGGAATACCAGAAGAGACGGTAATGCATAAGCTCAACCTCGACCCGACCGTGAAGCCCGTACAACAACGCAGAAGGAAGCACGCGCCAGAGAAGCAGGCGATCATCAAGAGCAGGTCACCAAGGGGCAAAATGCTGGTCTTTTTAGACCGGTCCTGTACCCGACGTGGCTGGCTAACGTCGTCCTGGTGCCAAAAGCTTCGGGAAAGTGGCGAATGTGCGTGGAATTCACCGACTTGAACAAGGCCACACCAAAGGACTGCTATCCGTCACCGAGCATCGACCAACTGGTTGATTCAACCTCGGGCAACGAAATACTCAGTTTCCTGGATGCCTATTTAGGTTACCACCAGATCAGAATGGATCCAAAAGACGTCGAGAAGACCGCCTTTATTACCGACTTCGGAGTATACTGCTACACCCGGATGCCTTTCGGGTTGAAGAACGTTGGAGCCACGTACCAGAGGCTGGTCAATCATATGTTCGAAGGACAGCTCGGCCGAAAAGTCGAGGCCTATATTGACGACATGCTCATCAAGACCCACAAGGCCGAGGATCACTTCGCCGACCTAGCTGAGACCTTCAACACCCTCCTGAGGTACAATATGAAGCTCAATCCCACAAAGTGCGCCTTCGGAGTAAGATCCGGGAAGTTCTTGGGTTTCTTAGTCACCCAGCGTGGGATCGAGGCCAACCCCGACAAGGTCCAGGCCATCCTGGACATGCGCCCAACCACCTGCATCAAAGACGTCCAACGCGTCACTGAGCTCATTGCCGCGCTCAGCAGATTCCTGTCCCACGCGGCCGAACGATGCCTACCCTTCTTCAAGCTGTTGAGGGGGTCCAAAATGGCATCTGCTACGTTCGTATGGGATGAGGAATGCCAAACGGCGTTCGCCGAGCTTAAGGAGTCCCTGGCTTCGCCCCCAGTGCTTTCCAAGCCTATCCTAGGTGAAGCCTTGTATCTCTATCTCTCGGCAACTCCAATGGCGTCATCGTTAGACTTCAGGAGGTGCACCATATACTGTCGAAATCGTCATCCAGTTAGCTTTACAACGGAGGTGGTCTCGCCATCAACCGACTTTGGGGATGCCCAGAGGAGCCGATCTCCCCAGACTGTCCATTTCCACCCAGGCAGACGACCATCAACGACTTGCAGAGGCTTCCACGACCAGAACCTTGGGTTTCTTGAGGCTACACATGGCTTAGGACTTCTCCTTCAAATTCCATTCCATCTCCAAGAAGCAGAACTATTGTTGGACCCCGGAGTCAAGAGTTCCGGATTTTCTCCCCTAGGTGTGCAGGGTCAGTTCCCCTAAGCCAGTTCCGATACCCCTCCACTGTTCTGGTCTTCGCGGTCAGCTCCGACTGCAGACGATAGTCCCGTTGGTCCCAGCTCAAAGAGGACTTGTCCACGGTTGCAGAGGTTCTGATCTCGCCTTATTCAAAGTCTGGGAGTGTTCGTGGAACCTTCGTCTACCAGCAGCAGCGGATTGAGAGCAACGAGAACCAGCGCCGAACAGTCCTGTTCCAGACCCTGGCCCAGCCACCGGCGATGTCAAAAAATTCCCCAATAATTCTGACATCCTCCTGGCCCATCCCAGGAGGTTTTGATGTTGGTTTTGTCAACAACGGAGTTTGGGGGAGCCCGTAGCGGAGCCGACAGTGACTACCTATCTCCCTATCCAGAAACCTGGCAGAACCGGCTTAGCTCGCCATTTTGGTTTTATCTTAAGTTCCCCACCCCCCTTGGCCGGCTTACAGCCCCTCCCTGCATTGAGGTAGTGTTTGATTGTAATTCTTACAATTCCCTACCCCTAGTCCAACCCCCTTGTAAGGGGCGTAGTGCTTGTTAATTAGGTAATCAGGTTGAAGCTTCATCGACGCAGCGTGCGGGGAATCACACATCCTCGCTCGCCCACGTCTCCGACCGGCTAGGTAAACTCTCGTCCCTTGCTCCCAATAGTGCTTGTTCATTTAATATTCTCCAATTGCGCAGTTGGTTAAGGGATAGAGCGCCCGATCCCAAGGCTCCACCGCCTTCGTGCGACCACCATGGATGTGAGTGAGTGAACCCGCGCCCTTCGGCCATTGCCGACTCATTGAGTTCGACATCTGTACCCCAAGGGGAGGTTTACCTTGGACTCTGCTGGCCCTCTACCCGCAAGGGTCTTATCCCACTTTCTCAACTCAGCATCCCCGCGTAACACCTGGGTTGAGTGTGCGCGCCATACGAGTGTCCGCTTATGTAGGCTTCTTTGCCTTGTGGTTGTGCTTGCATACTTAGGTCAAAGGAGTATTAGCCTTGTGGCTATCACCCCAAGGTGGCGTCACATCAAGTGGTACAGAGCAAGTCACTGACTTGTTCCCATAAGTCAAGTCCTAGGGCATTTGCATCCATCACCCCGAGCATCATCACTTCCCCATTCCTATGGCTACCTCATACCAATCACACCCATCTCTTTCACCTCTCCCAATTGATCCCAAACTCCTTGGAGGCCCCGCTGCCAACAAGGTTAATTGCATCAACTCCCTCATGTAGGCCATGCCCAACATTTTTGGGCGGCTTGATGATATCACTGCCCAACTCGATAAACTTGAGGGAAGTAGGCCCGCACCAAGAGAGGATGAGAGTTACCCCCCGAAAAAATCCGGATGACCACCTCTTGGCGCTTTTGAAAGTCAAAACCCCCGCCTTTGAGGGATCCTACAACCCAAGCTTCTATCTAGATTGGGAATTTTCGATGGGCCAATACTTTGATTAGTACCCCTTGGCCGAAGAGAGGAAAGAGAGACTAGCCAAAATGCACCACTCCAAGCAAGCCAAAACTCATTGGCTAATGGTTGAGGGTTTAAGGAGGATCCACGGGCAAGCCCCTATTAACACTTGGGAAGAAATGAAGGTCGAGCTTAGAAAGGTCTACACACCCCAACCCTCCCCCTCCTACCGGGGTAGTCATAGCCCAAGGAGCACTACCACTCCTCCACTTCCACCCAGCCCGCCTAAGGTCACCCCAATGGCCCAAACCCCACCGCTCCCTACCGATCCTACCTCGGCCACCTCCCACACACCCCACCACCTAACCCACAACACTCAAGCCCAAATGGTCCCACCCTCTGCTCTTCCACCTTCCCCCATAAGGGACACACCTCCCAAGACCAACCAAACCAAGCCTCCTCACCCAACCCATCTCCCACACCCGACCCCAACTCGACCATGTCCTAGGCCTCCACTACTTCCCCTCCCTATCCTAACCAATGTCTCCCTTTACCCACCACCCCGAGTTCACCATGCACCAACCATCATCACCCCATCCCCAAATGGCCTTCTCATTCCCTTGCGAAAGGAGGCCACACCCACTCACATAGGAGTAGATGCTAGCCTTGACCCTCTCCCCACCCACGAGGAAACCCAAGTTCACACCAATGATGAGGAAGAGCCTCAAGCCTTCACCACTCCAAATAGTCCGGATCCTCAAGAACCACAAACCTTCACAAATGGCACCATATTCATAGATGGGCCCCTAGCTAGATGGCTAAAGGAGAGACCGATCCCTCCCATCACATCCCATGCCTACCCTCCCATGGAGCTAGACCTCCCCGTAGTACCCTTCTCCTCCTATCACACCACAATCCAATCATCCTACCAAGTGGAGACCTTAGGGGATCTTCTTAAGGGGTTAGCATGGCAAATTGAGTTCACGGGCATGTTGACCACGGTGACCAACCAATCTAGGAGCCTTGACCTCCTACACCTTTGTGTCGGGTCTATCACCTCAATTTTCATCATTGGTTTCTACACTAGCGACCTTCTACTATTCCTCCCCACACCCAATGAGCCCGACCTTCTCCTCAATTTGGAGCTTCTTATCTCGGGTAGAAAGCCAAATCATCCCCTCATGGCCAACCCACCCACCAAAGACTACGGCCCAATTACTTCATCAGAGGGGGAAGATCCACCACCTTTAGAGGACCCTAAAGACATAGAGCTCTCACTTAGTAACCCTTTCCATGATTCCTTCCAATGGGAGCCAAGGAACCCATATGACCCAAAAACCTTACCCACCACCCGCCTTTCCCTACCCTAACCCACCATGATGGATCAAACCCACCCCTTCCTTGACTCGGGTTACACCATGAGAGCCTTGACTTTGGGCAATATACACATAGGGATTAAGGAAGCACCTCTCCCTATGATGTCCACCTTCCTAGATCCCTTCGATCCTTTCAAATGGAAGTTCAAAGGCCATCCCGCAACCCCACACATGGAAGTCATCTTTGGAGTAGGAATACAAATGTCTTGGCACCTCACACCACTTGGCATGAATAGTAAGTCGGGTCCTTTCATTCATGACACCCACATGTCAAGTCGGAAGCATGAGTGGTATATATTTGGGTGTAACGGCCCTCCCCCATTCGTCATTGGTCTTACGCATGATAGGATCATATTTGGATGCCCCGGCCCTCCAACCTTGAGTAGAGAACTTATGCATGATAGGGCCATGTTTGGATGGCCCGGTCCCCCAGTCTTCACGTACCTCGATAAGAAGCATGAGCAAGCTAGATCCACTTTTGGATGCCCAGGACATCCCACATCTCACACCTCGTGCATGGTAGGTCCACTTTTGGTTGTCCATGTCCACCCATAATCACTAGAAGGTCAGCATTCACAAAATTGCAAGATAACCTTTGCAAGGATATCAACAAGTGCCATGAAATTTACAAAAGGCAGGCCGACTCACACCGGCGGCACCAAGAAATCCAAATGGGTGATTCCGGGATGGTGAGGAATGAGAGGCTCTCATATAAAGACAACTCAAGACTGAGGTTTTGTGAGATTAGTCCCTTCCAGGTTTTGAGGTGCATTGGCACCAATGCTCATGAGTTAGGCCTCCTCGAGGGATACGAAGTTAGCTTCAGTTCCAATGGGTAAGGCATTGTGCCACACAAGGGTCCCACAGTGGCACCTAGTGAGGATATCAAGCCCCCTTCCTCCCTTGAGAGAGCACCCACCCCCTCCCCCATGAGAGCACCGTCAGCCCGGAGAGCCCGACGTAAGCAACTTGAGAGAATATTGGATGAACAGGTTATCATCACTCGGAGCAAGGTGTGTGGGCGCTACCTCACTAGGTGGAAGGTTCGGCTTCCTTCGAGAGACATGTGCGCGGCGCCACTTCTACACCCTCTGACGAGGGAAGGACTCTTACTCGACGGAGTCGAGTTCTCCGCACCCCAGGAGTATGATGGGGTCATCACCATCCATTCCGACACTCACGGCCCTTCTCCTAACCCCCGGAGGTGTCCGACATGATCTAGTCATTTTTTTTTGAGTCATATATTGTTTTATTTGAGTCATATCATTATAATTTTCCTTTTATTTGAGTCCAGTACCTAGGTTAGGCAGTCATTTACCTAAGTTGAGTGTCTTTAGGATTACTAGGTTGGTTAATGGGCCCCATTAAGTGGGCTAGGCCCAGGGGCGCCCCCCCTAGACAGTCTAGTCATTAGCTTATTTGTTCAGTGTTGTTTTGGTCCTAGAAATTGTCAGTGCCTGTAAATAGTCCCCTCCCCTCTCTCATTTGTAACCTTTGATGATCAATGAAATTTGAAATTCCAATGAAATTTTATCTCCCCTCCCTCTCTTGATATATCTCTCTCTCTCATATATCTCTCTCTATGGGGGTCGACCCTCTCTCTCTCTCTCTTCCCCTCCCACCTACTTTCTCTCTCTTCACTCCTCCATTAAGTCTATTCCAAGTCCTCATAGCCCCCTCTTTACTCCACCCCAGCCCCAAGAGAACCTCCACCAATCCTTGCTCCACCATCCAACCCCCAGCTACCCATTTCCCTTCCCCAAGCACCTCTCCATCTCCCCAAGGCTGAAGGGGCTCTAACCCTAGGCCAGATTTTAATCTACCTCCCTTGCTGGCTGCCCCTCATCCCTCCCCAACACCCCCTTCCTCCCCTGGTCGCCCTCCCCATTTCCCCTTGCAGCCCTAGGCCATCACACCCTCATAGACACAACCCTACACCACCAGCATGTTCTCAGTTCATAGGTAGCAGAGTACCAAAAGATTGCAGAGAGTGCCACGGCATCATCGTGAGGCTTGAGGAGGTGCACCATATACCATCGGAATCATCATCTAGTCAGCTTTACAACGGAGGTGGTCTCGCCATCAACCGACTTTGGGGCTGCCCAGAGGAGCCGATCTCCCCCGACTGCGCATTTCCCCCCAGGCAGATGACCAGCAACGACTTGCAGAGGCTTCCACGACCAGAACCCTGGGCTTCTTGAGGCTACACTTGGCTGAGGGCTTCTCCTTCAAGTTCCATTCCATCTCCAAGAAGCAGAACTATTTTTGAACCCCGAAGTCAAGAGTTCCGGATTTTCTCCCCAAGGTGCGCCAGGTCAGTTCCCCTAAGCCAGTTCCGATACCCCTCCACTATTCTGGTCTTCGCGGTCAGCTCCGACCGCAGATAATAGTCCCGTTGATCCCGGCTCGAAGATGACTTGTCCACGGTTGCAGAGGTTCTGATCCCGCCTTATTCAGAGTCGGGGAGTGCTCGTGGCGCCTTCATCTTCCAGCAGCAGCAGACTGAGAGCAACCAGAACTAGCATCGAACAGTCCTGTTCCAAACCCTGCCCCAGCCACCGGCGATGTCAAGAAATTCTTCAATAATTCTGACATCCTCCTAGCCCAACCCAGGAGGTTTTGACGCTAGTTTTGTCAACAACGGTGTTTGGGAGAGCCCGTTGTTGAGCCGATAGTGACAGCTTATCTCGCTATCCAGAAAGCTTGCAGAATCGGCTTAGCTCGCCATTTTGGTTTTATCTTAAGTTTTCCACCCCGCCTGGCCAGCTTACAGCCCCTCCCTGCATGGAGGTAGTGTTTGATTGTAATTCTTACAATTCCCCACCCCTAGTCCAACCCCCTTGCAAGGGGCATAGTGCATGTTAATTAGGTAATCAAGTTGAAGCTTCATAGGCACAGCGTGCAGTGAATCACATTTCCTCGCTCGCCCACGTCTCTGACCAGAGCTGGTTTCTTCAAACTGGCTAGGTAAACTCTCGTCCCTTGCTCCCAATAGTGCTTGTTCATTTAATATTCTTCAATTGCGCCGTCGGTTAAGGGAGAGAGCGTCCGGTCCCAAGGCTCCACCGCCTTCGTGCGACCACCGTGGATGTGAGTGACTGAACCCGCGCCCTTCGGCCATTGCCAACTCATTGAGTTGGGCATCCTTACCCCAAGGGAAGGTTTACCTTGGACTCTGCTGACCCTCTACCAGCAAGGGTCTTGTCCCACGTCCTCGACTCGACATCCCCGCGTAACCCCCGGGTTGAGTGTGCGCGCCATATGAGTGTCCGCTTACGTAGGCTTCTTACCCTTGTGGTTGTGGTTGCATACTTAGGTCCAAGGAGCATGAGCCTTGTGGCTATGACCCCAAGGTGGTGTCACATCAAGTGGTATCAGAGCAAGTCGTTGACTTGTACCCATAAGTGAAGTCCTAGGGCATTTGCATCCATCAACCCGAGCATCATCACTTCCCCATTCCTATGGCTACCTCATACAAATCACACCCATCTCTTTCACCTCTCCCAATGGATCCCAAACTCCTTGGAAGCCCCGCTGCCAACAAAGTTAATTGCATCAACTCCCTCATGTAGGCCATGCCCAACATTTTGGGCGGCTTGATGATATCACTCCCCAACTCGATAAACTTGAGGGAAGAAGGTCCGCACTAAGGGAGGATGAGAGTTACCCCCCGAAAAATTCGGATGACCACCTCTTGGCGCTTTTGAAAGTCAAAACCCCCGCCTTTGAGGGATCCTACAACCCAAGCCTCTATCTAGATTGGGAATTTTCGATGGGCCAATACTTTCATTGGTACCCCTTGGCCGAAGAGAGGAAAGTGAGACTAGCCAAAATGCACCTCTCCAAGCAAGCCAAAACTCATTGGCTAATGGTTGAGGGTTTAAGGAGGATCCGCGGGCAAGTCCCGATTAACACTTGGGAAGGAATGAAGGTCGAGCTTAGAAAGGTCTACACACCCCAACCCCCCCTCCTACCCGGGTAGTCATAGCCCGAGGAGCACTACCACTCCTCAACTTCCACCCAGCCCGCCTAAGGTCACCCCAACGGCTCAAACCCCACCGCTCCCTATCGATCCTACCTCGGCCACCTCACCCACACCCCACCACCTAACCCTCAACACTCAACCCCAAATGGTCCCACCCTCCGCTCTTACATCTTCTCCCATAAGGGACACACATCCCAAGACCAACCAAACCAAGCCTCCTCACCCAACCCATCTCCCACTCTCGTCCCCAACTCTACCATGTCCTAGGCCTCCACGACTTCCCCTCCCTATCCTAACCCAAGTCTCCCTTTACCCACCACCCTGGGTGCAGCATGCACCATCCATCATCACCCCATCCCCAAAAGACCTTCCCATTCCCTTGGGAAAGGAGGCCATACCCACTCACATAGGAGTAGATGCTAGCCTAGACCCTCTCCCCACCCATGAGGAAACCCAAGTTCACACCAATGATGAGGAAGAGCCTCACGTCTTTACCACTCCAAATAGTCCTGATCCTCAAGAACTCACATAGTCATTTATTTTTGAGTCATATATAGTTTTATTTGAGTCATATCATTATAATTTTCTTTTTATTTGAGTCCAGTACCTAGGTTAGGCAGTCATTTACTAAGTTGAGTGTCTTTAGGATGACTAGGTTGGTTAATGGGCCCTATTAAGTGGGCTACGCCCAGGGGCGCCCCCCCCCCTTGGACAGTCTGGTCATTAGCTCTTTTGTTCAGGGTTGTTTTGGTCCTAAAAATTGTCAGTGCCTATAAATAGTCCCCTCCCCTCTCTCATTTGTAACCTTTCATGATCAATGAAATTTGAAATTCCAATGAAATTTTATCTCCCCTCCCTCTCTTGATATATATATCTCTCTTATATCTCTCTCTCTCTAAGGGGGTCGACCCTCTCTCTCCCTCTTCTCCTCCCACCTACTTTCTCTCTCTTCACTCCTCCATTAAGTCTATTCCAAGTCCCCATAGCCCCCTCTTTACTCCACCCCAGCCCTAAGAGAACCTCCACCAATCCTTGCTCCACCATCCAACCCCCAACTACCCATTTCCCTTCCCCAAGCACCTCTCCATCTCCCCAAGGCTGAAGGGGCACAAACCCTAGGCCAAATTTGAATCTCCCTCCCTTGCTGGCTGCCCCTCACCCCTCCCCAACACCCCCTTCCTTCCCTGGTCGCCCTCCCCATTTCCCCTTGCTACCCTTGGCCATCCCACCCTCATACACACAACCCTACACCACCAGCATGTTCTCAGTTCACAGGTAGCAAAGTACCAGCAGATTGCAGAGAGTGCCACGGCATCATCGTGAGGCTTCAGGAGGTACAACATATACCGTCGAAATTGTCATCCAGTCAGCTTTACAACGGAGGTGGCTTCGCCATCAACCGACTTCGGGGCTCCCCAGAGGAGCCGATCTCCCCGGACTGCACATTCCCCCCCAGGCAGACGACCATCAACTACTTGTAGAGGCTTCCACGACTAGAACCCTGGGCTTCTTGATGCTACACTTGGCTGAGGGCTTCTCCTTCAAGTTCCATTCCATCTCCAAGAAGCAGAACTATTTTTGGACCCCGCAGTCAAGAGTTCCAGATTTTCTCCCCAAGGTGCACCAAGTCAGTTCCCCTAAGCCAGTTCTGACACCCCTCCACTATTGTGGTCTTCGTGGTTAGCTCCGACAGTAGACGATAGTCCGTTGGTCCCGGCTCGAAGAGGACTCATCGACGGTTGCAGCGGTTCTGATCCCGCCTTATTCGGAGTCCGGGAGTGTTCGGGGTGCCTTCATCTTCCAGTAGCAGCAGACTAAGAGCGACCAGAACCAGCACCGAACAGTCCTGTTCCAGACCCTGCCCCAGCCACCGGCGATGTCAAGAAATTCTCCAATAATTTTGACATCCTCCTGGCCCAACCTAAGAGGTTTTGACGATAGTTTCGTCAACAACGGAGCTTGGGAGAGCCCGTAGCGGAGCCGACAGTGACTGCTTATCTCGTTGTCCAGAAAGCTGGCAGAATAGGCTTAGCTCGCCATTTTGGTTTTATCTTAAGTTCCCCACCCCGCCTGGCCGGCTTACAGCCCCTCCCTGCATGGAGGTAGTGTTTGATTTTAATTCTTACAATTCCTCACCCCTCGTCCAACTCCCTCGCAAGGGACGTAGTGCTTGTTAATTAGGTAATCAGGTTGAAGCTTCATCGACGCAGCGTGCGGGGAATAACACTTCGTCGTTCGCCCACGTCTCCGACCGGAGCTGGTTTCTTCAAACCGGCTAGGTAAACTGTCGTCCCTTGCTCCCAATAGTGCTTGTTCGTTTAATATTCCCCAATTACGCCGTCAGTTAAGGGAGAGAGCACCCGGTCCCAAGGCTCCACCGCCTTCGTGCGACCACCGTGGATGTGAGTGAGTGAACCTGCGCCCTTCGACCATTGCCGACTCATTGAGTTGGGCATCCGTACCCCAAGGGGTGGTTTACCTTGGACTCTGCTGGCCCTCTACCAGCAAGGGTCATGTCCCACTTCCTCGACTCGGCATCCCCGCGTAACCCCCGGGTTGAGTGTGCGCGTTATACGAGTGTCCGCTTACGTAGGCTTCTTAGCCTTGTGGTTGTGCTTGCATACTTAGGTCCATGGAGCATTAGTCTTGTGGCTATCACCCCAAGGTGGTGTCACATCAAGTGGTATCAGAGCAAGTCGTTGACTTGTTCCCATAAGTCAAGTCCTAGGACATTTGCATCCATCACCCCGAGCATCATCACTTCCCCATTCCTATGGCTACCTCATACCAATCACACCCATCTCTTTCACCTCTCCCAATGGATCCCAAACTCCTTGGAAGCCCCGCTGCCAACAAGGTTAATTGCATCAACTCCCTCGTGTAGGCCCAACATTTTTGGGCGGCTTGATGATATCACTGCCCAACTCGATAAACTTGAGGGATGTAGGCCTGCACCAACGGAGGATGAGAGTTACCCCCGAAAAAACCCGTATGACCACCTCTTTGCGCTTTTGAAAGTCAAAACCCCCACCTTTGAGGGATCCTACAACCCAAGCCTCTATATAGATTGAGAATTTTCGATGGGCCAATACTTTCATTGGTACCCCTTGGCCGAAGAGAGGAAAGTGAGACTAGCCAAAATGCACCTCTCCAAGTAAGCCAAAACTCATTGGCTAATGGTTGAAGGTTTAAGGAGGATCCGCGGGCAAGATCCGATCAGCACTTGGGAAGAAATGAAGGTCGAGCTTAGAAAGGTCTACACACCCCAACCCTCCCCCTCCTACCCGGGTAGTCATAGCCCGAGGAGCACTACCACTCCTCCACTTCCACCCAACCCGCCTAAGGTAACCCCAATGGCCCAAACCCCACCGCTCCCTACCGATCCAACATCGGCCACCTCCCCCACACCCCACCACCTAACTCTCAACACTCAAGCCCAAATGGTCCCACCCTCCGCTCTTCCATCTTCCCCCATAAGGGACACACCTCCCAAGACCAACCAAACCAAGCCTCCTCACCCAACCCATCTCCCAATCCCGATCCCAACTCTACCATGTCCTAAGCCTCCACTACTTTCCCTCCCTATCCTAACCCAAGTCTCCCTTTACCCACCACCCCGGGTGCACCATGCACCAACCATCATCACCCCATCCCCAAAAGACCATCCCATTCCCTTGGGAAAGGAGGCCACACCCACTCACATTGGAGTAGATGCTAGCCTGGACCCTCTCCCCACCCATGATGAAACCCAAGATCACACCAATGATGAGGAAGAGCCTCAAGCCTTCACCACTCCAAATAGTCCGGATCCTCATGAACACAAACCTTCACAAATGGCACCATAATCATAGATGGGACCCTAGCTAGATGGCTAAAGGAGAGACCGATCCCTCCCATCACATCCCATGCCTACCCTCCCATGGAGCTAGACCTCCCCGTAGTACCCTTCTCCTCCTATCACACCACAATCCAATCATCCTACCAAGTGGAGACCTTAGGGGATCTTCTTAAGGTGTTAGCATGGCAAATTGAGTTCACGGGCATGTTGACCAACCAATCTAGGAGCCTTGACCTCCTACACCTTTGTGTCGGGTCTATCACCTCAATTTTCATCATTGGTTTCTACACTAGCGACCTTCTACTATTCCTCCCCACACCCAATGAGCCCGACCTTCTCCTCAATTTGGAGCTTCTTATCTCGGGTAGAAAGCCAAATCATCCCCTCATGGCCAACCCACCCACCAAAGACTACGGCCCAATTACTTCATCAGAGGGGGAAGATCCACCACCTTTAGAGGACCCTAAAGACATAGAGCTCTCACTTAGTAACCCTTTCCACGATTCCTTCCAATGGGAGCCAAGGAACCCATATGACCCAAAAACCTTACCCACCACCCACCTTTCCCTACCCTAACCCACCATGATGGATCAAACCCACCCCTTCCTAGACTCGGGTTACACCATGAGAGCCTTGACTTTGGGATATATACACATAGGGATTAAGGAAGCGCCTCTCTTCATGATGTCCACCTTCTTAGATCCCTTCGATCCTTTCAAATGGAAGTTCAAAGGCCATCCCGCAACCCCACACATGGAAGTCATCTTTGGAGTAGGAATACAAATGTCTTGGCACCTCACACCACTTGGCATGAACAGTAAGTCGGGTCCTTTCATTCATGACACCCACATGTCAAGTCGGAAGCATGAGTGGTCTATATTTGGGTGTAACAGCCCTCCCCCATTCGTCATTGGTCTGACGCATGATAGGATCATATTTGGATGCCCCGGCCCTCCAACTTTGAGTAGAGAACTTATGCATGATAGGGCCAAGTTTGGATGCCCCGGTCCCCGAGTCTTCGCCTACCTCGATAGGAAGCATGAGCAAGCTAGATCCACTTTTGGATGCCCAGGACCTCCCACATCTCACAAGCCCGAAAAACATCTCATGCATGGTAGGTCCACTCTTGGTTGTCTAGGTCCACCCATAACTACAAGAAGGTCAACATTCACAAAATTGCATGATAACCTTTTCAAGCACATCAACAACAGCCATGCAATTTATAAAAGGCAGACCGACTCACACCGGCGCCACCAAGAAATCTAAATGGGTGATTCCGGGAATGTGAGGAATGAGAGGCTCTCACATAGAGACAACTCAAGACTGAGGTTTTGTGGGATTAGTCTCTTCCAGGTTTTGAGGTGCATTGGCCCCAATGCTCATGAGTTTGGCCTCCTCGAGGGATACGGAGTTAGCTTCAGTTCCAATGGGGGAGGCATTGTGCCACACAAGGGTCCCACGGTGGCACCTAGTGAGGATATCAAGCCCCCTTCCTCCCTTGAGAGAGCACCCATACCCCTCCCCCATGAGAGCACCGTCAGCCCGGAGAGCCCGACGTAAGCAACTTCAGAGAATATTGGATGAACAGGTTATCATCACTTAGAGCAAGGTGTGCCGGCGCTACCTCGCTAGGTGGAAGGTTTGGCTTCCTTCGGGAGACTTGTGGGTGGCACCACTTCTACACCCTCTGAGGAGGGAAGGACTCTTACTTGACGGAGTCGAGTTCTCCGCACCCCGGGAGTATGATGGGGTCATCACCATCCATTCCGGCACTCACGGCCCTTCTCCTCACCCCCGAAGGCGTCTGACATGATCTACTCATTTATTTTTGAGTCATATATAATTTTATTTCAGTCATATCATTATAATTTGACTTTTATTTGAGTCCAGTACCTAGCTTAGGCAGTCATTTGCCTAAGTTGAGTGTCTTTAGGATGACTTGGTTGGTTAATGGGCCCCATTAAGTGGGCTAGGCCGAGGCCCCCCCCTTGGATAGTCTGGTCATTAGCTCTTTTGTTCAGGGTTATTTTGGTCCTAGAAATTGTCAGTGCCTATAAATAGCCCCCTCCCTCTCTTGATGATCAATGAAATTCAAAATTCCATTGGAATTTTATCTCCCCTCCCTCTCTTGATATATATATCTCTCTCATATCTCTCTCTCTAAGGGGGTCGCCCCTCTCTCTCTCCCCCTCCCCCCTACTTTCTCTCTCTTCACTCCTCCATTAAGTCTATTCCAAGTCCCCATAGCCCCCTCTTTACTCCACCCAACCCCAAGAGAACCTTCACCAATCCTTGCTCCACCATCCAACCCCCAACTACCCATTTCCCTTCCCCAAGCACCTCTCCATCTCCCCAAGGCTGAAGGGACTCAAATCCTAGGCCAAATTTGAATCTCCCTCCCTTTTTGGCTACCCCTCACCCCTCCCCAACACCCCCTTCCTCCCCTGGTCGCCCTCCCCATTTGCCCTTGCTGCCCTAGGCCATCCCACCCTCATACACACAACCCTACACCACCAGCATGTTCCCAGTCGCAGGCAGCAGAGTACTAGCATATTGCAGAGAGTGCCACAGTGTCATCGTGAGGCTTCAGGAGGTGCACCATATACCGTCGGAATCGTCATCTAGCCTTCTTCACAACGGAGGTGGTCTCGCCATCAACCGACTTCGGGGCTGCTCAGAGGAGCCGATCTCCCCAGACTGCGCATTTCCTCCCAAGCAAACGACCAGCAACGACTTGCAGAGGCTTCCACGACCAGAACCTTGGGCTTCTTGAGGTGACACTTGGCTGAGGGCTTCTCCTTCAAGTTCCCTTCCATCTTCAAGAAGCAGAACTATTTTTGGACCCCGCAGTCAAGAGTTCCGGATTTTCTCCCCAAGGTGCGCCAGGTCAGTTCCCCTGAGCCACTTCCGACACTCCTCCACTCTTCCGGTCTTCGCGGTCATCTCCAACATAGATGACTGTCCCATTGGTCCCGGCTCAAAGAGGACTCATCCACGGTTGCATAGGTTCTGATCTGGCCTTATTCGGAGTCCGGGAGTGTTTGTGGCGCCTTCATCTTCCGGCGGCAGCAAACTGAGGGCAACAAGAACTAGCACCAAACAGTCCTGTCCCTGACCCTACCCCAGCCACCGGTGACGTCAAGAAATTCTCCAATAATTCTGACGTCCTCCTGGCCCAACCCAGGAGGTTTGGACACTGGTTTCGTCAACAACGGAGTTCGGGAGAGCCCGTAGCAGAGCCGATAGTGACTACCTATCTCGCTGTCCAGAAAGCTGGCAGAACCGGCTTAGCTCGCCATTTCGATTTTATCTTAAGTTCCCCACCCCGCCTGGCCGGCTTACAGCCCCTCCCTGCATGGATGTAGTATTTGATTATAATTCTTACAATTCCCCACCCCTAGTCCAACCCCCTTGCAAGGGGCGTAGTGCTTGTTAATTAGGTAATCAGGTTGAAGCTTCATCGGCGTAGCGTGCGGGGAATCACGCTTCCTCGCTCGCCCACGTCTTCGACCGGAGCCGGTTTCTTCAAACCGGCTAGGTAAACTCTCGTCCCTTGCTCCCAATAGTGCTTGTTCATTTAATATTCTCCAATTGCACCGTCGGTTAAGGGAGAGAGTGCCCGGTCCTAAGGCTCCACCGCCTTCGTGCGACCACTGTGGATGTGAGTGAGTGAACCCGTGCCCTTCCGCCATTACTGACTCATCGAGTTGGGCATCCGTACCCCAAGGGGTGGTTTACCTTGGACTCTATTGGCCCTCTACTAGCAAGGGTCTTGTCCAACTTCCTCAACTCGGCATCCCCGCGTAACCCCCGGGTGGAGTGTGCGCGCCATACGAGTGTCTGCTTACGTAGGCTTCTTAGCCTTGTGGTTGTGCTTGCATACTTAGGACCAAGGAGCATTGACCTTGTGGCTATCACCCCAAGGTGATGTCACATCACCAGCTATTTTTTCATGTCTATATATGTCTCTACTTCCTGATTCTGTGAACATGTTACAAATCATGAACAGTAAAGTTACGTGATTAGTAGCCACATGCTCAGGGATTTATATCTCTTGAACCAATTCATGAAATTCCTGCATGAGCATGACTCTGGAATCCCCAGATTTTTCTCTATTTTATCATGTCTTCATTTTGAGAATTCGTGAAATTTCGTATGATGAACAATGTTTTGAGTCTACTAGGGCACCTAGGGGAAGGGCACCCCTGACCAGGCCACCATTTAATGGGGCGCCCCTGGCCAGTGCGCCATTTCCCATTGGGGCACCCCAGGTCAGGCCGCCATTTCCACCTGGGGTTAAAACCCCCACTGACCATGTGATTAGCCCGTTAAACCTCATCGATTAGCCTGTTAAACCTGTTAGGTATTAAACCCTGCTGATTAGCCTGTAAACCTGTTAAACCTGTTTCAACTGTTACCTGTTAACCTATAAATTATTTACCTTGTTAAGCATGTAAAAATCCTACAGCCTGTTAACCCGAGAATAGTATGTTAAACCTGTTACCTGTTAAACTACGGTGATTAGCCCATTAAACCTGTTACCTGTTATAGCACGTGTAAACCTGTTATATGATTAGAAACCTGTGACTGTTAACCTTCTGAAATAGAGACCCTACGGGAAGTCTCTATTTTCTGAAATAGACACTCTCTAGGGAGACTCTATTTTAACCTTCTGAAATAGAGACCCTCCGGGAAGTCTCCATTTCTGAATCCCGTTAAACCTGTCACATGCTAAACGAGTTAGATGTTAAACCTGATCCTGTTAAACCTGACACCTGTTAACCTGGTAATTACTTACCTTGTTAAGCATGTTAGCTGTTAAACTTGTTAATTACACAGCATGATAATTACATATCATGTCAAACCTTGTTAATTACATAGCCATCATTAAGCTATGTTAATCCTGTAGCCTGTCATATCACATAGCCTGTTAAACCTATTTACAGTACGTGTAAACATGCTATCCTGTTAGATTGTTAACCTTCTGAAATAGAGACCCTCTGGGAAGTCTCTATTTCAGAGAATAGAGACCCTCCAGGAAGACTCTATTTCATCATTGAAATAGAGACTCTCCGAGAAGACTCTAATTACTGAAATAGAGACCCTCTGAGAAGACTCTATTTCAGCTTTGAAATAGAGACTCTCCGAGAAGACTATATTTACTGAAATAGAGACCCTCTATAAGGGCGCCATTTCCCTGCAACCTGGAATTTTTTGGCGTCTGTCCAGCCCTTACCCAATGATCCCTGGCCACCTCCTTAACCCTAATTGGCCTATGTGTCATGCATTTTAAATAGCTTGGTCATAAATCATCATTTACATGTGATATGTCCTTGAACTTTATTCCTGAAAGATCTATCTGATATTCCTACAATGTGTAAATTTCTTGAAATTCTATGTTGGCTATATAAATGAGAGTGGATGTCTAAAAGTATACGTGAAATGCTGTGCATATAGGGCCTGGTCTGGTCCTGGGAGGAGCACCCGAAGGTACTTGTGCCCATGAGAGTTTATTGACCACGGTGTTTGGCATTGCACCGAAGTACTTGCTTGCTTGACTTGACTTGAGCCATTCCCACTCACTCTCTCATGACATACTTGACTTGCTTGAAATGAATTGCTTGGCCTGAAAAAAGGCAATTACTTGCTTGAATGAAATGAATGAAATAGCCAATTCCATTACACTACTTGCTATTACACGAGCATAACCTCACTTGCTTGAATATTGATTATTATCTTCTTGGAAAGACTTGCTAGAATATTGACTATTACTTTCTTGAAGAGACTTGCTTGAATATTGATTTCTTGGAAAAGACTTGTGTAATTACTTGGCAATTACTTGCTAGTTCCTTATTGATACATCTTATTGATGTTCATGTGATACTCTTTTGGTACAATTCTTGATATTCTTGCTCGATCCAACATGCATCATTATACTGCATGAACTTGTAATTAACTTAATGATTGTTAGAACTTGAGATATAAATCCTACTGAGTGATTCGCTCATTCAGTTTATTCTAACATTTTTCAGGAGATATGAATAGCGACCACCATCCAGATGGGAATGAGACTGAGTGATGAGTGCTAGTGTCAACAATCGTCTATTGTCAGCTTGTCGTGCATTTTGATTTTCTTGAGTACCCTTTTTGTATTTCCAAATTATATCAGTATAGTTGATTGAAGCTTGTTAAGGCTTGTAACATGGTATTGGATTTGAATAAGGAATGTCATAGAGTAGAATTATTACCATTTGGTCATTTGGATAATTGTCATCTTGAACATTGGTATTGTTTTGAGAATTTAATCTTAGTTATGATTTAGATAAATTGCGCACTCTATCTTCTGTAAAAAAAAAAATTTATGTATATTGCTCTAATTGAATGGTTCTATATAAGCTGGCCACGACCTCGAGTATCTTCCGCGCTAAGGGCGTGAAAGTCTTTGTGGTATTAGAGCCTAGGATTTCAATTTCCTAGGAAAAACCCAAGTCTAAGGATATGTTTATAGCTTACCCGGTGAGATGGGTAGAGCCATGGGTTAAGTTCTCTATTGACATTTGACCCTATAATTAAACCAGCTGTTTATTATGTTTAAACCCTTTTGTAGGATCATGGCCGCTGAAAGAGCACAATGGCGCGAGATGCAGCGCACCGTGCAAGGCCTTACACAGGCGCTACAGCAAGTGGCGCAAGGCGGTGCTAACTGTGGAGCCGGTGATCTCCACAGTCTACAACATGAACCCACCAAGGTTCACGGGTTCATCTGACCCCGAAGATGCCAAAAATTGGTTAAAGGAAATGGAACGAATTTTTCGTGTGATGCAATGCACTGACGAGGAGAAAGTTCTACTGGCTATATTCCAACTGGAGCGGGACGCTCGATGTTGGTGGGAATCCATGGAAGCAACATTGCTCAATGACCACGTCACATGGGATGAATTCGCTGAGCATTTCAACAACAAGTACTTCTCCGACCACATCTAGGAAAAGAAGGCCGCAGAATTTGCTACTCTAAAACAACGGGGCTTGAAGGTGGCCGAGTATGAGGCCCAATTTTCAAGTATGTCCAGGTATGCACTTCACTTGGTGTGTACGGAGAAGATGAAGGTTAAATGGTTCCTCAACGGGCTTCGGCCGCATTATATTACACAACTTACACCGATGGACATCCAAGTCTATTCGAAAATGTTTCGACGTGCGCAGTTGCTCGAGGACGCCCCCGAATTATCAGAGAGGATCCTAGGAAGGGAAAAGAAGGAACCTGTCACAAGCCCAGGAAATTTTAAAGCATCATTCAACAAGAAGAGGTACTACAGTGGAGGGGAGTCCTCCAAAGGAAAGAAATTCCAAAAGAATGTCAAGCCATTCTCCACCACCACACCTTCCAAGGAAGTTTGTAAATACTGTGATAAACCCGGACATAAGACCGAGTAATGTTGGAGGAAGCTAGGAGCCTATCTCCGATATGGAAGCCGAGAACATCGAATTCCAAATTGCCCACTGATGAATGAGCAAGTCATTAAAGAGGAGCAGTTCCCGGCAAGGAAGCAAGGCCGTCTGCAAGCTCTCCAAGAAACGGAACCAACCAAAGGTGGAATCATGGAAGGTACACTAATCGTTTGCTCTAAGACTGCTAAAGTTTTATTTGATACTGGAGCAACACATCCATTTATTTCCAAGAAATTTGCTGCTGCATTTACTAAGGAGCCTAAATGGGTATACATAGTCATATCTACACCTATCGGGAACAAGGCCGACCTCGCACATCATTACCCAAACTGTGAGATTATGGTTAATGGAAATAATCTGCCTGCCGACCTAATTTGCCTAGATATGGAAGTGTATGACGTCATACTAGGTGCTGATTGGTTATCCACATACCAAGCAATTGTAGATTGTCAGAATGGCAAGATAACTTCTATGGATTACCCAGAACTGGTGTTCATTAGCCCTCGAGCTAGATCACCTCTTGTATCAGCGCTTCGAGCTAGTAAACTTATAAGCAAGGGATGTATAGGTTTCATAGCATTTGTAACTACCACGGACATCGAGGAGTCTAAGCTTGAACACATCCATGTAGTTCGGGATTTTTCTGACATTTTTCCAGTAGAATTGCTCGGCTTACCCCCGGAGCGGGAGGTGTCATTCACCATCGACCTTGTCCCTGGTGCTGGACCTGTTTCCAAGGCACCTTACAGAATGTCTCTTGTTGAGCTGAAAGAGCTAAAAGAATAACTAATGGAGCTATTGAACAAGGGTTTCATCTGGCCGAGTACTTCACCATGAGGAGCACCTATGCTATTCGTCAGGAAGAAGGACGGATCGATGAGACTATGCATTGATTATCGGCAGCTAAACCACCTTACAATCAAGAATAAGTACCCACTGTCGAGGATTGATGAACTGTTCGATCAAATTTCTGGAGCTAAATATTTCTCCAAGATTGATCTCCGGCCTGGTTATCATCAGCTGAAGATCAAAGAAGAAGACATTCATAAAACTGCATTCCGAAGCAGATATGGGCATTATGAATTTACTGTTATGCCTTTCGGACTAACAAATGCCCCCGTAGCTTTCATGTAGTCAATGAACAGCATCTTCGGGCCTCACTTAGACCGGTTCATTGTGGTCTTCATCGATGATATTTTGATTTATTCAATGTCTGAAGAAGACCATGAAGAACATCTCAAGCAGGCATCGTAGATATTGAGGGAAAACAGAGCATATCCCAAATTCAGCAAGTGCAAGTTCTGGCTCGAGGAAGTATCCTTCTTGGGCCATATAATTTCGAAGAATGGAATTTCCGTGGACCCATCAAAGGTCGAAGCCGTGAAGAATTGGGAGCGACCAACAAATGCAACGGAGATTCGAAGTTTCTTGGGGCTAGCTGGTTATTACCGACATTTGATCAATGACTTCTCAAGAATTGCTATTCCTCTCACCCGATTGACTCGCAAGAAAATATCTTATAAGTGGAAGGAAGAATGTAAGAAGAGTTTCCAAGCTTTGAAAGATCTCTTTACCACTGCTCCAGTCTTATCATTGCCAATTGAAGGAGAGAAGTACGAGGTATATACTGATGCTTCTGGTATTGGCCTCGGGTGTGTATTGATGTAAAATGGGAGAGTCATTGCATACTCTTCCTGACAACTGAAGAAGCATGAAGAGAACTACTCGGTGCACAATTTAGAACTAGCCGTAGTGATATTGGCCTTAAAGATCTGGAGACACTACCTCTACGGAGAACAATTCATCGTGTACTCCGATCATAAAAGCCGCAAATATCTATTTTCCAAGGAGAAACTAAACATGCAGCAAAGGCGTTGGCTTGAATATCTCAAGGATTTCAACTTCACTATACAGTACCATCCCGGTAAGGGTAATTCTGTAGCTGATGCCCTCAGTCGAAAGCCGAGAGTAATATTGGCCAGTTGCATGATTCAAGAATGGAAGCTATTAGAGGAATTATCTAAACTCAATATTAGCACTGACGAGCAAGACAGGTGTATTACTCTAGCCCATATGAGTCTACATCCGGATTTGCTACTAGAAATTCAGAAGCTACTTGAAGAAGATCCTGCACTAGTGGAGGTAAGGGACCAGATGGAGGAAAGAATTGATTTCAAGATGGCAGCCGATGGTAGATTGCTATTTCATGAATGGACATGTGTATCTGACTATCCGGAGTTCAAAAAGAAGGTGGTTGAAGAAGCTCATCGATCGAGGTACACGATCCACCCTGGAGCCACTAAGATGTACCAAGACTTGAAAAGAACCTTCTAGTGGCCTATTATGAAAAGGGAGGTAGCGAACTTCGTATCTCGCTGCCTGACATGTCAACAAGTGAAGGCGGAACATCAGAAACCGTCCGGAAAGCTACATCCACTAGACATTCCCAAGTGGAAGTGGGAAGACATTGGCATGGATTTTATTATGGGCTTGCCCAAGATAAGAGGTGGACATGATGGAATTTGGGTAATTATCGATCGCTTAACTAAATCGGCTCATTTCTTGCCTATCAAAAGTCGATGGTCGGTTGATGTCCTTACCGCCTTGTATATCAAGGAGACAGTTAGATTGCATGGAGTCCCCGTGTTGATCATATCCGACCGAGACCAACGCTTCACTTCTCATTTCTGGAAGAGTCTACAACACTCTCTGGGGATGAAACTCAATTTCAACACTGCTTTCCATCCCCAGACAGATGGACAGACCGAAAGGACAAATCAAGTTGTGAAAGTTATGTTAACAGCATGTATTATAGACTACGGCGGAAGTTGACACGACCACTTACCCCTAGCCGAGTTCGCATATAATAATAGCTATCAGGCCAGTATTCAAATGGCACCTTTCAAGGCACTCTATGGCAGAAGTTGTCGATCTCCAATATGCTGGGACAAAGTCAGTGAAAAGTAAATTCTAGGCTGGATATTGTGAGAGATTCAACTGAGAAGATACACCTCATTCGGGAAAGGCTAAAGATAGCACAGTCCAGGCAGAAGTCATATGCTTACAACAGGAGAAGAGATATAGAATTTCAAGTTGGAGACCATGTATTTCTCAAGGTATCTCTTGGTCGAGGCATTAGAAGATTCGGTGTTAAGGGCAAACTTACACCGAGGTTTATTGGCCCATTCGAGGTATTGGAAAGAGTAGGTGAGCCAGCTTACCGCATTGCATTGCCTCCACAGTTATCTGAGGTGCACAATATATTCCATATTTCTATGCTGAAGAAGTATGTGCACGACCCTCTCCACGTCATCGACCATACGGACTTGGTGATACAGAAGTACCTTACCTATAAGCAGAAGCCAATGAAGATCCTCGACCGAGAAGTCCAAGTTCTAAGGAACAAGACGATCCCTATGGTGAAGATCCAATGGAATCGATGCCTAGAACAAGAAGCTACATGGGAAAAACCGAGGAGTCTATGAGAAGGAGATTTCCAGAACTATTCTAGTCTGTAAGTACCTCCTCCATGTCTCCATTTATGCAATTGAATTTGGGGACCAAATTCTTTTAAGTGGGGGAGGGTGTAGCACCCCGGATAAAAATGATAAGGAAATAGACTTTTTCCCAAGTAAATAAAACCATAGATAACTCTATAAGAAGGCCAAATAAAAAGTTAGAATGCCCATTGAGGGCCATTATATAAATATACCACCATTGAAGTCATCATACGTAATGGGGTTTCTTAAAAGACTATTCACATGAAATAGTGACTCTATACCAAGTCGTCATTTTCCTTATATATATAATTGGTTAGTTGGTGGGGTCATATATATATATATATATATATATCTGACTTAAACCTCAACCAGAGGTAAATAGCGCCCCTGACCAGGGCGCTATTCACTGAAGGGCGCCCCTACCCTTGGCGCCATTCACATTGACTTTTCAAAATAAAAAATAATAAATAAAATGGCCTCAAGATATTGTGCCCACATGCATGGGCCCTATTCACTTAAATAGAGTCACCTCCTAGGGCGCCATTTCCCTGGGAGGCAGCAAGTACAATGATCACCAGACATACGCTGGCGAGGGACCCTGGAGGGAACAATCATAGCAAGGCTTCATATCTGGTTTCCCATAGAGATTATTCCCTATAAACAACTCTCCCCATCCAACGTAAAAACCTTACTGTCCACCGGCCATTCCTCTGCCATTCCTGAAGAGAAGGTTATCTGTGCCTTTTCTTTTTCTCCACTTGCAGAAGAGCGATGTTAATCCTTTCTCTTCATGTGCAGGCTACGTACCACATCCTGCGGCAGGAAGCTTGGCTGCAGAGAGCGTGGAGGGCTAGGATTCCACGGTTCTACCAGTTAATCATGTCAAAAAGGTAGGTGTTCTCAAGATCTAGCTTAACTAGTAGTTAATATAGGTTAACATGCATGCTAGTTAAACCTTTCATCGCCACAATCTGGCCACCTTAGTTAGGGGTATATCAAAAGGCTTAGTGGGAAGGTTAAGCTATGCCTTTTTGAGACACTAAATCTTGTGTGAGTAGATTCTTCGTCAAGTACCCCATGTACATACTGATTATATAGTTGTCATTACTCATAATCTGTCCCAATTTCTTATAAATTGATCAATGTTTAAAAGTTAATATCTTTAAAATTAAAAATCGAAAATGGTTGCATGAGCATGAACTTGTAATCCCTCTATTTTTCCATGTCTATATATGTCTCTACTTCCTGATTTTGTGAACATGTTATAAATCATGAACAGTAAAGTTATGTGACTAGTAGCCACATGCTCAGGACTTACATCTCTTGAACCAAATCATGAAATTCCTGCATGAGCATGACTCTGGAATCCCCAGATTTTTCTCTATTTTATCATGTCTTCATTTCCGGAATTCGTGAAATTTCGCATGATGAACAGTGTTTTGAGTCTACTGTGGCACCCAGGGGAAGGGCGCCCCTGACCAGGGTGCCATTTAATGGGGCGCCCCTGGCCAGGGCGCCATTTCCCATTGGGGCGCCCCAGGCCAGGGCACCATTTCCACCTGGGGATAAACCCCCTACTGACCATGTGATTAGCCGGTTAAACCTCATCGATTAGCCTGTTAAACATGTTACCTATAAATTGATTAGCCTGTAAACCTGTTAAACCTGTTACAGCTATTACCTGTTAACCTGTAAATTATATACCTTATTAAGCCGGTAAAAATCCTACAGCATGTTAACCCGAGAATAGTATGTTAAACCTGTTACCTATTAAACCACAGCGATTAGCCCATTAAACTTGTTACCTGTTACAACACGTGTAAACATGTTACACGGTTAGAAACCTGTGATTGTTAACCTTCTGAAATAGAGACCCTACGGGAAGTCTCTATTTTCTGAAATAGAGACTCTCCAGGGAGACTCTATTTTAACCTTCTGAAATAGAGACCCTCCGGGAAGTCTCTATTTCTGAATGCCGTTAAACCTGTCACATGCTAAACCTGTCCTGTTAAACCTGACACCTGTTAACCTGGAAATTACTTACCTTGTTAAGTCTGTTAGATGTGAAACTTGTTAATTACATAGCATGGTAATTACATATCCTGTCAAACCTTGTTAATTACATAGCCGTCATAAAGCTATGTTAATCTTGTACCCTATCAAATCACATAGCCTGTTAAACCTGTTAACAGTACGTGTAAACATGTTATCCTGTTAGATTGTTAAGCTTATGAAATAGAGACCCTCCGGGAAGTCTCTATTATCTGAAATAGAGACCCTCCGGGAAGATTCTATTTCAGCATTGAAATAGAGACTCTCCGAGAAGACTCTATTTACTGAAATAGAGACCCCCCGGGAAGACTCTATTTCAGCATTGAAAAAGAGACTCTCTGAGAAAACTCTATTTACTGAAATAGAGACCCTTTGCAAGGGCGCCATTACCCTGCAACCTGAAATTTTTGGGCTTCAGTCCAGCCCTTACCCAATGATCCCTGGCCACCTCCTTAACCCTGATTGGCCTATTTGTCATGCATTTTAAGTAGCTTGGTCATAAATCATCATTTACATGTGATATGTCCTTGAACTCTATATTCCTAAAAGATCTACCTGATATTCTTACAATGTGTAAACTTCTTGAAATTCTATATTGACTATATAAATGAGAGTGAATGTCTAAAAGTATACATGAAATGCTGTGCATATAGGGCCCGGTCTGGTCCTGGGAGGTGCATCCAAAGGTACTTGTGCCCATGGGAGTTTATTGACTACGGTGTTTGGCATTGCACCGAAGTACTTGCATACTTGACTTGACTTGAGACATTCCCACTCACTCTCTTGTGACATGCTTGACTTGCTTGAAATGAATTGCTTGGCCTGAAAAAAGGCAATTGCTTACTTGAATGAAATGAATGAAATAGCCAATTCCATTACACTACTTGCTATTACACGAGCATAACCTCACTTGCTTGAATATTGATTATTATCTTCTTGGAAAGACTTGCTGGAATATTGACTGTTACTTTCTTGAAGAGACTTGCTTGAATATTGATTTCTTGGAAAAGACTTGTGCAATTACTTGCTAGTTCCTTATTGATACATCTTATTGATGTTCATGTGATACTCTTTTGGTACAATTCTTGATATTCTTGCTCGATCCAACATGCATCATTATACTGCATGAACTTGTAATTAACTTAAAGATTGTTAGAACTTGAAATATAAATCCTACTGAGCGATTCGCTCATTCAGTTTATTCTAACATTTTCAGGAGATATGAATAGCGACCACCATCTAGATGGGAATGAGACCGAGTGATGAGTGCTAGTGTCACCAATCGTCTATTGTCAGCTAGTCGTGCCTTTTGATTTTCTTGAGTCCCCTTTTTGTATTTCCAAATTATATCAGTGTAGTTGATTGAAGCTTGTTAAGGATTGTAACCTTGTATTGGATTTGAATAAGGAATGTCATAGAGTAGAATTATTACCATTTGGTCAATTGGATAATTGTCATCTTGGACATTAATATTATTTTGGGAATTTAATCGTAGTTATCATTTATATAAATTGCGCACTTTGTCTTTTGTCAAAAAAAAATCTTTTTTATGTATACTGCTCTGATTGAATGGTCCTATAAGCTGTCCACGACCTCGGGTATCTTCCGCACTCGGGGTGTGACAATTTTTATCCGGGATGCTACACCTATAGTAACGAGTGACTAGTGAGGGTCACGCCCGTCGGCGCTCGTCCAACCGCCCCTGACCACGTGTGCACACACATGCCAATACCTTGAGCCAGGCCTCTAGCTAGTTTCTCCCCCAGTAAGATGCTACCGCAAAGAAAGGGGGCCCAAGGAAACTAGCCTAAAAATAGTTTGTCAGGAACTCGCCCCGCCACCACTCCGAGGTGGGCCGACACACAGGAAAGTGTCGTCAGGCTACGACTAGTGGAGGCTCACTAGACATAAAGACTTGAAACAATGAACACATAAGTTCGGATAGTGTAAGAACACACCTATCGCACATACTACGGAGCACATTGCAGTACACTGCTACAACTAGACTCAGGACAATCAACTAGACCTGATAGAACAGATGGTATGCTTTCATACCAATTGATAGAGCCTATGGAGGCTCTGACACAAACAGAAGCAGTGCTAGGCACGAATTCAGAAGGCCCCTATTAAAAATTACATCCAAATAAAAACCAATGGAAAGGCACAGATGCGGAAGTAGTGTGAACAAGTGCCTAGACTGAACTGGGTGCTCTTTTCCAAATGACGAGAGGATGATGGAAGAACTGAATTTCTGAATACTGCAGAGAAGAACTATGAACAGACCTAAAATCACCCAACTCACATGAGACCAGAAACAAACATGTAGTGTGCAATATAAACACTCACTAGATTGGAAAAATAGAATGATCGCACATAAGCATTCATCTAGCGAAATCATGAGAATCAATAAGACCATAGTGCACAAAGAAGTTTTAAGGTGGATCAGTCCGCAGACCTACGTCCACCTCACACTCCAACCAGAGTGTGGCTTCCCGCTGATACACAGCTGAACAGTTGGGCCTTACAGCTTGCCTACATCCGCTGAGCATCATAGCTTGCTTCCGCTGGGCAATACAGCTTAGCCATCCGCTGACATACAACTTGACCGCTGGGCATTACAGCTTTGCCATCCAGAGGATATCACACCTCTACAACCGCTGGAGCTTACAGCTTAACCCGTCCAAAGGAATCCTCCTCTACTACAGCTGAGCGACAGAGCGTGCTCTGCTGACAAACAACTTGAAATAATGATAAAAAGGAAAACAATAAACGGAAAATGACAGAAACTGAAAGTTGTAAACACTAAAGCGCAGATATGGCTCTCAAGGAGTTGACTGGAGAGGATTTGATCCTGATTCCAGTGGGGAATGACTTTTAGATGAAGCTTGTCTTCTTCTCTTCTCAAACTCTCGATCTCTCTCTCTCGTTCTGTCTACGTCTTCATCTTCTCGTTTCTCTACTACACTCTCTTTTTCTTTCTTTTGAACTCTCCTATTCTTTTCTTATGTTCTTCTCTTCTTCTGCTCCCCAACAGTTCTTCTTGATTTCGCCTACTCCCTCAGACTGAGGTCACGCGCTCATGCCCTAGGCGTGTGGAGGGAACACTCTGGCTTGGAAACTTCATGAGAGTCTTGCCATGTGTCAGAATCTGAACGATTGGGACCCCACGTGGCGGCTTCTTCCAATAAAGATCACCCTTTGATCACGTGTCAGTTGATTGTTCTGTTGTCCTCACATGCCTTTATTCTTCTGTTCCTTATAAGTTAGATACTCAGGTGCACATATGTTGCTCGAACTATGGCTTCCCTGGCTTAATCACTTGCGTGCACAAGTTCCATAAATGGTCGTACTCGGAACGATTGCACCGAGCTTGTTTTCTCGGAATAGGTTCTTGCACCGACTTTGATTCGTGTCCTGAGGAATGGTTTGCACTGATTGGCTTCTTCTGAAGTCACACGTTGCACCGAGCTCATTTTCTTGAGACCAGACACTGCACCGACCTGCTCGCGCCGAGAAGCCTGCCCTTGATGAGAAGGAGTGCTTCGACTTTGAAGCACATCCGTATGAAGATTTGCTCGCACAGCATACAAATGCACCGACTCTGCTATACATACCTGCCAATGTGCATAATCTCAATAGAGATAAGGAAACTATGCACAGATATGACTTGAGTATATAAGAAAGAGATGCACAAGCTTTTATGCATGCACACGGAGGAAGAAATGAACCGACTCAATTACGTGTCATAGCATGAGATGCATCGACCATGTGAAAGCAAGAAATGCACAATGCACTGAGTTTAAGCATGAGCACGCTAAGAATGCACAAGGTTAAGAACTCGAAACAACATGAGTTGCACAGACTGAAACTCCACGGAGTATCATATGAGTAGACCAATGCACTGACCTAATGCGAAGGATGCACAGAGAAGATATGCACTGATGCACGACATAATCAGCGTGCAATACCAGAGGTTGCCCCGATGTACCTAACACATGAGGACGTTGCACCGACCTATCACAGATAGAGTGCACAGACTTGGAGACGTGAGCTAAGCAATGCACCGACTTAACACTCGCCAAGACTACGTGCATAAAGAGTGGAATGCACAGACCTGAATGCCCATGAAACGATGATATGCACCGAGATTGTTGGGCAGCCTGACTAATATATATGCACGAGCCTGAGACGTAACCTGAATGCACCGACTTAACTGATTGCGTGCATGCATAGACGTTTAAAGCCATGAAGTGCAATATATGCATTCGAGACATGCTTAGACCTAGACCAGTAGTTAAACGCACATCAATATATATATATATATGCAACCCTGACATTCAATCAAGCACACGAAGTCAATTCAGGCACATGAAGTAACTTAGCTATCATCAAAACATTCTTCAATCATTCATTCTCAAGTGGTGACTTATAGTGTTGCTATCATCAAAACTCATGATAGCAAAACATCATCAAGGCACAGGGACACAACAATCTCCCCCTTTTTGATGATGGCAACACAATGAGTCACGCTGACAAATGAGTCACGCTGACAAACTAGTCTTCCCATTTGACTTCAGCAAAAAGAGGTAATACTCCCCTTTGACAAACTAATCAAACAGATCATGACAGTGAAAGAGTAAAACTCCCCTTATCAACATGAATGCAGGACTACTCTCCCCTTTTGAAATACAGTCCTCCCCCTTTGACATAATCATGAATATCAATAATGCCCAGAACTCCCCCTGAGAGCATGAAGGATTCGAAAAAGCAAGCACAAGATGTATCTACAGGGATGAACTGTAATGCCCTGGGTTTTTCGGATCTGAATTCGTGGGCCTCGGATCATCTTTTTCGCGGATTTCGGATTGTGTCCGATCGAGCTTCAGACTATTTTTACCGGGTGGTCGGACCCACTGGTGGTGTGCCCGTGAGTTTCCTTGGGTTCGGGTGTTGTGAGGAGCACGCCAGTAATTTTCTGTAATTATCAGAGCACCTTTGTGGGTCCCGGGTTACGTTTTGGGTTTTACGCGTGTTTTCCATCTTTCAGACCTTCAGAACCCCGTATAGGGTGAACCGTTGCGTTCTCTGACGCCGGGACGTTACCACGGTGATCAGCGTGTTCCGAGGATCGTGGGCGTGTATTTTCCTATTTTTCGGTATTTTTTGGAAATTTCCAGATTTTCTATATAAACCCCCTCCCTTTTTCTCTCTCTCCCCTCTCATTTCTCTCTTCTCTCCCTCTCTCTTCTCACGCTCTCTCCCTCTCTCTCCGGCGGCCGACGGGGTGGAGTACGGGTGAGGTAGGGACGGCACGGGCGAGGCACGGGCGAGGATGGATGAGGATCGAGGCTGTGGGGGCGCGGTGACGCTCGACCGCGGGTTCGCGAGCCGGCGAGGGCTTCTACGGTGTTTCATCGCGGATCGGCGAGCTCGGGATGCGAAATCTTCGGTGGAGGTAGGGAGATGGACTCCCAGCTCGTGCTTTCCCTTTCTCGCGAGTTTTGTAGGCCGTGGCGAGCGGAGCGGATTTATTTTTGCATTTTGGGGAAAATCCATGTTTTGGGGGAGTGAGCCGGATCTCTAGTTTTACGGCATTTTTGGCCAATCCAGGGGTTAAGATGCATGCCTAGGGGCTTGGGGATGGATTCCCCTTCGTTTCCCCATTACCCTGGGGTGATCGGGGCATGGATCAGATTTTTGGGTCGTTTCCCGTCGTTTCGCACTTAGACGAGTGTGACGGTCCTTCCAGTGACCGTCACATGCTGTGACGCCCCAGGGTGGGTGCGTCACAGGGTCCTGTAGTGTTGGCAGGCGTCGGTCACTCTGGCGGTCTTACGATGAACCGCCAGAGGGTGTGACACGCCTGGGCTCGACCGCTAAATGTTGGACTGTCAGAGTTGATGCAGCCCATTTTCTGACGTGCCTGGGCAGGACCTTCAGAGACTGTGACACCCCTAGAGGTGTGCGTCACGACCTGTTTTCTCTCATCTTCTAATGCACTAGGTTGTGTGCGTCAGAGACGGTGACGCACCAGGACTAGCGCGTCACAGCCGGTTTACACCGAGCGTCTGACGGCCCTTTGTTGGTGCATCACAGTGGTTGTGATGGTCGAGGCTTGGACCGTTACAGACTGTGACGGCCCAAGCTTAGACCGTCAGGCTCTGTGTGGTGCCGAGGTGAGTTTTCGTGTTCTCCGCGATCGTTTCACGTTGTGTCGGTCCCTAGTCGACCCGATCGTGACCTAGTGGTCGACTTACAGTCTTGTGAGTGCCCCAGACACCCGTGGGATTTCTGTGTCCATGTTTTGAGGGTGTCGGGAGGACCGTGCTACTTCGTTTAGCGTGCCCGGGGGTTTGAGAGTCCGTGTGACTTCTCGCGTGTCGGGCTTTCGTGTTACGCTAGACCGGGTCACCGTGTATCGGTGGGGGTGCGGTGGGTCTCCCCGCATGCCATGAGTTTTCCTGGAAGATGATTCCCGAGTGGGCCTTGTGTTGGCCTTGGACTGCGAGTCCAGTTATCGGCGTGGCAGCTTGTGCGTTGCCCTGGGAATCGTGCTTCCGTACTTTCCGCGTGGGCCATGTGTGAGGCCTTGGAGCGCGAGTCCAGTTGCCCAGCCTAGAGCTGGAGGGTTCCCGCTTTTCCCTGAGAGTGGGATTCTGATTGGTGGCCTGTGAGCTGCCTTGGGAACCGTGCTTCTACGTTTCTTTGTGGACTGCGAGTCCCGATTCTTCTCTAACTGTGGTCACCGTGGGATGATGCTGGTACGTGGGACGGTCCCCGTACTTCATCGGATGCAGACGTTATTTTCCGTTGACTTGATAGTCTACTCCGTAGTGACCATCCACTAGTCGTAGCCTACTTACACGCGAGTGGTCCCACCTGGGAGTAGGTGGAGAGGCTTACCCTAAGGATGGTTTTAGACTGATTTTCGTCAGGCCCCACGTCTACCAGCCAGAGTTCGGCTGAGGGGAAAACCTGTCAGAGGGCCAGACCAGAGACGTACGGTCTGTGTGTGCACACGTGGTTGGGGGCGGTTGGACCCACGCCAACGGGCGTGACCCCAACTAGTCACATGTTTGTGGTTACTTGTACGGTGTCTCAATTCCCGCTGGGCCGGAGGGAGACACCTGAGGCGCGGACTAAGATGTCAGTGGACGCATTCGGCCTTGCTTCTAGTGGGAGGTACTCTTGTCGAGTCGGGAGTGACAGACTGTCAGTTTCCGTGACTTCGACCTTCGGGTTTTCGGTCGTGTTGGCCGTTGAGTTCCGGTTGTTTCGCCGTGGCACGTGTGCCTTTTTTCGTGCCGTGAGACTAGTGCTAGTGGCTTTACCGAGATTGCGTCTTGTTGGTGTGGTGTCCGCGACCAGATGGTCGGGGTTACACCTTGGACATCGTGTCTAGGTTGGCCGTGTCTCGGGAGACAGGCCTCCACGGCGGAGTTGCCGTGGGTTTTTACTTCGGTAAGTGGTGCTAGTATGGTCCGGTTCCCGACTGCGAGATCGGGACTTCTCTTTTTACTTGGCTGGTATAGTAGGAGTAGCTGTAGTGCCGAGTTTTGACCGGCCACCGGGTTTACTATTCCAGCTATTACGGTTGCACTTGTGGTTACAGCTTTCCGTGTCGCCGTTGTTCTCAGTTGGGGTTCCGCGGGATCCCTACTGGGCTAGTGACAGGAGGCTCACCCCTACTTTTCAGGGGTGGCAGTTTTTCCTCGAGGTTCTAGGGCGCGGTGCGGAGGTTCTCAGTTGCCAGCTTGTCGGGCTGAGTGTTCACTTGGCATGTGGTACGTTTTACTGCTTTAGACTGTACTTTCGGTTGGACTGGACTCTGTTGTAGTTATAGTTGTTTATTTATTTCTATTAATTGTTGAATTATCCTACTTTATTTCCTATTTCTTTGTGCCTCCACACTCCTTTTAGCCCTTCCGAGCCCTTCCGAGCCCTCCCAGCTCGTGGGCGGCGGTTCGGGTCTCGGGTTATCGAGTCTTTCCCGGTAATCGGATTCTCAAGTCGTTACAGCTGGTATCAGAGCCAGGTTGTGGACGTACATAGGAATTCGAAATATTGCAGTGATCAGAGTCTGTAAGGTCCAGTATAGTCGGCAGTTGACATAGGGATTTGTGCTTGTTTTCCCGCTTTGTTTCTCGCTTGAGAGCTTGAGTGCGCCGCATGGTGCTGTAAAGGTGGTTGCTGTCCGTGGCTTCCGTGCCAGCATGGGGTCTAAGGATCAAGGTCAAGAGTCTTCTCCCTCATCGGTGGTGGCCCTGGTTGAGTTGTGTTGGGTAGAGGTTGCTGGTAGGCGTGAGCACGCGGTGCTACGTTCGACGAATCTGCAGCGTGGTCAGGTTGTTGGAGAGGATTGTTCGTGGTTAAGTGACCGTGAGCGTGCTCTCAGAGGTGCTGTCGGTTTTGGCCACTCTAGCTTGAGGTTTGTCCAGCCCCTGAGGTGTCAAGGTCATAGTTTAAGGTGGCAGAGCGGGTGCTCTGATAGAGAAGTGTGCTCAGGAAAGCGGAGGATCTTCTCGGTGAGCTGCTGTCTCGTCGAGTCTGGTGTTCTTGTCATGCTCTGTGGCATCAAGAATGATGTGTCGATCCCAGTTGTTTTATGGATTTCGAGGTAGAATTGCGCTGTGGTGTCCCAGTAAGTCTTGCTCATGCGCTCTTGTGTGCGAATGGGTGGTGTTCGCCTTGGATTTGAGTTGAGATGTGAAGGTTCCGCGGTGAGTTTCAGGACTCGAGGGTGAGCGTTGGCGGTTGCCGATTATGGCTCGTGTTGCGGCTCTTGGAGTGGCGCGTTGCAGTTTGAGGAATTGCAGTGGTGGTGCGTCGGCAGATGCTATGGTTGTGGTCCGACGTGACACTCGTCGAGTGTGTCGGAGGCGCTGACCTGACGTGGTGATGGTTTTATCGATGTTGGATGGTGCTGTTTCCAGCGTGCGCGATATTCGAGATCAGGCCGGGCGTGGAGTTCTTCTGTTGGTCGGAGGTGTGATTGGTTTCTCCTTTGGTTGGAGGGATTGCATTTGGCCAAGGTTTGTCGTCTTGCATTGTGTGTTCGGATTGGTTGGCCTTCGTGTGCCATGAAGTCCGTGCGAGACGTGCTCCTTGTCTTGGCCAGGTGATTGCCTGTGAAAAGCTATGCCCATTCCCTTGTCGTGCGAGGGTGTGTTGGCGCTTTTCCGGAAGGACGAGTGACGGTTGGGCGGTGTTTTCGAGAATTTGTGGCTGTGCGTGTGGATCAGAGTGCGCAGCGGAAGCCTGGTGGGCTTGTGAGCCACTGGTTCAGGATCGTAGCATTGGTTGCTACGGGCGGATTCCTGAGTTTACGTTGAGCATTGGAGGATTGGTCCCTCTGTGCGAAACGTGTTGTTGCAGTGCCATTGCTCGGGATATTGTGGTTCTTGGCACTGGCATGATGGAGTGTTGGGGAATGTGCTGGCTAGTGCGCCGCATGAGTGCCCGGTATCTGAGATGGAAGCCGTGTCAGGTGTCGGTGTTAGACCTGGATGGGGTTGTTGAGGATGTCGCCTGACGAAGGTCGAGGACGTGTTGGTCAGAGTCGGTGGCTTGGTACCAGACTTGTGTTCCCAGTCCTGTCCTCGGATGAGATCATCTTTGGAGAAGCGATCTCTGACAGATTATGAGTTCCTGTTGGTAGCTGCGAGTGACTGGTAAGGCTAGTCTCGTAGTCGACCATGGTAAGACGTGTTTTGCTTGGGGACCCGTGCGCATTGGTCGTGGTGCTGGCGACCAAGTTGCCGTAATTTTGGTTAGGCACTTTCCTCCCCTTGAGATGTGCGCCATGCATTGCTCCGGTGGTGTCCCGTGGCTCTGTGATAAGGGCAGAATCAGGATTGGCAGTGTCCACTTGGATTAATTGAGACGAAAGATTTGATGAGACCAGACGTAAGAGTGACGCCTGTGGGCGGAGGCCTTTTGAGCGAGGTTGGCGTCGGAAGGGTGGCCCTTCATGGGATGTTGGTGTCGCGATAGTTATCCCTTGTTTGGTGACCAGCACGGGATGGTTCCCTATAAGTCTGAGTCAAGTGAGGTGATGACTGAAGACACCTGGATCTTGTCAATTGGTTTCATCGTGCTCCCCTGAGAGGGTCGAGTTGGCGCGATGATTGAGATCGGACGCGGTGTCTGAGAGGAGTGCAGCTCGAGATGTGGTATCGGTCTGTGTGTGAGTCAGAGGATGGCCTGTCGTAAGTTGAATTGTGCCTGCTAGGACGGTGAAGGTTTCCCGTTGACAAGCAGTTGGTGACCAGTGTATGGTCTTTCATAGACAGTGGATGCAAGTGGTTGCGCCTCGAGATTGGTGAGAGCTACGTATCGGTGAGGCCTTTGGTGGTCATTTCTGTGGTGTGCTTCCTAGATGGGATCTGGGCTTTTCGAAGTAGAGTTCTTACAGAGTTGGTCCCATGCTGTTGTTGGCTTTCAGCTTGCCATGTGTGGGGTGTTTCTTGGTGCTGAGCCGATGTTCTGGTTGCGATCTGTTGAGATGACTGCTTGAGCTGGTGGAGGTTCTATTTTGGTTGTTCCCTTGAGAAGGGTGTGCGACCAGTCAGCTGGTTGTGAAGCTGATGTGCGATTTGTCTGCCGACCATTGGATGGATCGGTAGCTGTTTCTCGTGTCGAGGACTGTGTCTCCTCGGTGAGCGAGATGGTGGCAGCGGTGCCATGATTGGTTCTCGCGTGTCTGAGGTGATGCCGGACGGTTTCCTTTGGTGCGCCTGCTCCAGTGGCTGGTGTGTGCGGCGCGTGGAGCGAGGTGTTGTTCGTGATTGTAGTCCGGCTGTGTCCCTCAAGATTGGTGTTTTTGTGAGAATCAAGGTTTTCTGTATTGGGGCTCTGACAACATTGTCAGTTGGTTCAGTGTTCTTCCCCTGTGACTTCGTGCTAGGTCCAGAATTTCGAGGATGAAATTCCTTTAAGGGGGGAGGGCTGTAATGCCCCGAGTTTTTCGGATCTGAATCCGTGGGCGTCGGATCGTCTTTTCTGCGGATTTTGGATTGTGTTCGATCGAGCTTCGGACAATTTTTACGGGGTGGTCGGACCCAATGGTGGTGTGCCCGTGAGTTTCCTTGGGTCCGTGGTGTTGTGAGGAGCACGTCGGTAATTTTCTGCAATTTTCGGAGCACCTTTGTGGGTCCCGGGTTGATTTTTGGGTTTTACGCGTGTTTTCTGTCTGTCGGACCTTCGGAAACCCGTATAGGGTGAACTGTTGCATTCTCCGACGCCAGGACGTTACCACGGTGATCAGCGTGTTCCGAGGATCGAGGGGGTGTATTTTTCTATTTTTCGATATTTTTGAAAATTTCTAGATTTTCTATATAAACCCCCCTCCCTTTTTCTCTCTCTCCCCTCTCATTTCTCTCTTCTCTCCCTCTCTCTTCTCATGCTCTCTCCTCTCTCCCTCTCTCTCCGACGGCTGACGGGGTGGAGTGCGGGCGAGGTGGGGACGGCGCGGGCGAGGCATGGGTGAGGATGGATGAGGATCGAGGCGGTGGAGGCGCGGTGAAGCTCGGCCGCAGGTTCGTGAGCCGACGAGGGCTTCTAAAGGCGTTTCTTCACGGATCGACGAGCTCGAGGCGCGAAATCTTTGGTGGAGGTAGGGAGATGGACTCCCAGCTCGTGCTTTCCCTTTCTCGTGAGTTTTTTAGGCTGTGGCGAGCCGAGCGGGTTTATTTTCACATTTTAGGGAAAATCCATGTTTTGGGGGAGTGAGCCAGATCTCTCGTTTTACGGCATTTTTAGCCGATCCAGTGGTGTAGATGCATGCCTAGGGGCTTGGGGATGGATTCCCCTTCGTTTTCCCATCACCCGGGGGTGATCGGGGCGTGGATCGGATTTTTGGGTCGTTTCCCGTCTTTTCGCTCTCGGACGGGTGTGACGGTCCTTCTAGTGACCATCACATGCTGTGACGCCCCAGGGTGGGTGCGTCATAGGGTCCTGTAGTGTTGGCAGGGGTCGGTCACTCTGGCGGTCTTACGATGAACCGCTAGAGGGTGTGACGCGCCTGGGCTCGACCGGTATGTTCGTTTTCATGTTTTCGGACCGTTGGGATCACGAGTCCCTGACGCGCCTAGGTAGGACCGTCAGAGCCTTGTGACGCCCCTTCATGGGACCGTCAGAGTTGACGCAACCCATTTTCTGACGCGCCTGGGTAGGACCGTCAGAGACTGTGACGCCCCTAGAGGTGTGCGTCACAGCCTGTTTTCTCTCATCTTCTAACGCACTGGGTTGGGTGCGTCAGAGACGGTGACGCACCAAGGCTGGCGCGTCACAGACCGTGACGCACCAGGACTAGCGCATCACAGTCGGTTTACACCGAGTGTCTGACGGCCCTTTGTTGGTGCGTTAGAGTGGTTGTGACGGTCGAGGCTTGGACCGTTACAGACTGTGACGGCTCAAGCTTAGACCGTTAGGCTCTGTGTGGTGCCAAGGTGAGTTTTCGTGTTCCCCGCGATCGTTTCGCGTTGTGTCGGTCCCTAGTAGACCCGGTCGTTACCCAGTGGTCGACTTGCGGTCTTGTGAGTGCCCCAGACACCCGTGGGATTTCTGTGTCCGTGTTTTAATGTTGTCGGGAGGACCGTGCAACTTCGTTTAGCGTGCCCAGGGGTTTGAGACTCCGGGTGACTTCTCGCGTGTCGGGCTTTCGTGTTACGCTAGACTGAGTCACCGTGTATCGGTGGGGGTGCGGTGGGGTCTCCCCCGTATGCCGTGAGTTTTCCTGGAAGATGATTCTCGAGTGGGCCATGTGTTGGCCTTGGAGTGCGAGTCCAGTTATCGGCGTGGCAGCTTGTGCGTTGCCCTGGGAATCGCGCTTCCGTGCTTTCCGCATGGGCCATGTGTGAGGCCTTGGACCGCGAGTCCAGTTGCCCAGCCTAGAGCTGGAGGGTTTCCGTTTTCCCGGAGAGTGGGATTCGGTTTTGCGGCCTGTGAGCTTTCTTGGGAACCGCGCTTCTACGTTTCTTTGTGGACTACGAGTCCCGATTCTTCTCCGACTGTGGTCACCGTGCGACGGTGCTGGTACGTGGGACGGTCCCCGTACTTCGTCGGATGCGGACGTTGTTTTCCGTTCACTTGAGAGTCTACTCTGTATTGACCCTCCACTAGTCGTAGCCTGCTTACGCGCGAGTGGTCACACCTGGGAGTAGGTGGAGAGGCTTACCCTGAGGATGATTTTAGAGTTGTTTCCGGCGGGCCTCACGTCTACCGGCCAGAGTCCGGTTGAGGGGAAAACCAGTCAGAGTGCCAGACCAGAGACACACGGTCTGTGTGTCCACACGTGGTTGGGGCCGGTTGGACCCACGCCGACAGGCGTGACCCCAACTAGTCACATGTTTGTGGTTACTTGTACGGTGTCTCAGTTCCCGCTGGGCCAGAGGGAGACACCTAAGGCGCGGACTAAGTCGTCAGTGGACGCATTCGGCCTTACTTGTAGTGGGAGGTACTCCTGTCGAGTCGGGAGTGACAGATTGTCAGTTTCCGTGACTTCGACCTTCAAGTTTTCGGTCGTGTTGGCCGTTGAGTTCCGGTTGTTTCGTCGTGGCACGTGTGTCGATTTTCGTGCCGTGAGACTAGTGCTAGTGGCTTTACCGAGATTGCGTCTTGTTGGTGTAGTGTCCGCGAGCGGATGGTCGGGGTTACACCTTGGACAGCGTGTCCAGGTTGGCCGTATCTTGGGAGACAGGCCTCTACGGCGGAGTTGCCGTGGGTTTTTACTTCGGTAAGTGGTGATAGTATGGTCCGGTTCCCGACTGTGAGATCGGGACTTCTCTTTTTGCTTGGCCGGTACAGTAGGAGTAGCTGTAGTGCCGAGCTTTGATCGGCCACCGGGTTTACTGTTCCTGCTGTTACGGTTGCACTTGTGGTTACAGCCTTCCGTGCTGCCGTTGTTCTCAGTTGGGGTTCCGCGGGATCCCTGTTGGGCCAGTGACAGGAGGCTCACCCCTACTTTTCAGGTGTGACGGTTCATCCTCGAGGTTCGAGGGCGCAGTGCGGAGGTTCTCAGTTGCCAGCTCACCGGGCCGAGTGTTCACTTGGCATGTGGTATATTTTACTACTTTAGACTGTACTTTCTGTTGGACTGGACTGTGTTGTAGCTGTAGTTGTTTATTTATTTCTGTTAATTGTTGAATTGTCCTGCTTTATTTCCTATTTCTTTGTGCCTCCACACTCCTTTTAGCCCTTCCGAGCCCTCCCGGCTCGTGGGCGGCGGTTCGAGTCTCGGGTTATCGGGTCTTTCCCGGTAACTAGATTCTCGGGTCGTTACATGAACTCTGGTTATCCAATGAGTCAATCTGGAATCCACCACCACAAGAATTCTGAAACAAAATTGGTTGTGGCAAGGACATTTGTATGGACAGAACAATGCAGTTGAAAGTCCCACAGAACCAGAGCCGGTTACAAGAGTCATTTGTCAGGGATACAGAAACAAGATGGAAGATTTCAACAGTGTGGAGTGAAACTGATGATGTCGATGAAGTAGATGTGGCCAAGGGTAGGAGTAGATAACAGCAAGCAAGGCACAGGATCTCCAACGGGTGAGTTAGTATGATGATTAAGTTGTCAGAGGTAAACCTGATCAGAGAAAATTATATGGCAGGTATCACAGTAATAAGTCCTCACAAGAAAAGACTCTCCTATCATAGGGGGTTATGAATTTACCTACATGACCCAACTGATTTAACCATGATGTATACCAAATTTGTCAATTAAATTCAATACTCATATCTGAAGATATGTTTTAATAAATGTGAACCAATTAATCAAGCAATACTCAGGAACAACCACCTTCCATCTTACTCAAATGAACTCGATGACTCTTTTGAGAATCACATAGAACAGTATTGAGATAACACCCTTACTAGAATGTGAGTTGACTGTTTATGCAAGATATTTTCTTTTGATTAGCACATTATTTTTCCTGAGCAATTTAAGTTGATCAACACCTTTTTACATGAGGCACAACACGTCTTAGGTGAAGTGATCCAGTTACTCAGTGTGATAACTTTCATTGCCTCTCAACTTTGAGAATAGAGTTAGCAATAGAAGTGTCCATTTACATAAGGAGACACCTTGATTAGAGGCCAGACTCCCCAGTTACTCAACACAGACATGCTATTGCTCTGTCAGATTTTTTAAAAAAAATTCACCAGAGATAACTATGGCACTTCATGACATAGGTTTACTCTATTTCATTGATAGAGAACCCAGTTTCTCAGTGACCAAGTCATTGCTCTGAATTCAATTCTTCTCTTTAGTCAACATTTTTAGGTTGATGTTTAAAAACAATACTCACTCTATGTGTCTCTACCAAAATAGCCTAGATATCATATTTTCAGATTACAGATGAGTGAGACTAGGGTATTCATGACACAGTTGGTGAAAATTTATTAAAACTCATCATTCAGATACTTTCAATACATTTGAGTGCAAGTCTGAGAATACATTAAACTTATATGAGTCTAAATTAGTAGACATTCTTAAACCTATATGATAGGAACTTCTTTTAAGAGTTCAGACTAAAGCCTGGTACACACCATAAGGAACTCAGATCAGTCCATTCAATGCAATTGAACAACTTATCATTCCTGGAACAAGAACCAGATTAATCAGACCAGCTTGAAAGGATGTGAGTGTTGGATAGGTACAAGCTGGTAGAGCAAATAACAGCAGGAGAGAAGAACATCAAATATATGCAGAGCAGAATCAATTTCAGTAGCTGAGTCTGGAATGCAGACAGATCAGCTAAGCAAGTAGAGACAATAGAGAATTTTGATGAACCACCTAAATGCAGAGAGTGGATCAGATTGCTAGACAGAAAGAGTTCAAGAGGTGAAGAAGTGATGAAGCAGGAATGCTTCCCCTGTCTAGATGCAATATGTAATAAATCTACACATGAGCAGCATGAAGATTAAGTGAAAACAGTCAATCTCCCCCTGACTAAGTGCATGGTATATAAAGAAAGTGTAACACAGGGTTTTATGGTGAAAGCTCATGAAATAGACATGCAATTCATACAAGAGGAGATTACCATAAACATTATGTGCAGTTGAAATTTTCAGATGATTTCAATTCAACCTAGACTGAATCAACATGATATTCAAACCTTTCAAACTCACAATTTTAGATGACAGAATTTGAAGTAAGTGATCAGAACAGACCTAAAGAGCAGGACCATGGGGTCTTTCAATTGTTGAGTGCCTTGGTTTGTTGACCCTTCTTTATTCATTCCAAGGCACACATGTAGCAAAATAATCATTGTGATCTTGCAGGAACCCAAGCAGCCTTGGGTCCTGTGTTTGCCCTAACAGGAGTTATGAACAGTTTCTTAGCGACATTGTCATCAAAATCCATCAGATAACAATTGGCCATGAGGTGACCGAATTTTCCACAATATCTACATGAAACAGTAGATTTTCTGGTCCTATGATGCATATCAACAGCAGCATGACACCTATGAACCTGAGCATGAAATGTTCTGTTGTTTGCATGGACATTTTCTTTCTTATTTTTAACTAGCCAACATTCAGCAGATTTGTGACCTGGCTTACCACAGTTAAAGCATGAAAATTCCACAGGTCATTTTGCAGAGAATTTGACAAAATAGGGATTGACGAAACTTTCCCGAACATGCCAACAGTCCTCGACTGTATGGCCATGCTTCCCACACTCGAAGCACTTGATGTTCTTATCTTTAGAACCATTTTTACCCCAAATAGATCCAGACCAGCACTCAATGGCCTTGTGACTATGTTTGTTACAGTTGAAGCAACTGATATGCTAGTTCAAAGCAGATTTGTTTCTTTTATAACCATGATGATTTGCAGAATATCTAGCATGCATCCTATCATCGAATTTCATGATGGAGCATGCATTCATGAGATGACCATGCCTACCACAGTAACGACAATATGCCCCAGACTTCCTAATAGCATGGTTTCTACCAAATGAATTTGTAGAATGCAATATTTCACTTGCATGCTCATCTTCTATCAATAATCTACAATCATCCATTACGTGGCCTACCTTGCCACAATAATGGCATGAAGCATTCCTTTCATGTGCATGCGAATGAGTAGGGGACTGTTGAGTAGCATGCATTAAGCTATCAGATTCCACAACACTAACAGAGTTAACATCACAGACAGGGATACCCTTGACTTTATTCATGTAACCATTATTTTTCAGTTGTTTACCTTTTTTCAAGACATTTGTTTGTTTTTCATTTCTCTGAGCCTTAAATTGGAATATAGATGATGAAGGTGATTTCTGATTTTCATCTTGATTTGGGGATTGATTTGTGTTTCCAGCAACATTAGAGTTTTGCACGAAAGTGGTGTACAACTGGTTTCTAATAGTTTCCTTAACATCAGGACATCAACTTATCCCCTTTCTTGAATTGTCATCCTCACCTTTCATGATGACTTTCATTTTTCCTTTATTTTCAACAGACTTAGATGCTGAGTTTTCCAGATCATGAATTTTAGTTTCCAAAGAGGCAATGTGAAGTTCATAACTGGCTATTTCCTGTTCACTATAATTAACCCATTCACTTAGTACTTTGTTTGCAGTTTTATACTTCTCAATTTCTTGTTCCAGATTGCTCAAATTTTTTACCTCTTCATTGCATGCAGTTTTTCCTTTTTCTAAGGTGAGCAGTTTTTCAGACATACCAGTGTTTAATCGTTTTAACTTTTCAATTTCAACTTTCAATCCATCGTTTTCATATTCAAGTTTTTCAGCTTGAATTTCCTTATTAGCACATCTTTATCTCTCGATAGCCAGAAGCCTCTCTGAAATAACAGTATTTAGGACCATGAGTTTTCTGTTTTGTTCTTTCAGTTCCTTGTTCTCTTTGGTCAGCTTCTCAATTTCTTCGCTGCTAGATACAGATTCCAGTCTTTCAATTAGTTCGTCCTCTCTTTGTTCGACTTTAATTTTCTCATTCAACAAATCTTGATTTTCTTCTTTAAGAGAGGTAATCAACTTCATTAGCCATTCATTTTTGTTGTATAGTTCCTCATTGCGTTCTTTCAGAAGAAGGCATTTGTTGTAATCGGATTGTTTAGATGAGACGTGTGAGGCTTCCATGTTGAATTCCTTTGTTCTAGCTTCAAGATTTTCATTCCTCTTTTGAAGTTCTGCATTCACAAGTTTCAGTTTATTTATTTCAGAGTTAACTTTATTTAATTCTTGCAGTCTCATTAGATGTTCATTATTCTCTTCATTCAGCTTATTCTCCAGTTCAGATATTTTATTCGAGAAGGTTTGATTCTCAACTTTTAAAGAGACATTTTGTTCCTTAAAGTTTTGAACATCTAGCAGACACATATCATAAGATTATTTTAACACAGGACAATTTTCACAAATGATTTCAGATTCACGTTGTTCAATCTTTTTCATTAGCCTGTTATTCTCTGATTTCATTTTCTTGGACAGATCTAACAAATCTTCATACATTGCAACCAATTCATCAAACGAGGGTTCATCAGATCCGGAGCTTACCTGAGAAGGAGTATCACCATCATCATTTCTTCGGTTGGCCATCAAGCATTTATCCACTTCCTCCACGTTTGCAGCAGTTATCTTGTCCAAGATTTCCTTTCCCGACGCACACCTGAGAACAAAAGGAAATTTGTCAGCATTCACTGCATCTCTTAGAATATTAAGAACTATGATATTCTCACGGTTCTTCGATCTGTCCTCACTGGACCACTTGGTCTCATTTCGGGGTAACTTATGTGGGCCTTTCGATACGAGTTTCCATAGACTCGGGTCAATGGAATTCATGTAGACACAGAGACCTCCCAACCACTTTCTGAAGTTAGAACCATCAAAGATACAAGGACGAGCCATATGGAAAGATAGAAAAAAAATAGCCTTAGCACACAAAGCAATCACAGATGAATGCACCAAAATCTCTCGATCAAAACCAAACAAACAGCAACAGGAGTAGCACCTTAAATAGTAGGATCCTCTGCAGATCATTGGATCTGAATGTACAGAGACCCGCTCGGATACCAATTGATAGAACAAATAGTATGCTCTGATACCAATTGATAGAGCCTATGGAGGCTCTGACATAAACAGAAGCGGTGCTAGGCACGGATTCAGAAGGGGGGTTGAATGAATCCCCTATTAAAAATTACGTCCAAATAAAAACCAATGGAAAGGCACAGATGCGGAAGCAGTATGAACAAGTGCCTAGACTGAACTGGGTGCTCTTTTCCAAATGACGAGAGGATGACGGAAGAACTGAATTTCTGAATACTGCAGAGAAGAACTATGAAGAGACCCAAAATCATCCAACTCACATGAGACCAGAAACAAACGTGCAGTGTGCAATATAAACACTCACTAGATTGGAAAAATAGAATGATCGCACCTAAGCATTCATCTAGCAAAATCGTGAGAATCAATCAGACCATAGTGCACAAAGAAGTTTTAAGGTGGTTCAGTCCGTAGACCTACGTCCACCCCTCACTCCAACCAGAGTGTGGCTCCCCGATGATACACAGTTTAACAGTTGGGCCTCACAGCTTACTTCCGCTGGGTAATACAGCTTAGCCATCCGCTGACATACAGCTTGACCGCTGGGCAATACAGCTTCGCCGTCCAGAGGATATCACACCTCTGCAACCGCTGGGGCTTACAGCTTAACCCGTCCAGAGGAGTCCTCCTCTACTACAGCTGAGCGACACAGCTTGCTCTGTAGGCAAATAGCTTGAAATAATGATAAAAAGGAAAACAAGAAACGGGAAATGACAGCGACTGAAAGCGGTAAACACTAAAGCGTAGATATGGCTCTCAAGGAGCTGACTGGAGAGGATTTGATCCTGATTCCAGTGGGGACTGACTTTCAGATGAAGCTTGTCTTCTTCTCTTCTCAAACTCTCGATCTCTCTCTCGTTCTATCTACTTCTTCTTCTTCTCGTTTCTCTACTGCTCTCTCTTTTTCTCTCTTTTGAACTCTCCTATTCTTTTCTTCTGCTCCCCAACAGTTCTTCTTGATTTCACCCTGAGAGGGATATTTTCTCGACTAGCAGAAGGATGACTTATATACTCCCTCAGACTGAGGTCACGCGCTCATGCCCTAGGCATGTGGAGGGAACACTCTCGCCTGGAAGCTTCAGGAGAGTCTTGCCATGTGTCAGAATCTGAACGATTGGGACCCCACGTGGCGGCTTCTTCCAATAAAGATCACCCATGGATCACGTGCCAGTTGATTGTTCTGTTGTTCTCACATGCCTTTATTCTTCTGTTCCTTATAAGTCAGATACTCAGGTGCACATATGTTGCTTGACCTATGACTTCCCTGGCTTGATCACTTGCGTACACAAGTTCCATAAATGGTCGTACTGAGAACGATTTCACCGAGCTTGTTTTCTCGGAATAGGATATTGCACCGACTTTGATTCGTGTCCTGAGAAATGGTTTGCACTGATTCGCTTGTTCTGAAGTCACACGTTGCATCGAGTATCCTCAGTAGTTGCACCGAGCTCATTTTCTTGAGACCAGACACTGCACCGACCTACTCGCGCTGAGAAGCCTGCCCTTGATGAGAAGGAGTGCTTCGACTTTGAAGGACATCCGTATGAAGATTTGCTCGCACAGCATACGAATGCACCGACTCTGCTATACGTACCTGCCAATGTGCACAATCTCAATAGAGATAAGGAAACTATGCATATATATGACTTGAGTATATAAGAAAGAGATGCACAAGCTTTTATGCACACGGAGGAAGAAATGCACCGACTCAATTACGTGTCACAGCATGAGATGCATCGACCATGTGAAAGCAAGAAATGCACAATGCACCGAGTTTAAGCATGAGCACGCTAAGAATGCACTAGGTTTAAGCATGAGTTGCACAGACTGAAACTCCATGGAGTATCATATGAGTAGACCAATGCACTGACCTAATGCGAAGGATGCACAGAGAAGATATGCACCGATGCACGACTTAATCAGCGTGCAATACCAGAGGTTGCACCGATGTACCTAACACATGAAGGCGTTGCACCGACCTATCACAGATAGAGTGCACAGACTTGGAGACACGAGTTAAGCAATGCACCGACCTAACACTCGCCAAGGCTGCGTGCATAAAGAGTGGAATGCACAGACCTGAATGCCCATGAAACGATGATATGCACCGAGTTTGTTGGGCAGCCTGACTGATATATATGCACGAGCCTTAGAAGTAACTTGAATGTACCGACTTAACTGATTGTGTGCATGCATAGATGTTTAAAGCCATGAAGTGCAATATATGCATTCGAGACATGCTTAGACCTGGACCAACAGTTAAACGCACATCAATATATATATGCAACCAAGTCAGTTCAGGCACATGAAGTGACTTAGCTATCATCAAAACATTCTTCAATCATTCATTCTCAAGTGGTTACTTATAGTGTTGCTATCATCAAAACTCATGAAAGCAAAACATCATCAAGGCACAGGGACACAACAAGACCTGCTGACAACGATCCTTGAGTCACAATAGATGGGTCAAGATCGTCGCACATATCACAGTAACACGCTGTTAATCAGCTGAGTCCGTAAGTCAAAATCACGGGAAACACATTAATGATGAGTCCTTGGCCTCCGAGCCACACAATAGACTCACAATTCCGCATAACACGAAACACGAAACATGAGGGATCAGCAAAACCCTCAAAGCATATGGCATGCAAACTGAGGTAAGACGATACCTCTAAGCATCCAAGCCATGTCTCGATCCTCACAAGATAGATGAGACACTCACGAGGTCACGTGTCAACCGCTAGGTCACAACCGGGTTGACCAGAAATCATAATAACCCTCGATATAACACAAAGCACTACTCGGTACAGTAGCACTCTCAGACACCCTATAACACAGTCACAGCCCTCATTGGACGTCCAAGACATCCACGGAGCAATGGGCTAACCAAGGGGTCAAAGCCACATTAATCGAAAAGAACACAACACATTATGCATATGGTGAGCGTCATCTTTCAAATGTAATGAAAATGCACTATGGGAATGCTAGTCATGCAAGATATGAAGCTATGCACATGATGAATTATTTCCTTCAAATGCAAGGTTATGCTCAGAATTAGACTCAAGGGGAATGCATGAACATGCAAGCACACAAGCACAATTGGCATGCACACATATAGTAACTCCCCTTATATGAGGCATGGGTTAACAAAAGAGCATGTGATTAAAATTCAAGAATGTAAGACATGAAGCATAACTAAGAGATTTGTGTATATACAACTCGGAGTACTAAATAAATCATGAATGTAGGCAAATTCATAAAATACATACATCATAAAAATGTCCATGTGAAATGTGAGGCAATGACTAATGAGCTTCAAAACATATGGATTTTCAGATTTTCTAAAGAACACTAGAAGGTAATCTCCTCTCTACACTTTCATTTTACATTCTCGACTTTCGGTAGCTTCGCACAACGCCTATTTTGTTTCTTTTAAGGGACTTCACCGTTCGACGCGAGTTTCCTCAAATGTCTCAATGGGGATTCCCGGCTACTTAGATTCGTCACACATGTGGATTTTTGCTTTACCTTTTGACGTGAGTTTCCTCATTTGTTTTAGTGGGGATTCCCGACTACTCGATTACACATACCACTTATTATTTTTGTGGGGTAGGCGCCGTTTTCCTCACGATTACTCTTTAATATTCAAGTAGAGATTCAAGTTCCCTTTAAAGTGTTGGAAGGAATTTCTTAAATCATTATCAATGAAAGTTATTAAATTCATTATGTGCAAGAGTGTGGGGGAAAATTTTTATTTTGCATGTATAAAATGAATTCGACAATATACGGCTATGACTCCCCCTAAATGTATGCACGGTCGGAATTAAATCCTCCCCCTTCATATATAACATGTATCACATATGAATAAAATCATTGCATTGTTGTTTAGCAAGGAGGTGAGGCCTTAGAATTTTCTAAGAAAGTTTTTATAAGATAAATACATACACACATGCAAGGATTCACGAAATATTCATGCAAGCATTCATGAGTCATGATATGCGATTATCATGAAATATATGCATATGCTCTATATGCATGAATATGCAATATGTCTCTTTTTGTCATTTTATATGCATAGTATGGGAATGATATGCAAAGATGCCAATGCATTCTTTTTATGCAAGTTTTCAATTTTTGTGCGTTCTTAAATATTCAAGCAAGCATGAAATTACCAAATGTATGAGATTCATATTCACAGTGTATGCATGATCTATGAATGATATACAAATATGCCAATGCATTATTTTTATGCAAGTTTTCAGATTTTACAATGACTTGAGCATTTAAGAAGAGCATGAAGCAAGTGAATGCATGAGATGGATTTTTAATGAATCTAGTACTGAACTATGAGCATTTTATTTCAGATTATTCATGATGAACCAATTTCCTTGGAACCCAAACATTCAACCATGATCATTCAACAACAACTTTGGATTAGATATGAGCTTTAGTTTGAACATGATATGACTTAGGTGTTTCAACCAGAGTTAGATAATCAAGCAAGATTAGTGTTTGAACATCTGTTATCAAGATGAAGATTTTTGAACATGTCAAACAACTTATCACCAATTCAAGGAAAACATACAAAGTCATTGAGCTTTAAACTAAGCCAAGGTCAACATTCAATACCAATTGTTAATATATTGTTGCATTTGATCAAGCAAGTTCATAATTCAGAAGTTTTGCCTTTTGAAATAAGAAAGATTTCAGATTGAATTTGAAGGCTATACAAGTCAAAGGTAAATTCAATTCATTCCAAACACATGATTCCTCATAGGCCAAACAATTCAAATTCTGAATTTGGTACAAGACGGAGAGCTTTAATCCGAGGATTAACTCACGCATAGTGATAGTTTCCTGACAGACTTGATCTGTCATTTCACATATCACCATTTTACCAAATATTCATCCAATAAGAGCATGTATGGCTTGTGAAGAATTCAAAACATAACATGAGAACACACCAAAATATCATACAAAACATCAAAACCATCAAGTTTGACAATGAAGGAGCAAAGTTGGGGTTTTACCATATGAGTGTGTCTTGTTCCATTTTACTAGAATCGCTTTTATTCTTTGTTTACCTCAAGGCACACCTTCACCGCAATCGACTCATTTATCAGATTTTGGCACCCAAACCTTCTTGGGTCCCTGGAGGATGGAAGCATTTCTTCCAAATATTTTTCCTGACTTTTTCATTTCCACTTTATCATCACTTTCCATGATCTTGTAATCCTCAATGACATGTCCATGGTTTCCACAATAAAAGTATTGAGAGATGGCATTTTTGGCAAAAGATTTTCTTTTAACATGATCAAGAGAGTTTTCAAAAACATTCCTTCTTCTATTTCCAAAATTTCTAGGTCTAACAAAATCAAACATAGCATTCATTCTACATGGAAATTCTTAGTTTTCAAAAACTAACATTCATTCATAGCATGACCGTATTTTCCACAATGGAAATACCAAGGAGATGTGGGTCTACGGAATGATTTTTCATTGTTTGCTTGATTTTGTGTAAATAATTTTTTCTTAGAGGATACAAACCTTTGAGTATGAAACACATTCATTTCTGAATTTTCTTTGAAAGTTAAACTTAACATTCATGGCACGATAATCATCATTTTGTTTCACAAAATAATCATCCATGACATGACCAAGTTTGTGAAAATAGAAATAAGAAACATTCCTCTTTCCCTTGAAAGTATTTTGTTCAACTTTCTGATTTGAAAAATAATTTTTCATCATGTGGCCTAGCTTACCACAATGAAAGTAGGAAACATTTCTTTGTGATTTGAAAATATTTTTCTCTTTGCATGCAAATTTATCATCCTCTTTCATGAGAGCACAATCATCCATCACATGTCTAAACCCACCACAATAGAAATATTCAACATTAGACTTTGATTTTTGAAATCTATTTGACATAGTTGGTTTGACATTTTTTCTTTTCGTAAAAGCATTTTCAGAAATTTTCGTTTGTACAATTGGAGGTGGTACTTTAGAAGTGCTCGGAATATCGGATGCATGAACAAATGAAGTTTTCAATTTGGATTCAAAAGACTTTTTGTTGAATGGGTGTATCCAAGACCCTCTTTTTGAAAGATCACCTTAACACCTAATATTTTATCTAAATTTTCCTTCCCATTGACAAATATAGACAAATCATCTTTTAAACTTTGCACTTCTTCTTCAAGAGCAGAAACATGCAATTCTGCACTCGTAATTTCTTCTTCGCATGTACAAACTTTATCATTCAACAAGCAATTCACAGATTTGAAGTTTTTATTTTCTTCCTTGAGTTCTTTGTATTCAACATTCATATAATGTAATTTTTCAGTCACTTTCTCAAGGACTTTCTCAGTTCCAACAAGTTTTGAAGTCCTAGCAAGTATTTGTTCATTTTCAGATTTAAACAAAGTATTTTATTTTTCAAGTTTATCAAAGCTTTTCAAGCTACCTTCAAGCAGAGAAATTTGAATTAGCATGGCACCATTTTTCTTTTTAAGTTCCTCATTCTCATTCATGATGCTCTTGCTATCAATTTCAGAATCAAGAAACTTTTAAACATCTTATCATCATCAGGCAATGAAACTAGCTTGATCTTAAGAGAATCTTCATTTTTCTCAAGTATGGAAATTTGAGACATCAAGAATTTATTCTGTTCTCTCAATTCATCACACTCATTTTCAAGATTCAAAGATTTATCACATTTTGCAACCAAGGTGTGTTCTGTGCACATGTCAAAAATTTCTTTATCAAGCACATCTATATTAGATTCCATGCCTTCATTTTATCTTTCCAAGCATTCATTTTCTGATTTCAAAGCTTCATTTTCTTTTTCCAAGGTTTTATAGTTTTCACAAGAAGTATTAGCGTGTCTGATGTTTTCAATTCTTGATTCAAGCAATTTGCATTTCACACAAGAAACAGATATACTCAAAATTTCTTTAAGTTTCTTTTTCATTTTCTTATTTTCAGATTTAAATTCATTACACCTGTCATGCATTTTAGCATATGCCAATTGCCATTCCTCAACAGAGAGTTCTTCATAATTAGAATTTACCTCAACCTCGCTCTCTCCATGAGCCATCATGCAAGCATCCATTCCATTCCTTTCATACATGCAAGCCAACTTTTTCCAGACTTCCCTTGCTGACCTGTAAGCTGAAACAAATATAAGTACATCAGATTCTATGCTATTCATCAGAATATTAAATGCAGTATCATTTATAGCATTTTTCTAGATGTGTTTTTCATTCCATTTGTTTTCATTTGTAGGGAGGGTATATGGACCATTACATATCACTTTTCACAGTTCTGGTTCATAAACTCCAAGATACGCACACATGTTGTTTCTCCAAGAAATAAAATCATGACCATCAAAACGAGGAGGAAGAGCAGACGAACTACTGCAAGACATGATGGTCAATGAAACTCGCCGAGGGATCACTCTAAATGTCGTTACACCCTATAAGATAGAGTCGTGACTCTGATACCAATTGTTCGTCCCAGGGTAGGCGAGTAGACAAGAAGGGGGGTTGAATTGTCCCCCATGAACGATGGTAAATTAAAATGCTAACACGACGGAATTAACAACTTTGAATGTGATTGAAGAAATTAAACTAAGCAATGCAAACTTAGATCTCTCAATCTTACCGTTCGCACACGATCAAGATAAATAGATTAAGCTATTAAGCACAACCATAAAGAAAACCACAACACAAGGGTTTTTTAGGTGGTTCGGGACCACGACGGGCTCCCAACGTCCACCCCTTACCAAACCGGTAAGGCTTCACTCGGGGATAAATCCCCAAACGGAGACGACGCTCCAAACACACACGGGGATAAATCCCCAACACGGAGACGACGCTCCAACAACACACACACGCAGGACGATGCCTGCACACACACGAGGACACGCCCTAACACACACACACACGGAGACGAAGTCTCCCACACGATCCGATGACCGGATCAAAGACACACACACACACGCTGCAATAAACGCAGCACAAGGACACACACACGACCGCACGTAGGCAATCAAACACGACTGTATACACAGACGGCCACACACACGAATATCTCTAATGTTTGGAAAATAAACACAAATATCCCAATATGCTCAAATCAAAAAAAAACCCATGACAAACATCTCAAATAAGCATGAATAAGATGTAGAAGATGTTTCCCCTTTGATTTACAAAGCCAATAGACGTAGATGATTGACTCTCGGATCGGATGATGGTGATTCTTGCGCCCTCTTGATCCTATCATCGATCCGCTCCTTTTCTTCTTCTTTCACGAGCTCCAAATCCTCCTGGACGTGTGAAATCAACCTTGCAAGAGCTCCTCTTCCTTTCCCCCTTTTCTTCTCCTACAAGACAGAACAATATGAGCATTAGGGTTCTTAATCTCCCAAATTCACAACACATATATAGGCTCATAAGAGATGGATGAAAAGACCCATATACCTATCACCAAATACATAGAAAACCCCCTAGACATATATATATTAACCCTAGGGGCAACTGGGTAAAGTTAGGATCCATTTGGAAAGGGTTTAGATTGTTTTTGGATTCCCGTTTTTGGGTTTTCGCCGTTGGCGGTTGACCTACCAGTAGGGGCTAGCGGTCGACCGGAATTTTACAGGGATTGGACTGGAGCATTCTGGAAATTTCGATCAACCAAAACCTATGGGTCGGTCAACCGGATGTGTCAGTCGACCGGAACCTCTGGGTCGGTCGACCGATAGCAGCAGTGAGCCCGAATTTTCTCAGTTCAGACCATTTACTCCAAGGGTCGACCCTATGGGTTGACTCCTACCAGTAGGGGTTAGAAAAAGACTTCAAACCTCCATGAAACCAAGGGAAAAAAGATGATTAGACGTTACCATAATCCCATTAAGATTAACCATGTATTTTCATCCTGAAAAACATCAAAGAGCAAGAGATTAGATAAGAATCCAAATTCATGAACTAAGCATTAATTTCTTTGAACTAGTTCACATAAAAATACATCATTGAACATATTCAAGCATGTATTTGACTTCTCAATTTAACCATCAAAAACACATTCACCATATGACAAGGTTTTGATATGGTGAAAATGAACCTCTCACTTAATCAAATATAATAACATGGAAGCTCAACCATTCAATCACTTTATTGAATCAACCAAATCTTCAACATCAAAATACTTCATTACACAAATGTCAACAATCATGCCAAATGCAAAGCATGCATAAATTCATGGAACCACATTCATTCAAATGGCATTCTTGTTGAATAAAGACTAACGTTCATAAAGCATTATCTCACGAGAAGCATTGATATAAACAAGGGATCCGTTTTGAATCATCCATACATTATTGAATCACAATCACCCCATCAATAATATGCATGAGCATACTTAAGCATGTGACAGCCCTCAAAAGACGCATGTGAGCTCATGTGAAACATGAATGAAGCACATTAACCTTTTGCCAAATCAAATGACCATGAGTCCAAGTAATGAGCAAGCATCATTAAAATTACATTCATCAAGTTTCAAGTAAATAGGCTAAGTATGTTTCTAGCCCAAAAGCCTTGTGAGGAAAATACAAGGAAATACCCAACCAAGACTTTGAAAGTCTATTTGATGAAATGTATGAAACATAGTGAGAGTCGACATAAGGTAATGAATGAGTTAACTCCCTTTTGCAAGAAGACCTTCATTGATGCACTCCTTTGAGGTTCAAAACGTGAGCCATGGGTTTTGCCTCTGCAAGCCAAGATAATTATAGCATTAGTTCCTTAAGCACCAAGGATTCATATGACTTTCAAGAATGAACCTTGAAGCCATCTTTCATATCATCAATCACGATATACACATGTTGCTTAATGAAACATATACACACACAAACATAATTGTTTTGATATCATTGTTACCAAAACACCAACTAGGGGATGCAACATTCATGATGTTACACCCGCGGTTCACTTCTCACTTTTGGAAGGGTCTATAACACTCTTTGGGAACGAGACTCAACTTCAGTACTGCTTTTCATCCTCAAATGGATGGTCAGACCGAGAGAACCAACCTAGTCATGGAAGACATCCTACGAGCTTGTATTATTGATTTCAGTGGAAGCTGGCATGATCACTTGTATTTGGCCGAGTTTGCATATAATAACAGTTACCAGGCAAGTATTCAAATGACACCTTTCGAGGCACTATACGGAAGGAGTTGCTGATCACCCTTATGCTGGGACAAAGTTGGCGAAAAGCAACTACTAGGCCCGGAGATGGTAAGGGATACCACCGAGAAGATTCAACTCACTAGTGAGAGACTCAAGATGGCTCAGTCTAGACAAAAGACTTACGCCGATATTAGAAGGAGAGACCTCGAGTTCCAAGTTGGAGATCACGTCTTTCTTAAGGTTTCCCCATGACAAGGTATTAGAAGATTTAGTGTTACGGGTAAGCTTACACGAAGATATATCTGATGCGGGACGAGACCACGGACACGACAAGCTCGTGACTGCCCCTTAACGAGGGAAGCGTCGGATGTGCGCAGTTGAGAAACCGGCTGTGAGCTAGGGTGGTCGGCTCTCACTTGTGCCCGGATCGGGTCACGGGACGGTAACGCTCTCTCTCGCAGCAGCGGTGATATAAATAGAAAGCGAGCTAATTACCCTATCATGCTCTCTAGCAGTGGCATAAGCAAGTATATATGAAAATTAAGCAAAATGCCAAGTAAGGGAGCGAATGCGATACCTCCACGCGCTCGGCGTGGGGACGACGAGCCCGGCCGAACTCGTGCTCCCGGGACAGTTAATACATTAATATTACAGCAATGGAAATATGCCCACTCCACGCAGGGAGGTAAAGGGTGACACCAGGGGCCCGGGAGGACCTAATTCGGGATGACGGGCAGCTTCGTGTGTTGATTCGGCTACACGCGTGATCACGACCATGGGGCCCACGTGCTGTCTGGAGTGGTCGTGTGGGACCCGGTGGCGCCGATGTAGTGTGGACACTTAGGGAAGTGTTCCCTGGGCTGGCGGCACACCGGAACGTCGCCCGGAGGTCGGGCGGCTCCGATCGGCACCCGTCGGGTTTGCTGTCCACGGACTGGTGGTTGCTGTTTTACAGCGCGCGCTCCGGCGAGAATGGACGCTGCGATCAGCCCCGATGTCTGATCGACACGAGACTGGCGCCGTTGGAAAGCTAGCTTGAAGTTCTTCAACCTAGGCCCAAAGATCTAGCCTGGATCTGCTCTGATCGTGACTTATGGAATTTTCAATCTCCTGTTGTACAGTAACCGAAGACTCAGGCCTGCAGAGAACTTGACTGTGGATTTCCTTTGACTGTGAGGTAGACGTCCGAATCTGGGGTTGTGTTCTTCAGAGAAGTTGTTGGAAATGGAGTTGGGAAGATAGAAAAATTGGTGTGGACACGTTTGGATGTGTCTATGATTTTCTGTGATTTGTTTACTAGACGAAGGTCGGATCTGGGATCTGACTGAAAGTACTGTAGCTCCGGTAGAGCATGAATTTTTAAAAATATGTAGAAGGATGATAAAAATTTAAGAAAAATTGTGGTGGTAGGGGACGATGGACAGAACACACAGTTAAATTGGGAGGTCTAAAAAAAATCAAAAGGGTGGTCTAAAGTGGAGAACTCAGGGCTACTGTCACTGTAGACAGTGACAGAACAGATCTGAGATTGAGAGTTGAACAAAGAGGAAACAATATGAAATGGTGGCTTTTGAACCTGGATTTTTTTGTGGAGAATGGGATAGAAGATAGGAACCAACCCTCAAAATTTTAAATCGTTCTGAGCTCGTGGCTGGCTTCAGGAATTCACGAACTACACCTCTGTCCAGCAAGACAGAAAACCGAAGATGATCCCGTGGCGGCTCGAAGGCGGCACGAACGGCGGCGGCGGCGGTGGCACAAACGATCACCGGAGGTTGAGAGGGGATGATAGAAGGGGGATACACTCTAGATCTGGAGGTTGGAGGAGAGGAACCAGGGGGAGAGGGCTGGGGGCGCAAGAAGCTTCAAGGCATTCACAAAATTTTCTGATTTTTCCATTGAATTTCTCATGAAAATACAACATTATATATGACTCCAATCAAATCAATTGTGGACCCTTGGATCAAGGGTTGGGGATTGAATGGCTGAGATGAAGTGTGAATAACACACCAAATATAATTTTTTAATCTAACTTGACCATTCCCATTCAACCTTAGACTAATTCCATTCCAACTTCGCCTAATACATACCTAACTAGCCTAATAAGGCCAAAAGAGAGGGCGCCCCCCTTCATGGGCCAAGGGCCATTCATGGGCCAAGAGCCACCCAATATATCATGCTAGTCATGGGCCACTCCCACTTAGATGGCCCATGGGAGAGTGGAACCCAATTTGGGCCTTAAGTGCCTTAATGACCCATTTAAAACCAAATGACCCAATATGAAGTAGCACCTTTAAGTGGACCTAAACCATGATACCTAGTAATGGACTCTTCCTAGAAATGTGGCCCAATGGCTTAATTAAGCCTTACAAAGAGAGCCCAAATGAAAGAAATCAAAAATTACACACTTTCAAGCCAATACAACCTATACTACACACCTATACAAGCCAATACATACAATACAACCCATAAGCTCTTGATGTCCTCATCAATTCTCCCCGGGTGGGAGGAACTCGACCCCGTCGAGTAGGGGTAGGGATGCTCGAGTACTCCGGCGGATCCGTCACCGTGCCAAGTAGCGCGGGTATGCTCCGCTCCAAGTGATCGTCACCTGCTCATTCCATATATACTCGATGTGCGAACTGCTATGGGCTAAAGGTGGTCACTCCGAAGGGGCACTCTCAAAAGGGAAGAAAACAGCTCGAAGACTCACTAGGAATCACCGCTGAGTCCCTATAGGTGACTGATCCGGGTATAGAAGTAGAACCGATCCCATACTCATCAAGTGAGTCCAATCACCTCTTACTCATAAGAGAACGACAACGAGCTTGCACAAGACACATGCAGACTCACCATGCACTAACACACGTATGCAAACCACACAAACAATCGACTCAAAACACACCACTCAAAACAAACCACATAAGGAAAACACACAGACTTATGCATGACTCTAGACGAAGGTGGTAGCATCAAGCCTACTAGGTGGCTGCATCCTGGGTGACAGGAGAGCCGTCCTGCTCTTCCCCTCCCAAGGCATAGTACTCCTCGGCTAGTGCCTCATCGGCCTCGTAATCAACACACTCAGGCTCGGGAGGTATGGATCCTCCAACACCTAAGGCTAGGGTGGTGCGAGCGGGACACTCGCTGGCAATGTGGCCAAACCCATGACAGTGGAAACACTGCACTCTCGACCGACTACTCTCTCCTATAAAAGGGGCCTTACCCTTATCATCCCGTCGGGTAGGGGGTGTAGGCAGTAATGGGGGAGATGTAGGTGCTTTGGACAATAGTGGAGGGGGTGCCGGTGCCAGAGGACGGGCTATAGGAGCCGGGGAACGGGCAACGGGTGCCGATGGTTGGGGTGGAAATAGATCCCGGGGTGGAGGAGGACGAGGCCGTGGAGCGAAGTGCTCCTGACGGGTGGACTCCTGAGGTCGAGCCATGGGAGGCCGCTGATGTGGGCCTATGGAGTGACGGTGCTCGGCACTACGGAGAGGGGTGGGGCCCAACCGATGGCTAGACTCGAACTCTCCCTCAAATTGCTCCATCTCGAGAGCAACCTGGTATGCCTCTTCCAACGTCTTGGCATTGCGGCGGAAAAGCTCATACTGGTAGTGTGGCCGCAAACCACGTCGAAAGCGGAACACGGGCATGGTACTCTCCTCGTGACACCACATCGTAGAAAATACTCATCAAACTCCGCGATGTATTCGGAGACGGACCGATCTCCCTGGCTAAGACTTTGCCATCTATCGATGAGTCGCTGGAGGTAGGTGGGAGGAAGGTACTTTTGCCGAAGCTTATTCTTCATCTCGGCCCATGTGTCGATCGGGGGTTCTAGCTGTTGAAGTAGCAGGCTCTCCACATTCTTCCAATAGGTTTGTGCCTGCCCCATGAGTTTCATGGTGGCGAATCGGACCCTTCGACGCTCCGACATATCATACCACTCAAAGTCGGTTCATGCCGAACTCCCAATCTAAGTAGACTTTCGGATCCAAAGACCCGTAAAAAGCGGGAGGGTCCGCTCGCACGGTCTTAAGGACCCGGTCATCATCCTCATCTCGTTGTGGCTGAAAACCACGACGGCGTTGACCATATCCCTCATAGGCATTGTTGGAACCATAGTCCTCGAGACCAAGGTCACGGTGCGGTAGTTGGGGAACCCGAGGAAGGGCGGGTGGAGGAGCCTGTGGTGGCTGGTTTTGGGCCGCGGGAGCGGCCTAGACTTGGGCCATGGGAGCGGGTTGGACTTGGGCCACCGCGGGAGGAGGTGCGGGTGGGCCTTGGGCTGCCCCTGGAGGGTCCCCGTGTGACATCCTATCTAACCGCCCAACGAGGTCTTGGACCGACCTGTCAGAGGTCTCCAAGCGCCCCTCCATGGCTCTAAGGCGACCATCCATATTATCGGAGAAAGTCCGAAAGTTAGCATCGGATTGGTCCAACCTAGTCATAATGGCCATCATCGCCTCTTGTAGGGAGTGGAAGTCTCCCGAGGTATCCCGTGGGTTGGTCATAGGTGGTGGTGGGGGTGAGTACTGAGTACCCCGACGAGTGGGCATGCAAACACACCGACTAGAAGACGCCGACTAAAGCAAAACACACTAATGCAAAATGATGCACCTAGACTTAACCAAAACGCGGTACGCGGCGGAGGTAATCGACCCGAAGGTCACTCGCACAAGTGTGCGGCCTTCCCGATAGGCGTAGCCTAACGTTCGGACAACACCTTTTGATATACCGAGTAAAGGGATGCAATGCAAAAAGACACTTTTTGTTTGTTTGTTTTAAAACAATGATGACCCTAAACACGACTTAGACGTAAATGACTAATGAATGACACTTTTTTTTTTTGATTTGGACACCCTAGACTCAACTCGCTCTGATACCAAATTGATGCGGGACGAGACCACGGACACGACAAGCTCGTGACTGCCCCTTAACGAGGGAAGCGTCGGATGTGCGCGGTTGAGAAACCGGCTGTGAGTTAGGGTGGTCGGCTTTCACTTGTGCCCGGATCGGGTCACGGGACGGTAACGCTCTCTCTCGCAGTAGCGGTGATATAAATAGAAAGCGAGCTAATTACCCTATCATGCTCTCTAGCAGTGGCATAAGTAAGTATATATGAAAATTAAGCAAAATGCCAAGTAAGGGAGCGAATGCGATACCTCCACGCGCTCGGCGTGGGGACGACGGGCCCGGCCGAACTCGTGCACCCGGGACAGTTAATACATGAATATTACAGCAATGGAAATATGCCCACTCCACGCAGGGAGGTAAAGGGCGACACCAGGGGCCCGGGAGGACCTAATTCGGGATGACGGGCAGCTTTGTGTGTTGATTCGGCTACACGCGTGATCACGACCGTGGGGCCCACGTGCTGTCTGGAGGGGTCGTGTGGGACCCGGTGGCGCCGCTGTAGTGTGGACACTTAGGGAAGTGTTCCCTGGGCTGGCGGCACACCGGAACGTCGCCCGGAGGTCGGGCGGCTCCGATCGGCACCCGTCGGGTTTGCTGTCCACGGACTGGTGGTTGCTGTTTTACAGCGCGCGCTCCGGCGAGAATGGACGCTGCGATCAGCCCCGATGTCGGATCGACACGAGGCTGGCGCCGTTGGAAAGCTAGCTTGAAGTTCTTCAACCTAGGCCTAAATATCTGGCCTGGATCTGCTCTGATCTTGACTTATGGAATTTTCAATATCCTGTTGTACAGTAACCGAAGACTCAGGCCTGCAGAGAACTTGACTGTGGATTGCCTTTGACCGTGAGGTAGACGTCCGAATCTGGGGTTGTGTTTGTCAGAGAAGTTGTTGGAAATGGAGTTGGGAAGACAAAAAAATTGGTTTGGACACGTTTGGATGTGTCTATGATTTTCTGTGATTTGTTTACTGGTCCTATAGTGCATAACGAAGGTCGGATCTGGGATCTGACTGAAAGTACTGTAGCTCCAGTAGAACATGAATTTTTAAAAATAGGTAGAAGGACGATAAAAATTTAAGAAAAATTGTGGTGGTAGGGGACGATGGACAGAACACACAGTTAAATTGGGAGGTCTAAAAAAAATCAAAAGGGTGGTCGAAGGTGGAGAACTCAGGGCTACTGTCACTGTAGACAGTGACAGAACAGATCTGAGATTGAGAGTTGAACGAAGAGGAAACAATATGAAACTGTGGCTTTTGAACCTGGATTTTTTTGTGGAGAATGGGATAGAAGATAGGAACCAACCCTCAAAATTTCAAATCGTTCTGGGCTCGTGCTGGCTTCAGGAATTCACGAACTGCACCTCTGTCCAGCAAGACAGAAAACCGAAGATGATCCCGTGGCGGCTCGATGGCGGCACGAACGGCGGCGGCGGCGGCACAAACGATCACCGGAGGTTGAGAGGGGATGATAGAAGGGGGATACACTCTAGATCTGGAGGTTAGAGGAGAGGAACCAGGGGGAGAGGGCTGGGGGCGCAAGAAGCTTCAAGGCATTCACAAAATTTTCCGATTTTTCCATTGAATTTCTCATGAAAATACAACATTATATATGACTCCAATCAAATCTATTGTGGACCCTTGGATCAAGGGTTGGGGATTGAATGGCTGAGATGAAGTGTGAATAACACACCAAATACAATTTTTTAATCTAACTTGACCATTCCCATTCAACCTTAGACTAATTCCATTCCAACTTCACCTAATACACACCAAACTAGCCTAATAAGGCCAAAAGAGAGGGCGCCCCCCTTCATGGGCCAAGGGCCATTCATGGGCCAAGAGCCACCCAATATATCATGCTAGTCATGGGCCACTCCCACTTAGATGGCCCATGGGAGAGTGGAACCCAATTTGGGCCTTAAGTGTCTTAATGACCCATTTAAAACCAAATGACCCAATATGAAGTAGCACCCTTAAGTGGACCTAAACCAATGCCTAGTAATTGACTCTTCCTAGAAATGTGGCCCAATGGCTTAATTAAGCCTTACAAAGAGAGCCCAAATGAAAGAAATCAAAAATTACACACTTTCAAGCCAATACAACCTATACTACACACCTATACAAGCCAATACATACAATACAACCCATAAGCTCTTGATGTCCTGTTCAATATCGATCCCTTTGAAGTACTAGAAAGAGTTGGCGAGGTTGCCTATCGGATCACCTTGCCACCACAGCAATACGAAGTACACATTATATTCCAGATATCTATGCTCAAGAAGTACGTTCATGATCCGTCTCACGTCATAGATCATGACAACCTGGTGATACAAAAGGATCTCACATACTAACAAAACCCTTTGAAGATCCTTGATTGCAAGGTTTGTGCACTAAGGAATAAGATGATTCCCATGCTTAAGGTTCAATGGAGCAAGTGCTCAGAGCAAGAAGCTACTTGGGAGGCCGAAGAATCTATGAAGAAAAGATTTCCCAACTTATTTCAAAATTGTAAGTATATTGCACCCTTTATGTCTATATGCAATTGAATTTGGGGACCAAATTCTTTTAAGTGGGGGAGGGTGTAGCACCCCAGATAAAATATAGGAATAAAATTTCCTAAATAGATAAAAACCTCCAATTAAATAGTCAAAGGGTCCAAATTAAACAAGTTATAAAACCCAAATGAGGAAAGCAAAAAGGGGCTTAACCTTTATATGGACCTCTCGTATGAGAATCTAGTCTGAAGTAAATGGGCTTTAATTACCTAAACCCTTCCACGTAACCTTAAATCACACACATATGGGCCTCACATACATATAATAACTAATGGGCCTTAAATGTCCATAACTTTCCTTGAGTCCAAAGGATATATATATAATCCCAAAAGCTAACCCATCCTCACGTTAGAAGCTTGCATGCCTTAGGGTTTAGTACGACCTGGAAGGCGGCTGCATATATGGATAGTGGAGATTAGCATGGGGAGTTTAAAACTAACTACGACTTCTATGTGGGAAATTATTCCCCATTAGGAATCTAACCCCGTAGGATTCCCATCTTCTATAAATTAAACCTCCCATCGACAAGCTCTGTTGAGTCTCTCCAAGTGATTATGATGATAACAAAACCTTGAACTCAGTTTTTCATCTCATCACATGTCAAAGTAATCATGAGTAAGTTTTGAACGTGTTTAAGGCCACTTTGTGTAATGCTAATAGCTTGAATGTGAGATTTCATATAAAGAGCTCAAATAGACTTGAAATCAATAACAACATAAGTTCAACTCAAGCCTCGATCATATGGATATGACTCGCTAGGCTAACAACTTGTTTTTGCAGGATTTTTACAGTCCGGTCTACCTGAGAGCATGATCCGGTCGACCATAATTAACAGCGTTCGAAAATCTTCAGGAATTTACAGTTCGATCGACCATCGGCCTTATCCTGGTCGACCAGTTTTTCCAGTGCTGAAAAGTTTGAACTCTGTAAATTTCTGGTCGACCGGCCCCTCCTGTCGGTCGACCGCCAGCTTCGAGGCAGCAATTATTGACTTGTGTTCTTCAACGTGGGAAGCTTCTTTCTTTGGGTTTGTTTAATCCCAAGTGTTCTTCAACGTGGGAAGCTTCTTCCTTTGGGTTTGTTTAATCCCAAAGTCACCAGACTTGCCATGATTTGTGGATCTGGTCCCTGGCTTGTCCCTTGACCATCCAATATCTATAAATACATCATATTGGGGTCAAAAACCCTAATCACTCAAGGAGGCTATAAAGGGGAGAAAGAGAAGTGCCACTATAGCTCCGTGAGCAGTGCTTCGAGGAAGAACTTTTCATCCATTTCCAAGTTTTTGAAGATCATCTGCAGGCCATTCAAGTGAAGATTTAGCTAAGGAGGAAGCTTCATCCAAGATCATGTTCATCCATTAAGGGGGAGATTAAATATGAGTTTTTCATTTTATGTTTCTCCCTTATTTTTCATCAAGCTTCAAGTGTGTGATCTTATACTTTTAAACACTTGTGTGTGTGTGGATCTATGCAGATCCGTGTGTGTGTGTGTGTGGTTCTTCTTGTTTTCACATCTCTTCGTGATTCGGTGCTTGTACACCTTCGTGGGAGTTTCTAACTCCTCACATGTGTGTGTGTGTGTTTTGATCTTGTAATCCTTTGGAAGATGGTGTGGGAATCCTCACAGATCGTGAGGGGTGGACGTAGGTTGCCGTTGTTGCATCTGAACCACCTAAAAATCATTGTCCATTGTGTGGTTTGTTCCTTTTCTTCTATCCCAACTCTGTGCAGCACACGCGTAGATTATTTTGGTTGCATTGTTTGAGTTAGATCTAGTGTAATTTATCATTTTCATATTAGATTTTGGGTATATTAAAAGGTGGGTTTGGATCGGCAAGGCAAACCTTGTCAAGAAGATAACATCTTGTGTGAGTAGAATCTCCGGATTCTCACCTCCGCCATCGTACCTAATATCGATTGAGTGCGATAGATTCTATTAGATCTCAAAGTTTTCATATAGATCTGGAATTCATTATGGCTATTATTCACACTTGTTTGAATTGGGCAAAAGTTTGTATACACCCAATTCACCCACCTCTTGGGTGTCATTGATCACGGGACTTCAAGCTCCAGCTACTACTACTGCTCGTATTGGTTCCTTTGCATCGACGTCGTCCTCATGGTCTCCCTCCTGCTGCCGTACGAGAAGGAGGATAGCCCTCGTATTGTTAGTGCCTAAAGAAGCAATCACTTCTTCCTCTTCCGTCTTTGTTGCGGGTGCTACCGTTCGTGAACGTGAGGAGAAGTGTTCTTCTTTATTCTTCCGTCGTATCCTGCAATAGTTGCCATGGAGAAGTTCTTCTTCCTCGACAGCTGCTTCTCCCTGCTGCTTCTTCCTTTTATTGTTGTGGACACCGTGGGATTTCCTCTGCTACCACGGTTGCTGCTACACGAAGGAGCAAGCCTCATCATCCTGTCGTTGCTACTATTGCTGTAGTAGACATTCTTCTCTCACATTCATGAATATTCTCTTCGTTCGTCGTCCCAATCAACCAAAGAGGTAGGTGTTCTCAAGATACGAAGCCTAACGTGATAATCAAAGTAAATCCATGCATATAGATCGTCTAGCATCTATTCCATGACTACCTTTGGAGTTTTTTGAAGTTCTACTAAGTTTTTGGAAATAGCAACAAGTGCATGGGCGCCTATTGATTGAACGCCCAAGCGAATAGTCGCCAAACTGATAGATATAGCGATTGTGGCTAAGGTGCAGTTTAATGGGTGACCTTGCGCCAGCCACTAATTCTTTTAGGGAAATTAATAAATACCACATGTTAAAATTTATTATCTATGAAACATAGCGTTAAAAATTCTGCATGAACATGATTCTATAACCTTTATATTTTTCTTTATATATAGTTGTCTTTACTTTCCTGATTATGTGAACTCCAAATACATGAATAGTATTATGTGTCTAAGATTGTATCTGCCCGATGCGTAGCATCAAATAAAGAATGGGCGACAGTCACCTAGTCGCTATTTAAAGAATGAGCACCCCTATATGGTGGCGATGTATTCTAAAAAAATCCAATAAATAGAAAAAATTATATTGAAATTCATGAATGTGTGACCTAAATCATGACGCCATTTAAAGAATGAACGCCACCATACACAGTCGCTATTTATAATTATAAATATTAATTTTTGAAAAATTCTAGAATTAACGCCCTTATAGAGTGCCGTTGATTCGCATTATTTCCTTGGAATTTTCGTTATAAATTAAGATTGAACGACCTTTCAGAATGCCGCTATTTCTTGAAATAGTGACTTCTGTTGAGGTGCAGATTCATGTCTCCCAGTTTCATCGCATTTTTCTGGCCCATATCGCGGGTCTATTGACACTTTCATCTCACATCCGTAGATGGGGTTTCGGTTTTTGATTCTATCGATTACAAACTTACTCTTGGTGATGTTTGAACCCTCTGCGGGATATTCCTTCCTTCGGACTGGTGATTTCATCATGGAGACCTCCATAAGTCTATGCTAGCCTTGGATTCCCTCAAGGCAGCCGAGCAAGTTGTACCCTAAAAACCCTGGAACCCTTACTTGTCACGTCACTATGAATAAATGTGATGCTTAGCCCTCATAGAGCACTGTTTCTGGCCTCTTGTGAGAAGTCTGTTCTGTCAGTAATTAGCGACCATGACTTGGGCGCCGAAGGAATTGGAGACCTGGACGTTGGCGCTATTTCCGTAATTTAACGACCTGAACCTAGGCGCTATTTCATCGAGCCTGTACTGTTCACAGGAATTAGCGACTAGACAGTGGATGTTGTTTCTGTAATTGGTGGTGACTGAGTGGATGCCAATTACCTAGATTCATGACATGTCACGATTTTTCATACGGTTTATCGGTATGTCCTACTTTTTCAAATACTACCCTTGAACTCCTTCATTGGTGAAAATCTACCTTGTCATCCTACAATAGCTTATTCTTGGAATTCTATATTGGCTATAACTATAGTGGATGTCTAAAATATACATGACTCAATGTTTGTGCATATAGGGCTCGATCTGGTCTTGGGAGGAGCACCCGAAACTACTTGTGCCCATGGGAGCTGATTGATCACGGTGTGGCATTGCACCGAAGTGCATGACTAGCTTGATTTATGGCATTCCACAAACTCTATAGTACTTGCCTTGACTTGACGTGACGTACTTGCGTGGCCCAGAATGAGTATTTATTTGCTTGATATTATAATAGCCAATTCACATGACATGACTTGATGTTTACATGACTTGACAAAACTTGGTATACTTCACATGACTATCATGAAATCTTGCTAGTTCATCTTTATTAATTATCGATACTTCACTCTCGTCTTTATCTTGCATTCATGCATAGCTATACATGCATTCATGTAACATGTAATTTACTTAAAGCAAATTTGTACTTGAGATATAATTCCTACTGAGCGTTCGCTCACCTAGTGTTTTCCCCTATTTTTTAGGTAATTCAAATGACGAGAATCAATCGGATGGGAACGGGAACGAGTAAAGAGCATAGAGCCACCCAGTCATGAAAGTGTCTATCTAGTAGTGTCTTTTCCTATTTCTTGAGTCGATCATTGTAATTTCCTTTTATTGAGTCTAGAATGTCCTTTAGTACTCTTTTCTAAATAGGAGATTATGTAATGGTTTACCTTAATGGTTATTATGAATAAATTGGATTTGGTTATCTTGCAATTTACGGATCTCTGTCTATAAGGTCAAATTTCTTATGCTCTGATTGACATGAAGGATATAACTCGTCACGCGAACCGAGTTCCTTCTGCGCTCAGGACGTGACAATACTGATAATGTATCCTGCTGGACTGCTGGCATGAGCTCCAGAAGACTGCAGACTTCTTGCAACATATGGCGTACCGCCACTGCACTGAATATGTTGCTAGCTTATTCATGATAGCATAAGATGCTTGATTCTGCCTGATAAACAAACACAGATTCCATTTGACTTTGCTGAACCTTGATGTGCTGCTGATGCTATGGTTGAAGACTTGAAACTGCTGATCAACATGGACTGCTCTTTAGAAGAACAAATGCCGCCGCTCCTTCTCTATCTCATTATTAAAGGCCATAGGAGCAGGAGATTAACCTTGTCTTTTGATCTTGAAGGATGTTAATCAATGTCGTCCAAGGCTCAATGAAGCTTCCAATCTGATAAAATAGAGTTTAGAAACTCAAGCATAGTAGTTTTCAACGAAGAAGCATGATCACTCTTCATGTTTCACTGCTACAAGCCATTTGTCACCGTTAGGAAGCTATTTGTCACTCTTATCCGCTATTTTTCACCCTAAAAAGCTATTAGTCACCCTTAATACGTCGCCATTGCTCCATTTCTCACCTTGCGAGCTACAACAAGCCTATGTCGATGCCACTGACCTATTGCGTCGACGCAACTTAATTGCTTTTAACATTTCCAGCGTTGCAGCATATTTGTCACCGATATAGGTCTATTTGTCACCGATACGGGTCTATTTGTCACCGATACGGGTCTATTTGTCATCGATACGGGACATAGTTCAGTGAAGGCTTGCAGTGTATTTCTAGCTGGGTGGAGTCGACTCAAGCTCACCAGGGAGTCAACCATCCTTCAGTTTTTTTCAAAGCAGCGAGCTCCCTTCAGCCTCTTGAGCCATTTGTCATCCGTAGTGACCTATTTTTCACTCGTAGCAGGCATTTTACACCCTTAACAAGCCATTTATCAGCGATAACATGCTGCTCAGTCTACTCTATGCTTTTCACTCTTCCGACCCTTTCCTTGATCCAAAATCGAACCTGTCTTCACAAGGCTCATGGAAATTCATGTATTAACATTATCAAAAATATTTGTCAAAATCAAAAACATATGAAAGTCAAGAACATATGCAACTCAAAGATCAAAACACATGAACCTCAAGGATTAAAGACTTATGAGACTCTAAGATCAAAACGTATGAATCCTCAAGGATCAAAGAGGATATGAAACTCAAGGATGAATAATCACATGAAGCTCGAGGATTGATAACATCAAAACCAGTGTTTAATGAATCATAGTGGAAGACATTATCAAGGGATGACATGAACTTATCAAGAAGTCTATTAATGATTTATTGTGTGTGACATCATTAAAATCACAGTTTAATGAGTCACAGTGTATGACATCATTAAAACCGTAGGGACACAACACTTTTCGCTTACACCATTGGACTGGGATGGCCAGATGCTGGGCTGCTCACTTTCCCTTCTCTTCTTTTATCACTGATTTGCTTGAATGCTCAAGGGTGTGGCTTTCTTCAAGGGCAGCAACAGCTCTCTTCATGTAGGGAGCTTCATATATATAGAAGAGCCAGTGAAAAATTTCCCTCCAAGAAATCTGCAATTTGAGTGATTCAAATTAAAGTATTTTGTTTGACCTCTGACCTTCTTCCAATAGTGCTTGACTTGATCCAGCGGAAATAAGGAAGCAGATGAGAAGACAAATTCCCCTCCTAAATCTTTTCATGGCTTGAGGTAGATATCTGCAGAATGTTGACCTGAGCTTGCAGGACTTTTCAAACTAGTCCTAAGATAGGACGATGGCAGGCAGAAAGTAGACTATATTTGAAACCTTGTGGCAGAGGGAATGGCTTTGTCTAGTGTGCTCTTGAGGATAGACCACCTAAACAGTTTCTGCTAAGACAGTCTTCTGATAGAGAAGACTTTCTCTTAATTGGTGGCTGACAGGATCTTGTCCAAAAAGATTGTTGGGTTCGGTGCGTTCGATTCAGAGGGGGGTGAATGAATCTCCCCTTCAAAAATTCACTCAATTAAAATCTGGAATGCTAACTAGACAGATTTAGACAATCTGAAGAGCTAATCAAACTTCTGTTAAACCAGTAGACAAATATGCAAAGCGCACCTAAGCATTCATCTAGCGCCAATCAGATAGAAGAAATCAAACCACAGAAGACATGAGGATTTTTAGGTGGTTCGGTCCTCCAGAGCTACGTCCACCCCACACTCAACCCGAGTGCGGATTACTGCTGACTCATAGCTTGAACCGCTGGGCATCACAGCTTGCCTACAACCGCTGGGCATTACAGCTTGCCATCCGCTGGGCAACACAGCTTGCCATCCCGCCGAGCATCACAGCTTGCTATCCAGATGAGTCCACCTCTGCAATGCCGAGCATCACAGCTTGCTCCGCTAGGCAATACAACTTAGCCGTCCAGTGGAATCCTCCACTGCAAATGCTGAGCAACATAGCTTGCTCCACTGACAAACAGCTTGAAGAAAGGGTATAAAAGAAGACAAAAGCAAGAACAACAGCGACTGAAAGCTGGAAAAGATAAAGCACAATGTGGCTCTCAAAAGAGCTGACTGGAGTGGATCTGATCCAACTTCCAGTAGGAACGATCTTCAGGTAAGCTCCTCTTCCTCTCTCTATCGACTTTCTCTTTCTTCTTCTCAACTCACGCTCTCTCCCTATTCCTTTTTCTTCTTCTTCTCTGCTCTCGATCTCTCACTCTCTTTTTCTTTCTCTTTCTTCTTCTTCTTCTCTGCTCTCTAGATCGTTCAGGCTATCTTCTCTCTATTTCTGCCTCTTCTATTTCGATCAGTCTTCTTCTGAGGAACAAGGCTTCATATATATAGCAGCAGCAAACAGATCGGGCGTGTGTCTTCCACATCTCCCGCCCAAACGCCTTGACCACGTGGCAGCATCTCAGCCTGTTGCTGTACACGTGTCACGATCCTGGGCACCTCGTCCATCCTTGGATCACGTGCCTTCTTAATATCCTCGAGACAGTACCTGTCAGTCAGTCGAAGAGAAACATCATCTTAAGACAACAAACCTTGTACAGACTCTGTAGGGAGTAATGCAGTGTATAGACTTTGCAATGTATAGGCTTTGCAATGCAACAGCAATGTAAAGACTTTGCATGAGACACTGCATGAGACGCTGAACAGCCAAGAATGTATAGACTTAAGAAAAAGCTTGAAGCACACGATGTAATGGCTAAGGTTATGAGTGTATACACTCTGCATGCGTGCTACATTAATGTGCAGACTTGCTGACAATGAGTGTGCAGACTCTGCGTGCAATGCATGAAGAAGCAATGTATAGACTTATAAGTGTGTGCGACCAGACAGTGTGCAGACTTCAGCTCTAAGTCTATACAACCAATGCAGTGTACAGACTTTGCATGAGACGCTAGACGCTGTACATACTTTGAATGATGCACATGAGACACTGCCTGAAACGATGCAATGTATAGACTTGCATGGCGTGCATGAACGGCACAATGCACAGAGACGCTAAGTAAGACGGTGCTGGACAGACTTAGTCTCAAGACGATGCAATGTATAGACTTCAATGTATGTGCAATGCAAAGGCTGCAATGTATAGACTTGAGTGAGACGGTGGATGTATAGACTTGGCCAATGTACAGACTTACCACCAAGACGATGCATGAGCAAGCTGACGATGTGTAGACTTGACAATGTATGGACTATGCACATAGACGCTAAGAAAGACGATGCAATGTACAGACTTGAGCGCTATGTGAGACACACTGTGAGACGCAACATGAGACGGAATACTGTACAGACTTTGAGTGAATGTGCCAGGCAATATATGGACTTTAAATGAACGAGCATGCATTGTATAGACTTTGAGGATGTAGTATGCACAGTATAGACTTGCTGAGATGATGCACCTGAAGAATGTGTAGACTTGTGCACAAATAATGTATGGACTTGATGCAATGCATGAACAAGAAGACGATGTACAGACTTTGCCTATATGCTGTGCAAGACAAAGTATAGACTTGATGTTCGTGCAACAGTGTATAGACTTGCTCTGCCTGAAGCAGGGCAATGTACAGACTTCTTAACAGACGCATGCAGCAACTGTTATTGCACTGATGCAGTGTATGCTAAACACAAAGACTATAGCAATGAATGCACGATGTATAGACTTACGAGTGCAGCACAAATATATGCAATGTATAAACTTATGCATTCTCCACAGAACAGATCAGACATAGCACACTCATGCATTCTCCACAGAACAGATCAGTTATATGCAATCATGTGAGCAAAATAATATGGTGACTCATTCATGTTGCTATCATTAAAATACCACATTATCATCAAAGCAGAAGGGGCACAACAATCTCCCCCTTTTTGATGATGGCAACATAATGAGTCACACTGACTCGTCAAACTATTCTCTCCCTTTGACATAAGTAAAAAGGAGATGGTCTGAGAGACAAAATTTAGCACACAAATACACAGAATGAAACAAGGTTCACTGAAATGGAGTTCCCCCTTATGACAATAAAACATCTCTCCCCCTATCAACATGCATGATTGACTACTCTCCCCTAAAGCGCATGAATGAACTCTGGTTGTGGCACCTCACAAAATGCATGCATAGAATGAAACAGGTGAAAAATCCACAGAACCAGAACTGATTGCAAACCAAGATGGAAGGTTCCAACAGTGTGGAGAGGAGTACATCTCAGGAATCAATCAACTGATAATGTAAAAGAATTAAATGTAGCCAATGGTAGGGGTGAGAAATATTCAAAGCACAATGCACCTCAAGGAATCAATCAATAGCAAGATTTATGTTGATCAGACTGTCTGGAAAGAATCTGATCATGAGGGATTTTAATGCTTGCACCACTACAATAAGTCTTAAGAAGAATAGACTCTTCTATCATAAAAGGTTATGAAGTGGCAACTTAACCAATCTGATTTAATTATGATGTATACGAAATTTATCAAATTAAACTCAATACTCATACCTGAATCCATGTTTTAATAAAGGTGAACCGAATAGTCAGATAACACTCAAAATCAATCATCTTTATCTTACACACATGATCTCAATAGCTCCTTTGAAAGAAACACAGATTAGTACTAAGGTTAAACACATTTCTAAGAGCATGAGTTGACAGAAATTTCAATATATTTTCATTTGAAGCACATTCTATTTTTTCCTGAGCAATTTAGGTTGATCAACACCTTTTTACATGAGACACAACACGTCTCAGGTGAAGTGACCCAGTTACTCAGTGTGATAACTGTCATTGCCTCTCAACTTCCATAACAGAGTTAGCAATATAAGTGTCTTTTTACATGAGAAGACACCTTGATCAGAGGACAGACTCCCCAGTTACTCAACACAGAAATGCCATTGCTCTGTCAGGTTCTCAATGAATTTTCATTTTAAGTGACTATGACACTTCATGACTTGGGTTCACTCCATTTCTTTGATGGAAAACCTAGTTTCTCAGTGAACAAAGTCATTTCATTATTCACTGATTTTATTTCCTGTCAAAATTTTCAAAGTTAATGTTTAACCCTGTAGCCCTGATTTCAAATTTTCAGATATCTGATGAGTGAGTCTAAGGTTTTTATGACACGAATGGTTAAGTTTTATTAAAGCTTATCATTCAGATATTTTTAATTTATTTAATTACAAATCTGAGAATACATTAATCTTATATCAGTTTGATTCAGTGGTAATTCTTAAACCTATATGATAGGAATTTCTACAAAGTTCTCAGACTGAATTGCATGACATGCAGCTTAAGTTCCTCAGACCGAATATAGACGCAGCTGATCAACAATCAACACTAGACACAATCATTCAAACCAGCTGAGAAGAATGTGAAGGATGAGAGTAAGCTGGTGTAAGAGTCAACATATGAAGGAATATATCAGAAGAGTGTATATCAACAAACAGTAGCTGAGTCTGGAATTCCGACAGATCAGCTGACAGGTTACATGGAGAATGTTGAAAGAAGCTCTTCTTTGTCAACATAATGAGTATAAGTGAGAATCCATTATCAAGAGAGAGTGTAAAATCAGATGAGAGTTATTCGATTTCTAGACAAGAGGTGTTCAGAGTGTGACAAACTAAACCCCAATTTAAATGCTCCCCCTGTTTAGATGCATCATGTGAAGGATAAAACATAAGCAGCAATATGATTAATCAAAAACAGATGGACTCCCCCTGACTATATGCATGAGATGTATTGAAGGCACATCATATGATATCAAATTTTACATTCAGATATGATTCATGCAAATTAGACAGAAGAGAATTAGCATAAGCATGATTGTGCAATTCACATTTCAGAAAGTTTCAGTTTAACATCAACAAATCAACATGATATGCAATAATTTCAAGTTCACAATTTCATATGATGGAATTTAAGATGAGTATTCAGAACAAACCTGAACAGCAGAACCCTGTGGTCTTCTTGTTGGGTGCCTTGGTTTATTTACCCCTCTTTTTCATTCCAAGGCACACCTGTAGCATGTTAATCAACTTGATCCTGCAGGGACCCAAACAGCCTTGGGTCCCGAGTTAGTTCTGACAAGTGTTCTGAACAGTCTCTTAGCAACATTATCATCATAGTCCATCAGATGACAATTAGTCATGGAGTGACCAAATTTACCACAATATCTACATGAAACAGTAGATTTTCTGGTCCTATAGTGCATATCAACAGCAACATGAGACCTATGAAACTGAGCATTAAATGTTCTGTTGTTTACATGAATATTTTGTTTCTTATTACCAGATGACCAACATTTAGCATACTTGTGACCTGACTTGCCATAGTTATAACATGAAAAATTCACAGGTCTTTTGGCACAGAATTTAAAAAAGTTGTCATTCACATGGCTTCCTTGGGCATGCCAACAGTCCTTGACTGTATGGCCATTTCCCACACTAATAGCACCTTAGGTGCTTACCTCTTGAGTCATTGGTTCCCCAATGATTTCCTGACCAGCACTCATTTGCCTTATGCATAGGCTTGTTGCAAGTGAAACAAATAATATGTTGGCCTGAAGTAGATCTATATCTATGTGGGTCACGAGCATGTGTGAAAAATCTAGAATTCACATTGTTGTCTTCTTTCATTGTAAAACATGCATTCATTAGATGACCACGCCTACCACAGTAATAACATGATGCATCAGATTTCTTAGTTGTGTGGTTTCTATCAGATGAATTCCTAGAATGCAGTGTTTTATTTGCATGCTCATCTTCTTTTAATAGTTTGCAATCATCCATGATATGCCCTATCTTGCCACAATAATGACATGACACTTGTGATTTCCTGGCAACTTGATTACTAACAGACCGACTAGATGCATGCGAATGAGTACATGAGGCATGAGCATTGTGTATTGACCCATCAAATTCAACCGAGTTGGCATATCTTAGGGTGTAATCAGAAATATTCTATACCTTCTTTGTTTGACCCTTCCTTTTCAATTTCTGATTATTCTCAAGAATTTCTGTTTGTTTTTCATTTTTCTGGGCTTTGAACTAAAATACAGATGTTGAAGGTGATTTCTGATTTTTCTTTTGTTTTGGGGATTGATTTGAGGTATCAGCTACATCAGAGCTTTGCACAAAAGTGGCATATAGCTGGTTTTTAGTGATTTCCTTAACATCAGAAGTGCAACTTATCTTTCATGACAGCTTTCATTTTTCCTTCATTTTTAGCAGACTTGGATGTTAATTTTTCTAGATCCTGAATCTTTTTTTTGAAAATGTGCTATATGAAGCTCATAACTGGCTATCTCATGTTCACTGCAATTGACACATTCACTTAGAACTTTGTTTGCAGTTTTATATTTCTCAATTTCTTGTTCCAAGTTGCTCAACTTTTCTGATTCTTTATCACAGACAGTTTTTCCTTTTTCTGTGGTGAGAAGTCTTTCAGACAAGCCAGTGTTTAACCACTTTAGTTTTTCAACTTCAGCCTTCAGTTCAGTGTTTTCCTCCTTAAGATTTTTAGCCTGAACTTCATTACCAACACATCTTTCTCTTCCAGACATCAGCTCCAGTTTTTCAATTAATTCCTCTTCCCTTTCTTCCACTTTAATTTTCTCAGCAAGCAGATTTCTGTGATCCTCTTTAAACACAGCAATTTGTTTCTTCATCCATTCATTTTCATTATAGAGATCTTCATTTCGTTCTCTTAGAGCCGAGCACATATTACAGTTTGATTTTAGAGAGAAAACATGCACAGTTTCCTTCTTGACTTTCTCTATTTCAGCTTCAAGATTTTTATTCTTTCTCTGAATTTCTACATTCTCAGCTTTCGATTTCTTCAAATCAAACTTAATTCTTTCCAACTCTTTCAAGTTCATCAAATGTTCATTAGTTTTCAGTTTCAGCTGACTTTCTAATTCGAAGATTTTATTGATACCTTCATGGTTTTCCTTTTTCAACATGCACATTTGTTTCATATTCAAGTGAGACTCAGATAGACATCTATCATAGAATTCATTTATTTTCAGGCACTTTTCACATGATGAATTAGAATCACATTTATCAATTTTCTTTTTCAACCTTTTATTCTCAGATTTTAATTTTTCACATCCATCAGACAGTTCCTCATTTATATCCCATAAATCATCAATCGAGATTTCTTCAGATTCAGTGCTCACCTTGGATGATGATTCTTCATTATCATTTCTCCGATTAGCCATCAAGCATTTGTTGTGATTCTTGGTAAGCTTTAGTTTTTTCAAAATTTCTTTGGCAGACCTGCAAGAAGAAATACATGAGATTAGAGCTCTGTCAATTGATTCTTTCATTAAAACTAATGCTCTAGTGTTGACAGAGTCTTTCAATTTATCCTTCTCAGTCCATCTAGATTTATCTTTTGATAGATTGTGTGGACCATGAGTTATTACCTTCCAGAGATTAGGATCAGTTGATTTTACATACCGATGAAAATTTTTTTAACCAAGAATCAAAATCATTACCTCTGAATATCGGAGGATTAGCCATCGAGATATGATGAATACACCGAAATCAGATGAGCAAATCAAGACACTAAACCGGTGAAGCAAAACACAGAACACAAGAAACCCACTCTGAAAAGCACCAAAAACTAGAAGGATCCTCTGCAGATTGTTAGATCTGTTAGGTCAGAGACCCGCTCTGATACCAAGTGTTGGGTTCGGTGCGTTCGATTCAGAGGGGGGTGAATGAATCTCCCCTTCAAAAATTCACTCAATTAAAATCTGGAATGCTAACTAGACAGATTTAGACAATCTGAAGAGCTAATCAAACTTCTGTTAAACCAGTAGACAAATATGCAAAGCGCACCTAAGCATTCTTCTAGCGCCAATCAGATAGAAGAAATCAAACCACAGAAGACAAGAGGATTTTTAGGTGGTTCGGTCCTCCAGAGCTACGTCCACACACTCAACCCGAGTGTGGATTACTACTGACTCACAGCTTGAACCGCTGGGCATCACAGCTTGCCTACAACCGCTGGGCATTAGAGCTTGCCATCTGCTGGGCAACACAGCTTGCCATCCCGCTGAGCATCACAGCTTGCTGTCCAGAGGAGTCCACCTCTGCAACGCTGAGCATCACAGCTTGCTGTCCAGAGGAGTCCACCTCTGCAACGCTGAGCATCACAGCTTGCTCCGCTGGGCAATACAGCTTAGCCGTCCAGTGGAATCCTCCACTACAAATGCTGAGCAACACAGCTTGCTCCGCTGACAAACAGCTTGAAGAAAGGGTATAAAAGAAGACAAAAGCAAGAACAACAGTGACTGAAAGCTGGAAAAGATAAAGCACAATGTGGCTCTCAAAAGAGCTGACTGGAGTGGATCTGATCCAACTTCAGTAGGAACGATCTTCAGGTAAGCTCCTCTTCCTCTCTCTATCTGACTTTCTCTTTCTTCTTTTCAACTCACGCTCTATCCCTTTTCCTTTTTCTTCTTCTTCTCTACTCTCGATCTCTCACTCTCTTTTTCTTTTTCTTTCTTCTTCTTCTTCTCTGCTCTCTGGATCGTTCAAGCTATCTTCTCTCTGTTTCTGCCTCTTCTGTTTCGATCAGTCTTCTTCTGAGGAACAAGGCTTCATATATATAGCAGCAGCAAACAGATAGGACGTCTGTCTTCCACATCTCCCGCCCAAACGCCTTGACCACGTGGCAGCATCTCAGCCTGTTGATGTACACGTGTCACGATCCTGGGCACCTCGTCCATCCTTGGATCACGTGCCTTCTTAATCTCCTCGAGACAGTACCTGTCAGTCAGTCGAAGAGAAACATCAGCTTAAGACAACAAACCTTGTACAGACTCTGTAGGGAGTAATGCAGTGTATAGACTTTGCAATGTATAGGCTTTGCAATGCAACAGCAATGTAAAGACTTTGCATGAGACACTGCATAAGACGCTGAACAGTCAAGAATGTATAGACTTAAGAAAAAGCTTGAAGCACACGATGTAATGGCTAAGGTTATGAGTGTATAGACTCTGCATGCGTGCTACATCAATGTGCAGACTTGCTGACAATGAGTGTGCAGACTCTGCGTCCAATGCATGAAGAAGCAATGCATATAAGTGTGTGCGACCAGACAGTGTGTAGACTTCAGCTCTAAGTCTATACAACCAATGCAGTGTACAGACTTTGCATGAGACGCTAGACGCTGTACAAACTTTGAATGATGCACATGAGACGCTGCATGAAACGATGCAATGTATAGACTTACATGGGCGTGCATGAACGGCACAATGCACAGAGACGCTAAGTAAGACGGTGGTGAACAGACTTAGTCTCAAGACGATGCAATGTATAGACTTCAATGTATGTGCAATGCAAAGGCTGCAATGTATAGACTTGAGTGAGACGGTGGATATATAGACTTGGCCAATGTATAGACTTACCACCAAGACGATGCATGAGCAGGCTGACGATGTGTAGACTTGACAATGTATGGACTATGCACATAAATGCTAAAAAAGACGATGCAATGTACAGACTTGAGCGCTATGTGAGACACACCGTGAGACGCAACATGAGACGGAAGACTGTACAGACTTTGAGTGAATGTTCCAGGCAATGTATGGACATTAAATGAACGAGCATGCATTGTATAGACTTTGAGGATGTAGTATGCACTGTATAGACTTGCTGAGATGATGCACCTGAAGAATGTGTAGACTTGTGCACAAACAATGTATGGACTTGATGCAATGCATGAACAAGAAGACGATGTACAGACTTTGCCTGTATGCTATGCAAGACAAAGTATGGACTTGATGTTCGTGCAGCAGTGTATAGACTTGCTCAGCCTGAAGTAGGGCAATGTACAGACTTCTTAACAGACGCATGCAGCAACTGTTATTGCACTGATGCAGTGTATGCTAAACACAAAGACTATAGCAATGAATGCACGATGTATAGACTTACGAGTGCAGCACAAATATATGCAATGTATAAACTTATGCATTCTCCACAGAACAGATCAGACATAGCACACTGATGCATTCTCCACAGAACAGATCAGTCATATGCAATCATGTGAGCAAAATAATATGGTGACTCATTCATGTTGCTATCATTAAAACACTACATTATCATGCAAGCACAAGGGGCACAACAAAGATGTTCTAAGCTCTCATTATGGAATAGCAGAAGCTCTAAGCTGGGATCCTCTTCCAGATCTCAAAAGGCATGTTTTTGGAGGTTTACGTCTGCATTTTATATTCTCTGGATTATCTTCAAAACGTGTTGCAGGTTTAAAGAAGAAATGCTTGAGAAGCCTTCTGGTGCGTCGATGTAGCAGTGATCCTACATTGACGCAACTTCATGAGTTCTTCAGATTCTGACGTGCTGGCGTTGATGCATTCAAGGCACTATGTTGGCGCAGCGTTTGCTGAAACTGCCTTGCAGGCCATTTGTCTTGGGTAACACCTATTTGTCACCCTTATCTATCTAATTGTCACCCTTATCTTCCATTTATCACTCATAACAACTATTTTTCACCCTTAGTCGCTAGGAGCCATCGGCATTGCTTTTTCTGCATAGTTGAGCATTTTTTTGCTTGACTGCATTGATGCAAGGGAGTGTTGCGTCGACGCAACAATGTTGATTTTGTTCATTTCAGCTCCGCAACCCATTTTTCACCTTATGCAATATTTGTCACCTCTATCAGCCATTTGTCAGCCCAACAGCCTATTTGTCACCCTTGTGAGCCTTTTGACCCTCTTCATCATTTTTCTCAGCTTGGCTTGATTGCATCGACGCACTGAGGACTTGCAGTCGACGCAACTGATGAAGACTACTTGAAGACTTGCAGGAGATGCTCTGGAGTCGACGCATCAGTGCATTTGGCGTTGACGCAGCTAACAACTGCTTGGGCTTTTCTTACTTCTGTGAGCAGTGCGGTTGACGCAACGACACCAAGGGGTCGACGCAGCCTTGTTCGGCAGAGCGTCCGCATGAAGGCGTCGACACCTGGAGTTGACTCTTCTGAGTTGGCTATGGATTTTCATTGAATCATTCCCTTGGCTTTGCACTGCTGTTGGCTGGCCTTGTTCATGCCATTGCATGATATCTTCTTGAGACCATACACTTGCCAGTGCTGACTTTGACTTGAGTTACATTCATGTTGACATGCATCATGAAATCCAAATAAGACTCATCAATGAGTCATAGTCAGACATCATCAAAATAATAGAATCAAGCATGTTCCACACATGCCCAACATTCTCCCCCTTTTTGATGATGGCAACTATGAGTCATTATGAGTTTATTATGAGTCATTCTTAAAGGAAAATAGACATGAACCAGGCAATGACTCATCAAAACTTCTCCCCCTTTGCCATCAGCAAGGTGGGCTTAGATTAAAGCCAATTCAAAAACCAAAATTATGAGCACATGGTGTAGAATGAGATCATAAGTATAAGAAACATTTCCACTTAGCAAGAAACAAGGATGGATAACATGAGAGACAGCATGTCAAGTATCAAGACAGATGCAAATGCCAATTGAGCACATTGTTGGGTCGCTTGGGATTGTCGGGCCCTTGGCTTGGCATAAACAAAGCATAGAAATTAGCATGTAAGACCATGAAGACACAGCAAGGCAACGTAGACTGAATCATGAGAAACAGATTGTCACGCCCCGAGATTATGTAGCGGAAACAATCGGGATCGTGAACAGTCGGCTAGTACGTCTCGAGCAAGTAATATAATCAGAGCGCAAGACAATCACATAAAAAGTAATTGCACAATGTAATTCACTAAAATCCTTCAACTTTATTACTTCATAAAATAATTCCTAAAGTACATAAGATCTTTTCACTAGACTCAACAAAATAAAAATTACATCATGACTCGACTAGACATTGATAACTAAGGCTTCTCTCGAGTCGTTATCCTTCAATCACTCTCGGATCCATCACTTGAGTAATCGGAATCTGACCCACTAGAATTTCTGAAAAAGATTGGAAAGTAGGGTAATGAGCACACTTGCCCAGTATGTATCTTTGTATCAACATGAAGGTAAATTTAAATGATTAGCATTTTAGCCTAGAGAGTAAGATAAATCATGCAGATACGACGAAACATGCAAAAAAAGCCAAAGTAACAAGATATAATCATGACAAGATATGAGAATATGATTTGATCAAGAATAGATCAAGAATGTAAATTTTGGCCTTTTCATGAACAAGAATATAACAAGACTGTACTTTTCATAACCACGAAGGCTATGCACTAGAAAGTCATGTAACAAGCAAGAAAGTACTATTCGCTTAATAGCAAGTACTTCGTGAATTTACCTAGATCCCGTGGATATTTCACTTATTTATAGAGAAAGTACTCCCAGCACAATGCGACGCCAGTAGCTTTATACCCCATGGTTTACAATATGTTTCTGATAATCAGTCGAGGGGACTAGCATAGAGCCCTTGAACACAATTAGTGCTCGAACTGTAACTTCAAGTATAAATCAAGCTACATCCACGTTTACAACAATAATGTGGCCAATAATGTACAAGTTCAACAAAAGTTCCATGATAAGGTAACCAAAATATATAAAGTACCACTAACTGATCATGAGGATTCATGAAATGTTTTAATAGCTAGGTTATGCTATGAAGAAAAATCCGACAGCATAACGGTACATTCTTTATTTTTCATATCTTTACATTGACTTATTGTCATAGGTTTAGAGTCCAGAAAATCCATGAACTCAAAAAAACCAACCCCAAAGGTCAAACCATGGGTTAGATAAAATCAGGAACCAAACGGTCTAGTGCAGGACCGTTTGTTACAGAAAGTGGTCATATGCTAGACCGTTTAGAAATTCAAGCGGTCTAGTCTTGGACCGTTTCATAAGACAGAATCATCAATATAAGAAACACTATCTGGAGCTTTAGCGGTCTATCAGATGGCTGTTAGGTATCCGTTAGCGGTCTAGTGAATGGCCGCTAGCAGACTCTGGCGGTCAACCAGATTGCCGCTAAGATCTAGAATACACAAAACACCGGTAAAGTACTTTCTAGATAATGGGCTTTAATGGTACAACCAGCTCGGCATTCTAGTGGGAATCCTAGGCTCGCGGAGTCTTATGGAGGCCTTGAAACAAGATTTCCTAATCCGTTGTAGGGAATATCCAAAGGAGAGGTTATCAAGTCCAAGATTGTGTACTTATTGTGTAAAAAGTGTAACTAATGACAACATACCGAGATATGTGCCATGCACTTAAGAAAATGACTCTTAGAAGAGAGAATCATGTAAAACAGTAATCACGTTACATCATGAATCCTCTATCATTTGAAACATGTATTTATTACAAGATATATGATTTTGGTCACAAATTAACATAAGTTCAAAAATAAGTCTAAGGGCATAAAGAACATGAAATCTACTATGATGAATAATAGAATCAACTAAGTTTATGAAACCAGTAATCAAACTAGGAATAAAACTTAGTTAACTAGGCTTACCATATATTAATTAAGGCTAATCTGCAATATGTGTCAGATTTATAATATTACAGAAAATCAAAAAATAAAACGGTCTAGTATAGGACCGTTTCACTATGGCTAGCGGTCTGTCGGGCGACCGCTAGAGTTTCAGGCGGTCTACAAGAAGATCGCTTCCTCCTATATAATCCGAGTTCAAATGATAATAAAATAAAATGCTAAACCAAGGTATATCATGCATGGAAATCAACATATATAAACTTCCATAATCATGATAGAACGAATATAAGCCACCAATATGCATAGGTTCATATGATTAACAAGAAAATTTCTCCTTTTACTTCATTAAGGCTAGTTCATGCATGAGAATTTTACTATATGCATAGTCCTAATGAAAACATGAAATCCTCAAGGTATAATGCATGAAATCAAATGAAACCAGAGGGCTTTTATTCCTGACACAAGGTTTAAGCCATTCATAAGATAACCTACATTGGTTTTGGGCTTTAATCTTCGAATTTAAGGCTGGAAGTTAACCCTAGTTCTGCACGTTTTGAGCTAAATCAGTAACTTCACGCCCTTGTATCATTCGATTCTCTTGACCTAAAGATGTGAAATTTTAAGGGTAAGAAGAGGGTACTAACAGGAACAAATTGCTCTAAAGAACCTCTATCTAATTACCTCGTTTGGGACTTCTAATCTCCTGATCTTCTTGGGTCGATTGTACTATTTCCTGAGTTTCTTTCACCGAACCAGCGTCTTTGCAGGCTTCTATCTTCCCGTAGGCTTGATCTCCTAGAACAAAATTATGAGGAGAGTTACTTCTAACTACAATAAACAAATTCCTAGAAGAAACTTACCTCTAATTCTTCCTCTTTACCTTAGTTCCACGCGAGCCAAAAGTAAGGGTCGCACACGTCAAATCTGAGTTCTATTTATAGGTTTAGTTGGGGTTTTTATGGATTAGAATGAACTTAGAGTCCCAATTGGACTTTCAATTCGATCTTCTAACCTTCTAGACTTATCTAATTTGTAGATAGAATTGATCCTAGGTGATTTGGATGTCAAAAATCCAATCTTTTCACGTTTTCTCATACTCACGGAACTGACAGAGCTTAGCGGTCTAACTCTAGACCGTTTACTGTCCCTTTGCGGTCTCGCGATAAATCGTTTTCACTATTAGGCACCAAATTTGAAATTAGTTCAAACACTTTGGTATTATCCTTGTTATTATCCACTTATTTATCTTCTATTGAGTAATTATCCCCCTTAATTCCGTGATTACACCTGTTTTAAGGTTCTAGAATATGGGCTAAGGTCCAAAACAATCTCTTGGGCCTATTGGGTTTATCATATGGGCCTAGTCTTCTTGGATTAGTGTAGGGCCTAAATAATTAGATTTAATTTATTATAATTCAATTATATTTTAAGTCCAAAAAATTCTTAGAAAATCCTCCGGCGTTAACAAGATATATGCAAGACCTTTGGACACAACAAGGAGATGCAATTTGTTCGAAAGCCATTGAACTGATTTGGTTTTTAGAATTTAAAAAAATTGGTTTTCTATTTTTCAGATTGTTAATGTTTTCTATGCACTACATGGAGGAAGGAAATACAATCTAACCAATTAAATGCAAAGAGCTGATGCCAATTTCTTAGAGAGTTGATGCTTTCAAGGCAGTTAGGAGAGATCATTGCAGATGATACAAAAGTAACAAGAAATATGTAGACATGCAACACCAAGGGGGTCAATTTGACTTGATGTCAAATGCCATGACAGCCAGACAGAAGTCTGGAGACAAGGGGTCGACCCTTGGGGTCGACACTTGGAATTAATCATAGAAGAAACAGATCCAAGAAATGTTAGGATGGGAGTTCTTCATCCTGAAGCCAAGTTCATAAAAGCAGAGTTAGAGATTTTTCAGAATCTTCAGTTATAGAATTTCAATGACGAAGCCCTTATAATCAGATTGGTTTAAAACTGATGAATTCTGAGTTTCTCCATAATAAGCATTTGAAAAAATCTACATTCAATATTAAAAGAAATGAAATAGAATTACATATAAAAGCCAAGTTAACGTCCTTTCATCCTACACATTCAATTCCATTAGCTCCTTTGAAGGAAACAATAGTAAGTATTGAGGTTAAACACTTGAAATTTCTGATTCTATCCATGGGGCACTACGTTTTTAGATATTTCTTTTAAAGTCACATGTTACCCTTTTTTTTTAATTTACAAGAACATTCAGGTGAAGCATGCACCTTTTGACGTAAGAGTGCACGTTGATCAGATGCCAGCACCCCCAGTTACTCAGTACATAGCTTACCATTTTGCTTCAATTAGAACAGAGGTAGCAAGGCACTTCATGACTTTGTCCACTCCACTTCATTGATGAAAGGACTCGATTTCTCATTGAAACAATTGCCATTCTTCTACCTTAGAGCATTGAACTCAGGACACACCTTTTTACATAAGGATATATGTTTATCAAATGCCAATATCCCTAGTTAATCAGCATGACTGAAGTTCATTGCTTTCATTAAGTGTAGCCCGTTTTTGAAATACAGATTGATTGATGTTTAAAAACAATACTACAATTAAGTTTCTCAATCAAAGATGCCTTTGTACTTAGGATAAACTTTCAGATTTCAGAAGGCATAACAAGATATAACATGAAACAATGGTTTAAGTCCATTAAGTCTGAATACAGCCATTTTCAAGAAAGTTCAGTTCAAAACTCATGAACCCATTGAACTTAAACCAACAGTTTTATATCCTGGGCAATCATGGTATCCATAAAAGAAGATTCTCCTTTAAGATGAGCTCTAATAAATGAACTTTAATAATCAGACTGAACTTTAATAATCAGACTGAAGTACTCACAAGAATTTGGGGTATCAATGAGATTAAGATTTCAACGTATTTCAGACCCAAGATGAAACATAGCAAATCATGAACATGATACAAGAACTGATGAATACATGGAATGCACCTGGGTGGATGAATGGAAATAAACACTAAACACTCCCCCTGAGTATGTGCAGTAAGCTCAGAGGTTGTAGGAAAACGTGAGCACTGATCAATTTGAAGATTAGGATTGAATGAATTGAACGAATTATCTGATAGCCTGATGCGTCGACGCAGATATGTCAGGGGGTGATGTAGAGGGCTCAAACAGAAGGCATGAATGTGGAAGAAACAACTGCTGGGTCGACGCTGCAAGTCTTGTGCGTCGACGCAGTCTGGCAGACAACACATAAAGTTATCAAACATAGCAGTTTCTAACAAGGCTAGGTCGACCTTAGAGTTTCTTGGGTCGACTTGCCCAGTAGGTATCTTCGTATCAACATGAACACATTATTAAAGTAATTAGCATTTTAACTCTAGAGAATTAGGTAAAATCATGCAATGCGAATCAATCATGCGATCAAATCAATAGAAACAAGATAACCAGGTAAGATAGACTGATCAAGAATGAACTAGCAAGAATATAACAAGAACATGATATTGGCCTTCCATGAATAAGAATGTAACGAGATTATACTAGCAAGCCACATATTCCTCACTTTAGCATCTTATGTTTAAGAGCAAGTGCTTCGTGAATTTCTGTGGAATATCAAGCAAGAATGTCATGTTGTGCCGTGGATCTTCACTTATTTATAGAAATAGTACTCCCAGCGCAATGCGACGCTAGTAGCATCATACCCCATGGTTTATAAAATAGTATGTTTCCGACAATCAGCCGAGGGGACTAGCATTGAGCCCTTGAACACAATCAGTGCTCGATCGCATCTTCAGTTATAAATTAAGCTACTTCCACGCATGTAACAGTAATGTATGGCCAAGAATATAGCACTTCCAATAATTCCATGATAACTAAAATCAATGGATGAATGCTTCAATTTTGAATATATGAGATCAAGAATGATATTTAACTAAGTTATGCCTATTGAATAAATCGACAGCATAACGGTACTTTCCTTAACTTCCATTCCTTTTAGATCCATTTAAGCAATATGACACGTTCTAGATCATCAAGGTTTGTCTAGAATCAATGGAATATCAACCCTTGGTCAAACCTTGGGTTAACATAAACAAGCTATGTAACGGTCAGGGTCTGGGCCGTTACATTATGTAACGCGTCCATGCTGGGCCGTTACAATGACCAGAGTCCAGAAAGATAAAGATAGACTCACAGGAATGCGACGGTCTGGAACTGGGCCGTTAATTGGCTTGACGGTCCAGTCCAGGGCCGTTATTTTTCAAGAACCAGAAACCCGATAGTGTAATCTAATTAATGGGCTTTTATTGGTACAACCAACTCAGCGTCCTAGTGGGAATCCCAGGCTCGCGGAGATTTACGGAGGCCTTGAAACAATGATTTCCTAGTCCATTGGAAGGAATATCCAATAGAGAGGTCCTCATGTCCAAGATAGTGTTCTTATAGTGCAAAGTGTAAACTAATGACATCGTACCGGAGTAAGTGCCATGTACTTATAGAATTTGACTCTATTGATAGAGAGAGATATATAATCTATGTGAAATCACGATGAAAACTCCGTTTTACAAGTCATGCTTTATAGTACAAAACTATACATTTAGGCTTTATGAAACTAGCAAAACTCAAAATAAAAGTGAGATATCAACCATGCAATACCTAATATGAACGATCTGATAATCATGAGATCAGGTTGCTACTTAGATATCTAGGCATAATCATATGTAATAGCGGCAAGTCATAGTCTGTCTAGGGTTGACAGAACACAGGATGTAACGGTCTTGTGAGGGGGCGTCACAGTGAAAGTGACGGTCAGTAGAGGGCCGTTACATGAAAGCAACGCGTCTGTCTTGGCGCGTTATTATCAACAGAGGAAAATAAGATATACAGAGACTGTGACGGATCATGGTAGGCGCGTTACATTCAAGTGAAGGTCCTACTGGGATGCGTTACAGTGTCTGCTAACAGAAAACAAATAAGAAACCCAAGAGGTCAATTCACATCATGTCTATAATCAAAATATCATGAGTTTCTTAGACATGACAACGAAGTAAAGGTCTTCTACATGCATAGGTAATTGTGAGTAGATGAACAACATGTTATAATCCTCTCTTATTAGGGCTAAGGGATGCATGATATGCATGGAACTATCAAAACATGGAATCAATGATCTATCATGCATGAAAAAAAACCATAAAACCAGAGACTCTTTGTCCTATCAAGTTCTTTTTGCCGTTCATGAGATAACCTACCTCTTACTTAGACTGTAGTTTCTGAATTTGGTTGAGAACCTTGCCCTAGATCCCTTCCTTCTCTTGTGACTTTTTCAGCAACTTCCTTGGGCTCTAACTCCACGACCTCTTGACCTAAAGATGTGAAATTCGGAGGGGAGTTAGTCTAAAGTATTGTAAACGAATTATTCTAAAGAACTTACCTGAGATAATGACTCCTTACCTTGCTTCTTTACGTCCAAAAAGTAAGGGTCGCACAGTTCAAAACTATGCCCTACTTATAGAGTTTAGGTTATGGTTTGAGGATTAGATCGATTCTAGAGTCCTTATTCCACTAAATCCTTATCCCTAAGAGTCATTAGAGTTATTATGAGTCTTCTTATTCGATCCATAGTGGATAGGAGCATCAAGTTCCAATCTTTTCACGAGTTCCTTTCTTCACGGAACTGACAGGCGTGTAACGGTCGAGTGACCCTGCGTTACTTGTCTGTGACGGTCTCGCGATAGACCGTTACAGTCTTCGTAGTTAGGACTTTTAAAATATTAAAACTATTTTGTTAATTATCCAAATCATTATCTTATAGTATTAGTATTTATCCTTAATATCCGTGGATAGACTTAATTACCTTCTAGAATGTGGGCCTAACTTAATGGGCCTGAGTTAAAAACATTTTGGACTTTAATTAAGTGGTTTGGGTTAATTGATTAACACAATTTTGGCATTATATTGATTATTTAGCCCAATTAATGCCAGAATATTATTTAAATAACTAGAAATTACTTTTATAAATTTTGGGGGCTTTACATCCTCCCCCACTTAGAAGAATTTGGTCCCCAAATTCAATTCATGGATTGAGGAGAGTGTACTTACAATTAAATAATTCTGGGAATCTTTTCTTCATAGCTGATTCAGTTTCCCAGGTTGCTTCATAAGGCCATGCCTTCTTCCATTGAATCTTAACCATTGGAATGACTTTATTTCTGAGTTGACGCTCTTCCCGTTCCAAAATCCTTATTGGCGTTTGTTCATAAGTCAAATCCTTCTGAATATCCACATTGTCATAAGTAATAATATGATCTGGATCATACACGTACTTCTTTAACATAGAGACGTGAAATACGTCGTGAACTCCTGCTAACTGTGGCGGTAAGGCCAATCTATAAGTCACTTCACCGACCCTTTCAAGAATTTCAAATGGGCCTATAAACCTTGGAGTTAGTTTTCCTTTGATGCCAAATCTTCGAATACCACGACCTGGAGAAACCTTAAGATATACATGTTCACCTACTTGAAATTCCAAGTCGCGCCTTCGATTGTCAGCATAAGATTTCTGCATGTCTTATGCCATCTTCATTCTTTCTTGAATGAGTTTAATCTTTTCTGTAGAATCTCTGATAAGATCGGGGCCTAGATATTGCCTTTCCCCTATTTCACTCCAACATATTGGTGATCGACAACTTTTCCCATATAGAGTTTCGAAAGGTGCCATTTGTATACTTGCTTGGTAACTATTGTTATATGCAAATTCTACAAGAGGCAAGTGATCATGCCAACTTCCACCAAAGTCAATGACACAAGCCCTGAGCATATCTTCTACCACTTGGTTTGTTCTTTCTGTTTGACCATCAGTTTGTGGATGAAAGGCTGTGCTAAAATTCAACCTAGTCCCAAGTGAATGTTGTAAACCTTTCCAGAATTGTGATGTGAATCTAGGATCTCTATCTGATATGATGGTGACAGGGACCCCATGTAACTTGACAATTTCCTTCATGTATAGGGCTGCTAGAATATCAACAGACCATCGACTCTTAATTGGTATGAGATGTGCAGACTTAGTCAATCGGTCTATGATTACCCATATGCCATCATGTCCACCTCTTGTCTTAGGTAACCCCATGATAAAATTCATTCCTATACTTTCCCATTTCCATTCGGGAATATTTAAGGGATGTAATTTACCTGCAGGTCTGAAATGTTCTGCCTTAACTTGTTGGCAAGTAAGACAACGAGATATGAAATCCGCTATTTCCCTCTTCATATTGGGCCACCAGAAGTTTCTTTTGAGATCTTGATACATTTTTGTCGCACAGTTCAAAAACTATGCCCTACTTATAGAGTTTAGGTTAGGGTTTGAGGATTAGATCGATTCTAGAGTCCTTATTCCACTAAATCCTTATCCCTAAGAGTCATTAGAGTTATTATGAGTCTTCTTATTCGATCCATAGTGGATAGGAGCATCAAGTTCCAATCTTTTCACGAGTTCCTTTCTTCACGGAACTGACAGGCGTGTAACGGTCGAGTGACCCTGCGTTACTTGTCTGTGACGATCTCGCGATAGACCGTTACAGTCTTCGTAGTTAGGACTTTTAAAATATTAAAACTATTTTGTTAATTATCTAAATCATTATCTTATAGTATTAGTATTTATCCTTAATATCCGTGGATAGACTTAATTACCTTCTAGAATGTGGGCCTAACTTAATGGGCCTGAGTTAAAAACATTTTAGACTTTAATTAAGTGGTTTGGGTTAATTGATTAACACAATTTTGGCTTTATATAGATTATTTAGCCCAATTAATGCCAGAATATTATTTAAATAACTAGAAATTACTTTTATAAATTTTGGGGGCTTTACAAATTTTACCTCATTACCAGAGTTTCACGCGAGCCAAAGTAGGGGTCGCGCATGTCAAATCTGGAATCTATTTATAGGGTTTAGGTAGGGTTTTGAGGATTAGAACGATTCTAGAGTCCCAATTAGACTTTAGATCGATCCCTGAGAGTCCTAAGCATCCATACAAGTCATCATTCATTGGTCTCTATAGTTTTAATTGTCAAAAATCTAATCTTTTTACACTTTCTTTCACTCACGGAATCTGCAGTGGGTAGCGGTAATTGGGACGGCCGTTTATTGCCCCTTAGCGGTTTCGCAATAGACTGTTTTCAAACTTAGGCACCGAATTTGAAATAATTCAAACTCTTTTGATATTATCCCCTTTATTATCCATTTACTTATCTTCCTAAAGAGTCATTATCCCTTAATTCCGTGATTTCACCCATTCTTATCTTCTAGAACATGGGCCAAGGTCCAAAACAATCTTTTTGCGCCTATTAGGTTTATTATATGGGCCTAATCCTCTTGGATTAGTGTAGGGCCTAAATAATTAAATCTAATTCATTATAATTCAAATAATAGCCCATTAAATGCTTTAATAATTGATATAAATATATTTTAAATCTGAAAATTTTTTAGAAAATTCTCGGGCGTTACACTTAGACACCAATTTTCTAGAATAGTACTAAATTTCAACACTCTTTTTTTTGAAACATTCTAAGGGCAATCTACCTTCAAGGTGCTTTTTGGTACAACCTGCCCGGCGTCTGTGAGGGAATCCACGAGTGCGGGGACTTATGGAGATCTTAGAACAGGAAATTCTAATCCATAGAGAGGGAATGCTCAATGGAGGGTCTTTCCAATTTCAAGAGGTGTGTAAGGAATCCTAACTTGTCCTTGAGAAGGGGAAAGAGAAGAGAAAAGAAAGTTTTTTTTTGAAATAATGATGCAAGTAGATAAGAAATCAACTAGAATGTAAAATGCATGAAAGAAATGTAACTAAGATGAAAGCATGATGACATGATGCGATTTTTTTCTATTTTTTCTGTTTTCTGATTTTTTTTCAGGGAGTTGTTTCAGATTTTTTTCTTTTTGTTTTTAAAAATAAAGAGATATGGATAAATGATAACTAATAACTAAAAATACCAAACAATATGTAAAACTACTGCAAACTAAGACCTAAGATCATGTTTTGGTGTTTTCTGGTTTTATGATTTTTTTTTATTTTTCATGAAATTTTCTGATTTTTTTGGAATTTTTCAAAAATTTTCAGAACAAGACATTTTCTTACGTTTATTGACCTTTAGCGACGCTTGAATTTTCTAAAATTTCTGAATTTCTACTTACCAGCACAGTTTCAGGCTTCAGTGACACTTTCTGTGACAATTTATTTAATGAGAATTTTCAGGTTTGATTTTTTGTAGATTTTATGATTTTTTGATTTTTTTTCCTGCAAAATAAAAAAATAAAAAACAAAAAAATTAGAAAACTACATACAAATCAAACACACGAAATTCCAACCATTAAAAATTATTTCCTCCCCAATAACGGCGTCAAAAATTGATAGCCACAAACCTGTCGTTGAAAAAGCCGTGCCACAATTTAATAAATAACCGAACTCACTCACTTAAAAATATTAAAATTCAAGCAAAGTGGTGAATACGGGTCGAACCCACGGAGAAGAAATATTTCCAAAATAGCATGGAGGAGAATTCTTATATTTAAAAAATCCGAAGTTTTGAGTGAGACTAAACTAATGAAAAAGAAAATTGCATGGAAACTAAGTAAAGAATATGAGACGGTTAAGAATAGAAATTGGAAAGAGAGGGAGAAAACTAAGAAGAACACAATTGCACAAAATCTAAACTCCTTTAGCTCTTTTATTTGAGCCATTTGAGATTGGCTTTCTTTTTCAGCCTTTACTTTGGCTTCATTGCAAGTAATGCTTTCAAGCTTTTCTTGTTTCATATCATTTTTCAATTCTTCATATATTTTCAGAAATGTGGATTGTTCTTCTCTCATGCATGAAATCTCTTCTTCAAACAGTTCAATTTTAGATGCAAGAATTTCACTTTCATGCTTCATGTTTTCATTTTCTGATTTTAAAGCATGGCACTCTTCACATGTTTTTTTTGTATGCATAAAATGATCAATTTTCTTTTTCAAATTTCTGTTTTCAGATTTGAATCTTTTACATTTTTCATATAAAGATTCATATGCAATTTGTCATTGTTCATAAGTAAGAGTTCCAGTTTCAGAATCTACCTTATCTCCTTCGTCGTCATTGGCCATGAGACATAGATTCTGGACTAGCCTCATCTAGTCCATCTTCATTTCCGGATTCCTCCTGATCTTCATCACTCCATGTGGCCATCATGGCCTTGGGCTTTCTAAATTTTCCTTTCTCCACCTTCTTGATCAGATCGGGGCACTCACCCCGCATATGCCCGGGTTTCTTACATTCGTAGCAGATTACTTCTTCTTTCTTGCTACTTTCACCTCTGTTTGGACCTTACCTTCTCGGTCCTTTTCTGAACTGACCACCAAAATTTCTGGTTCGTTTCACAAACCGTCTTGCTCTTCGTGTGATCATGGCAACTAATTCCTCATCTTCAGTGTTGCCAATTGAATCATTTTCACTGCCGTCTGAATCGTGTGGATTCACCTTTAGGGTCATTGTGGTGACAGCTTTCTTTTTCTTATGATCCTCCTCGCTCCTTTTGATGTTTATCTCATAAGTCATCAGCGAGCCAATTAACTCGTCCAGAGTTAAAGTACTTAGATCCATGGAGTCTTCAATTATAGTGGCCTTTGTATGCCACTGTGGAGAAAGGGATCTTAGGACTTTTCTGACGAGTTCCTTGTTGGAGTACTCTTGCCAAGTCCCTTTAGTCCACTGGTAATTTCTGTTAGCCTTGCAAACATATCAGAAAATGATTCTTCTGGCTTCATTGCGAACAGTTCATAGTCCCGAACTAAGAGGTTGGCCTTTGTTTCCTTGACTTCCGATGTTACCTCATATATAAGTCGCAGCTTATTATTCCACATCTCCTGCGTAGAGGAACACGTAGATATTCGTGAGTATTCGTGAGTATTCGTTAGGATGAATAGCACATTGAATTATATTCATAGCCTTAAAATTCGATAAACACTTCTCTATATCCTCATCATCCCACTCATTTTCATTTTCAGATAAAACATATGGACCCCTACTTATGACACGCCAGACATCGTAGTCCTGGGCACGTAGAAAAACATACATTCTATTTTTCCAATAGGGGTAGTTTCATCCATCAAAGAACGGAGGTCTTTGAATGGAATGCCCTTCGGACATCATCCCTTTGTTTGCCATATGTACGGAATCAAGCTCTACGACCGTGTGGTCGAGACTAAACAGAGACCAAAGCTCTGATACCAATTGTTGAGTCCCAAATGTGGCAATCAAGAGGGGAGGGGTGAATTGATTGGCTAATAAAATTTTACTTCTCTTAAGAAAATAATGCTGATTAAACAAACAACCACTAATACTCGCACAAACAGGATCACACTCGTGAATGCGTGCAGAATGTGTTTGAATAGCTGTTGTAGTGATCTCTCAAATCACCGTGAAACCCACTCGACAAGAATCGAAAAATCCACAGCACATGAGACACACGGATTTTTTAGGTGGTTCGGTTACACAGCCGTGTCCCCTACGTCCACCCCTCACACTTGAGGATTAAAGCTTCACTAACGAGTGAATCACACACACACGCAGTTTAGAACAGCAAACATACACACACACACGGCTTCCGATCGGGTAGCCAAACGTGCACATGCGCACATACACACACGCGCGTTCGTGTTTCCGAACACGAACACCACACACAAGAATCTAAAGTTATGATTACACAATTATTCAAGATCAAGCTAAATGATTCAGAATGAGAAGTTTAGAAAGTGATTTATCCTGATCGTTGCTCCCCCTATCACTTCAGTGAATTTCGTCGAACACTTGGTGCAGCCCGATGATCGTTCTTGATGATTATGCTCGGATGTGGTACGATCTTGAACTCCACGCAGCCAACCAGCAGGATGTCGATTTGGAGGCTTGAATCCCTCTTCTTTCCTTCACTTTCACGCACACAACAAGGTGGAAGAAGAGTTGTGGCTGCTGGTTGCGACCTGCACTCCCAAGGGTTAGAGCAAAAACCCAAAATCAGAAGATACGAATTTTTCTTAGGGTTTTCATCTCAATGAGATGATATATAGGCTAAGGGCGGTCAAGGGATGTCTAGGGGACAAGATCCACTTGTTATGGAGTGGATTACGGATAGCCACACAAGTGTGGTTGGACCATTTGGTCGAAATGCCAATAGTCCACATTCACGGCGCCGCCCAGACCAGAAAGGGTCGACCCTTGGGGTCGACCCTCGTGAGGGGCCAGATGGGCCAGACAGCATGGATCGACCCTTGGGGTCGACCCTTCCAAGAACGGTCGACCCTTCCAAGAACCCGTGCGGGTTTAATTAATCCTGGCAACAGGGGTCGACCCCAGGGTCGACCCTCACTGGAGCCTAAACATGTAGAGCAGAAAGGGTCGACCCTTGGGGTCGACCCATGATGAAACCCGTTCTGGAAATAAAATGGAACCCGTTCTGGAAATAAATTCCACATGCAGGGGTCGACCCTTGGGGTCGACCCATTTGATTGGGAACCTGCCTGGCAGCAATGGGTCGACCCTTGGGGTCGACCCTTTTTCCTGCACTTCCTAATATGAAGATATAATAAGGCTAAGTCCAGGGGGTTCAAGTTGGGGGATTAAAACATGAATGCTCCACATCTAGAAATAAGTTCTAACAAAGTAGTTGAGGAGTTAGGATCGATCTCACCAATCGTCCTTTAGTCGTTGAGGAGCTTTGGTCATATTATTTTGTTCTGTCAAAAACAAAGTCTGAATTATTTCCACATTTTGCACATTGAAACCAAAATACTTACAATGAGTTGCTGTTCTTGAGCCTTCTTAAATACCATGTCTTCCAGTGATGTGTTCATTTCCAGCGCGTAGTTATGCTCATTTTCAGTTCATACAAAACCATTTGATCATCATCAAAAACCGTAAGTCATATACATGGGGTTCAACAATGGTGGACTTCATAGTGATCAAGGCTATGATAGCATACAACGCAATCTTCGGCCGAGGGATCCTTAGCTGAACGAAAGCGGTGCCCTCTACCTATCACCAAAAGATGAAGTTCCCCACTAAACATGGGGTGGGGGAAGTCCGAGGCAACCAGGCGATGGCCAGAAGGTGCTACAATATCTCGGTCGAAGTCACAAGGCCAGACGGGAAAAATAAGGGTCCCCGGGAAGTCGAGGAAAAACCCACGACATCCAAGCCTGGAGGCGAGTTGCTAACGATTTTCCCAAACGACGACCCGACCCTAGGAATAACGATTGGAGCCGACCTACCATCTGAGGTTCAGTAGCAATACAAAGAATTCCTTTCCGGGTACATCCGAGTCTTTACATGGTCTGATGATCAACTCCCCGGGATACCGGAAGAGACAGTGATGCATAAGCTCAACCTCAACCCGACCATGAAGGCCGTACAAGAACGCAGAAGGAAGCACGCGCCAGAGAAGTAGGCGATCATCAAGGAACAAGTCACCAAGGGGGAAAAGACTGGTCTTTTTAGATCAGTCTGGTACCCAACGTGGCTGGCTAACGTCGTCCTGGTGCCAAAAGCTTCGGGAAAGTGGCGAATGTGCGTGGACTTCACCGACTTGAACAAAGCCACACCAAAAGATTACTATCCGTTGCCGAGCATCGACCAACTGGTTGACTCAACCTAGGGCAACGAGATACTCAACTTCCTGGATGCCTATTCAGGTTACCACCAGATCAAGATGGATCCGGAAGACATCGAGAAGATCACCTTCATCACCGACTTCGGCGTATACTGCTACACCCGGATGCCTTTCAGGTTGAAGAACGCTGGAGTCACGTACCAGAGGCTGGTCAACCACATGTTCGAGGGACAGCTCGGCCGGAACGTCGAGGCCTATATTGACGACATGCTCGTCAAGACCCCCAAGGCCGAAGACCACTTCGCCGACCTAGCTGAGACCTTCGACACTCTCCTGAGGTACAATATGAAGCTCAACCCCACCAACTGTGCCTTCGGAGTAAGGTCCGAGAAATTCCTGGGCTTCTTAGTCACCCAACGTGGGATCGAGGCCAACCCCGACAAGGTCCAGGCCATCCTGGACATGCGGCCCCCCAACTGCACCAAGGACGTCCAACGCCTTACCCGGCGCATTGCCGCGCTCAGCAGGTTCCTGTCCCGTGAGGCCGAACGGTGCCTGCCCTTCTTCAAACTGTTGAGGGGGGCCAAAATGACATCTGCTATGTTCGCATGGGACGAGGAATGCCAAAAGGCGTTCGTTGAGCTTAAGGAGTTCCTGGCTTCGCCCCCAATACTGTCCAAGCCCGTCCCAGGCGAAGCCATGCATCTCTACCTCTCGGCAACTCCATCCACTCTTAGCTCGGTCCTGGTCAGAAATGACTCGGGAGTCGAGAGACCGGTCTACTACACCAGGAAGGTGCTCAACGAGGCTGAAAGAAGGTACCCCGCAACCGAGAAACTCGTCCTAGCGTTGGTTACCTCAGCCAAGCGCCTTCGACCCTATTTTCAAGGGCACTCCATCATTGTGTTGACCGGCGAACCACTGAAGAGGATCCTCGCTCACCCTGAAGCCTCGGGATGCCTCGTCAAGTGGGCCATTCTGCTCGGGGCCTACGATATATCTTATCGGCCCCGTTCAGCTATCAAAGGACAGGCGCTCGCCGACTTCATCGCCGAGAGCACCATCCCGACCGAAGAAAAATCTCCATCCGCACCCGGGCCAACCTGGGAATTGTTCGTCGACGGATCTTCCAACTCGGCCGGGAGCGGCGCCGGTATCCTCCTGAAGTCCCCTGAAGGAGCAGAGCTGCAATATGCCTTGAAGTTCAACTTCTAGGCATCCAACAACGCCTCCGAGTACGAAGCCCTTATCTCGAGAGCCCGCATGGCCCGGCGGTTGGGGGCCGAGCGAGTCAAAATTCTCACTGACTCCCAACTGGTCGCTAGCCAGGTCAACGGCGATTACGAAGCTCGAGAAGCACCGACGGTCAAATACCTCCAGCTGGTCAGAACCGTGGCACAACAGTTCGAGAGTTTTGAGGTAGTCCGAATAGCTCGGGAGGAAAACTCCCAAGCGGACGCCCTCTCTCGGCTGGCCTCCTCTCTTGACCCCGAAGGTACTCAATCGGTCCTTCTCAAAGAGCTAGAGCGACCGAGCATCGATTCGGAGCTCATGGCTGTTGACTCGGCCTCCCCAAGCAACTGGCGTACCCCCTATCTATCGTGGCTCCAAGACTCCTAGCACCATCCCGACCCTCGGGATGCCAGGAGATTGAAGTACCAAGCACGACGATTCGCCGTTCTGGACGGCACTTTATACCGCAGATCCTTCTCTGGTCCCCTCCTGAAGTGCATCAGTACTGATGAAGCTAGCCGAGCGATTCAAGAAGTTCACGAAGGCCTATGCAGAGCGCATCAAGGAGGAAGGTCGCTCGCCAGAATCTTACTCTGGCAGGGTTACTGGTGGCCCACTCTACAGCATGATTACTCGACCTACGTGCAATAATGTGACCGATGCCAGCGATTTGACCACTTGGTCCATCAGCTAGCAACGGAGCTCGTCACCCAAGTCAAGCCTTATCCCTTCGCTCGGTGGGGGATCGACATCCTTGGGCCATTCCCTACGGCTCAAGCCCAGAAGAAGTTCATCATCGTCGCCATAGACTATTTCACCAAGTGGATCGAGGCTGAAGCTACAGCTAGGATCACCGAGACAATCGTGTGGAGCTTTGTCTGGAAGTCGATTATTTATCGCTACGGCATCCCCTGGGTGATAGTGAGTGATAATGGTCGACAGTTTGACTCTCGTTATTTCTAAGACAAATGTGCCGACCTGAACATTCGCAATCACTTCACTTCGGTCGCCCACCCTCAGGCCAACGGGCTGGTCGAAAATGCCAATTAGACTATCTTAAATGGCATTAAGACTAGGCTCAGCAAAGCCATGGGCAGCTGGTTCGAGGAGATGCCGAATGTACTTTGGTCGCGCAGAACGACTCCCAGAGCGGCAACCAGTGAGAGTCCCTTTCAGCTGGTGTACGGCACCGAGGCCGTGATCCCGTTGGAGATCGACAATCCCTCCCTCTGAGTCATCTGCTTCTCGCCCGAGGCAAACGACCAGAAACTACTCGAAAACCTCGACCTAGCAGATGAACTCCGAGAGATTGCCAGTATCCGAGCAACGGAATATCAACGCCGGCTCACTCGATACTACAACGCCAAAGTCCGAGACAGATACTTCCAGCCGGGAGACTTCATCCTCAAAAAAGCTGCCTCTCGACCACTTGAGACGGTGGGAAAGTTATCCCCTAATTGGGAAGGCCCCTACCGAGTGGTCGAGACGCTCGGGAAAGGAGCATACCGACTATCAACTATGGAAGGAGAACCCATCCCTCGGACGTCGAATGCGACTACACTACACAAATTCTATTTCTGAACACCCCAGTTGTGTAAGCAATATGAGATAAAGTAAAAATTTCCTTCCTCTTTCATTCAAACAATTGTTTGTACATCAGAAAGGTCGAAGCCAATACAGTACATGTCAAAGAAGCAAAAATCCACCTGGCGCCACCATACGAGCCCATTGCTCGACCGACCCGGTTAACCATCCTGCGTCCAGCCACTGACTCTGCCTCGTGCGGAAACTGGCTCGGATAAAAGATAGTCGACCCCGTTGGCTCGAGCAACTCGGAACAAAGGCGACAGAAGAAGGCTACCTTCCAAGTTGTGCAGGGAAGAGATTAAGGGGAAGAGGAAGCCAACTAAAAGAAGAGGATGTCAAGAGGCACCCTCCAAAGAGTGAAAGAAATGATGAGAAGGGCAGAAGAGAGAGAAAGAGGCTGCGGGGAGAGGGGATGAGAAGTAGGAAGTGGAGAGGAATCTTGAGGGATCCTCTCCAGAGAGTGAGCGGGAAGGGACGAGTGAAAGGGGTGCCTGATTCCCCCATCCGTCTGCCGTCACGCCCCTCCCCGCAAGCGCCGACCGGAGTTGATAAAAGAAGGCGACATGCTTCCGAACGTCGAACCCCCTTCTAACCAGCCCGCCGGCCGTCAAACCCCCTTCAGACCCGAAGCAGCAAGTTACTCTCTGCCCTCCATCGTCTGCAGCTTCGTCTTCCAGGGTGTCTTCCATGCTTCAAATCTGACGACACAACACTTCGTGAAGAAGGAGGGAGGAAAGACTGTCAGGGAAACCCTAAGCGATGGAGAGGAAGGGACCCCCTTCAGACCTTTTATAGGCGAAGGGAGGCTACTTGCCTTAAATGATTCTCCCCTCGAAAACATGCTAAAGGGAGTTCCCCCAACGAACGGTCACCTCAAACTCCTCGGCTCCATCCCAGCAGGACACACGAAGCGACCGAGCATTTAAGGCATGGGAAAACGGAAAGACACCCTGTCAGACGCCCGCCCAACCATCGTGCGACTTCCTCGCAGGAAGTAACGGCACTTTCCAACTACTGCGGATACGCTGGTCAAACCACGGCAATGGCCGTACAAAAGAGTTAAGTCTCCATCATAACGCTACTGCCTTACGTTTTTGACTTTCCTTCACACAAAAAGAGAAGTTTTTTCTTCAAAAAAGGAAAAATATACAAGAAGAAAAAGCAAAATAGATACATTTGGCCGCTGGCCCATCCTGAGGCTCGGAAGTGGAAGGCTCGAACGGTCTGCCCCCGGCACCCTCAGCGACGGCCGACCCTGACACTGACCCCACCGACGTGGGAACTGCCTCAGTTGTGCGCCCTCCCAAGGCATCCAGAGTTGGCGACCCCTCGGACAAAGAGTCCCCCTGGTCTCCTTCCTCCAATGCCGAACCAGAGGAATCGCAGGACGACAAATCCGAGTCATAGCGTTGCCCGGATGGGAAATTGATTGTCTTGGACGCCTGTTCCTCCGCATAAGAGATGGCCCGATCGTAGCCTTGCCTAAATCCCTTGCGGATGCCCTGACGAAGTGCTGTGTCGTAGTAGGGGAGGGCAGCCTCCTTAAGGTCGACCCGATAGGCCTCCGAGCGTTTGTATTGCTCGAGTGCCAATGGCCAATTCCACCCAACCAGCGAGCTCGGCCTTCTCCCGCTCTGCCTCGGCCAATCTCCGCTCGGCCTCAGTCATCTGCTTCTCCGCATCGGCCCGATCAACCTCGGCCTCCATTCGAAGACGCACAGCTTCCTCCGCTCGGCCCCCCACTCCATCTAGCTCGGTACGGGCCAAGCGCTCCTCCTCTAGCAGACGGCTCTTCCTCTCGAGCGACTCGCGGGCCCGAGCCAATTGTTCTGACAGCGTCCGGGCCTCCACCTGGCTCACCCTCGCCAGCTCCCTAGTCCCGTCGAAGCCCATCACGCTCCTCGATGAGCCGCGCTAGCTTCCCGTCGGACGCGCCAACGGTCCAGGCAAGGTTCGTCCATTCTGACTCCGACCGAGCGTAAGCTTCAGCCAGAGAGGCCCCCATCTGGGCCAAGATCAAGCCGCCCTCCATCACCAGCTCGAGGGCCGCTAGAGGGGAGCATTGCCTGTCTCCTCCCTTCACCACATTCGCAGCTATGCTGCAACATCTTTGATACAGAGGGCCCCGGATGCCCAGCCTCTCCAGAGCCGCCGGAATAGGGACCTCCGCTCCGAGCGGCATACCCTCGGGAGCCCCATCGGCCGGCCCGGATCGAGCCGCTGCTTCATCCACCCCTCTCGCCTCGGTCGGTTGGGGCTGCGTCGCCTCTCCTCGCGACTCCCCGGCCTCGACCGGCTTGGCCCCGACGTTGCCACCTGGAGTGCCGCTTGCCTCGATCGACGCTCCAGTTTCAGCCGTGGTCACAGAGTCACCTGCTTCGGCCCCGGCCCCCTCGGCTCCTGCTGAGGGGAGCCGATCCAGTGCCACCGCCACCAGCAGAAGCGGCCCCAGCCCCCTCGGCTCCTGCTGAGGGGAGAGCCGGTCCAGCGCCGCCGCCACCAGAAGCGGCCCTGGCCTCCTCGGCCCCCTCTTGCTCGGCGGATGGGAGAGCCGGCCCGACAGGGTCGGCCCTATCTCGCTCGGAAGAGGGGAGAGCCGCCGAGCCAGAGTCACCTTTGACAGTAGGGTCAGACCCAACCTTCTTGGCCCGCTTCTTGGCCTTCACGACGTCCCGTATCATGCCCTCCACGGGATCTTTGGGCTTGGACCCCCGCGGCCTGGAAGACCCCTCCCGGGCCATCCCCTTACCCTTATCTCGGGCTCAAGAATGCGCCTCGGGAGCTCGAGACTCATCGGCAGCCGAGTCATCGCCGAGATCGATCACCTCCCGCTCGGCCGCAAGTTCCTCCTCCACAGCCGGCCGCCTGGCGTCTGCGCAGAAGAAGATATGGTCAGGAAAAGAAAATGGTCTCATCATCCGACGAAGAAGCTGATTCGTGGTGCCCGTACCTGTCGGCCGTAGCCGCGTGAGAAAGCACCACTCGATGTTCTCCGGAGTCACCAGCTCTTCCGTGAACTGGCGACGCTTCAACAGAATGGCCGCATACTCCTCCACATCCGAAGAGAACTCATCCTGCCTCGGAGGAATGTTTGGATGAAAATTGGGGATTACGGGAAACCTCCAAGTCTCCTCCACCGAAAAAATCCCCACCCAAAAGAACTGAGTCTTCCACCCCTTGTGAGAAGAGTCCTTCACAGCCAAGAAAACACAGCTCATGTTCCTCCTCGCCTGAATGAAAAAGAAGCCCTTCCTGGCCGAGGAATGCGCCTTCAACTCAAAGAAATAATGAAAGAGGTCCAAGGAAGGAGGAATCCCGCACTGACGACAGAGGATGCGGAAGGCGGAGAAAAGAAGATAGGAGTTGGCCACCAATTGTATGGGAGCCAACCGAAAGAAATTGAGAAGCTTAAGAACAAAGGGCTCGAAAGGAAGATGGAACCCTCCCTTCCACGACAGAAGGAAAGAACAGAGATGACCCGTACGAGAATCCAAGCTCGTCTCATGTGGGGCAGCCGCAGCGAAATAAAACTGATAAGGCAGGCGAAACTGGTGCTCCAGCCGTTTCACCTCCGCCTCCCCCAGCTCGCTACAGTTCGGAGCCGACGGTATCACCGTCGCCCTCGCCTCGGGCTCACCCTCCCACTCTTCGACCTCCAGACGCTGGTCCACCATGGAATCTGAAGAGAAACTTGAAGAGAAATGCTCCCGAGACTCCGAAGACTCTGGAGGAAGAGGAAGCTGTCGAACTGCCTCTGCGGTTATGTCCGCCAACTCTGCAAACGCCGCTGCAAGCCTCTGCTCTTCCGTCGTGTCCTCACGACGCATGAAAGAGCCCCAAAAGCAAGCACGAAGGAGAGCAAAACCTTAAAATGGAGGGAGTCTGGAACGACAACAAGCGCAGAACGCCTATATTCCCACGCGGAAGGCGACGCGTCGTTCCGACCTCCGAGAAAGGGGGGGCCCTTCATTTCAAATCCGTCAAGATTATCATTATTACAGGCCCAGGTGACCATGACATGTGGCTTCTTAACACCACCAGATCTCCACCCACCCGAGCCACGCTGGTCCAAAACCCTAACAACTACTCTTCCGAGCCTGCCAAGGCTCGGGAGTAGGAGGGGGACAAGTGGAAAGGGGGATTTCTGTAGCCCATTTAAGAGTAGGCTGAACTAGGTCCATCAAGACCAAACGAGGCCCAGCTCATCTAAGTGACCGCCCGCAGGGCCCACTTAGCATAAAAGCCCAATAAGATCACTCGGGATCAAGCACTTCCTCGGCAGCCATCAGGCTCGGAAGGCCCGAGCATCCGTCAGGTCGTAGGAAGACCCACGCCCGATCTATCCCCTCGCCGGGATAAAGGCTAGTGCTCAGCGCCCACTCCGACTGAGCCTCATCCGAACTATGCCTATCGCCCGGATAGGGTTGGCACTCTTCATGCTTGGATCGACCGACGATTGCTTATCCACGCTGACATTGAGAGCCCTTTATCAGCATGAGTTCACAAGGATAATGGACCCACGACCCCTCAAGGCTATAAAGATCTCACGATGTGGACGTAAAGAGCCCACGTTGAGGACGTAACTCCCGCCTGAAACTCCTCAGCTTACGGGACTCATGAGGTCGACGCACTATTTAAACCTAGGACTCCCTCCAACGAAAAGCAACGCCAACACATGCCTAAAACTCCCTGAGCAGGAACCACTTCACCACCTTGGGGGAGAGGGATCTCGCGCATCTCCTTCCTCCTCCTTCATAGCTTCCACCACTGCTCTACTGACTTAGGCACTGGAGGGTTTTCCCCAGGGAACCATCCCTGGGCCCCCCTAATCCGTTTCCCTTCCTTGCAGTTCACTACCCGATGATCATCTACCTCAGCTCAGGTCCAGCGCGAGATCGCCCCGCTTCAAAGTGTAGAGCTTATTTCCAAAAGATTTCTTGTTTACAAGAGCAAAATCAAGTCCCTCTTTCTGAAAATTTACTTTAGTTCCCAAGAGTCTGTCCAGATTTTATGTGCCTTTCACAAATTTAGACAGTGAATTATTCAAATCCGTGATCTCATCTTTTAGGGATGAGATGTGCAGTTCAGAGCTAGCAAGCTCTTCCTTGTAGGCATTGATCATGTCCTTCAACATGCCATTCATTTCTTTGTAATCTTCAATTTCTAGTTCTAGCACAAGTAATTTTTTAGAGTCATTTTCCTCGATGTGCTTCCCTTTCGCATAGGTAGACAACCTATCATTTAGAACGTCAATTTGTTTTTTGAGTCCTTCATTTTCCTTAATGAGTTCATCATTGTTAACCAGTTCATCAAAGAACTTCTGATCATCGGACATTGAATCCATCTCTTTTCTGAGCGCTTTCTCATTCTCTTCAAGTTTAGAGATCTAATTTACAAAGACTTCATTTTCCTTTCTTAAGGAAGCAGTTTGTGCCTTATGCATATTCACATCAAACATCATACATTCACTTATATTCTCAAGCTCGGCTCATCTTTCACAAGAGGATTCATGAATGTTGTTCCTAAGTTCCTTTTTCAATTGTTTATTTTCTGATATGATTTTCTTATACTACTTAGCCAATTCGTCATAAGCATCCATGAGTCCATCAAATGTAAAATCTTCAGGTTCAGAGCTTACCTGAGATGACGGGTTGCTCGGTTGGTCATCATTGTCAGCCATCAGGCAGTTGTGCCTTTCTTGTTTTTCCTAGATGCTGATCAAGCCATCCAAGATTTCTTTGGCTGAGCTGCAACTAGAAACAAATGGAGCTGTGTTGTAGTCTACTGCTGCTTTCAACAAGTTTAAAGCAATGAGATTGTCAAAATGTCTGGACTTGTGTTCATCAGTCCATTTGGCTTTATTTACAGGCAAACAGGCAGGCCGGAAGGACCATTGGTAATAATCTTCCAAAGCTTAAGATCACGCGAGGTTATGAACCCGCACATTCTTCCGAGCCAGTCACTGAAATCAGAACCATCAAAAATCAGAAAGGAAGCATTGAAAACTGATCAACCAAGGAGCACATTGTAGTTGCACTTGGATCCTCTCTGCAGATCGTTGGATCTGGAAATGACAGAGCTTGGCTCTGATACCAATTGTTGGGTCCCTTTGGTGCAATTGGATCTAGAAGGGGGGGTTGAATAGATCCTATCAAGAGCCTTTGTCCGATTAAAAGATTAAACCACTTCAAACTCGATCTTCAATTAGATGTGCAAAAGATCTTATGCTCAATCATGGACAGCGGAATGGTTCAAGGCAATGGAGCTAAACAACATACATAAGAAGCCAACAGTTTGTTGTATAGAAGAGGGTTGAGGTCGACACAGCAGTATAGTGGCGTCGATGCAGCCTTACTATGAGTTTGACTGTTGTAAGGATTTGCTTCACATTAAAACCCCGATGTGTATATGTGTGATCACAGTTAAGAAATATTAAAACTCAATAACTGTCTCTATGCATAACAACTTACGAAACTTAGAGTCTAAATAGGAACCGAGTCAGCTGGAAAATGTGAGTACGGTGCACAGACTAACATAAAATGTGTAGTCCTGAAATAACCAGACACCTGTGAATGGGGATGGAAGACAAGGAGCAATCGCACAAAACACAACCCACAACTCAAGGGATTTTTAAGGTGGTTTAGTCTACAAACCCGCAGACCTACGTCCACCCCTCACCAAAACCCGGTGAAGCTTCCTGCTGACTAGCAGCTTGACACTGTTGATTCACAGCTTCCACATGAGGACATAGTACTCTCTCTCTCTCTCTCTCTCACACACACACATACAGGGACGACCCCCCCCCCCACACACACACAAACAAACCCTAAAAATGACGCAAGTGCAGCAGAAAAACTGGGAACAGACTTCCAATCACACACACGACTGAGCACAGCCAAAACACTTCCGGTCTCTAACAAGAGCACCGGACACATGAACGATTCCTTTCAAAAACATAGGATGAAAAAGAAGAAACAAATATGGCTTCAGATATAGATCATGAAGTTGTAAGATTGGGCTGCTCTCATATCAAGAATCTTCCTTCAGATCAATCTTCTACAGCGCTACTCTTACTCATGGCTGAACTCCCTTCTTTTCTCCCTCTCTTTACAGCACTGGTCTACATCGGACCAGAACTAGGCTGCTCTTCCTCCCTTCTTTTCCTTCTCTTTTCTCTCCTTTCTTTTCTTCCTCTCAGATTTTCAGTTGAGGGACCAGGTCTTCTCTCCTTCCATCTTCTTCTTCTTCTAGCCGCACTCTTTTCTCCTTTTACATCTCAAATCACTTTCTGGAAACTCAGGGTAGAATCTCTCTCTTTTTTTTCTCTCTCTGGTTCCCACGTCCAGGGCTCTTCCAGGCTCTCTAGCAGCAATGGCAGCAGCAAAACTATGTGAAGGAGGGGCGTCCAATTTATAGGCCTCAAGAGGCAGAAACTTTCCCTCCATTTCTTTTGCAATTTGAATGGTTGGAATAAACATGGGAGGTTTGACCAAGGGAGCCTGCAGAACCGTAATTCCTATTTGCTTAAAGGAAGTCATTTTGTCTAGGGATTTTTTTTTCAGACACAGACGTTGGTGGCTGACACCAAGGGATAGGACTGCAGAGATGGAGACATCTCCAAGATGCTGTACTGACATATATTTGGAGTAAAGTGTTGTTCTGGAAACTTATGATGATAGGGACATTTTGTGTGTCCTAAGAATCTTTTCCACACCTCTAAAACCGTATTTATTGATATTTATGTAAGCTATTTTCGCTCTCTGGATCACTACTGCGGTTTGACAAAAGTTTCCTAAAAAGGCTTCAGGTGCATCAACGCAACCAGGCCACGACGTCGACGCATTCTTCATGAGTGCTTCTGTTCCTGTTCGTGCTAGACCTTTGTTGCGCTGAGGTAGCTTCACGGGTTCTTCAATTGTTGGCGAGCTGGCGTTGACGCAATGATGGCATTGCGTTGGCACAGCCTTCACCTACGGGCCATCTGTCACGGCTATGAGCTATTTGTCACCGCTAATGGCTATTTTTCACCCTTATAGCTTATTTGTCTGCCTTACATAGCCATTTGTCACACTTATCCTCATAAGCCATCGCCTTTGATTGTTGTTCAGCCCTGTGTTGATGGCGTTGACGCAGTAATGGCCTTACATTGACGCAGCTTGTGTTGATTTTGCTCATTTGAACTCAGCAAGTCATTTTACACCCTTGTGAGCTATTTGTTATCATCAGCGATTTGTCACCACTAGCTGCTAGAAGTCGTCGCCTTTCTCTTCATTTGTCTCCCTTCTAAAGTGTTTGTTACTCTTCAGCATATGGGAGCTTGTTTCTGCTTGACTGCATTGACGCAAGGGAGTGTTGCATTAGCGCAGCTATGTTGAATTTACTGACTTCAGCCCCGCAAGCTATTTTACAGCCCTACAACCCATTTTACACCCTTGGGCTTCTCTTTCTTTGTGAGCCAAGGCGTCGACGTGGCTTCAGTCTGGGGTCGACGCAGCATATAGTTCTCTTGAATTTTTAAGCTTCTTTGCCAACCCTTTCTTGGTTTCTATGTATCCAAGGAATCTTTGCACCTGGGAGATTGATTTAAAGAGCTTGATCTGCCAATATCATTGACTCAACCTGCCTTCCTACTTTCACTTATTCTTTGCTGCCATTGAGTCATTTAAACCTTTTTCCTCTATGTGATTTGACATGCTTAGCATCTGTAGGAATCTAAACTTAAAGAGGGTCAGATGAAGGTTAGACTATAAATGCTTTTTGACGTTTTGTGGTGATCCAAAGAATTGAAGTTTGTTATCATCAAAACACACGCATGGCTCAACAACTTGTGCTAGCGCTTGTAACCTCGGCTAAGCGCCTTCTGGCCTTACTTCCAAGGACACAGGATTGTAGTGCTGATCGGTGAGCCATTAAAGAAAATTCTAGCCCACTTCGAGGCTTCAGCGAGCCTTGTCAAATGGGCGTTCATGCTCGGGGCCTATGACATTTCCTTCTGCCCTCACGTCACCATAAAAGGCAAGGTGCTTGCCGACTTCATCACAGAGAATGCAGCTCCACCGAATGAAGCACCCCAGCCGATGGCTGGCCCGGCCTGAGAACTTTTGTAACGATTCAAGATCCGAACGCCAGGAATAACCCGATACCATTTGAATTCTGGCCCACCGCCCATGAGCCGGAGGGCTCGGAAGGGATAAAAGGTGTGTGTGGAGGTACATAGAAATATGAAATAAAGTAGGAAACAACTATAATTAACCAAAATAAATAATCTACTACAGAGTCTAGTCCAAATAAAGTACAGTCTACAGTGAAGGAAGCGTATCCAACATCGAGTGAACTCTCAGCTCCGGCAAGCTGGCAACTAAAAACCTCCGTGCCGGACCTTCGAACCTTGAGGAGGAACCGCCACACTTGTAAAGCAGGGGGTGAGCCTTGTCTCACTGGCTCAGTAGGGGTCCCGCGGAACCCCAACCGAAAACACATCGGTAAATAAAAGTAGCACTAATAGAACAACAACGGCAACATGGGTAGCAATGGCAACGACGGCGGAAGGCACGGCCGTACACGAATTCCTAAACTCGATAGCCAGTGAAACCATGGCTCTACAACTACTCCTACCGGAATAGAAACCAACACCTCGATTCTCACGGTCGGGGGACTACCGGACTACTACCACCACTTGGTACGCCGCCAAGGGAACCATCACGACACCGCTGTCGTGGAGGCCCATCTCACAGACGAAGGCCCAACCCAAGACCACGTGGTCTGGGTAACACAATCACAACCTCGCAGTCGTGAACCCTACGCTGTCTAGGGAAACCCTTGGTTATGCTTATCGGAAACCCTAGACCTCTACATCGAGAAAAAACCAAGAAATTACACGTAAAACCATGTCTCACAGATGAGAAATGGAAACTCGAGTCACGAGAATCTCACGTTACGTGACGGGAGTGCCTGCCCACTGTTGTGTCCCTGTCGGTTTGATGATGTCAACCACTGATGATGTCAACCATTATGTCTCATCATGAGTTTGAGTGTGAATGTGGTATTGATGAGGACTTAGGTTTAGATGAGATCTTACGTGTCATTGTTGTATAGGCCTTGATGCATTTATTAAAGACTCATTCTATATATAGAAGTATGTATTCTGTCATAACAGGTTCTGAAGATAATTCAAAAAGTCATGAAGAAAGTGTCAACATTAAAGGTCGACTCCAGTTGATATCAGGGTGAGAAGCTGTTGAGACAGAACTGCTGTCAAAAAGTGTCGACTCTGGAAGTCGACTCCCGCTGAAGAAGTCGAAGCGATAGCCAGTGGACTCAATGCATCAACGTATTGAGCAGGCTGTATAAAGAAACAAGTCGATGCACCTGAAGGAAGAAGTTGATCAGGTCAATGCATCTGGCATCCCCACTTTGATCAGGTTGACAAAGCTGAACAGGGCTTGGTGTCATCAGGTCGATGCACTTAAGCAAGTTAAGAATGAAAGGTCAACCCACCTCAGGTCCTTCAGAAGAAAGGTCGATGTAGTTATTTCAAGATCGGTTAGTAAGGTTGATGCACAAAGTTCCCGAGTGTTGATCTGGTGACACAGGTCGATGAAGCAGTTCGACCATTGCTTTGACAGGTCGGTGCAGAAGAAAATTTTCTGTCTGGACAGAGACAGGTCGATGCATCTTGCACCTAAACTAGCATGAGGTCGATGCAGAAGAAGTAATTGATGGTCTCCAGTGAAATTTCAATATATAGCTGAATGCAAGTACACTCAAATCAAGTCAGCCGAAAGTAGATGGTATCTCACATGTTGGATTAGCCTGAGTAGAACTATGTCAAGTCATGTTTAGTGACTCATGCCTTGATGAGTCAAGTCCAATGAAAAAGAAGAACTGTTTGATAAAATGCTTCAATGAGCACAACCTTAATGCATAAATCTTACAGCTTATTGAGTCAATGCAAATATCATACCACGCTTAGGCTTAGAAGACTCTTAGCATAACAAGTGTTGTCTCCTCCAACTAAAGTCATTAAGAGTCATCAAGAGAAACTCAAGGGCTCAAGCAGCCAAGTCCTATGATCAACAGCAGCAACAAGATCATACAGTCAATGGCTGCTCATCAAAGCAGCAACAGTGGCTCAAGTTGAAAAAGGTCAACAGACCTTAAGCAGCTAAGGTTGATTAACGGTTGAACACACAGTAGGCAGCAGCGACACTTAGGTGACAGCATGAGAACTCAAGGTAGTCACGTTAGTTCAACCAATCATTGGTACAGCAGGCGAGTGACACGTGAACCCAGGTGAGCAATGATGGGCACGTGATCCAAGGTTCGATGTCAAAAATATTCTTCTTTCTCCTGCCACGTGGTCCAATGGGAAAGAAATAGAATAAAATCATTTTATCCAAAAAGCTTTTTCGGATCCCCTGTTTTGGTATAAATAGAAACCATCTTCCTCCGAGATAGGGGCTACTGCTGAAGTAGTAAAAAGGAAGTGAGGCTATCGAAGAAGAGAGAGAGACCACCAGTGTGTGCGATAGAGAAGAAAAGAGAGAGCAGTTCAGAGAGAAAGACAGAGAGGAGAAAGAAAAAGAAAGTGTGATCAGGGAGGAACGAGCAGAGAATAAATAGAAAAAGAGCTGCGGGGAGAGGAAATGAATCAGTGCCGCGAACGAAAGATGTGCAGCCATCAGAGAAAGAGAGACCACCGGAAGAAGTGGAAGGCGAGCCAGGGAGCATGAGATCAGAAGAAAAGAAAAGAGTGCGAGCTTCGTAAAGAGAGTGATAGCAGCCATGACAAAAGTAAGAACGTAAGAAGAAAAAGAAAGAGTGAGTGTTTGAGAGAAAAGTGATTAAGAAGCAGCCAGAGCATCTTGAAGATCAGATCAAATCGGTGTTGGCCCCTGGATCATATCCAAGCCAAGTTGCGCCCGCGAGAGCTATATTCTTCTTGTTTTCTTTCTTAATTTCCTATAGTTTTGTTTTATTTGGTTCCTCATTCTTATAGCAAGCTGTGTTGCTCAGCAGCAAGGATTGATTCCTTGGGTTAGTAAGTTGTGTTGCTCAGTGGTGTAAGCAAACTATGATGCTCAGCGGTTCAAGCTGTGAGTCAATGGAAGCCTCACTCGGGTTTGAGTGGGGGATGGATGTAGCTCTGTGGGTAGCAGACCAAACCATCTAAAAATCCCAATGCATCGTGGTTTGTGATTGTGTGATTGCCCAACTCCATATCTTGTATCTCCTTCACAGGATGTGTTAGCATGTTTGAATGAGCGCTATATGTTCGATATCAGTTTCGCTTGATCCATTTGTTCTGAGATAAGATTTCTGTTCTTCATTGAAGTAGCTTATACAAGCCAAGTGATTGACCGAGTGCTTAGTAGAGTCTCAGACTGTGTGTGTTTGCTCAAGTGTTGATCTCATCTGCTGTGAGATTTGCTATGTTCCAGTGTGATGCATTGTGTCCAATACTACATCTGTTTGTGTGCTTGCTAAGCATTTGAAGGTGTGTTGGGTAGAAAACATGACTTAGTAAGCAACTTTTAACTGTTCGAGATTGTCTCTGGATGAACCAAGTAAGCAGCATAGTCTGCTAGTTATTTTCTATTCTGTTCATTTGTAATTTGGCCAAGTTTTAATTGAAGCAACTTTTTAGAAGGGGATCTATTCACCCCCCCATTTAGATCCCTGCCTTGCACCCTACACCCACTAGAAGCAAGGCCGGATGCGTCCACTGACGTCTTAGTCCGCGTCTCAGGTGTCTCCCCTACCCCAGGCAAAACTGAGACACCATACTAGTAACCATAGGACAAGGACTAGCTGAGGTCACGCTCGTCAGCACGTGCCCAATGCCCCTAACCACGTGTGCACACACAGACCACGCACTCTAGGTCAAATCCGCTAGCTAGTTTTCCCCCCAGCCCAGACTCAAGCTACAAGTCGAATGGTACGGTAACCAGCCTAAAAATCATCTCCCTCAGGTAATCCTGCCACCACTCCCCGGTGGGCGAACACAACGCTTGTCGTCGAGTTTTGACTAATGGGACAAGTCACTAAACGTGAACACTCTCCGTAGAGAGGAAACACGGAAGGACACGCACGCACCCCTTGCAAGTAACAAAGAGTAACAGGTTGCTCAGGGCCACCAGACTTGGGACAGTCATCTAGACCTAATATGTAACGCCCCGAGCTTTTAATACAACGGAAGGAATTTCGGGAACGTGAACAGCCGGCATGGTAAGTCTCTCACAAGCAAGAAAATCAGAGCGCAAGATAATCACGCAAAAGTAATTGCACAAGTATCAAAATTCTAACTTTATTTCATTAATAGAATAATCCAATTACATAAGATCATCACTACGACTCAAGAAATTAAAGATTACATCTGACTCGACTAAACACTTGACAACTAGGTCGATCCATTTGACCTTCAATCACTCTCGGACCCGCTACTTGTATATTTCGAATCCGTGCCATCGGTACTTCCTGGAAAATTGAGAAAGTAGGTATGAAAGCAGTGTTTAGATGATTAATGTCTTAGCTCTAGTTCATAACGTAAAAATAAGAATGCGATAAACAAGCGATATAAACCAAGATAACCAAGAATCATGAAATAACCGAGCAAGTAGATGTGAGCGAGTTATAGACCATGAGTAAGCAAGATTAATCATGTAGATGTAAATTTGGCCTTTCATGAACAAGAATGTACGAGTATGTTACTAGAAAGTACTTTACACAACCTTGTAAAAGCTATGTACTAGAAAGTCATTAACAAGTATGTAATTTCTATAAGAATGCCTCCTGAATTTCACTCATTTAAAAGAGAAAGTACTTCCAGCGCAATGCGACGCCAGTATCATCGTACCCCATGGTTTATAGCACATTTCCGACCATTGACCGTGGGGGCTAGCATGGAGCCCTTGGAGACAATCTGTGCCCTGGTCTTGCATCTTCAAGTTATAAATCCAGCTACTTCCACGAGATATAACAATAATTTTGGATAATAATTCAACTCTAAATAATAAGTCTCATGTGTAACCAAGGTATAGAATGTACCAAAACTGACATGAGATATCAAGGAAGAATTAAAAGAATATTATACTCCGACGGCATTCCGGCCGTATAACGGTACATTCATTAAGTTTCATATCTTAATACTACTTGTTAAGCATATGTTGGGACTCCAGATAATCCTAAGACCATCTAGGAACTCAAGAAAACCAATCCCAAAGGTCAAACCTCGGGTTAGACAGGTTCAGAGATAAAGCAGTCATTTACTGGACCGTTTCATGCAGAAAGCGGTTAGAGTCTAGACCGTTTCATGAATAGAGTCGATGCATGAAAAAGAAGTGTCGACGCAGTGAAACCTTCTGGAGCTTTGCGGTCGTGGCAGGGCCGATTGATCTCTTTTAGCGGTCTGGTGAATGGCCGCTAACAGAATCTGGTGGTCAACCATAGGGCCGCTTAGGTCCAAAACACATAAAACATCGGTAAAGTGCTTTCTAGACAATTGGGCTTGATGATACAACTAGCTCAGCGTCCTAGTGAGAATCCTAGGCTCGCGGAGTCTTACGGAGGCCTTGAAACATAATCTCGTAATCCGACAGAAGGAATATCTGGCGGAGAGGTTCATAAGTCCAAGAGAGTGTGCCTATAAGTGCAAAGTGTAACTAATGGTCACATACCGGAGTATATGTCATGTACTTAAGAAATTGACTCCAGAGATAAGAGTGGATCGTGATAAAACAGCGATCAAGTTAAAACTAGACAAGTCATGAACCATGTGAAATTTTAATGTAATTATAAGAGTATATGGTTTTGGTCATGAATTTAACATAAGTTTAAAATAATATCAACGTGCATAAGGAACATGAAATCAACTAGGATGATTGATTAACATATCCAAGTGTAAGAATACAACAGTTAAAACAGGTGTAAGTCCTAATTAGCTAAGCTTATCATATGATATTTGGTGCTATTCTGTATTATGTTTTGGGTTAACATAAACATAGAACTCAGAAAATGAAATGGTCATGTAAGGACCGTTTTATCGGGCTTAGTGGTCTATTGCAGGGCCGCTAGTGATTTCAGGTGGTCTCAGGAAGACCGTTTCTTCCTGTCTACTGTAAAAAACCAAAATGTAGCTAATCTAGGGTAAATGGATGCATGGAAAATGACGAAAAAACATATATTAAAACATGCCAGAAGAAAGTTAGGCCAAGAATATGCATAGAAGAATGTAAATTAAGTAAGAATTCCATCCTTTTCATTAAAGGGTTAGGCTCATGCATGGGAAAATGAACTAGTTAATAAAATAGAAAATATTTCATGTACAATGTATGAAAGCGACTGGAAATTGAGGGCTTTTACTCCTAAGATCATGTTTAAGCCGTTCATGAGATAACCTACATCTGATCTGGGCCTTACACTTTGAATCTAGGGCTAAAAGTTGACCCTAGTTTCTGCTTGTTTAGAACTAAACTAGCAACTTCGTGGCCTTCTAACATCTGATCCTCTTCACCTATGACCATAAAATTTGGAGGGTAAGAAGAGGGTACTAACAGGAACAAATAACTCTAAAGAACCCCTATCTAGTTACCTCGTTTGGGGCTTCTAATTCGCTGATCAATCTGGCCCGGTCACATAGTCTCCTACGTTGCTTGTATCGAACCAGCGACTTTGGATGCCTCTAACTTCTCGTGGGCTTGATCTCCTAGAACGAAATTTTGAGGATAGTTAGACCTTAGTATTATAAACAAATTCTTCTAAACAACCTACCTTAACTTTGCCCTCCTTACCTTGGTTCCATACGAGCCAAACGCATGTGAAACTTTAGGTCTATTTATAGGCTTAGCTAGGGTTTTGAGGATTAGAACGAACCTAGAGTCCAAATTAGGTTTTCAATTCGATCCTCTAGCATTCTAGACTCTTCTAACTAAGAGATAGCATCGATCCTAGGTGATTAGGATGCCAAAGCTCTCATCTTTTTATGCCTTCTTCTATTCACGGAATCTACAGAGCTTAGCGGTCTAGTCTAGACTATTTTCAATCCCCTAGCGGTCGCCCGATAGACCATTTTTTGCTTTGGGCGCCGAGTTTGAAACATTTCAAATTTTAAACTCTTTGTCATATATCAGTTGATTTATCTAATAATTAGTATATTTATCTCCTAAATTTCGTAAATATCCTAATTTAAGCTTCTAGAATATGGGTCAAATCTTATGGGCTTGGTTTTAGGTCTTTTGGGCTTATTTAAATGGGATAAGTCAATTGGTTATTATTTGTGCTTCCATAATAATTTATTTAACCCAAAAAACAATCTATTTAAATTCTATTTAATTTCGTTAACCTTCGAAAAATCTCAAAAAATATATAAAATTTTGAAGTATTACACCCTCCCCCACTTAAGAGAATTTGGTCCCCAAATTCAATTACATGGATTTTCAGGAAGAGTGTACTTACATTCAAATAGATCGGGAAATCTCTTGCGCATGGCTTCTTCTGTCTCCCATGTTGCTTCATGGGGTCAAGATTTGGCCCACTGGACTTTGACCATGGGAATGATATTATTCCGAAGTTGACGTACCTCTTGTTCTATTATTTTGATTGGCTTTAGCTCGTACGTCAAATCCTTTTGGATCTCCAGATTATCATAAGTGATAATGTGGAATGGATAATAGACATATTTATTTAACATAGAGACATGGAATACATCATGAACTCCTGCCAACTGTGCAGGGAATGCTTGGTGATACGCCACCTCTCCAACCCTTTCAAGATTTTCAAAAGGGCCAATGAATCTGGGTGTAAGCTTGCCTTTGATGCCGAACCTTTAAATACCTCGACCCGGAGAGACCTTGAGAAATACATGGTCGCCTACTTGGAATTCCATGTCACGCCTTCGATTATCAGCATATGATTTCTGCCTATCTTGGGGTCACATTGATTCTTTCTCGAATTAGCTCAACTTTCTCAGTAGTATGCCTTATCAATGCTGGACCTAGAAGTTGTCTTTCCCCAACTTCACTCCAGCAGATAGGTGAGCGACAGCTTCTCCCATATAGTGCCTCAAATGGTGCCATTTGAATGCTAGCATGATAACTATTATTGTCGGCAAATTCCACTAGTGGTAAATGATCGTGCTAGCTTCCACCAAAGTCTATAACACATGTTCTTAGCATATCTTCTACCACTTGATTGGTTCTTTCGGCTTGTCCATCGGTTTGCGGATGAAACGCAGTACTAAAATTCAATCAGGTCCCCAAAGAATGTTGCAGACCCTTCCAGAATTGTGAGGTAAATCAAGGGTCTCGATCAAAAATAACTGTGACGGGGACACCATGTAACTTAACAATCTCCTTTATATATAAGGCAGCCAAGAGATCCACAGACCATCGGCTTTTAATAGGTAGAAAATGAGCCAATTTTGTTAAATCGGCTATGCTCACCCATATCCCATCATGTCCACCTCTTGATTTAGGCAGTCCCATGATAAAATCCATTCTAATACTCTCCAATTTCCATTCCGAAATTTCCAAGGGATGTAGTTTTCCAGCATGCCTTTGATGTTCTGCCTTAATTTATTGACAAGTGAGGCAACATGACACATAGTCCGCTACTTCCCTTTTCATATTGGGCCACCAATAATTCCTATTGAGGTCTTGATACATCTTGGTAGCACCAGGGTGAATGGTGTACTTAGATTTATGAGCCTCTTCTAGGATCAATTTCTTAGTATCCAAATGATCCGATATACAAACTCGTCCCCTGAATAATAATCTTCCATTATTTGCAATAGAGAAATCCGGCCGTTGCTCCATATTGGCTTTGATCTCCAATAACACAGGGTCATCATCTTGGAGTTTGACTAGATCTTCTATAAATGTGGGTTGTGTCCGGATATTGGCTATAAAGCAATCCTTTTTCTTCTTCACATTAATATCTAAATTTAACTGAGCAAATTTAAAAATAAGATTGGTCATACCTTTCATGAGACTTGATAGCTTTCCCATCGGTTTCTTGCTAAGCGCATCGACAACAGCATTCCCTTGCTAGGATGATATTGTATAGCAAAATCAAAGTCCTTAAGGTACTCCAACCATCGCCTTTGCCTCATATTTAGCTCTTTCTGAGAGAATAGCTATTTCAAGCTCTTATGGTCCAAATAGATCGTGAATTTCTCTCCATAAAGGTAGTGACGCCAAATCTTCAAAGTAAATATAACAACAGCCAGTTCCAGGTCAAGAACAGGATAATTTTCCTCATGTCGCTTTAACTGTCTTGAAGCATAGCAAATCACCTTGCCATTTTACATAAGTACACAACCTAGACCAATGCCAGATGCATCGGTATAAACTTCAAATCCGCAACCTTCTACGGGCAATGCCAGTATAGATGCCGTGGTGAGATGCTCTTTAAGGGCCAAGAAGTTTTCTTCATATTCCTTTGTCCACTCGCAAGGATTTTCCTTCCTAGTGAGTCTCGTTAAAGGAGCGGCGATTTTAGAGAAATCCTTGATAAATCGCCTATAATAACCAGTCAGGCCAATGAATCTTCAAACTTCAGATATGGTGTTCGATCGGTTCCATTGATCCCTTAGAATAAAATTTTGAGGGCAGTTAGACCTTAGTATTATAAACAAATTCTTCTAAACAACCTACCTCAAATTCGTCCTCCTTACCTTGGTTCCACGCGAGCCAAGCGTAAGGGTCGCACATGCGAAACCTTAGGCCTATTTATAGGGTTAGCTAGGGTTTTGAGGATTAGAACGAACATAGAGTCCAAATTAGATTTTCAATTCGATCCTCTAGCATTCTAGACTCTTCTAACTAAGGGATAGCATCGATCCTAGGTGATTAGGATGCCAAAGTTCTCATCTTTTTATGCCTTCTTCCATTCACGGAATTTGCAGAGCTTAGCGGTCTAGTCTAGACCGTTTTCCATCCCCTAGCGGTCGCCCGATAGACCGTTTTTGGCTTTGGGCGCCAAGTTTGAAATATTTCAAACTCTTTGTCATATATCCGCTGATTTATCTAATAATCAGTATATTTATCTCCTAAATTTCATAAATATCCTAATTTAAGATTCTAGAATATGGGCCAAATCTTATGGGCTTGGCTTTAGGTCTTTTGGGCTTATTTAAATGGGCTAAGTCAATTGGTTATTGTAGCGGCAAGAAAATGGTTCCTAGGCCACGTACCACCTTCTCTATTTATTTGTTGGGGAACTCGGCTCGCACCCGTGGAGGCCTGCAAATACCAAGAAACCGAAGAGGCGTCAGAAGGAGTCCCAGGTGTTACCCCAGGGGACAACCCTCCGATGCTTAAGTCAACGATAGATTAATGAGCAATAAAGAAGAGCGAAGTGAGGGAGAAGTAGAGGTCGAAGTAAACGATCTCATTGGTGTGTAGATCCTCTGCACGCGTGCTCGCCGCTCCCAGCGGGTGCTCAGATAGTGCTCGCTGGGTGGTAAGCCCGTACAGGGAGGATTCTCTCTGGTCTTGGCGGATAGCCTCTCAATAGTCGTGGTGCCTCTGATTTGCTCTATTCTCAATGGGAAGCTCTTTGGTGAAAGTATCCACTATGTCTCTTCTCTCCAATAGTAGTGTGGGGTTTAGTAGAAGAATCTACCGTGCTCTTCTTTCTTGTCGATGTCCCTTTTATATGGGTTGTCCTGGAGCGAGGGACCTCGTCCCTTGAGAGGGAAGGGCCTCCTTAGTAGAGCAATGTTCCCCCGCTATGTTGGCAGGAATTTCCCATTGGGGGCGATAGCCCTGACGTCGGCCGATCCCTAGGCGAGTCTTACGACGCTTATGGCGCGTGCTCGCCCGTTACGGGGTCAAGGCTGACGTCGTTGGGGCAATGGTCGGTCGTCGGAGTGTCCTCCGTTGAGAACTTCTGGTGCGGACACTAGAGCGAGCGAGAAGGACGAACCGGCGAGTCGTCGGTACCGTACGCGGAGCACCACTCGAGCTACATCAACTTCTCTTTGGCTCGGAGATAGTCTGGAATCTCCGCCTTGAGTCTTGGACACTTTTAGCATTTACTTGCATTGTTTTAGCACTTGTTTGCATTGTATTTGGGCTTGTAATGTGTGTTTTATTTGGGTTTTTCATTTTGGACTCATCGTAAGGCTCTTAATAAGTCATTTGGGTTAAGGCCTTTAGAGTCTATTAAGGGGTGATTGCCATATTGGGCTATGAGGCTTCATTAAGCTTCATATTGGGTTCTTAAGCCCCTTAAGGCCCAATTGGGCCTCCCCTCCTCATGGACCACCTAGGTTGGAGTAGAATGGGCTTGTGGATGGCCTTTGATGGCCTTGGACCAACTAGGCCCAAGAGAGGCCCATGAAGGGGGCGCCCCCTCTTTTGGAAGTATTAGGCTAGTTGTTTTATTTTCTTTTCTTTCTTTTCTTCTCTTTGACCACATGGGAGAAATATTTTCCTAGCTTTCCCAAGATGCCCTCATCAACCCTACATCTGAGGGCATGGAAGGTCAAGTCATATAAAGAGTTATAATTTTCATTTCTTACACAATTAATGCCAAAAAATTCAGAATTTCTTTGGAGCCTCCAAGCTTGGTGCGCCCTCCTCCTCTCTCCTCCCCCTTCTTGCAGCTGTGAAGGTCGCTTCCAGACGTGTGAAGCCTCTCCTTCAAGTCTTTTCTGAGTGGGAAGCTCAGATCTATCACCGCCGCCGCCATCGAGTCGCCGTCGCACCGCCACCGCCACCGTATCGAAGTTCTGCCTTCATCCAAAAGTAGCCCCTTCCACGAATTTTAACTCTCGGATCTGAGATCTTCTTGAGCTCAAACTTTCAGGGTGAGTTCCAGAGGTTCCCCCCACGTTCCATAAATTTTGGTTTGGCCTTTAGATTCCGATTTCCATTTTCCCATTTTCGTCCAACTTTTCCTTCCAGATCTACCAGGTTTCTATCTACTGTGATAGCAACCCCGATCTTCCCAACTTCTACCTACTTTTTGATTTTTCCTGGAGCCCCAATTTTACTGGAGGTTCTATCCACCATCCCCTCCACCCACGAATTTTCGTGGAATTTTAAAAGGCCTACACCTATTTTCTAAAAATCACTTTCAAATCCTGTTGGGTTCGGTGCAGTATTCAGAGGGGGATGAATGAATATAACCCGTTTAAAAAATCTTTCGCCCAGTTAAAATATGATGCTCACTAGCATTACTAGTTCGCAAACTAGACAAGCTTAAAAGCTAATAATCAGTTGCAGAACAAAAACAAGCATACAGTGAGATCACTAGGATGCTAACTAGGCTGAATTAGACAAGGAGTCGCTCAACTAGAATTTCTCTCTCTTGACAGATTTAACTATTCTAAGAAAACTAATCCACTCTTCTGCTCAACCAGAAGCCAAATGCTTAGAGCACCCCTATGCAATCATCTAGCGGAAGCAAAAGCAGATAAACCAAACCACAAGGCACAAGGGTTTTTAGGTGGTTCGGTCCTCCAGACCTACATCCACCCCACACTCAACCCGAGTGTGGCTTCACTAACCGCTGGGCAACACAGCTTGCCAACAATCAGCTGGGCCTCACAGCTTGCCAACCGCTGAGCATCACAGCTTGCTTCCGCTGGGCAATACAGCTTAGCCATCGCTGACTCACAGCTTGAACCCGCTGGGGAATACAACTTAACCCGTCCGAGACCAAGTCTCGCCAGCTGAGGATTACAGCTTTACCTGTCCAGTGGAAACCTCCACTGCCCGCTGAGCAACACAGGTTGCTGTCCAGTGGAAACCTCCACTGCCCGCTGAGCAACACAGCTTGCTGTCCAGAGGCAGCACCTCTGCAAACCGCTGACAAACAGCTTGAAGAAATGTATAAAGGAAAATGAAAATAGAACAAGACAGCAAATGGAAAGCTGAAGCAATAAAGCACAAAATATAGCTCAACAATGAGCAACTTCAGATCTGGTTTTGAACCAAAGATCTGAGGAACGAACTCCTTCTCTCTCTCTCTTCTTCTTCTTCTCTTCACACTCTTCTCGAGCTCTCTGCCTCTCTCTTTTTCTCTTCTGCTTCTTCCCTCTTTCTTTTCTTCTTCTTCTCTTTTCTCTGGATCGAACAGCTAGCTCTCTATTCTTTCTCTCCACTTCTGCTCTTCTGCTTCGATCTGGATTGTGGCTCTCTATTCTTTTCTTCTCGCCAACTCGATCCCTCTTCATCTGTGGACGAAGACCTCCTTTTATAACAGCAGCTAGTAGGAGGGCAGCACTGGGCGCGTGTGGCTTCCATATTTCCCGCCCAGAACTTTTGGCCACGTGTCAGCTTTCTGTCAGTCCTTCAACCTCGGATCACGTGCCCTCCTTAAGCTTCACGATCAAAGCACCTGTTAAACAGAGTATCTGATAAGTCATCAGTTTAAAGAACAACTCTGTATAGACTTATCAGAAGAACAGCGTTTTAGAAGAAACCTGGACGAGGTTAGAACGAAACAACACGAACTAACAAACGGCAACGACACGGAGACACAATAGGGAAAACGACACGAAGTCAGTGAGAACAGCACGAGGACAGAAGAAGAGTGACACGAGGTTCACACAGAAACGACACGAGGTGAAACAAGAACGACACGAAGTGCAGTAGTGACAGAAACACACACTACACAGAGAACGACACGAAGTGGCACAGAAAGCAACACGAAGTGCTGCGATGTCCTGCACGTAATAGAACAAAAACGACACGAAGACGATGAAACAACACAGAGACGAAACAGTAACCGACACGAGTTGAAAATAACACGAAGACGAAAACTGAAATCGACACGGGTTGAAAACAACACGAAGACGAAAACTGAAATCGACACGGGTTGAAAACAACACGAAGACGAAAGACAAGGAAAATGACACGAAGTGTGGTTACTAAACAGGAACGACACGAGGTCTACAGGGAAACGACTCGAAGTTATGAGAACAGCACGAGGTGAAACGACACGGGCTGACCACAACAAGGATACAACACGAAGTCATAAAAATAGAAACGACACGAAGTATAACCTCATACAAGTTTTTCTTGTCAAACATGGAAATCAACACGAAGTGTCGTAAGCTCAGACGACACGAAATCTTTTCGTGTTAGTGAGAGGAAACAACACGAAGTGTGACTCAAGTGGCACTGAAAGCAACACGAGGTGAGACTTCACGCTGTACAGACTTGGACTTTGTATATGAAGTGCGCTGTACAGACTTTGACGAAGCTGAGACTTCACGCTGTACAGACTTGGAGACCCAAAGCCATTGTATAGACTTTGATGCCCAAAGGCGATGAACAGTGAAACAGTGTATAAACTTCAAGTAAAGACCAATGTGTAGACTTGAAGATTGAAGGCGATGTACAGACTTTGATGTCCAATACCAATGTATAGACTTAGGAGCATATGACACGGCTGTACAGACTTCGCCTAAGACGATGTACACACTTAGCCTAAGACAATTCATGAACTGACGTTGTATAGACTTTGTCGACTTTGAGCTTGCTATGCAGTGTATAGACTTAGAGCATAAACCCCACGATGCAATGTATAGACTATGCACATACCAGAAGTCTAACACAAACAATATATCAGTCATACACGTGCATTCTCCACAAAACAAGTTATGTTGTTATCATCAAAACACAATCTCATAAAGCACTCACTGTGTTGCAATCATCAAAATAAAACTGCATTGCTATCATCAAATCAACATAGCACATGCTTGTGCCTAAGGGGCACAACATTCTCCCCCTTTTTTATGATGGCAACACAATGTGACAGTGAGTCACACACAAGATTTTCTCCCCCTTTGACATGATCAAAAAGAGAAAAACAGTAAAAACAAGAGTGCAAAGTGCATTATGCATGCAAAAACCTCTAGAACATTCTCCCCCTGAATGTAAGACTCCCCTGAATTATTTCTCCCCTTAAATAAAAGCTCCCCCTTTGAGAAGGGATATGAACAGATAAACAAGGTAGAGAGGGTAGGAGGGTCACTTGATAACAGCTAAATCATAGGTTCAGAAAGGAAGCATGATTATAAACAACTGTTAAAGTATAAGAATCAGCAACATACAATTTTCAAAAATTCAGATTTAACAGTGATAAATCTAGAGTAAAGAACCTGACCCCTGAAAAAAAGTTTTAGATTCCATTTATAGCAATGAATCTAGGGCACATGGTATTAATAGATAAGTCTGAAATAATACCCTTTTGTGTCTAAATATGGAAGTTCAAGAAAGGCAACTTGAATATGTATTAATAAAAATAATTTTCACTCATAGAGTTTTGATTTTCAAAGGGTTACAGCAGTTTGATTTTATTTTTAATTTTCAGAACCTGAACTAAGTAAATAGACCAGTGGCATTTATGCTGTTGACATTAGGTGTACACCTTGATCAGAGGCAGGTACCCCCAGTTACTAGGCATAAACTACTAGACCTATTTCAGATCAAAACCCACAAAGAATAGTCTTCACTTTTGACATTAAGGGTACACCTTGATTAGAGGCCAGTACCCTCAGTTACTTGGTGAGGACTCCCCCTATAGATTTGACCCTATGAACAGAGATAGTCTAAAGCACTTCATGACATGTGAATTTTCCTACTTCTTTGGAGGAGTTCACAGTTTCTCAGTGCAATCAGCCATTGCTCTGTCACTATGTTCAGTTCTTAACATTAATGAACTTATTTACTGCTGCCCTTAATTCTTTTAGAGTGATTGTTTAAAAAATCAGTACACACTCTCATTAGCCTGTTCTAGACATATCCAGTTCAACACATTTAGGCATTACAAAAAAACTTTTTCTATTTTAGCTATGAGACAAAGATTAAGAGCTATAAAAGTTTTCTTTTATCTCAAATTCTGAAGTGCAGACACTTAACTCTCCAATTTATAAAGGTTAAACCTTTAGTTCTTTTCAATTTGTAAATGTGATTCTTATAAGTGAACAGTTGCAATAATCACCATTCAATGTACTAAACCAGATGCAAAGCTGTTGTTTAGTGAAGAAATGGGGAAAGGATAGCAATAAGCATTATGATCCATAGCATCTGATGACAGTGAATATGAATGAGTTGAAAGGGGGCAATGAGAAGTACCAAGGATTCAATGAATTGAATAGAACTCTCAGCTCCCCCTGACACCATGATGCAAAAATATGCTATGCATTAGACTGTTCTACATGCAGACTATGCAACATTAGTCAAACTCCCCCTGACAAAGTGCATGAAATAGAATTAATGAACTGCTCAAAATTTTAGAATATGCTCAAGAAGAATTCATGCTTTGTTCAATCAGAGAGAGAATTTATCAAATGCATCATCTTCATTTTAAAGTTTCAGATTTTTTCAACATATGATGCAGTACACTGTTCTACATGAAAACTAGACCCATGGTACTAGGCGGAGGACCTGGTCTCAAAGACCATCTCACACATGGTAGGAACCTCCGGGCAGATTTCCCTACCTTTTAGTAACATACCATTTGATATATCAGGGTTAACAAGGACAATGCAACATAAAGCAGTCCTTCATGCATTGAACAACATCATTGACACATGCAATGACAATCAGTCTATACACAATCAGTCCAAGTATGCATTCAATAACAAGCATTCAATGCATTAACACAAAACACATGCATGGACACAAAATCTATATAGTGCATCAACTGTAAACACTAAAGAAGCATTCAAATTCAGTTCAACATATAGCAAGAGAAGAGCATCAGATATGCAGAATTGAATTCAATAACTGAGTCTGGAATGCAGACGGATCAGCTAGACATGAAGAGTTCATTAAAAAATCAATCAAGCAAATCAACATGAAACTCACAATTTTCATGCTCACAATTTCAGATAATGGAATTTAAAACAGATTTCAGAACTGACCTGAATTGAATCATGGGGTTTTCGTTTTGAGTGCCTTGGTTGACCCCTCTTATTCATTTCCAAGGCACACCTGCAGCATGTCATTTAATGTGATTTTGCAGGAACCCAAGAAGTCTTGGGTCCTGAATTACCCCTATCAGGTGTTCTAAATAATTTCTTAGCAATATTGTCATCAAATTCTATTAGAGAGCAATCAGACATAGAATGTCCAAAATTTCCACAATAATGACATGAACCAACAGATTTTCTGGTCCTATGATGCATATCTACAGCAACATGAGACCTATGAAACCGAGCATGAATTTTTGATTTACCATTACCTGCCCACCAGCATTCAGAAGCTCGGTGGCCAGGTTTTCCACATTCATAACAAACAAGAGTCTTTTCTTTAAGACCAGCTTTATTTCTGCCCAAGAAATTTTTGTTTGGAGGGAATCTTACAAATTTAGAATTAAAATGATTTCCCTGAACAATCCAGCAGTCCTTGACTGCATGCCCATACTTACCACATTCAAAGCATCTAAGATGCTTGTTGTTTGATTCATTTTTACCCCTGTGATTTCCTGACCAGCATTCATTTGCCTTGTGTCCAGGCTTGTTGCAATTGAAACAGATGATATGCTGACCTGAAGTAGATTCATATCTATGTGGGCCATGAGCATGTGTGAAAAATCTAGAGTTCAAATTATTGTCTTCTTTCATTTTAAAGCATGCATTCATTAGATGACCACGCCTACCACAGTAGTAACAATAAGCAACAGATTTCTTAATGGCATGATTTCTGTCGGATGAATTCCTAGACTGCATTGCTTCACTAGCATGCTCATCTTCAATCAACAATCTGCAGTCATCCATTACATGTCCTATCTTGCCACAATAGTAACATGACACTTGTGATTTCCTGATGACATGATTACTAACAGATTGACTAGATACATGTGAATGAGTACATGAAGCATGAGCATTTTGCATTGACCCATTACATTCAGCAGAGCTAACAAATTTCAGAGTACAACCAGAAATATTCTTAGCCTTCTTTGTTTGACTCTTTCTTTTCAATTCCTGATTATTCTCAACAGATTTTGTTTGCTTTTCAATTTTCTGGGCTTTGAACTGAAAGACATATTTTAAAGATGATTTCTCATTTTTATTTTGTTTTGGGGATTGCCTTGAAGTACCAGCTACATCAGAGCTTTGGACAAAAGTGGTATATAGCTGGTCTTTAGTGATTTTCTCAATATTAGAACAGCAATTTGTTCCCCCTTCAGAGTTATCATCATTCCTCTTCCCAACAGTTTTCATTTTTCCTTTAATCTTGGCAGACTCAATAGCTGAATTTTCCAGATTATGAATTTTATCTTCCAAGCTGGCAATGTGAAGTTCATAACTGGCTATTTCCTATTCACTGCAATTAACACATTCGCTTAGAACATGGTTTGCAGTTTTATACTTCTCAATTTCCTGTTCTAGACTGTTCGAAATTTCTGAATTTTCATCATGGACAGCTTTCCCTTTTTCTATAGTGAGAAGTCTTTCAGACAAGCCAGTGTTCAACCACTTTAGTTTTTCAACTTCAACTTTTAATTCAGTGTTTTCTTCCTCAAGATTTTTATCCTGAATTTCATTATTAGCACATCTCTCTCTTCCAGACATGTGCTCCAATTTTTCAATCAGTTCATCTTCTCTTTCGTCTGCTTTAATTTTCTGAGCGAGCAGATTTTTGTGATCATCTTTAAGTGAGGCAATTTGTTTATTTAGCCATTCATTATCACTAAAGAGATCTTCATTTCGTTTTCTTAAAGCAGAGCATATTTTACAATCTGATTTAGCAGAAGAGGACTGTGAAACCTCATTGATTTCATTCATTCTGATAATAAGAGTTTTATTCTTCTTTTGAAGATCCTCATTCTCCAATTTCATTTTGTCCAATTCAGAATTAACTTCAGTTAGTTCTTGCATGCCTTTTAGATGCTCATTTTTCTTATCATTCAGTTGATTCTCAAGTTCAGACATTTTATTTAAGCATGTTTGTTTTTCAATTTTTAGAGAATCATTTTGTTTCTTAAGATTCTGAACATCTAGCATGCATGCATCATAAGACTTTTTCATATTTGGACAGTTTTCACAGGAATCTTTCAGATTTATTCTATCACATTTCTTTTTCAACTTTTTGTTCTCAGATTTCAATTTCTTGGATACTTCTAACAAATTTTCATACATCTTTATTAATTCATCGAAAGAGTATCCTTCTGATTCAGAACTTACCAGAGATGAGATCTCATCTTCATCATCCCGGTTGGCCATCAAGCAGCTATCACCTTGCTGATTATGCGCAGAGACGACTCTGTCATATATCTCCTTTCCATATGTGCACCTGAGAGCAAAAGAATATACATCAGTATTAACAGCAGCTCTCAAGATATTAAGAATTATGACATTATCACGGTTCTTAAACGTGTCCTCACTAGACCACTTGGTCTGGTCTTTGGGTAGTCGATGTGGGCCTTTGGATAGTAAACTCCATAGTTTGGGATCAATGGAATCTACATACACAACTAGGCCTCCTAGCCAATTTTCAAAGTTAGAACCATCATAAATTGGAGGACGATCCATTTGGACAGATGGCAAACAGAATCAACTTACTAAAACAACCGACAGGAAATGCAGCAAAACCAAATGGGTAAGGTAAAGCACTAAACCGGTGAAACAAGACAACGAGCACAATGCATCCACTCTGAAAACGCACTAAACAGTTAGCAGGATCCTCTGCAGATTGTTAGATCTTGTTAGATCAGAGACCTGCTCTGATACCAATTGTTGGGTTCGGTGCAGTATTCAGAGGGGGGGTGAATGAATATAACCCGTTTAAAAAACCTTTCGCCCAGTTAAAATATGATGCTCACTAGCACTACTAGTTCGCAAACTAGACAAGCTTAAGAGCTAATAATCAGTTGCAGAACAAAAACAAGCATACAGTGAGATCACTAGGATGCTAACTAGGCTGAATTAGACAAGGAGTCGCTCAACTAGAATTTCTCTCTCTTGACAGATTTAACTATTCTAAGAAAACTAATCCACTCTTCTGGTCAACCAGAAGCCAAATGCTTAGAGCGCCCCTATGCAATCATCTAGCGGAAGCAAAAGCAGATAAACCAAACCACAAGGCACAAGGGTTTTTAGGTGGTTCGGTCCTCCAGACCTACATCCACCCCACACTCAACCCGAGTGTGGCTTCACTAACCGCTGGGCAACACAGCTTGCCAACAATCAGCTGGGCCTCACAGCTTGCCAACCGCTGAGCATCACAGCTTGCTTCCGCTGGGCAATACAGCTTAGCCATCGCTGACTCATAGCTTGAACCCGCTGGGGAATACAGCTTAACCCGTCCGAGACCAAGTCTCGCCAGCTGAGGATTACAACTTTACCTGTCCAGTGGAAACCTCCACTGCCGGCTGAGCAACACAGGTTGCTGTCCAGTGGAAACCTCCACTGCCCGCTGAGCAACACAGCTTGCTGTCCAGAGGCAGCACCTCTGCAAACCGCTGACAAACAGCTTGAAGAAATGTATAAAGGAAAATGAAAATAGAACAAGACAGCAAACGGAAAGCTGAAGCAATAAAGCACAAAATATAGCTCAACAATGAGCAACTTCAGATCTGGTTTTGAACCAAAGATCTGAGGAACGAACTCCTTCTCTCTCTCTCTTCTTCTTCTTCTCTTCACACTCTTCTCGAGCTCTCTGCCTCTCTCTTTTTCTCTTCTGCTTCTTCCCTCTTTCTTTTCTTCTTCTTCTCTTTTCTCTGGATCGAACAGCTCTCTATTCTTTCTCTCCGCTTCTGCTCTTCTGCTTCGATCTGGATCGTGGCTCTCTATTCTTTTCTTCTCGCCAACTCGATCCCTCTTCATCTGTGGACGAAGACCTCCTTTTATAACAGCAGCTAGTAGGAGGGCAGCACTGGGCGCGTGTGGCTTCCATATTTCCCGCCCAGAACTTTTGGCCACGTGTCAGCTTTCTGTCAGTCCTTCAACCTCAGATCACGTGCCCTCCTTAAGCTTCACGATCAAAGCACCTGTCAAACAGAGTATCGGATAAGTCATCTGTTTAAAGAACAACTCTGTATAGACTTATCAGAAGAACAGCGTTTTAGAAGAAACCTGGACGAGGTTAGAACGAAACAACACGAACTAACAAACGGCAACGACACGAAGACAACACGGAGACACAATAGGGAAAACGACACGAAGTCAGTGAGAACAGCACGAGGACAGAAGAGTGACACGAGGTTCACACAGAAACGACACGAGGTGAAACAAGAACGACACGAAGTGCAGTAGTGACAGAAACACGCACTACACAGAGAACGACACGAAGTGGCACAGAAAGCAACACGAAGTGCTGCGATGTCCTGCACGCAATAGAACAAAAACGACACGAAGACGATGAAACAACACGGAGACGAAACAGTAACCGACACGAGTTGAAAACAACACGAAGATGAAACTGAAATCGACACGGGTTGAAAACAACACGAAGATGAAAACTGAAATCGACACGGGTTGAAAACAACACGAAGACGAAAGACAAGGAAAACGACACGAAGTCAAAGAAACAACAGTAACCGACACGAAGTGTGGTTACTAAACAGGAACGACACGAGGTCTACAGGGAAACGACTCGAAGTTATGAGAACAGCACGAGGTGAAACGACACGGGCTGACCACAACAAGGATACAACACGAAGTCATAAAAATAGAAACGACACGAAGTATAACCTCATACAAGTTTTTCTTGTCAAACATGGAAATCAACACGAAGTGTCGTAAGCTCAGACGACACGAAATCTTTTCGTGTTAGTGAGAGGAAACAACACGAAGTGTGACTCAAGTGGCACTGAAAGCAACACGAGGTGAGACTTCACGCTGTACAGACTTGGACTTTGTATATGAAGTGCGCTGTACAGACTTTGATGAAGCTGAGACTTCACGCTGTACAGACTTGGAGACCCAAAGCCATTGTATAGACTTTGATGCCCAAAGGCGATGAACAGTGAAACAGTGTATAAACTTCAAGTAAAGACCAATGTGTAGACTTGAAGATTGAAGGCGATGTACAGACTTTGATGCCCAATACCAATGTATAGACTTAGGAGCATATGACACGGCTGTACAGACTTCGCCTAAGACGCTGTACACACTTAGCCTAAGACAATTCATGAACTGACGTTGTATAGACTTTGTCGACTTTGAGCTTGCTATGCAGTGTATAGACTTAGAGCATAAACCCCACGATGCAATGTATAGACTATGCACATACCAGAAGTCTAACACAAACAATATATCAGTCATACACGTGCATTCTCCACAAAACAAGTTATGTTGCTATCATCAAAACACAATCTCATAAAGCACTCACTGTGTTGCAATCATCAAAACAAAACAGCATTGCTATCATCAAATCAACATAGCACATGCTTGTGCCTAAGGGGCACAACAAATCCATTTCAGTTCTATCTGCCCCAGCCCAGATCCGACCACCTTCCAGTATAAAATAATTTTTCCTACCCAAACCTCTACCAAATCAGTCATAAGAAATATTGTCGTTTTCCTCTCTCTCCCCTCTACAATCTTCATGAAGAGCTTGACATCTGATTCGGAGGTTTGCCTTGCAGTCAACGCCAACTCTCAGGAAACTCAGTTTCTACCCAGTCAGATCTGAAACTGAGAGCAGGCCGGTTCTAAAATCGTCCATCAGAAGCACAGCTCCGGTGAATTTTTCTGAATCTCACAGGGTCGAAGGACTTTGAGAGAGCTTTGCAACGATACCTCTTGTGCATCGATCTGACATCGGGAGTGATCGCAGGAACAGATCTCGCCGGATCACGCGCCTGAAAACAGAAGCAACCAGTCCGTGGGCAGCAACTCCAAAGCTTGGAGATCGGAGCCGATCGGCCTCTGACCGGCGTTCCCGCCCGACCGCCTTCCAGGGAGGCGCGCCACCAGGGGTCTCCATCACAGCGGGACCCACCCCAACAGACTCGGAGGATAGAGCGGTCCGTGGGCCCCACGGACCTGTAGATCGCGCCGTCCGGACAGCACTAAACGCGGGTTTCGGCACCGACGGAGCGACATCAAGATGCTGCCCGTCAACCCAATTCGCGTTACTCCCGAGCCCCACATGTAACCTATTGCCTCCCTACGTGGAGTGGGTCAAATTCTTGTACCACGGTAAAACTTTGTTAACCGGGAGTCCAGTTTTGGCCGGGGTTGTCTTCCCCACGCCGGGTGCATGGAGGTACGATCGTAACTTCTCGGCATTACTTTGCTTAGCTAGTATATGGTCATATGCCGCTGTGAGAGCGTAGGATTCTAGCCCGTGAGTCCATGTCACCGCTGTGAGCGAGAGAGTGACCCGTCCCGTGGCTCGATCCGAGCACGGAAGTGAGTCGGACAACCCTTAACTCTGCCGGTTTCTCAACCGCGCACGATCCGCGTTTCCCTCGCTTGGGACGATGAGTGAACTTGCGTTTCTGTTAGCGACGTATAGCCCATAGGAGCTCTTAGTGTCGGGCCTAATGTCTCTCCCATCGTATGTTGTTGGTCGTGTGTGCATTTAGAGTCCGAGGTCCATATCACTTAGAGTCGGTCCCCGTGTCCGTCCTGCATCAGTTTGGTATCAGAACGAGTTGAGTCTAGGGTAGTCCGTTGCATAAGTCTTGCACGGTCTAAGTCGAGCCTAGGATCATCCTTATTTTCAAAATAAAAAAATGTGTTTTAAAGTTGCATTTCATCCCGATAATTCGGTATATTAAAAGGTGTTGTCCGAACGTTAGACTACGCCTATTGGGAAGGCTGCACACTTGCGGGAGTGATCTTCGGATCAATTAACTCCGCCACGTACCGGATATTGGTTTAGGTCTAGGTGCATTAGTCGGTGTTTGCATCAATTTGTGTCTCCTAGTTCGTGTGTCTTTGCATGCCCACCCGTCGAGGTACCCAATACTCGCCACCACCACCTATGGCGGATTTCCGAGCCCGTAGCTCCGATGAGTCCTCGACAGCCAAGATGTTCTGAGCCATTATGGATCGTCTTGACACGTGTATGGATGGCCTCAGTAGGCGTCTAGTAGGGACGCGTCTAGAAGGGAGGATGAAAGCCCTCGAGGATCGGGCCGAATCTTCGGACTAGTCCATCCAGGGTCTTGTAGGGAGGATTGCCGTCCTCGAGAGGGCCCCAGCGGCGTCGCAACCCACGCCGACCAATGGTCAACAGGAGCCGGCTCAGCAACCTGTTGCGCCAAGAGCTCAGGCGGTAGATGTTGGGAGGCAACAGGTGCATGTGGTGGATGATTATGCATCTGATAATGAGCAAGGGGGTTACGGTCATCGGAATCAACGACGGAATCGTGATGACGATGATGACGACCGCATTCTTAGGGGCGTGCGTGTGGACCCTCCCACTTTTAGCGGGTCCTTGGACCCGAAGGTATATTTAGATTGGGAGGCTGGCATGGACCGGTACTTCGAGTGGTTTGAGATGACGGACCACCGAAGAGTTCGATACGCGAAGATGAAGCTGCATGGGCAGGCCCAAACTTATTGGACCAATGTGGAGAACCTGCTAAATCAGCGACGTCAACCCCCGATCGGTACTTGGGATGACATGAAAATGAAATTGAGGGAGAAGTACCTTCTTGCCTCATATCGCCAACGTCTCATAGACAAATGGCAAAGTCTCTCCCAAGGAACCGATCCGTGACTGAGTACACCGTCGAGTTTGATGAGTATTATTTGTGGTGTGAAGTTACGGAAGAGAGCAGCATGACCACATCACGCTTTCGGAGAGGTTTGCGGCCAAACTATCAATACGAACTTTTTCGCCGCATGGCGACCACTTTGGAACAAGCGCATCAGGTTGCTCTCGAATTGGAGCAATTCGACGCCGAGTTCGAGTCTCCCCATCGGTTGGGCTCCTTTCCCCTTCGTAGTGTCGAGCCCTGTGGCTCTTCTGGCACGTATCCGAGGGCCCCCATAGCCCGACCTCAGGAGCCCACTCGTCCCGAGCCTTTCGCTCCTAGGCCTCGCCCTCCACCCCCAAGGGACCTTCCTCGTCCCCAACATCTTACGGCACCCACAGCCCGTCCACTGGCACCCGCACCTCCGGCCCGTCCTTTGTTGCCTTCACCTCCTATCCGTCGGGAGGATAAGGGGAAAGGACCCATGATTGGGGAGCCTAGTGGATCACGGCAGGAGTGTTATCGCTGCAATGGGTTTGGCCATTTTGCCAACCAGTGTCCCACCCGCCAGTCTCTTGTCATTGGGGGACACACAGGCCGAGGATGCCACCCCTACGACCACGAGTTAGTCAGCTATAAAGTAGATCCGGAGCTAGCTGACGAGTACTATGTGGCCGAACGTAATGGCCAGGATGCCCAACATCCGGACGATGCCCACTTGGGGTTCGTCAGGTGTATTCTCACCCAGCCACAGGCCAGTGATGACTGGCGACGGACCACTATCTTTCATACATTCTGTAGGCTGGGCAAGCAAGTTTGTAAGGTGATCATCGATAGTGGGAGTTGCATCAATGCAATCTCCACGGGCACTGTCTCCAGTCTTGGTCTCACACCCGTGGATCATCCATGCCCCTATCGAGTATCATAGGTGGATTCCACCTCCATTCTGATCAGGCTGCGGTGTCTGGTCCCACTGCAGTTCCGTGCCTACCGTGACGATATCTGGTGTGATGTCCTCCCCATGGAGGTGGGTAGCATTATTCTTGACAGGCCGTGGTTATTTGATCGGGATGCCACACTCCATGGCCGGTCGAACACCTGTACCTTCGACCATGCTGGCCAACGGATTACTCTCCACCCCCATCAGCCCAAGAGCCCATCAGTTAGGGGTCCTACTGGCCCTAGTACTCCGGAGCCTTCTGTCCCCGGGCCCAGTACCCCATCCCCAGCTCGGGCTATGACCGTTACATCTGGCCCAGGCGAGCCCTCGACTAGGAGGTTGATGATTATTAGCTCCCGGGAAATGGAGCGGGAGGCTAGTCGGGGCTGCCCTGTATTTGCTATTACGGTCTGAGAGGTGGAGCCGAACTCCGAGGGTGAACTCCCACCCGATGTCATTCCTATTCGGCAGGAGTTCGCTGATATTTTTCCCGAGGAGCTTCTCGAGGGACTCCCACCCATGCGGGATATTCAGCATGCTATCGACCTGATTCCGGGCTCCTCAATGCCCAATCTTCCTCATTATCGCATGAGCCCCACGGAACATGTCGAGATAAAACGGCAGGTCGATGAGTTGATGCAGAGACGGTCTGTTCGGGACAGCATGAGTCCATGTGTTGTTCCCGCATTACTCGCCCCAAAGAAGGATGGCACGTGGAGAATGTGCATTGATAGTCGTACCATTAACAAAATCACAGTGAAGTATAGGTTCCCTATTCCCCGCCTGGATGACATGCTAGACATGATGGCTGGGGCCACTATCTTCTCGAAGATTGATCTTAAGAGTGGCTACCATCAGGTGAGGATTAGGCCAGGTGATGAATGTAAGACCGCATTCAAGACCAAGGATGGTCTATATGAGTGGTTGGTTATGCCCTTTGGGTTGACCAATGCCCCTAGAACCTTCATGCGACTCATGACTCAGGTCTTTCAACCATTCATTGGAGTCTTTGTGGTAGTGTACTTTGATGATATCATTATCTATAGTCGCACCACGGGGGACCACTTAGACCACCTTCGGCAGGTCTGTCTACTCTTGAGGCGAGAGCAGTTGTTTACGAACCCACAGAAGTGTGCCTTCATGACACCTCAGCTTACCTTCTTGGGTTTTATTGTGTCTAGTACTGGGATCTCCGCCGATCCAGAGAAGGTCCGTGCCATTTTTGAGTGGCCGAAACCCCGTACGGTCCATGATGTCCGTAGCTTCCATGGCCTTGTCACGTTCTATCGTCGCTTCATCCGCGGATTTAGCTCCGTCACCGCCCCGATCACAGATTGTATCCGGAAGGGCACATTTGTGTGGACGAAGGCCGCAGCTGCTGTCTTCAAGGACACCAAGGAGCGCATGACCCAGACATCTATCCTTCGATTGCCAGATTACTCGAAGGTGTTTGAGGTCTCTTGTGATGCGTCGGGTGTTGGGATTGGAGGAGTCTTGAGTCAGGAGACCCACCCGGTCGCATATTTCAGCGAGAAGCTGAATGACGTGAAACTGCGATACTCCACTTATGATAAGGAATTCTACGGAGTTGTTCAGGCTCTTAGGCATTGGAGGCACTACCTATTAAATCAGGAGTTTGTCTTATACTCCGATCATGAGGCTTTGAGGTACCTCCATTCCCAAAAGAAGCTTAATGTGTGTCACAGCCGTTGGGTTGAGTATCTCCAGCAGTTCACATTTGTGCTAAAACATAAGGCTGGAGTGGAGAGCAAGGTGGCCGATGCCTTGAGTCGGCGAGCGTGTTTGCTAACCACCATGAGTGCCGAGGTCATAGGGTTAGAGAAGATGAGAGAGGCCTATGTTGAATGTCCTGACTTCGGTCAGATTTATACCACTCTCCAGGCCGGACCCTCGAGAGACCTTGATGATTATGTGCTTCAGGAGGGTTGCCTCTTTCATGGAGGCAGGCTTTGTGTTCCCCGAACTTCGGTTCGAGACTTCTTAGTTAGGAGCTACATGCAGGAGGTCTAGCTGGCCACTTTGGTCAGAACAAGACTATCGATGCTGTTAAGCATAGGTTTTATTGGCCGAGCTTGAAGCGTGACGTTGCTCATATTGTGGCTCAGTGCCGTACACGTGCTACGGCCAAGATGAAGAAGCAAAGCTTGGATCTTTATACACCTCTTCCCGTGCCTGATGCTCCGTGGCATGATGTTAGCATGGACTTTATTTTGGGATTGCCACGTACCTCTAGGAAGCATGATTCGGTCTATGTGGTTGTTGACCGGTTCTCGAAGATGGCCCTTTTTATTCCCTGCTCGAAGACTTCGGATGCTTCGAGGGTAGCCCGCCTATTCCTTACTCATGTGGTGTGCAAGTTCGGGTTGCCTCGTACCATAGTGTCGGACCGTGATGTTAGATTCACCAGTTATTTCTGGAAGACACTGTGGCATATGTTGGGGACTCACCTCAAGTTTTCCACTGCATATCATCCCCAAACAGATGGTCAGACCGAGGTGGTCAATAGGAGTCTGGGTGACCTTTTGAGGTGTCTTGTCAGGGATCGTCTAGGGGATTGGGATCTCATATTACCATTGACAGAATTTGCATATAATGATTCGGTTAACAGGTCTACCGGTATGAGTCCATTCGAGATTGTCACAGGTCGTCGGCCTAGGAAACCCACTGATCTTGTTCCCATGCCCATCCATGCACGAGTGTCGGAGTCTGCCGAGTCGTTTGCTATGCATGTTAGGAGTCTGCATGACGACATCCGCCGTCACATTAAGGCCAACAATGCACGGTATAAGGAGTTAGCCGATGCCCATCGACACCATTGAGAGTTCCAGGAGTGTGAATATGTCATGATCAGGGTAAGACCTGAACGGTTTCCCTCTGGAACCGTAAAGAAATTGCAAGCTCACGGAGCTGGTCCATTTAGAGTGTTGAAACGTGTTGGATCCAATGCGTATGTTGTGTGGACCTGCCCGAGGAATATGGTATAAGCTCAACTTTCAATGTGTCGGATCTAGTTGCATATAGGGACCCAGCGGTGATCCTTAGTGAGTCTTTTGAGCCATCCCCTCCTATTGAGAGTGATCCCACACCTGAGTGTCCACCACCAGCCCCTTTTCCACGGAAGCGAGAGCATATCGATCATATACTGGATGAGCAGGTGACAGTTACCAGGAGTGGATCTTACCCGCGCTACCTAGTGCGTTGGAGAGGGTGACCCGCCACCGAGGATACTTGGATCACCCGTGGAGAGTTACAGCGGATAGATCCGGATCTACTAGAGCACTACCAGAGCGATGCAGACCCTTACTCGACAGGGTCGAGTTTCTCCCACCCGGGGAGAATTGGTGGGGACACCAGAGCAAGCGAGAAGCACGAACCGGTGAGTCGTCGATACCGTACGCGGAGCACCACTCGAGCTACATCAGCTTCTCTTTGGCTCGGAGATAGTTTGGAATCTCCGCCTTGAGTCTTGGACACTTTTAGCATTTACTTGCATTGTTTTAGCACTTGTTTGCATTGTATTTGGGCTTGTAATGTGTGTTTTATTTGGGTTTTTCATTTTGGGCTCATTATAAGCCTCTTAATAAGCCATTTGTGTTAAGCCCTTTAGAGTCTATTAAGGGGTGATTGCCATATTGGGCTATGAGGCTTCATTAAGCTTCATATTGGGTTCTTAAGCCACTTAAGGCCCAATTGGGCCTCCCCTCCTCATGGACCACCTAGGTTGGAGTAGAATGGGCTTGTGGATGGCCTTTGATGGCCTTGGACCAACTAGGCCCAAGAGAGGCCCATGAAGGGGGCGCCCCCTCTTTTGGAAGTATTAGGCTAGTTGTTTTATTTTCTTTTCTTTCTTTTCTTCTCTTTGACCACATGGGAGAAATATTTTCCTAGCTTTTCCAAGATAGGGATCAACCCTACATCTGAGGGCATGGAAGGTCATTTGCCATGGGAGGTCAAGTCATATAAAGAGTTGTAATTTCATTTCTTACACAATTAATGCCATAAAAATTAAGAATTTCTTTGGAGTCCCCAAGCTTGGTGCGTCCTCCTCCACTCTCCTCCCCCTTCTTGCAACTGTGAAGGTTGCTTCTAGAGGTGTGAAGCCTCTCCTTCAAGTCTCTTATGAGTGGGAAGCTCAGATCTATCACCGCCGCCGCCATCGAACCGCCATCGCACTGCCACCGCCACTATATCGAAGTTCTGCATTCATCCAACAGCAGCCCCTTCCACGAATTTTAACTCTCGGATCTGAGATCTTCTTGAGCTCAAACTTTCAGGGTGAGTTCCAGAGGTTCCCCCCACGTTCCAGAAAATTTGGTTTGGCCTTTAGATTCTGATTTCCATTTTCCCATTTTCGTCCAAATTTTCCTTCCAGATCTGCCAGGTTTCTGTCTACTGTGACAGCAACCCTGATCTTCCCAACTTTGACCCCTTTTTGATTTTTCCTGGAGCCCCAATTTTACTAGAGGTTCTGTCCACCATCCCCTCCACCAACCTATTTTCTAAAAATCACTTTCAGATCCATTTCAGTTCTGTCTGCCCCTGCCTAGATCCGACCACTTTCCAGTATAAAATACTTTTTCCTACCCTAACCTCCACCAAATCAGTCATAAAAAATATTGCCGTTTTCCTCTCTCTCCCCAATACAATCTTCATGAAGAACTCGAGATCTAATTCGGAGGTTTGCCCGACGGTCAACGCCACCTCTCAGGAAACTCAGTTTCTACCCAGTCAGATCTGAAACTGAGAGCAGGCCGGTTCTAAAATCGTCCATCTGAAGCACAGCTCCGGTGAATTTTTCTGAATCTCACAGAGTCGAAGGACTTTGAGAGAGCTTTCCAACGATACCTTATGTGCATCGATTCGACGTCGGGAGTGATCGCAGCAACCGATCTCGCCGGATCGCGCGCCTAAAAACAGAAGCAACCAGTCTGTGGGCAGCAACTCCAAAGCTTGGAAATCGGAGCCGATCGGCCTCCGACCGGCGTTCCCGCCCTACCGCCTTCCAGGGAGGCGCGCCACCAGGGGTCTCCATCACAGCGGGACCTACCCCAGCAGACCCGGAGGATAGAGCGGTCTGTGGGCCCCACGGACCCGTAGATCGCGCCGTCCGGACAGCACTAAACGCGGGTTTCAGCACGGACGGAGCGACATCAAGATGCTGCCCGTCAACCCAATTCACGTGACTCCCGGACCCCACATGTGACCTATTACCTCCCTACGTGGAGTGGGTCCAATTCTTGTACCACAGTAAAACTTTGTTAACCGAGAGTCCAGTTTTGGCCGGGGTTGTCTTCCCCACGCCGGGTGCGTGGAGGTACGATCGTAACTTCTCGGCATTACTTTGCTTAGCAAGTAAATGGTCATATGCCGCTGTGAGAGCGTAGGATTCTAGCCCGTGAGTCCATGTCACCGCTGTGAGGGAGAGAGTGACCCATCCCGTGGCTCGATCCGAGCACGGAAGTGAGTCGGACTACCCTTAACTCTGCCGGTTTCTCAACCGCGCACGATCCGCGTTTCCCTTGCTTGGGATGACGAGTGAGCTTGCGTTTCTGTTAGCGACGTATAGCCCCTAGGAGCTCTTAGTGTCGGGCCTAATGTCTCTCCCATCGTATGTTGTTGGTCGTGTGTGCATTTAGAGTCCGAGGTCCATATCACTTAGAGTCGGTCCCCGTGTCCGTCCCGCATCAACTTCGCTTGGGCCGTAGCCGTCGTGCCTCATGGAATCCGATGCTTTGTTGTGCCGATCTCCCCCTTATTGGGTTGAGTGTATGCGCTAGTCTCCTAAGCGGGCTTAGCAAACTCAAATCCCAGCAGGCTGTCTATCGTTGGGCCATATCTAGGCCGGACCAGATTTACCCTCCTCACTTCCCCCCCTATTCTCAATTGCCGCGCACTCTGTAGGGGACTGAGAGTAGTCCAAGAGAGGGTTCTTTTGGAGTGTGTGATCCGAAGATGATTTCCTCGTACAACGGGGTTGGTGGCTTCGAGAACCTGCTTGGGACGCAAGGCGCCTCTGGCGGTGGCAGAGGCCACACTGGCAATGATGGCCCCGGGTCCTGTCTTGTTCTGGGGGCGCGGGCTCAGAACGGTCTCCTGGCCTCGGTAGCCGTACCGCCGTAGTGGCCGGCATCTTTTCCTCTGCCCTTTGGTGGACAACATTGAACCGTAGTGGGCGGTTAAAAGACCTACTGCGAGGCCTCTTCGTAAAACTGTACCCACGTCTTGCCGGTTGTCGCGCTTCATTGTAGTCGTCTTTCTCTCTTTTCTTGGTGAGGATCCTTCTTTCCCTGTATTTTTCATTGTCTATAGTGATGCCTCCGCGTAGGAGAGTCCTCAGCGTTGATTCTTCCTCTTCGGAAGAGATGTCTCATGGTCAGGGCGGTGTGCTGAGCACCTCAGGTGCGGGCACTAGTCAGCCTGGTTCCCCACCCTTAGTGGCCTATAGGGTAATCCATGGCCTGTGAGAAGCCTTTCAGATTCCCCCTGAGTATGACATCATCTTTCCCTCTGTGGGAGATGACATACTGAGTCACCCTTCCGGCGGGATCATGATTCCGGTGGCCTCCTTCCAGGCGGGCCTCCGTATTCCAGTGCATCCCTTCATCGGATTTGTCCTCCATCACTATGGATGGAATCCTGGGGGAATAACCCACAATTCTTACAGCATCCTCTGTGGGTATAAATATGCGTGCCATAGAGCATCGGTGGAGCCAAGTGTCGATCTATTTCGGCACCTGTTCATCCTCCAGAGTTGTCCGTATGACACTTATTTTGCTTATTTCAAGGCTCGCACCCACCAACATTTCATCACGGTCTCCCGTACCGCGTCCAACCGCAAAGACTAGGCAGAGCGGTTCGTATACCTCACCAAGTCGAAGGACTGGCCAGAGGCCTCCGATAGTTGGATGCACAGTGGCTTTTGTGGCACTTGGCATGATTCGAAGCCTTCTCTCAGGGCCGAGGATCACCGGAAGTTGAAGGCTGTTCTTCGGTATCCTCTTTCTGATGCAGACTTCGTTCTGACCCTGGAGCTACTTCGGGAGCTGAGGTTGTGTCCCTTGTTACCGTAGGGTACTAGCTTTCTCCTTCTATAGGGCCGCGTCGGTGGTGACTGGTGCCTGACTAGCTTTTGCTCTATTTTCAGGGGTAGCTGAGGCGCAAGGTTGGACCTACGAGACCGTCTAGTTGCCGCGGCTTGCTCCTCGTCTTGTGGACCATGTTGCTCCGGGAGCAGGTCGGGTGTCGGTCGTCGCCCCCCAAGCACACGTCGCATTTGCCCCGGGGAGGCTGCAGTATCCGGTCTTGGTCGGTATTCCTCTAGCGCGCTCGCCTGAAGCATCTGTGGCCAGTGGAGGGCCTAGTCTTCGACGGAGTTCTCCGAAAGTTACCCCTAGCGCATCTGGTGAGGGGTCGGCCATGGCTGACGGTAGTAGAATCTCTCTGACTGATGATGAGCTGGCGGAGATGGATAGTCGCCGTCGGCCGAGGAAGAGAGGGAGAGATTCGACCCCGGCCAGGAGTCGTCCCCCATTTTCTTCTAGGGCGCCTCCCCCCAATGCTCCTCTGTCGCCGTCACCTGTAGTGCTGGCAGCTGCTGCTCCGGCGCCCGTCTCCCGAGGGCGAGGGCGTGAAAGGGGAAAAGCTCCTGCTACCGCCGCAGTCGGTTCTCTTCCTTCTCTAGGGGCCCCTTTACGTGGTCAGACCTCGCAGCCCGAGGATTTGACGGCGGGGTTGCCCGGGGTCAACTCTGTTGTTGACCTTATGGTGCAGAGTGCTCGCTGGCACGAGCACATCGGGAAGCGTGGTCCCGAGACTATAAAGGAGTTGACGGTCGTTGCCGCGAGGAGCACGTGTCTGGTCGTCCGTGCCCTTGGGCTGTGGAGGCACCATTTCATCGATGTCGTCCGTGAGTTGGAGGCCAATCGGGCCCTTCAGGTGGAGGCCGAAGGGCGTTCGAAGGAGTCTGAGGCTGCCAACGCCGGACTTCCGGAGCAGCTGGCTCAACTGAGTCTTGCCCTTGCTGGCATGGAGAGCGATCGGGACGCCCTTCCGGTATGGGCTGACGCGGCCGGAGAGCGAGCAGCCAAGTCGGGGGCAATGGTCCAAGCCATGGAGGCCCGTGCTTAGGAGGTCGAGGCAGAGCTTGCCAGGCTGCGTAGCCAGCGAGGAAGATGTAGAAAACTTCCACTCCTCCTCGGCATACCGGGACGAGCTGACGGAAGCGGCCCTGGAGTTCTACGGGCCGGCACGTGACCGCGACATCCGGGAGGGCTGGAGTGCTGCTGTGAAGGCCACGGCGGAGAATCTTGGACTAACGGCCCCGGCTCTCCCTCCTCCTTCAACTCCTTACGGCTCGAAGGCTGATGAAGGAGAAGAGGGGTCCGACCCCGTAGAGGGGGGGGGGGCCGAGCGGGGGTGGGCGAGCACCCGCAGGCGTTGCCGTGGTGGACTTGATCGATGAGCCACCTCCTCCCAGTGCTGCTGCCGCACGTGCGCCTATTGAGCCCAGCGCACGTGATGATGTAACTGGGGCAGGCCCTTGAGAGGATGCCTCTTCGCTGTCTTTACTTTATTACCTTTTATCTGCGCTTTCCAAGGCAGTAGCCATTTTTGTAATTTCCTTGCTTATATATGGAAGCCTTCCCTTTGTTCGCAAAGCTTGAGATTTCTTCAGTGTACTTCCCTCTTTCTGAACTGTCGTGAGATCCTAAGGGGATACGAAGCGACGTCCTTGATGAGGGCTCTGAAGGAGCGCGACTTTCAAGATCTGTCGTTTCGATTTCCATGGATTTGATCGAGGCGGCGGGAGCCCACGCTCCTCTGGGAACTTCGCTTCCTCCTATAAATGGTGGCCTTTGCAGTGTGTTCCGGCAAACAGCTCTGCACTAGCGAACCTTTGGGGGTAGCCTTCTTATAGGATGTCATCGGGAGAGTCCGGCACTTCGTCGGATGATGAATTTATGTAGGCTTGCCGTCGACCCTTGGTCCTCCGGGGAAACCCAGCACCGGTACCGTGGCGACCGTGGCCTGCGCCTGGAAAGGGTGGCCCGGCCTCTGAGCAGTACAGGCTCGGGTACCTGGACGGCTGGCGGGCCTCCCGCCTTGGAGAAGGTTAACCACTTATACGCCGACAGGGGTGTTCGACTTCTTGAGCCGGATAAGTTCCGTCCCTAAGGGGGCGAGGAGTCTCTAGGTATTGCTGTTTTCCATCTCTCAGCTAGTTTCAGCCACTTATCTCTGCGGTATGTAACCAATGTTTGCCTTCTGCAGGTGCTTGGTCAGATGTTCTCCGTTGCTGGAACATCTTCCTATCTTCCGGTAGGAAGGAGCGTAAGGAAGGGTGGGAGCTGTTTTCCCTTCTTCCACTTTGCAGACAAGGCCATGCGGCTGGACGACGGCGGTCGTCTCGTCAGTTTGAAGGCATGGCCAGTACGCCGGGGTGGCCTTCATAATGAGTTGGCCTCACGGTACTACTGCCCCTTGTTGGCTTGTGTAGGCCTGCTTGTTCCCTGTAACGGGTGGGCCTCGTTGCTCCACTGTCCCTCATCCGAGCAAGGGTGGCCGGAGCAGCCGACCTAGTTTTCTTGGTGCAGGTCTTCTACCAGTGAAGCCCTTTGTTGGCCTGGGGGCTTTGTCCCTCTTCTCTGGCATAGGAGGCTTCTCCGTGGGTACCCTTTCCACAGGACAAAAATGGGTACTAGCTGCCTGCTCAGAGACTCAGCATGATTGTTGGCAGAGGACGGTGCCCAGGAAGTGAGTCGTTGAAGTCGTATATCACCATGGTCGAGTACGTTTTGTCTCTCCACGTACTTGTATTTGGCCCATGTGTGGGTATTCTGCCAATTTCTGGCAACTTGTATTTCGACTAAAGAAATATAAATTCTTTATTTTGAGCCAACATTATTGTGTATCTTTTACTGGAGTACTTCTGCGTGCTTTCTGGATGTTTCTTCTCGCTCGTGTTCTGCAGTGCCCGCGTCCTCCATGGAAACCCTTAGGCTGCCTTTCATTTTCAAGGAGAGCGGTGCTCGCCTCTTGGAAACCATTAGGCTACCTCCTCATTTTTACGGGGAGCAGTGCTCGCCCCTAGGGAAACCCTTAGGTTATCTCTTCATTTTCAAGGGGAGTAGTGCTCGCCTCTCAGAAACCCTTAGGTCACCCTTTTATTTTTAAGGGGAGCAGTGCTCGCCTTTAGGAAGCCCTGAAACCACCTTCTTGTTTTCGAGGGGAGCAGTGCTCGCCTCTAGAAAAACCCTTAGGTTACCTCTTTATTTTTAAGGGGAGCAGTGCTCGCCTTTAGGAAGCCCTTAAGCCACCTTCTCGCTTTCAAGGGGAGCGGTGCTCGCCTTTTGGATGCCCTTGAGCTACCTTCTCGTTTTCAAGGAGAGCGGTGCTCGCCTTTAGGAAGTCCTTAAGCTACCTGTAGGTAATTTACCTTAGTGGAGTACGGCTGGTGACGTTTTACTGGAAGTATTTTCTGAGGTTGACGGAGTTCCACGTCCTGGGTACCTCTCTCCCCCCCAGCGTCACTAGCCTGTACGCTCCTTTGCCGAGTGTTTCTGCTACTCGGTATAGGCCTTCCCAGTTTGGTGCGAGTTTTCCTACGGCTCCTCGTGGGTTGGCCACGCTTGCTCGCCGTAGGACTAGATCACCGGGGAAGAAGTGCCGCTCCTTAACTCGGGCGTTGTAGTATTGAGCCAGTTTCTATTGATATGCCACGAGTTTTACTTGGGCGTTGGCTCTTCCTTCTTTGAGCAGGTCTAGGTTCTTTCGCATTGCTTGGCTGTTCTTGGCTTCATCAAAGTGTCCCACTCGTAGTGAGGGGTTGGATATCACCATCGGGGCCATTGCCTCAGCCCCGTAGGCGAGATTAAAAGGTGTCTCTCTGGTGGTGGCTCTGGCGGTGGTGCGGTGGGCCCATAGAATGTTGGGGATCGAGTCGATCCATGAGTCACCTGCTTGGTCCATGCGGGTCTTGATGCCGTGGAGGAAAGTTCGGTTGGCCTTTTCCACCAACCCATTGGCTTGGGAGTGCCCCACCGAGGTGTAGTGGTTCCAGATCCCCAACTCCGAGCACTTTCCTTGAAAGGCAGTGCTCGTGAACTGCCTGCCGTTGTCGGTTGTGAGAACCCGTGGGATCCCAAATCGACAAATGATGTTTCGCAGCACGAATCTCCAAGCTGTTTCACTTGTTGTCACGCCCCGAGCGTAGAAGATACTCGGATACGTGACACGTCTATATAGATCGTGTCATTAGAGCGATGAATTTTTTGACTTACATAATTACGGAGTGCGCAAAAGACTAATAAAATTTAATAATCCCAATAGTCCAAGTGATGATTATTTGATTAACCAAAGGAATTAAAGATAGTCCATGCTAAATTCTAAATTTAAAATCCAACACTAGGCTACATGCCTTAACAAAATTTATACCACTAACTAACATAGCTGGGAATACAAGGTAGACTCAAATAAATTCAAAAGACACGACTAGCTAATGATAGGTGATTGGCGTTCTAGCACTTTTCACTCGGTCTCAATCCCATTCTTGTCGCTATCCGAATTACCTGAAAATGTTAGGAAGTAACTGGATGAGCGAATCACTCAGTAGAAATTACATCTCAAATTCAAGCAATCTTAACGTGATTTACAATTTGCATGTATTATCAGTATGGCTATGCATGATGTACGTATAAGAAAATCAGGTATACAGATAAATATAGGCATGATGAACAATAAGATATCAAGAACTATATAAAGAGAGTATATCAAGATTTCAAGTATTTGACAAGTCGTATTTTAAGAATTTACATATGTAAATGCCACTTCGGGGCAAGCAGGGATTCGTGTACAAGTATGAACGAAAGTACAAGAATGAACTTATGTACAAGTATCTCAGGTACGAGTAAGTAAAAATTCAATTCAAGCAAGTAATGTAAAGTACGTATCAGTAGAATTGGCTATTTTAGTCAAGCAAGTATTTTACCCTTTTCTCGGGCCACAAGTCAAGTATTGCCCGTCCCGGGCCACACAAGTCAAGTAAGGAGAGAGAGAGTAGGGGTGGAGTGTCTCAAGTCAAGCAAGTACTCCGGTGCAATGCTAAACACCGTGGCCAATAAACTCCCATGGGCACAAGTACCTTCGGGTGCTCCTCCCGGGACCAGACCGGGCCCTATATGCACAACATTTCATGTATTACCTTTGACATCCACTCTCATTTATAGCCAATATGGAATTTCAAGAATTAAGAAACGTAGTATTACAAACGAGATTAACTAGTCATTTGGTTATGGAGGACGTTAGAGGTGGCCCCTACAGGCTCAAGAGGTGGCTCTCATCGAGTAGCACTTTACGCCGTACGGCCTCAAGAGGTGGCTCCCACAACGTAGCACTTTGCCATGCATGGCACTTAGCTCCAACACTCTCAAATGGTAGTTTAGGAGGTTCAAGGTTTGACCATGTAGGATATACACAAAGTAGATTTTTATGGAATGGAGTTCAAGAACTCAGGATATACATGATCATGGATTAAGGTTGTGTTTGCACAAATCACGAGATAGATCAATATCAGAAGCTGTAATCGAGGAGTTGACATCTAGGGGTTTGCCAATCTTTAGAATTTTCAATTTTTAGAATTATATATATATATATATATATATATCAAATTGGCGCCCTCCAGGGATTCTTCATTTAATTGAAGACGACCTGGCCGCTGTCATTTAAGTAATTGGCGCCTGGCTTGGGGCGCCAATTACAGAGGGTATTTTTTTTGGAAATATATATATAATTAAAGAATTGGCATAACGAATCGAAGACTTGCTGGCAGCTGCTATTTAACGAATTGAAGACTTGCTGGCTACCGCTATTTAAAGAATTGAACACTTGCTGACTGCCGCTATTTAACGAATTGAAGACTTGCTGGCTGCCGCTATTTAACGAATTGAAGACTTTGTGAGTAGTCTTCATTTAATTGAAGACTCTCTAGGCTGTCTTCAATTTAAGTACAGGTTCAACTCGAATTGACGACACTGCGTAGGGTCACCAATTGAGTTTTTGTTCAAGTGGGTTGTGCTTCCAATCAGAATGGTACACTCTGTGATACAAGCAACTATTTATTTTTCCAAAGTTTCTCCGAATCAGAATCCGAAGACATGGTCAGGTGGAGAAAAATCTCAGGGTCACAGAAGTATATTCAGGCAAAATTTTCATGGTTCAGTTTATTAGTTATAGATTTTTGAATACGTTGATTTACTAATTTCTAGAAATTCCAGAAAATGGAATTGACGTCATTGCACTAGTCTTCATTTAATTGACGACTCCTCGAAGGGTCTTCAATTTTGAAATTGGCGCCCTGGTGAGGGGCGCCATTTTCAGGTGAGTGTGCACTATTCATCTGTATAAAGTGCTCCGAATCAGGAAGTAAAGGTACGAGCAGGTTGAGATAAATGCCAGGATTCCAGAAACGTGTTCTTGTGAAAATTTCGTGGTTTAGTTCGATAGTAATGGCTTTTTGAATGTGTTGAATTATCAATTACAGAAAATTACGGAAATAGAAATGACGACATGTGAGGTGTCTTCATTTAATTGACGACTCCTCGCGGAGTCTTCAATTTTGTAATTGGCGCCCTAGTCAGGGGCGCCATTTACCAGAGAGCTGGGACCCTCCGGGTTTTAAAACATGAACGTATTCTGTGTAACAGAGGCTATATATTAAGGTTTAAAACATGGTTATTAAGACTATAAAACTAGTGTGATAAAATATTTTCAAAAACTCATGAAAACATGCTAACAAACTAAGTTTAAACTCATAAAGATCATGGTAACAGTATGTATAGAATCATATGCGACAGGTGTAACAAGCTATTAAAATATGTATAACATGGTATTATTTCTTGATCACAGTTAGGCCAGGTATTATATATATATATATATATATATATATATATAACATGGATGATGAGTTAATCTAACTCTAAGCATGCATCAGTTTACCTATTTAGCTACTAGTTAGGCAAGGATTTGAGAACACCTACCTTTTGGCGTGTGATACGAGGTTCAGAATAAAGAAGCTGCAGCAGGATCGCAGCAGGACGTAGACTCGGGAAGAAGACACTCCTTCAGCACTGATGGCGGCAGTAGCCTCTGTCAGTGCTACGGAGGGGATTAGTTATAGGGAATTGTAAGACATTGGTTTAAGACCGATCAAAAAAAAAAAGACATTGGTTTAATGCCTTGCGGGTCTTGCTGAGTAGGCATGGGGTTTGCCAGCTAAAATGAGATTGTTCGTGTCTCAACCTTCTAGAAACATAGGTTTAAATGATGCCCTTGTAAGGGGTCGTTCATTAATCTAGGTGGCACTATTCACGTAAATGACGCCTTGCATGAGGGCGTCATTAGTCTAGGTGGCATTATTCATGAAAATGACGCCCTTGCAAGAGGGTGTTAATTTTTAGACAATCCTGCCACATTCACGTGTTAGCATTCAAGATGTACATATATATATTAATATTATAATGGGATGGGGTCCTATTGAAAATGGCGCCTCCACACATGGTCTTCAATATTGAAATTGGCACCCTGGTAAGGGGTCTTCAATTTGGAAGTTGGAAAAGGTGGAAACCACTTACGTGCAAGAGGGCGTTAATTGTTAGACAATCCTGCCACATTCACGTGTTAGCATTCAAGATGTACATATATATATTAATATTATAATGGGATGGGGTCCTATTGAAAATGGCGCCTCCATACATGGTCTTCAATATTGAAATTGGCGGCTTGGTAAGGGGTCTTCAATTTGGAAGTTGGAAAAGGTGGAAATCACTTACGTACAACCATGGCCCATGTGTTAAAGTTGGTCTTGCACTTTTATATAATAACCCTCTCATGGTTTGTTTCTTTGTACAAGACCTTCCATGTAAGATTCTTACCACCCATGTGCAAAAAGTTCGATTACACATTTGCATGCTAGTCCCCCTATGGTTTAATTCTTTATACAAAGCCTAGAATTCTTTTAAGAAGAGTAGATTACGTATCCATAAAATGATGGGTTGTAATTTTATATACTAGCCCCCTAAGGTTTGGTTCTTTACATAAAGCCCTCATGATTCTTTTATGACATAAAGTAAGGTTGGCTTCTATATTTATGTTATAGTCCTTGTGAGGTTGGGTTCTTTACGTAAGACCTTCATGTATGATTTCTTTTAGAAAGAAGTTTTAAATTTACTCAAAGGTATTTATCGGGGGTGCTACACCCTCCCCACTTAAAAGAATTTGGTCCCCAAATTAATTGTACTATGCGGGAATAGGAAGGTGTAGGGTACTTACAATTAGAATAACTCTGGAAATCTCCTCTTCATTGATTCTTCAGTTTCCCATGTACCTTCTTGTTCTATGCATCGATTCCATTAAATTTTCACCATAGAGATCGTCTTGTTCCTTAGAACTCAAACTTCTCGGTCGAAGATCTTCATTGGCCTCTGCTCGTAGGTAAGGTTCTTCTGTACCACTAAATCATTGTGGTCAATGACATGGAAAGGATCGTGCACGTATTTCTTCAGCATAGAAACATGAAATATGTTGTGCACTTCTGATAGTTACGGAGGTAGGGCGATGCAATAAGCCACCTCGCCTACTCTTTCCAGCACTTCAAATGGACCGATAAACCTTGGTGTTAGTTTACCCTTAACACCGAATCTTCTAATACCTCGGCCGGGAGATACCTTGAGAAAAACATCATCTCTGACTTGAAATTCCAAGTCCCGCCTTCTGATAATACGATTTCTGCCTGGACTGTGCTATCTTTAACCTTTCCCTAATGAGGTGTATCTTCTCGGTAGAATCTTGCACCATGTTTGGACCTAGAATTTATTTTTCACCGACTTCATCCTAGCATATAGGAGATCGGAAACTCCTGCCATATAATGCCTCAAAAGGTGCCATTTGTATATTGGCTTGATAGCTGTTATTATATGCAAACTCGGCTAGGGGTAAGTGGTCATGCCAGCTTCCGCTGAAGTCTATATAATGCATGCTCTCAACATATCTTACACAACTTGATTTGTCCTCTCGGTCTGTCCATCTGTCTGGGGATGGAAAGCAAACTGTAGTTGAGTTTCGTCCCCAGAGAGTGTTGTAGGCTCTTCCAAAAATGAGAGGTGAAGCACGGGTCTCGGTCAGATACGATCGAGACGGGAACTCCATGCAATCTAACCATCTCCTTAATATACAAGGCAGCAAGTACGTTGACTGACCATCGACTTTTGATGGGTAAGAAATGGGCCGATTTTGTTAGCCGGTCGATAATTACCCAAATTCCATCATATCCGCCCCTAGACTTGGGCAAACCCGTGATAAAGTCCATGCCAATGTCTTCCCACTTCCACTTGGGGATATCCAGCAGATGTAGCTTTCCGACGGGTTTTTGATGTTCCGCCTTCACTTATTGGCATGTGAGGCAACGAGATACAAAGTCTGCTACCTCTCTTTTCATGTTAGGCCACTAGAAAGTTCTTTTCAAATATTGGTATATCTTAGTGGCTCCAGGGTGGATCATGCACCTCGATCCATGAGCTTCTTCAAGAATCTTCTTCTTCAACTCGGGACAGTCGGGCACACAAGTCCGTTCATGAAATAGCAGTTTGCCATCATGTGCCAGCTTGAAATCAAGTCTCTCATGCAGCTTGCTCTTTATCTCTACTAGTGAGGGATCTTCTTCCTGCAGTTTCTTGATTTCAGGTAGCAAATCTGGATGTAGGCTCATATGAGATAGAATAATACACATGTTCTTCTCATCTGTGCTGATATCAAGCTCAGAGAATTTCTCCAGTAGCTTCCATTCTTGTATCATACAGTTGGCCAATATTGTTCTCGGCTTTCGACTAAGGGCATCAGCTACAGAATTACCCTTACCAGGATGGTACTGTATAATGAAGTCGAAATCCTTGAGATATTCGAGCCAATGCCTTTGGCGTATGTTCAGCTCCTTTTGGGAGAATAAGTACTTGAGGCTTTTATGATCGGAGTATATAGTAAATTATTCTCCGTAGAGATAATGTCTCCAGATCTTCAAGGCAAATACTACTGCGGCCAGTTCTAAGTCATGAACCGAGTAGTTCTCTTCGTGTTTCTTCAATTGTCGGGAAGAGTATGCAATGACTCTTCCATTCTGCATCAATACACATCCGAGGCCAATACCCGAAGCATCGGTATATACCTCGTATTTTTCTCCTCCAATTGGTATTGATAAGACTGGAGCAGTGGTCAAGAGATCGTTCAAAGTTTGGAAACCCTTATCACAGTCTTCATTCCACTCATAAGGCACTACTTACGGGTTAACCTGGTCAGAGTCATAGCAATCTTGGAGAAGTCCTTGATAAAATGCCGGTAGTAACCAGCTAGACCCAAGAAGCTTCTAATTTCAGTTGCATTTGTGGGTCGTTCCCAGTTCTTCACGGCTTCGACCTTTGATGGGTCAACAGCAATTCCGTTCTTCGAAATAATATGGCCTAAGAAGGATACTTCCTCTAACCAGAACTCGCATTTGCTGAATTTGGCATATAGCTTGTTTTCCCTTATAATCTGCAGTGCCTTCTTGAGATGTTCTTCATGATCCTCTTCGATCTTGGAATAGATCAGAATATCATCAATAAAGACCACAATGAATTGGTCTAAGTACGGCCTGAATATGTTGTTCATTAACTGCATAAAAGTTGTGGGGCATTTGTTAGTCCGAAAGGTATAACAATAAATTCGTAATGCCCATATACCAGCTTCAGAATGTAGTTTTATGAAAGTCTTCTTCTTTGATCTTCAATTGGTGGTAACCAGAACGAAGATCAACCTTGGAGAAATATGAAGCTCTAGATAATTGATCTAACAACTCGTCAATCCTCGGCAGCGGGTATTTGTTCTTGATTATAAGGTGATTTAGCAGTCGATAATCGATGCATAGTCTCATCGATCTGTCCTTCTTTTTGACGAACATCACGGCTGCTCCCTAAGGGGAAGTACTTGGCCTGATGAAACCCTTTTTCAATAACTCCATTAGTTGCTCTTTTAGTTCTTTCAGCTCAGTAGGGGACATTCTGTACGGTGCCTTGGAAACAGGACCAGCACCAGGGACAAGGTCGATTGTGAACGACACTTCCCTTTCCGGGGGTAAGCCGGATAAATCTTCTGAAAAAATATCGAGAAAATCTCGAATTACACGGATGTCTTCAAGTTTAACCTTCTCGACTTCCGTGGCAGTCACGAATGCTATGAAAAACACGGATTATCCATAACCTTTCTAGCTCGGAGTGCTGATATAAGAAGTGATTTACTCCGAGGGCTATTGTAAACTAGCTCTGGGAAATCCACGAAAGTTACCTTACCATGCCGGCAATCTACAGTTGCTTGGTATGTGGATACCCAGTTGGCACCTTGTATGACATCATAACCCTTCATATCTAGGCGTATCAAGTTAGCAGGTAAATTGCTTCCCTTAATCATCACTTCACAATTTGGATAGTGATAAGTGATATCAGACTCATCCCCAAGAGGTGTAGATATGACCAAATCTAACAGTTCATGTTTCTTAGAAAATGAAGCAGCAAAGTTCTTGGAAACAAATAAATGAGTTGCTCCGATATCAAATAAAACTTGAGCAGTTTTTGAACAAATAGTGAGAGTACCTTCCACAATTCCGCCTTCAATGGGTTGCGTCTCTCGGAGAGCTTGCAGACGGCCTTGTTTCTTTGCCGGACGCTTCTCATCTTTGGTGTCTTGCTCCTTCATCAGTGGGCAGTCTGGGATTCGATGTTCTAGACTCCCGCATCGAAGACAAGCTCCTAACTTCCTCTAGCATTCCTCGATCTTATGACCAGCTTTATCACAATACGTGTAAATCTCCTTTGAGGGTGTGGCGGTGGAGAATGGCCTGTCATTCTTCTGGAATTTCTTTGCCTTGGAGGGCTCCCCTCCCATGAAGAACCTTTTCTTGTTGATTGATTGTTTGAATTTTCCTGGACTTGTGACGGGTTCCTTCTTGTCTCTTCCTCAGATTCTCTCGGATAATTCGGTGGCGTCTTCTAGCAGTTGGGCACGCCGAACTATCTCCGAATAGGCTTGGATGTCTATCGGTGCAAGTTGTGTAATATAATGGGGCTGAAGCCCGTTGAGGAACCTTCTCGCCTTCATCTTTTCTGTACACACCAAGTGAGGTGCATACTTCAACAATCTTGAAAACTGGGCCTCATATTCGGCCACTTTCAAGCCCCGTTGTTTTAGAACGGCGAATTCCGCGGCCTTCTTCTCCTGGATATGGTCGGAGAAGTACTTGTTGTTCAAATGCTCCGTGAATTCATCCCATGTGACATGGTATTCTGGCAGTGTTGCGCTCTAGTTAGAATACGGCCAGTAAAACCTTCCCCTCGTCCGCGCATTGCATTACACGGAAGATTCGTTCCATCTCCTTTAGCCAATTCTCGGCATCCTCGGGGTCAGACGAACCCGTGAACCTTGGTGGGTTCATGTTACGAAAACTCCTGTGGAGATCACCCACTCCACGGTTTGCTCCGCCTTGGGCCACTTGCTGTAGTGCCTGTGTAAGGCCCTGCACGGTGTGCTGCATCTCGCGCCATTATGCTCTTTCCGCAGCCATGAAGGAACAAAAGAGTTTAAGTATGATAAACATCGAGTTTTCTTATAAGGTCAAAAGTCATTATAGAACTTATCCCATGGCTCTATCCATCTCACCGGGTAAGGTATATCTATCCTTGGACTCAAGTTTTTACCTAGATTTCAATCCTGACCGCCAAAAAAAATATATTTTATAACCTTTTATTTCTTCTAGTTTCCCTAGGTTTAAAAACCTAGGCTTTGATACCACGAAGACTGTCACGCCCCGAGTGCAGAAGATACTCGAATACGTGACGCGTCTATATAGATCGTGTCATTAGAGTGATAATTTTTTTGACTTACATAATTACGGAGTGCGCAAAAGACTAATAAATTTTAATAATCCCAATACTCCAAGTGATGATTATTTGATTAACCAAAGGAATTAAAGATAGTCCATGACAAATTCTAAATTTAAAATCCAACACTAGGCTACATGCCTTAACAAAGTTTATACCACTAACTGACATAGCTGGGAATACAAGATAGACTCAAAGAAATTCCAAAGACACGACTAGTTAATGATAGGTGATTGGCGTTCTAGCACTTTTCACTCGGTCTCAATCCCATTTTTGTCGCTATCCGAATCACCTGAAAATGTGAGGAAGCAACTGGATGAGCGAATCGCTCAGTAGAAATTACATCTCAAATTCAAGCAATTTACGTGATTTACAATTTGAATGTATTATCAGTATGGCTATGCATGATGTACGTATAAAAAAATCAGGTATACAGATAAATATAGGCATGATGAACAATAAGATATCAAGAACTGTATAAAGAGAGTATATCAAGATTTCAAGTATTTAACAAGCAGTATTTCAAGAATTTACAGATGTAAATGCCACTTCGGGGCAAGCAGGGATTCGTGTACAAGAATGAACTCATGTATAAGTATATCTCAGGTACGAGCAAGTAAAAATTCAATTAAGCAAGTAATGTCAAGTACGCATCAGTAGAATTGGCTATTTTAGTCAAGCAAGTATTTTGCCCTTTTCTCGGGCCACAAGTCAAGTATTGCCCGTCCCAGACCACGCTAGTCAAGTAAGGAGAGAGAGAGTAGGGGTGGAGTGTCTCAAGTCAACCAAGTACTCCGGTGTAATGCTAAACACCGTGGTCAATAAACTCCCATGGGCATAAGTACCTTCGGGTGCTCCTCCCAGGACCAGACCGGGCCCTATATGCACAACATTTCATGTATTACCCTTGACATCCACTGTCATTTATAACCAATATGGAATTTCAAGAATTAAGAAACGTAGTATTACAGACGAGATTAACTAGTCATTTGGTTCTGGAGGACTCTAGATGTGGCCTCTACAGGCTCAAGAGGTGGCTCTCGTCGAGTAGCACTTTACGCCGTACGGCCTCAAGAGGTGACTTCCACAACGTAGCACTTTAGCTGCATGGCACTTAGCTCTAATACTCCCAAATGGTAGTTTAAGAGGTTCAAGGTTTGACCATATAGGATATACACAAAGTAGAATTTTATGGAATGGAGTTCAAGAACTCAGGATATACAGGATCATGGATTAGGGTTGTGTTTGCACAAATCACGAGATAGATCAATATCAGAAGCTGTAATCAATGAGTTGGCATCTGGGGGTTTGCCAATCTTTCAAATTTTCAATTTTTAGAATTATATATATATATATATATATATCAAATTGGGGCCCTCCAGGGAGTCTTCATTTAATTGAAGACGACCAGGACGCCATCAATTAAGTAATTGCCGCCCTGGCTTGGGGCGCCAATTACAGAGGACATTTTTTTGAATATATACATATATAATTAAAGAATTGGTGCCCCTACAAGCAGTCTTCATTTAATTGAGGACTTGCTGGCTGCCGCTATTTAACGAATTGAAGACTTGCTGACTACCGCTATTTAACGAATTGAAGACTATGTGAGTAGTCTTCATTTAATAGAAGACTCTCCGGGCTGTCTTCAATTTAAGTACAGGTTCAACTCGAATTGACGACACTGCGTAGGGTCACCAATTGAGTTATTTTTCAAGTGGGTTGTGCTTCGTATCAGAATGGTACACTCTGTGATACAAGCAACTATTCATTTTTCCAAAGTTTCTCCGAATCAGAATCCGAAGACATGGTCAGGTGGAGAAAAATCTCGAAGGTCAAAGAAGTATATTCCGGCAAAAATTTCATGGTTCAGTTTATTAGTTATAGATTTTTGAATGCGTTGATTTACTAATTTCTGGAAATTCTAGAAAATGGAATTAACGTCATTACACCAGTCTTCATTTAATTGACGACTCCTTGAAGGGTCTTCAATTTTGAAATTGGCACCCTGGTCAGGGGCACCATTTTTAGGTGAGTGAGCACTATTCATCAGTATAAAAGTGCTCCAAATCAGGAAGTAGAGGTACGAGTAGGTTTAGATAAATGCCAGGATTCCAGAAACGTGTTCATGTGAAAATTTCGTGGTTTAGTTCGATAGTTATGACTTTTGAATGTGTTGAATTATCAATTACAGGAAATTACGAAAATAGAAATTACAACATGTGAGGTGTTTTCATTTAATTGACGACCCCTCGCAGAGTCTTCAATTTTGTTTTATGTACCTTCCTTAATGTAGACCACGTCTATTGTGGCACGGAATATTACCTCTTGAGCAATCAATCTAGGCTTGTCTAGACATTGCTCACCCATTGTACACTTTTTACTTTTCTTTAATAGTTACAAGTTTACCGATCAAAAAAAAAGTCTTCAATTTTGTAATTGGCGCCCTGGTCAGGGGCGCCATTTACCACAGACCTGGGACCCTCCGGGTTTTAAAACATGAATGTATTCTGTGTAACAGAGGCTATATATTGAGGTTTAAAACATTGTTATTAAGACTATAAAACTAGTGTGATAAAATATTTTCAAAAACTCATAAAATCATGCTAACAAACTAAGTTCAAACTCATAAAGATCATGGTAACAGTATGTATAGAATCATATGCGACAGGTGTAACAAGATATTAAAATTTGTATAACATGGTATTATTTCTTGATCACGGTAAAGCCAAGTAATGTATATATATATATATATAGCATGGATGATGAGTTAATCTAACTCTAAGCATGCATAAGTTAACATATTTAGCTACTAGTTAGGCAAGGATTTGAGAACACCTACCTTATGACGTGTGATACGAGGTTCAGAATAAAGAAGCCGCAGCAGGATCGCAGCAGGACGTAGACTCGGGAAGAAGACGGAGCAGCACTGATGGCGACAGTAGCCTCTATCAGTGCTACGGAGGGGATTAGTTATAGGGAATCATAAGACATTGGTTTAATGCCTTGCGGGTCCTGCTGAGTAGGCATGGGGTTTGCCAGCTAAAATGTGGTTGTTCGTGTCTCAACCTTCTAGAAACATGGGTTTAAATGACGCCCTTGTAAGGGGTCATTCATTAATCTAGGTGGTACTATTCACGTAAATGACGCCTTGCATGAGGGTGTCATTAGTCTAGGTGGCATTATTCATGAAAATGACGCCCTTGCAAGAGGGCGTTAATTTTTAGACAATCCTGTCACATTCACGTGTTAGCATTCAAGATGTACATATATATATTAATATTATAATGGGATGGAGTCCTATTGAAAATGGCGCCTCCATACATGGTCTATATTGAAATTGGCACCCTGGTAAGGGGTCTTCAATTTGGAAGTTGGAAAAGGTGGAAACCACTTACATGCAAGAGGGCGTTAATTGTTAGACAATCCTGCCACATTCACGTGTTAGCATTCAAGATGTACATATATATATTAATATTATAATGGGATGGGGTCCTATTGAAAATGGCGCCTCCATACTTGGTCTTCAATATTGAAATTGGCGCCCTGGTAAGGGGTCTTTAATTTGGAAGTTGGAAAAGGTGGAAACCACTTACGTACAATCCATGGCCCATGTGTTAAAGTTGGTCTTGCACTTTTATATAATAACCCTCTCATGGTTTGTTTCTTTGTACAAGACCTTCCATATAAGATTCTTACCACCCATGTGCAGAAAGTTGGATTGCACATTTGCATGCTAGTCCCCCTATGGTTTAATTCTTTATACAAAGCCTAGAATTCTTTTAAGAAGAGTAGATTACGTATCCATAAAATGATGGGTTGTAATTTTATATACTAGCCCCCTAAGGTTTGGTTCTTTACATAAAGCCCTCATGATTCTTTTATGGCATAAAGTAAGGTTGGCTTGTATATTTATGTTATAGTCCTTGTGAGGTTGGGTTCTTTATGTAAGACCTTCATGTATGATTTCTTTTAGGAAGAAGTTTTAAATTTACTCAAAGGTATTTATCGGGGGTGCTACACTTGTTATCTTCTCCAATGGTTCTGCTTCGATCCACTTGGTGAAATAGTCTATGGCGACTATGAGAAATTTCGTCTTCCCTTGCGCCTCGGGGAAGGGACCTACTATGTCCACCCCCCATCGAGCAAACGTGCGGGGCTCCATCAAGGCGTGAAGCTGTGTAGCCGGCTGATGGTGAAGGTGAGAGTATTTCTGGCATTGGGGGCACCTCCGAACATATTTGAGACAGTCTTACTGCAACGTGGGCCACCAGTACCCTTGTCGGATCAGCGTCCGTGCAAGTGCTCGCCCTCCCACATGGCTTCTGCAGAGTCCTTCATGTACTTCTTGGATGGCCTGGTTGACCTCCGTAGGGAAGAGGCACTTGAGTAGAGGGGCTGAGAGGGAGCGGTGATATAACCAGCCATCCACCCTGGTGAAGTGGGCCGCTCTTGCTCGTGTGCGCCCGTCCTCGGCATGGTCGCTCTGGCGTTTACCTGGAGCGTCGGATCATCTATGTTTGGTGCTGATAACTCCTCTATTAGGATCGATCTCAAACTAGAGACTGCGATGGCTGACGCTAGGCGGGAGAGAGCGTCTGCTCGGACGTTCTCTTCACGTGGGATGTGAATTACCTCAAAGCGGGCGAACTCACTCGCCATTGCCTTGGCCTTCTCTACATACTTCATCATGGAGGGGTCGCGGGCTTCGAACTCCCCCCTGACCTGGTTGGTGATGAGCATGGAGTCGTTGTATGCTCACACACTTGACGCCCCCAAGTGTCTTACCATGCATAGCCCAGAGAGGAGCGCCTCGTACTCGGCCACATTGTTTGTGGTCGGGAAGTTGAAACGCAGGGCATATTGTAGCTCCACCCCTTCTGGTGAGAGTAAGACCAATCCTGCCGCGGAGGAAGATCCGTCGACTTATAGCTCCCAGGTGGTCCCCGAGGACTGCTCGGGCGCGTCCTCGGCGGGTAGGGTGCATTCGGCAATGAAGTCAGTGAGAGCTTGGGCTTTGATTGCTGACCTCGGTCGGAACTTAATGTCGATTTCTCCTAACACGATGGCCCACTTGACCAGCCTTCTGGAAGCGTCAGGGTTCTGAAGAATTTTCCGGAGAGGCTGATCGGTGAGGACAACGATCGGGTGAGTTAGGAAGTATGGTCGTAGCTTGCAAGCAGCCGTAATTAGTGCAAGGGCGAACTTTTCAGTCCGCGAATATCAGAACTCCGGTCCTTGTAGTGCTCGGCTCGCGTAGTAGATGGGCTTCTTGACTCCTGCTTCTTCCCGTGCGAGCACAGCGCTCATAGTGCTGGACGTCACGGACAGGTACAAGAGTAGATGTTCTCCCTTTTGGGGTTTGGCGAGGACAGGAGGTGTTGTCAAGTAGCGTTTCAACTCTTCGAACGCCTGCTCGCACTTCTGGTCCCAGTCGATCCATCCCTTCTTTTCAGGTGCCAGGTTGGCCTTCTTGATCAGTCGGAAGAAGGGAAGACACCGTTCGGCGGCTCGGGATAGGAACCGAGCCAGGGCGGCCACCCACCTGGTGAGGCACTGTACGTCCCTCACACATTTCGGTCGCTCCATCTCTAACACTACTCTGCTCTGATCGGGGTTGGCTTCGAATCCTCGGTGGGTAACGATGACACCTAGGAATTTTCCTGACCGCACCCCAAACGCACATTTAGCAGGGTTGAGTTTCTTATTGTACCTTCTGAGTGTGGTTCTCCGTCAGGTCGCGCAAGTGCTCGGCTACTCGGAGGCTCTTCACAAGCATGTCGTCGATGTAGACCTCCATGTTGCGGCCGATCTGCGAGTTAAACATGTGGTTGACTAGGTGTTGATATGTAGCTCCAGCGTTCTTCAGTCCAAACGGCATGCGACTGTAGCAGTATAGGCCGTGGTCGGTAACGAATGCAGTCTTGTCTTGGTCAGGCTGGTGCATGCTGATTTGATGATATCCAGAGTAGGCGTCAAGGAAGCTCAGCATCTCATGCCCGGCCGTAGCGTCGACCTGTTGGTCAATCCGTGGCATGGGGAAGCTGTCTTTAGGCGTGGCCTTGTTTAGGTCGGTGTAGTCTACGCACATCCGCCATTTTCCGTTGTTCTTGGGCACTAAGACCACGTTGGCTACCCAGTCTGGATACTGAGTAGGCCGGAGTAGCCCTGACCGTAGCTTTTCTCCTACTTGCTCCCTGATGATGGCATGTCGCTCGGGGTTGCAGCGCCATCGGCGTTGCTGTATCGGGTGATAGGTGGGGTCCAATCTTAGTTGGTGCGTGATGACCTCCGGAGGAATTCCGGGGAGTTCGTCCTCGGACCACGCGAAGACGTCTTGGTTGGCCACGAGGAAGTTTGCGTATTCAAGCTTGTGATGCCCTGGATTTTTGGATCGTCCTTCTCGGGTCTCGGATCTACGTTTTCGGTGTATCTGGCTCCATTGTGTCTGAAATGATGTTTCGGACATCTTTCGTGTTCGGATCGGCGCGGTCTGGAGCTATTTCGGAGACCGGAATGCGTTCCGCGTGTGTTTTCCGATTTTCGGTGTGTGTTTCGGTAACACCTTTGGAACATCGTTGTGGGTGAACCGGGCCGTTCACCTGGGCGAGAGTGGTACCTTTGCGATCGGTGCGTTCCGAGGATCGCAGAAACATGATTTTCTATTTTTGAGAATTTATGAGAATTTTTGAATTTTCTATATATAACCTCCTTTTTCTCTTTCCCCATCTCTCATTTTCTCTCTTCCCTCCCTCTCTCTTCTCTCACGTTCTCTCATCTCCCCCTCTCACTCCGGGCGGCCGACGGAGGCGGCGAGGGTGGGGCGGCGTGGCTCGTGGGACGTGGAGCGACGGGCACGGGACGAGGATCGCGATGGTGGACGTGATTCGTGGGATCGTGAACCGGTGAGGGTTTAAATGGCGTTTCTTCGTGGATCGGCATCCACGGCGCGTCGAATCTTCGGTGGAGGTAGGGAGATGGACCCTCAACCCACGTACTTCATTTCCTGCGAGTTTTGTAGGCCGTGGTGAGCCGAGCGGGCTTGTTTGGGCGTTTTGAGGAAAATGCATGTTTTGGGGTGTGTGAGAATCTTGTGTTTTGATCGTGTTTTTGGGGTTTAAATGGGTCTTCTCGGTGCTAGAGAGGTTGGGGAATATTTTCCCCTTTTGTTTCCCCTTCACCTGGGGGTGGATGGGGCGTGGAATGGATTTCCCACCGTTTTCCCGTTCTTCCGGTTTCGGACTGAGAACGCGCAAGTCTCAGGTAGCGCGTTCTTGAGGGTCGCGCCGCCCCGATGGGGCGCGTTCATCGGAGAAGATGAACAGTTAGGCGGTTCCTGTCACGCTATAGGGTCCTAGCGCGTTCTGTCTTGTCGCACTAGGGGGTCCTAGCGCGTTCTGTCTTGTCGCGCAAGGGGGTCCCAGTGCGTTCTGTATAGTCGCGCTAGGGGGTCCTAGCGCGTTCGGTCTTGTCGTGCTAGGGGGTCCTAGCGCATTCTGTTTTGTCGCGCTATGGGGTCATAGCGCGATCTGTCTCGTCGCGCTATCGGGGTATAGCGCGTTCTGTTCTGAATGCGCTATACGAGGATAGCGCGTTCTTGGGGTGGCTAGCCGGGCTGCCCAGAGCGGGCAGTCTACGGCTGATCATGCTCCCCTTTGGCCGTGTGTGTTCCGGACACCCCGTGGAGTTCCGTGACCGTGTCTTTGGGTGTCCGGAGGTCCCATTTATCTCGATTAACGTGCCCGTGAGTTTAAGGGTCCGGGTGACCTTCTAGCGTTCCGATTGTGTTGTGTTGGTCTCCGGTCGACCCGGTTGTGACCTAGTGGTCGACCTTTGGCCTTGTGAGTGTCCCGGATACCCCGTGGGTTTTGTTACCGTGTTTTGGGGTGTCTGGAGGTACCGTGTTACCTCGATAAGCGTGTCCATGGGCTTGGTGGGTGCGGGTGACCCCAGGTGTTCCGGGCTTCCGTGTTCTTGCTAGAACGAGTCACCGTGTATCGGTGTGAGTGCGGTGAGGTTTCCCCGCAAGTCGTTGCTTCTCAGGAAGGTGGCTTCCGAGTGGGCCAAGCGTGTGGCCTTGGACGGTGAGTCCAGTCTCCCAGCCTGGGGCTGGAGGTTTCTTAAGTTCCCTCCTCGAGGGATGGGTCTCCGCAGTTGTGAACTGCCTCGTGAGTGATGCATTGTGGTTTTGGACCTAGGGATTAGGCCAGATTGACGGCTTAGTGCTGTCATGTGCAACAGTCTCGACTCTGAGTCTTGTGTCTCAAAGACCGTTGAGTTTAGTAGGTCTAGTGGACCATCTAGAGTCTGGTGGCGTCGTGCCACCTGTTACTTCGTGTTACTCGCAATGGGTGCGTGCGTGGTTTCCTGTGTCCACGTTCTGTGACACGTCCACTAGTCGTAGCCTTCTTACGGCACGCGTGTGCTGACCCACGTGGGAGTGGTGGAGCGGCTGACCCGAGGGAGACGGTGAGTAGGCTGGTTACCGTAGGGCCCCCACGTATAGTCGAGTTCGGGGTTAGGGGGAATTACCAGCTAGAGGACATGCCTAGGGCGTATGGTCTGAGTGTGCACACGAGGTTGGGGGCGTCGGATGGCGCCGGAAGGCGCGACCCCAACTAGTCCTTGTTTTGTGGTACTACTGGTTATTGAGTGTGTCTGAGTCTCCGCCTGGGGCGTCGTAGCTAGACACTTGTGACGCGGTGTAAGACGTCAGGGAACGCATCCGGTCGTTCTTCTAGTGGGTGGTGCTCCTGTCATGTGACGTGAGTTGTCGTGTACCGGGTTCTGTTTCCGTCCGCAAGACGGGACTTCGTGAGTGTTCCCGGAGTCGAGGTCTGGGGTTTCCGGTGAGCGTCACCGAGGGCCTTTCCCCAGACAGCGTTGTCTTCACGACGGTGAGGTCGTGACCGTGTTCCCTGACCGTGTGGTTTTGGCTCGGGCCCTTTTGTGAGGGCAGGCCTCCGCTTCGGAGGTATTGTGGCATTTTCCTAGTGGCGTGGCTAGGGCGGTTCGTGTCTGGTGGTCCCTGATCGTGGAATCGGGTGGTCGGGTGTGTGGCTTGGTTGTCCCCCGACGGGCGACTAGGTCGTGTTTTCTGGTACAGTAGGAGTAGTTGTAGAGCCGAGGTTTTGCCGGCCACCGTAGTTACTTTCCTGCTTTCATAGTTACTACTTTTTGTGCCGCCATTGTTCTCAGTTGGGATTCCGCGGGATCCCTACTGGGCCAGTGACAGGAGGCTCACCCCTGCGTTTCAGGTGCGGCGGTTCTTCCTCGAGGTTCGAGGCTGTAGTACGGAGGTTCTTAGTTGCCAGCTTGCTGGGCCGAGTGTTCACTTGGCATGTGGTACGTTTTACTACTTTAGACTGTACTTTCTGTTGGACTGGACTCTGTTGTAGTTGTTCATTTATTTCTGTTAATTGTTGAATTGTCCTTCCTTATTTCCTATTTCTTTGTATCTCCACACTCCTTTTAGCCCTTCCGAGCCCTCCCGGCTTGTGGGCGGCGGTTCGAGTCTCAGGTTATCGGGCCTTCCCGGTAATCAGATTCTCGGGTCGTCACAGTTGGTATCAGAGCCTGGTTGTGGACGTACATAGGAATTTGAGATATCGCAGTGATCAGAGTCCATTAGGTCTAGTACAGTCGACAGTTGGCATAGGGTTTCGTGCATGTTTTCCTCTTTGTTTCTCGCTTGAGAGCTTGAGTGCGCTGTGTGGCGCGGTGAGGGTGGTTGTTGTTCGCGGCTTTCGTGCCGGCGTGGGGTCTGCAGATCAAGGTCGAGAGCTTTCTCCCTTGGGTGGTGGCCCTGGTTGTGTTGCGTTGGGCAGATGTTGCCGGCGGGTGTGTTGCTGTGGTGCTGCGTTCGAGGAATTAGCAGCTAGGTCAGGTGGCTGTGAGTGTGCTCTGAGGGAGCTGTTATTGAGTTTGGCCACTCCAGTCTGAGGATTGTCCAACCCCTGATGCGTTGAGGTTGTGGTTTGAGGTGTTGGAGCGGGTGCTCTGGTCGAGAATTATGCTCGAGTGAGCGGAAGATTTTCTGTTGAGCTGCTGATTTGTCAAGCCCGGTGTTCTTGTCGTACTCTGTGGCGTCAGAAGTGACGTGTCGGACCCGATTGTTTTTGTGAATTTCGAGGCAGGATTGGACTGTGGTGTCCCAGTAAGTCTTGCTCATGCGCTCTTGCGTGCGAATGGGTTGTGTTCGCCCAGGATTTGGCTCGAGATGTGAAGGTTCTGTGGCGAGTTCGGGACTCGATGATGAGCGTTGACGGTTGTCGATTATGGCTCGCGTTGCGGCTCTTGGCATGGCGTGTTGCAGTTCTGGGAATTTCAGCGGTGGTGCATCGAGAGATGTTGTGATCGTGGTCCGACGGGACACTTGGTAAGTGTTGTCGGAGGAGCTGACCTGACGGAAGTGATGGTTTTCTTGGTGTTGGAAGGTGCTGTTCCCAGCATGCGCGAGGCTCGAGGTCAGGTCGAGTGTGGAGTTTTCCTTCCGTTGGTCGGAAGTGTATTGAGTTTTTCCCTTGGTTGGAGGAGATCGTGGTTGGTTAAGGTGGTTGCCTGTGAGAAGCGTTGCTCGTTCCCCAATGTGTAAGGGTGTTGGCACTGTTCCGGAAGGACGAGTGCCGGCTGGGCGGTGTTCGTGAGAATTGCGGCTGGCGTTGTGTTTTCCGAGGTGTCGTGGATCGGAGCCTGCGGAGTTGCAGAGGATTGTAGGGATGGTGGATCCCGAGTTGTCGTTGTGGTGGTTGTGCGTGTGGATCAGAGTGCGCGGACCATAGCGTTGGTTGCTACGGGCGGATTTCCTGAGGATGAGTTGATGCTCGGAGGATTGGTTCCTCGGTGTGAGACGTGTTATTGCCGTGTCGTTGCTTGAGATAATGTAGTTTATGGCACTGGCAGGTGGAAAGTTGGGGAAATATGCTGGCGAGGTTACCGCATGAGTACCTTGTTCTTGCGTTGGATGTTGCGTTCGCGGATGAGATCGTGTTTCGGAGAAGTGATCTCTGAGAGATTATGGGTCCTGGTTGGTGGCCATGAGTGGCTGGTCAGGTTGACCGAGTGGTCGACCATGGTAAGGCGTGTATTATCTGGGGACCCGTGTGCATAGGTCGTGGCGTCGTCGACCTGCTTGCTGTGGTGGCAGGCGGCACTTGTCGGTTCTGGAGAAGTGTGTCGTGGATTATAAGGGGTTGTGTGTCCCGTGGCTCTATGATAAGAGCAGGAGTCGGGATTGGTAGGCGTCCTCTTGGATTAATTGAGATGGAGTTCGATGAGATAGGATTTGATGAGACAGGACGGTGGTCGATGCCTGTGTGTGGAGGTCTCTGATGAGATGTTGGCGTTGGATATTGATCCTCAGTCTGCGGCTAGCAAGGGAGGATTCCCCGTAAGTCTGAGTCGAGTGACGTGAGGACCAAGGGGAGATCTTGTCATGTGGTTTCGCCGTGCTCCCCTGAGAGGGTAGAGTTGGCGTGAGGTTCGAGATCAGTTGTGGTGTTGGTGTGTGCGTGAGTCAGCGGATGGCCTGTCATGAGTTGGATCGGGCCTACTGGGCTGGTGTTGACACCTTAAAAATGAACAAGGGTGGAAACATATCATACCCGCAGTGAAGGGCCAATGATGAAGCTCATCAACTGTTTACCCGGCTAAAGCCTTTATCGGCCAAGCTGATGACCGGTGCCGATATCACTCAGACAGCAGCACTGATAAAGTAGCAGTCACTCGACTGATGAGACCTTCCAGCTCATTTCAATGAGAGCTGTACTACTGCCTCATCCGGGAGTCCACAAATGACATGTCAGGACAAGTCAGATGTCGGCTTGTTGACAGATGTGATATGAGATAAAGATGAAGCCGGTACCGGCAGATGAAGATCCAAGGAACTCCTGCAAAGCCAGGATTACAGAAAGTCCATTTCTGAAGCTGTCACCCGGCTGAAGCCCTCCCCGGCCAAGCTGATGTCCGGTATTGTCGTCGCTCAGACGGCATTACTGATGAAGAACTGCGGTCCACTGACCGATGAAAACCTCCAGAAATACTCTGATGAAACCATGTTAGCTCACCAATTAATGGGCTTTAACAGCTATTAAGATAGGAAGAATGAAACACTAAAAGACCTAAATGGGCCCATCCGTGTGTGGTGCCGAGAGGCCAACAACCATGCCGAGAGGTGATGCGCCGAGAGCCACTTGCTGAAGCCCAAAAGGTGACGCCGAGAAGCTGAAGGCAAGCGGCCGGGAAACCTCAAATGGGCGCGCCGGGAACTAATGTTGCAGGCACGCCGAGTGCCATGACTGTGAACAGGGCTCTATATAAACCCCTTTCTCTCGAACAGCAAAGGGGGATCGGCGGCCAAAAAAAAAAGAGAAAGGGGAAGAGACCAACATAGAGAAAGAGAGCCTCCTCCTCCGCTGAGAAAAGAAAGAAGAAGAGAAAGAAAGAGAAGAAGCTCCAGGTGGGCAACCGGGGAGGGAGAGGAGTCAATGCTCCGCCCTCCCCCATGATTTTATTTTCTTCTTTATGTAATCCTGCCGAGTTTATCTCGATTTTATTTTGGATGTAACCGGGATATCCCGATGTCTATTCATCTCCCTCTCTCTCATTCCCTCCGTGTGATTGATGTGAGTTCTGGGGTGATCTAATGATATGAAATGCTCCAGTGGCCCGTTTGGGCGTTGGGTGATTGAAACATCTGCCAGCTATCTCTCTGTATGCTGCTATGTCTTTCCTTTACATGTTTTCATCTTTAACTCAACTGAAGCGCACCTAATTCTATGATGGGTCTTCGGGCTCAATTGTCTTCAGTAGAATAAATATAGCTCTAGATACACCGATGTCCCTTGCTGTTCATCGTCGTTTGCACAAAGCCCTCCTCCAGGCTTGCCCCAGGGCCAGAGACAGACCATCTCTTGGCTTCTGGGGAGGTCTGCCACCGATATCGGCAATAACTCCGACGGCTTACTCGAGATCCCTTTTCCACAGGAGTAACTGAGCTACGTCGATGGATTGATACCGAGGGTCTCTGGTCCCGTTCCAGTATGAATAGTTCCATCAGAGTCGTCCATGGGGCCAGAGATGGCTATCTCTTGGTTCCCTGGGCGACCAAAGGTGCCAGCGAATGATCCCTGAGGATCCATAGCATATGACGACTCAGATCCCCTGCTGTAATTGATTCCTTTCGAACCCAGCTCATCCTTGATGAATTAAACCCATATCCATGCAAATCCAACCAACTGACAGGTCTGGAATCCCCAAAACTCCCTCTGAAATTCAACAAGAAACGCGAAACAGAGTGCCGTAAACCTCTGTTCTCATCCCGGCGCCCTCACACCTCTCGGCCCCGCACACAGTAAACTGGATGAACAGCTCTCGACGCCATTCTTCAGGCGCCGAGAACTATTTTGGTCCTCCCCTGCGCGCCGGGAACTCTACACCTTGGCCGCGCCGGGAGCCTCCCAGTATTGGCCGCGCCGGGAGCTTCCATCCCCTTGATCTCCCAACTGTGCCGAGAACCTGGCTCCCCTCCTTGGTCCACCCCTTTGGCCTCTTCGTCTACTTATCCGGAGGCATTCTTGAGTCGTCACAATATCCCAGGAGATAAATTAATTGGGGACTGACCTCCCCTATATTCTAAGGTCCCTAATTGGATTCACATGCAACCCCGTGGGTCTGACGAACCCTGTCTCTACATGAGTTTCATCAGTCTCCGAGAAGGGGGATAGTGACCGATGCCAGAGACATGGATAGTCTCTTTGAGCCTTAGTGCTCACTCATTTTTCGGCTTTCATCCCGGCACTCCGTGGATGTCAGCCTATACCACTCTCTGGCAAATGCTCGGTCCAGGGGAGGTGCTGCTAAAATTCTTTCAGGGAGATGAATGACAACACTAAAGCTGTCCCCGGGACTTTGCATAGCAATGGTGAAAGAAGTTCTCCGTGTCGGACTCTTCTTCCCCAATTCTTCTTAGCTCTCGACCCCCTTTGAAACACGAATCAAAGTCATTGAAACCTAATGTTTGGTCTCCCAGAGCCTGTCTGCCTTGATCTGCATCTCTGAAACCTAAAAAATACCAAAAAAACAGAGTACCGTAAACTCTGTTTCTTGTCCCGGCGCCCTCACAGCTCTCGGCTTGGCCTACAGTGAACCAGGTGAAAAGCTCCCGGCGCCACTTCTTCAGGCGCCGAGAGCCCCCCCCCTTGGCCAACCAAAAAGCCACGCCGAGAAGCCCTCCCTTTCTGCCACTTAGGCCCAGGCCGAGGCCCCCCCTGTGGCCAGGGCGCGCCGAGAAGGCCCCCAGGCCGAGAAGACCCCAGGCCGAGACCCTCCTGCGCCAGGGCGCGCCGAGAAGGTCCAGCCCGAGAGCCTCCATGGCCTTCTCAACCATCCGCGCCGAGACCCCCCCTTGCAGCCTCGTCGCGCCGGGAGGCCCAGGCCGAAAGCCTCCATGGCCTTCTCAACCCTCCGCGCCGAGACCCCCTTGCAGCCTCGTCGCGCCGGGAGGTCCAGGTCGAGAGCCTCCATGGCCTTCTCAACCCTCCGCGCCGAGACCCCCCTTGCAGCCTCGCCGCGCCGGGAACTCCCCTGGCCATCTTGCCTTCGCCCTGGGAACCTATGCACGCTGGAACTGCACCGATAATCTAACCAAATTTTACTACTGAGTCTTCAATCCAAATTTTTGTTCCGGGGGCGCTGCCCCCGAAAACCCCCGCAAGGGGCGCTGCCCCCTTGACCCCCGCGACGGATTTATGAGTAACCCCTTTAGCTCGGGAGGGCGCAACATTGAAGTGTTCACTTACATTCCGTCGTCCCGCATCGGATTTATGAGTAACCCCTTTAGCTCGGGAGGGCTATGCCACTGCATGAGTTCCGCCGGCTTCCCTAAGGGAAAATCAAACATTGCCCCATGGCATTTATATATGGGTAGGGAGGTTCAGCCTCTCTCTTTCTCTCGGCTTTCACCCCGACACTCCGTGGGTGATAGCCTATTTCCCCCTGGGCATAATCCAGATAAAGGGGAAATGCTGTCGAAATGTTGATCGATGCCGTGAACCTCCATCACGGTCATGGCTCAGCCTGTCCGTGATTGATATCCTCCATTTCCCCTTTTCCCCCAAGTCTAGTTGTTTCGAACCGCCGATTCAACGCTACAGTCTCTTTTTGTGGCTGATGTTATTCTCTTACCCGCCTTCCCGGCCCTGGTATGAAGTTTAAAGTTATGCACAAGAATACATGTTTGCCTCTCGAGGCCTCCTATTTTGGCGTTTAATCAAGGGTTGTCCTTCCTTGGAAGGACGTAATTAACGTCATAGCCTTTATGGTATGACGGACTTCTGGTCCAGACACGATCACTCACAATCGACTGACCAAGTCAGATCGAGCGCACAATGAAATCGTCACACATGTGACTGGCACGCCAATAAATCAATAAATAAATAAATAAACTAATAAATAATAAACAAAAATAAATAATTATAAAATTATGCGTCCACAGCTGGTGGAGGTTTCCCGTTGATGAATGTCTGGTGACAGGTGGATGGTCTTTCACAAACCGAAGATGCTGGTGGTTGTGGTTTGAGAATGGCGAGAGCCGTGTGCATGTGAGGCCATTTGGTGGCCGTTTCTGAGGTGTGTTTTCCCAGATGGGATCTGAGCTTTGTCGAAGTTTGAGTTCTGACAGAGTTGGTCCCGTGCTGTTGTGGCGTTCGGCTTGCCGAGTGTGGAGTGGTCCTTAGCGTGGAGCTGAAAAATTTGTGGTGGTCAGCTGGCAGAGAAGCTGGTGTTTGGTTGGTCCGCCGAGCGTGGGCGTTGACCGGGGGATTGGTTCTTGTGGTGAGGATTGCCTTCCCTCGATGAGCGAGAGGGTGGCAGCGATGCCGTGAGTGGTTTCCGTTGTGTCTGAGGTGATACCAGACTTGTGCCTTTGTATTATGCCTGCTCTGGTGGCCGATGTGTGTGCGATGTGCGGAGCGAGGTATTGTCCGTGATTGAGGTCTGGTGGTATCCCTCGTGATAGGTACTTTCACGTGAATCGTGGTTTTCTGTGCTAGGGTTCTGACGGCATCGTCAGTGGGTTACGCTGTTCTTCCCTTGCTCCTGTGCTTGTCCTGAATTTCGAGGACGAAATTCCTTTAAGGGGGGAGGGCTATGATGCCCCGGATTTTTCGGATCCTTCTTCTCGGGTCTCGGATCTGCGTTTTCGGTGTATCTGGCTCCGTTGTGTCCGAAATGATGTTTCAGACATCTTTCATGTTTGGATCGGCACGGTCCGGAGCTATTTCAGAGATCGGAATGCGTTCCGAGTGTGTTTTCTGATTCCCGGTGTGTGTTTCGGTAATGCCTTCGGAACCACGTTGCGGGTGAACCGGGCCGTTCACCTGGGCGAGAGTGGTACCGTTGCGATCGGTGCGTCCCGAGGATCGCGGAAACGTGATTTTCTATTTTTTGGTATTTTTGAGAATGTTCAGATTTTCTATATATAACCTCCTTTTTCTCTCTCCCTATCTCTCATTTTCTCTCTTCCCTCCCTCTCTCTTCTCTCATGTTCTCTCCTCTCCCCCTCTCACTCCGGGTGGCCGACAGAGGCGGCGAGGGCGGGGCGATGTGGCTCGTGGGACGTGGAGCGACGGGCACGGGACGAGGATCGCGATGGTGGAGGCGATTCGTGGGATCGTGAACCGGCGAGGGTTTAAATGGCGTTTCTTCGTGGATCAGCATCCACGGCGCGTCAAATCTTCGGTGGAGGTAGGGAGATGGACCCTCAACCCGCGTACTTCATTTCCTACGAGTTTTGTAGGCCGTGGTGAGCCGAGCGGGCTTGTTTGGGCGTTTTGAGGAAAATGCATGTTTTGGGGTGTGTGAGCTGAATCTTGTGTTTTGATCATGTTTTTGGGGTTTAAAAGGGTCTTCTCGGTGCTAGAGAGGTTGGGGAATGTTTTCCCCTTTTGTTTCCCTTTCGGGGTATAGCGCATTCTATTCTGAACGCGCTATCCTCGGATAGCGCATTCTTGGGGTGGCTAGCTGGGCTGCCCAGGGCGGGCAGTCAACTGCTGATCATGCTCCCCTTGTGCCGTGTGTGTCCCGGACACCCCGTGGAGTTCCGTGACCGAGTCTTTGGCTGTTCGGAGGTCCCGTTTATCTCGATTAACGTGCCCATGAGTTTGAGGGTCCAGGTGACCTTCTAGCGTTCCGATTGTGTTGTGTTGGTCTCCGGTCGACCCGGTTGTGATCTAGTGGTCGACCTTTGGCCTTGTGAGTGTCTCGGATACCCCCGGGTTTTGTTACCGTGTTTTGGGGTGTCTGGAGGTACCGTGTTACCTCGATAAGCGTGCCCGTGGCCTTGGTGGGTCCGGGTGACCCCAGGTGTTCCGGGCTTCCGTGTTCTTGCTAGATCGAGTCACCGTATATCGGTGTGAGTGCGGCGAGGTTTCCCCGCAAGTCGTTGCTTCTCAGGAAGGTGGCTTCCGCGTGGGCCAAGCGTGTGGCCTTGGACGATGAGTCCAGTCTCCCAACCTGGGGCTGGAGGTTTCTTAAGTTCCCTCCTCGAGGGATGGGTCTCGGCAGTTGTGAAATGCCTAGTGAGTTATCGCATTGTGGTTTTGGACCTAGGGATTAGGCCAGATTGACGGCTTAGTGCTGTCATGTGCAACGGTCTCGACTCCAAGTCTTATGACTCAAAGACCGTTGAGTTTAGTAGGTCTAGTGGACCATCTAGAGTCTGGTGGCGTCGTGCCACCTGTTACTTCGTGTTACTCGCAATGGGTGCGTGCATAGTTTCCAGTGTCCACGTTATGTGACACGTCCACTAGTCGTAGCCTTCTTACGGCACACGTGTGCTGACCCACCTGGGAGTGGTTGAGCGGCTGACCCGAGTGAGACGGTGAGTAGGCTGGTTACCGTAGGGCCCCCACGTACAGCCGAGTCCGGGCTTAGGGGGAATTACCAGCTAGAGGACAGGCCTAGGGCGTATGGTCTGAGTGTGCACACGAGTTTGGGGGCGTCGGACGGCGCCGGCAGGCGCGACCCCAAGTAGTCCTTATTTTGTGGTACTACTGGTTATTGAGTGTGTCTGAGTCTCCGCCTGGGGCGTCGTAGCTAGACACTTGTGACACGGTGTAAGATGTCAGGGGACGCATCCGGTCGTTCTTCTAGTGGGTGGTGCTCCTGTCATGTGACGTGAGTTGTCGTGTACCGGGTTCTGTTTCCTTCCGCGAGACGGGACTTCGTGAGTGGTTTCGGGAGTGTTCCCGGAGTCGAGGTCTGGGGTTTCCGGTGAGCGTCACCGAGGGCCTTTCCCCAGACAACGTTGTGTTCACGGCGGTGAGGTCGTGACCGTGTTCCCTGATTGTGTGGTTTTGGCTCGGGCCCTTTTGTGAGGGCAGGCCTCCGCTTCGGAGGTATCGTGGCGTTTTCCTACAGGCATGGCTAAGGCGGTTCGTGTCTGGTGGTCCTGATCGTGGAATCGGGCGGTCGGGTGTGTGGCTTGGTTGTCCCCCAACGGGAGACTAGGTCGTGTTTTCTGGTACAGTAGGAGTAGCTGTAGAGCCGAGGTTTTGTCGGCCACCGTTGTTACTTTCCTGCTTTCGTAGTTACTACTTTTTCTGCCGCCGTTGTTCTCAGTTGGGGTTCTGCGGGATCCCTACTGGGCCAGTGACAGGAGGCTCACCCCTGCGTTTCAGGTGCGGCAGTTCTTCCTCGAGGTTCGAGGGTGCAGTACGGAGGTTCTTAGTTGCCAGCTTGCCGGGCCGAGTGTTCATTTGGCATGTGGTACGTTTTACTGCTTTAGACTGTACTTTCTGTTGGACTGGACTCTATTGTAGTTGTTCATTTATTTCTGTTAATTGTTGAATTGTCTTACCTTATTTCCTATTTCTTTGTACCTCCACACTTCTTTTAGCCCTTCCGAGCCTTCCCGGCTCGTGGGCGGCGGTTCGAGTCTCGGGTTATCGGGCCTTCCCGGTAATCGGATTCTCGGGTCGTCACACAGCTTGTCGTGCTCGGTCAGGGTAGTGCCGATCTTCAGTGTCCTACTTGGGTCATCCCCCACTTGGATGAGGTACAAGTCCTCTGCTGGCGCACTCGTGCTCGGACCTGGATCTTCGGTCCTCGCCCTCTTCACCGGTGGCACTTCTTCGGGATGTCGATCGAGAGTGGAGATTTTTTTTTTTTTTTTTGGAGAAGCCCTGCCTAGGGATAGATGGGAGAGTGCACCCCTTGCCAGCAGTAAAGGGAAGAGCCACTCCACCATCTAGTCTCTAGGAGGTAAATTTTATTACCATAGAAAAAAAACAATACATTTACATCAGTCTAATGCTAGGCAAGCCTAGCTTATCAAGACGGGCTGCATCCTTTATAGATGCGGGAAGCTCGTGAAAGCAGAAAAAAGAATTACATTTCAAAGAGCAAGCTAATGAAGCTAAAGAATCCGCCACAGTTTTCCCTTCTCTGTAAATGTGAGTAATGGTATCCAGCTGCAAAATGATACTCCAGATTTATCTGACATAAATAAGGATGGACCATGGACATTGGACTTGTTTTTTGATGATCTGCACAAGTATTTGGGAGTCACACTCAATGAGAGCTGGCTTGTTATCCAATGTGTGAAGGTACTTGATACCATTAAGAAGAGCTCGGGCTTCTGCAATAATGCTATTAGTCTTTCCATAGTAATGAAAAAAGGCAATAAGAGTATTCCCTTTATAATCTCTGATTACACCACCTCCACTTGAATCACAATTTTTCTTGGCTGCCCCATCAGTGTTTAATTTTAGGAATGGCCAAGGTGGGCAAATCCATTTAATGATCTTAGGAGGCTGTCGGCCAGGAGTGACAATGTTAATCCCAAAATCTTGCATAATTTTCCTTTTGCTATGATTAAATTCCTTTAGGTTGGCTGCTGTACAGGTTTGCTTCACCATGTAAGAGATTTTGTGTAAAAGACTTTGCTTGGAGATATTTTTACCTTCATATTTGGCAAGATTTCTAGCAGTCCAAAGTTCCCACATGTCGTGTAGCCAATAATAGACAGGGTAAAGAGACCAAATAAAGATTTCTGCTGGCTTCTGGTTATGGAATTCAGAATAAGAGTAGTAGCTGATCTACCTTCAAGTTGCAATCCAATAGATCTGAAATAAGACCAAACCTGAGTAGCAACAGTGAATCACCTTTAACAAATAAATGGTTCATGTCTTCAATCTTTGACTGTTTGCAGCAATGACATTTAGAGCAAAGAGGAACACCTATTCGCTAGATAGAGGAATCAACAGGGAGGCAATTTTGAATGATTCTCCACAGATGTATAGCGCGAGTGGAGATAAGGTAGCACCTTCTGGACTTCCGTTGATCACCCCGGACTTCCCCTACCCCACGGGAGGTGGAGAACTTAAGCTTCTGGTGGTAGGAAGAAGGGACTCCTCGAAGCGTGCCGAGGATCCCTCGGCCGATGATAGCATTATACCCTGTCATTCCACGAACCACGGTAAAGTCGGCGAGGAAGGTTACCTCTTTTGGTGCCATCCCGAACATGATCGGGAGCGAGATACGCCCTTCCGAGTAGATAGTCGTGCTGGAGAACCCGTACAGCGGCGTGTGCAATGGCGCGAGTCGTGACATATCAACACCCATGAGTATAAGATAGTTGTACGCATTAACATCAGTCCACTTCCATTATCTACCAGGATGCGTCGTACAGTACATTGGTTGATGGTGGCAGAGACCACCAGGGCATCGGAATGGGGCGTCGTGACGCCTTCTAGGTCATCCTCGGAGAAACCTATGGGGTCTACCAGATGACCCAAGGGGGACAGTCCTTGCGTGGTGCCATCGCCTCGGTCCGCCGTGTCGATGGCCGTCGCGTACCGACGCCTTCTGCTCGCGCTATCTCCCCCCGCCCGCCCTCCAGAGACCATCATGATCTCTTTTCCGTTGGGCCGGTTGTCGATCGGAGGAGGCGTCTTCTGTCGTCTCTCGACAGCCTTGGCATGGAACTTGTCGCGGAGTCCTCTGCGGACGAGGTCCTCGATAGCATCCTTCAGATTGATGCAGTCGGTGGTGTCGTGACCGTGGTCTCTATGGAAGTGGCAGTACTTCTTCTTATTCTGCAAATTTGGATCCGACTTCATCCGTGGGGGCCACATAAGGAACGGCTCCTCGCGGATCTCCATCAAGATCTGGTCGGGTGGGGCCGTTAGGGGCGTATAGTGGCAGTAACCCCTTTCCTTCTCAGAGCGATCACGGTGATCCCCGTCGCATCACTCACGTTTACTCCGGCCCTCTCGTGGTGGGTCGGCGACTCTCTTTTGGTCGGGCTGGTCAGTCCCGGCCGCGCGGAGCAGGGCCGCGGTGTTCTCCTCACAGTGCGCGTGCTTCTGGGCTAGCGCGAGGAGGTCTGGAAGGGTCATCAGGGCTTCGACTCCGAGCGCGTGTCGGGGGATGTGGTCCCCGTACCCTGGGTCAGTGCCCTGGTGGCAATGCCGACGTAAAGGTGGGGGATGCGGAGCGCCTCCTCGCGGAAGCGAGAGACGAAGTCCCACAACGTTTCTTCTTTCCCCTGCCTGAGAGCGTGAAGGTTTACAGCAGACTTGGCTACCTTTCGACAGCCCACAAAGTTCTCCTTGAACAGCCTTTTGAGCTGTTGGAAGGAGGAGATCGTTCCGGCCGGCAGGGACTCGAACCACGCTCGAGCGTTTTCCCGGAGAGATGTGACGAACGCCAAGCATTTCACGGTATCCGAGGCCCGGTGAAATACCAGGTGGGACTCGAAGCCGTGCAGGTGGTAGGCCGGGTCGGTGGTGCCGTCGTAGGAGGCGAATGACGGCAACTGGAGCTTTGGCAGGATCGGGGCTTCCATGATCTCCCTAGACAAGGGAGCATGGAAGTCCAAGTCATCGTCGATGAGGCCGCGATTCTTGGCGACCAGGAGGACGTCGTCAAGGTATCGGACCTTGTCCTCTATCTCGTCGAACCGTTGGAGCCGGCGGTCTATTTTCGGGTTAGAATGAAGTGGGCTGCGTACCTTGGGTGCAGGCACGCTGCGTGATCGTCGGGTCCTTGTGACGCCGTACCTACCGGAAGTTTTCTCCGGTCTGGCCTCCTTCGCCCTCCCGTCGTTCAGGTGGGGCGTGTTGGGGCCTTGTCCTCTAGTCCCGAAGCTCACGGCAGAATTCTGCCAAAGCTCGGATCTCCTGGCGGAGCTCATCTAGGTCACCTGGAGTGACCTCTTGTTGGGGGCGAGCGGAAGAAGCTTCCTGCGATCCCCGTCGAGAGTTGGGTCCCTGGTGGGAGTCCCGCCCCCGGTTGCTGGCATTGCGGAGGCTTCCACGGGGTGCCATACCCTTTCGCTCTCTTTCCCACAAACGGCGCCAAGAAGTGTAGCGGCAGAAAAATGGTTCCTAGGCCACGTACCACCTTTTCTATTTATTTCTTGGGAAAGTCGTCTCACGCCCTGAAGGCCTGCAAACACCAAGAAACCAAAGAGGCGTCCGAAGGAGTCCCGGGTGTTACCCCAGGGGACAAACCTCAGATACTTAAGTCAACAAGAGATTAATGAGCAATAAAGAAGTGCGAAGTGAGGGAGAAGTAGAGGCCGAAGTAGACGATCTTATACGTGCGTAGATCCTCTGCACGGGTGCTCGCCGCTCCCAACGGGTGCTCGGAGAGTGCTCGCTGGGTGGTAAGGCCGTGCAGGGAGGATTATCTCTGGTCGTGGCGGATAGCCTCTCTGTAGTCGTGGTGCCTCTGATTTTCTCTATTCTCCGTGGGAAGCTCTTTGGTGAAAGTATCCACCGTGTCTCTTCTATCGCATAGTAGTGTGGGGTTTAGTAGAAGAATCTACCGTACTCTTCTTTCTTGTCGATGTCTCTTTTATATGGGTTATCCTGGAGCGAGGGGCCTTGTCTCTTGAGAGGGAAGGGCCTCCTTAGTAGATTAACGTTCTCCCGCTATGTTGGCGGGAGTTTCCCGTTGGGGGCGATAGCCCCAGCGCCGGCCGGTCCCTGGGCGAGTCTTACGGCACTTATGGCGCGTGCTCGCCCACTACGGGGTCAAGGCCGACGTTGTTGGGGGAACGGTCGGTCGTCGGAGTGTCCTCTAGCAAGAACTTCACTTGGGCCGTAGCCGTCGTGGGTCGTGGAATCCGATGCTTTGTTGGGCCGGGCTCCCCCTTATTGGGTTGAGAGTGTGCGCTGGTCTCCTGAGCGGGCTTAGCACACTCGAATCCTAGCGGGCCGTCCGTCGTTGGGCCGTATCTGGGCCGGACCAGATTTACCCTCCTCAGTTATTATTTATGCTTTTATAATAACATATTTAACCAAAAAAAATCTATTTAAATTCTATTTAATTTCATTAACCTCCGAAAAATCTCAAAAATATATAAACTTTTGGGGTATTACACCCTCCCCCACTTAAGAGAATTTGGTCCCCAAATTCAATTACATGGATTTTTAGGAAGACATTCAAATAGATCGGGAAATCTCTTGTGCATGGCTTCTTCTGTCTCCCATGTTACTTCATGGGGGCAAGATTTGGTCCAATAGACTTTGACCATGGGAATGGTTTTATTTCAAAGTTGACGTACCTCTTGTTCAATTATTTTGATTGGCTTTAGCTCGTATGTCAAATCCTTTTGGATCTCCAGATTATCATAAGTAATAACGTGGAATGGATCATAGACATATTTATTTAACATAGAGACATGGAATACATCATGAACTCCTGCCAACTGTGGAGGTAATGCTAGACGATACGCCACCTCTCTAACCCTTTCAAGAATTTCAAAAGGGCCAATGAATCTGGGTGTAAGCTTACCTTTGATGCCGAACCTTCAAATACCTCGACTCGGAGAGTCCTTGAGAAATACATGGCCGCCTACTTGGAATTCCAGGTCACGCCTTCGATTATCAGCATATGATTTCTACCTATCTTGGGCCACCTTCAGTCTTTCTCGAATTAGCTTAACTTTCTCAGTAGTATCCTTATCAATTCTGGACCTAGAAGTTGTCTTTCCCCAACTTCACTCCAGCAGATAGGTGAGCGACAGCTTCTCCCATATAGTGTCTCAAATGGTGCCATTTGAATGCTAGCTTGATAACTATTATTGTAGGCAAATTCTACTAGTGGTAAATGATCGTGCCAGCATCCACCTAAGTCTATAACATATGTTCTTAGCATATCTTCTACCACTTGATTGGTTCTTTCGGTTTGTCCATTGGTTTGCGGATGAAACGTAGTACTAACATTCAATCGGGTCCCCAAAGAATGTTGTAGACCCTTCCAGAATTGTGAAGTAAATCGAGGGTCTCCATCGAAAATAATAGTGACGGGGACACCATGCAACGTCCCAGAACCCGAAATCACGGTGATTCACCCTGTACAAGGTTCCGCATGCTCGACAGCCAAAAACTCGATTAAATAACAAAACACGATCAGGGACCCGCGAAAGCACTCTGAAACCCACAGATTCAGGTACAAAAAAATGAGAGAAAAAAAATTCGGTGCGTTACATACATCCCCCCCTAAAAAAATTTCATCCTCAAATTTTGAGGCAACCACAAGTCACAGGGGAAGAACAACTTATCTGGCTGGCAACGCTCCCAGAGCTCCAGCCAAAATCTCGATTCTCGTAAAACCACTTCTCTCGAGGGACACAGCCAGACTATGATCGCGGACAACATGCCTCGCTCCATAACACAACACACCAATTCTCAGAGCGAGCATAACATATGAAAGAAAGGATACAAGTCTGGTATCACCTCAGCCACAATGAAATCCAATCACGGCATCACTGCCACCATCTCACTCATTGAGGAGACGCAATCCTCGTTACGAGAAACAGCCACCGTTTAATCCCATGCTCGGTGGACCAATCAAACGTCAGCTTCTCTACTAGCTGACCAATCTCATGCCCTGCACAAGGGACAACCAACACTGAGCTTCCACCAGCTCACGTAGTCGTCTCAATTGACTGCCACAAATCCGCCGGCTCTGCGCCATGAACCATCTCACCACTGGCAAGCCGAACTCCAACAATAGCACGGGACCAGCTCTGACAGAACACAAACTTCCATCAGATCCCAGATCCAATCCAGGAAAGGCATATCTCATACCCGGCCACCCAAGGCCTTGCTTACACATGGCGCTCGCCATTCTCGATTCGTAAAAATCGACATCTTCTGTCTGTGAAAGACCACTCGCCGACCATCGACATGTGCAAGACAACTAACAACATGTGGTGAGGAACAAAATAACATGCGTGTGACGACACGAAGGGACATGGACACGAGACAAAGATACGGTGGGACAAAAGAGACATAAACAAAACACGCTCTTCAATCGAAACTCGAGATCAGAATGAAGCAGAACCACCAGGTTCATAATCGTGAGGCAAAACCCTCTCATAAAGATGTAATCATTGCAAAGAAAAGCTGAGAAGGACATAAGCTTCAGAACAGATCGAGAGAGTGGATCGAAGAAGGAAAGAATAGATCAAAGATGTGGACAGGAGGCAGAGCAAAAAAGATATAGCAAGAAATGCCGGAGTACTTGCAACCTGCACACTTAGCAAACGGATTATGAATCTATTCTCAAAATAAACCCGAATGCATGAAAAAGAAAACAAAAAGACACATTTTTTGGCTTTTTGTAATTTTATGATTTTTTTTGGATTTTGAATAGTATTTCATTTTAATGGATTTTTTTGACAATATCTCATTTTTTAGATTTTTACCAATATCTCATTTTTTTTGGATTTTCGACAATATCTCATTTTTTTATTTTTGACAATATCTCATTTTTTTTATTTTTGAAAATAGCAATCCGCAGCACCCAAAGACATGCTCGAACTACTGGTCAAGGATCGCCGTTCCTACCCCTTTCATTAAAGGCTTCCCTTAAGCAGGGTGTGCATGTGATGGTAGCTCTGCCTCAACGATCGCCCCTTTCATTAGAGACCGCATAATCCAGGCCTTTAATGAATGAAACAAGATGTGCATACATTACCTTGTTCATTTGGATATGTTTTGTTGGGCTAACAATTTTGTTTTGCCGGAATTCTAGATTTCGGTCGACCTAATTTTCCAGCAACCAAGGGACTGAACTCTGACAGAGTTCGGTTGACCTAAATGGGTAGTTCGATCGACCTAACTTTCTAGAACCGATAACTCTGAAAATTTTCAGAGTTCGGTCGACCGACTGAAAATTTCGATCAACCGAACCCTTCGAGGTAGCCATTGTTGACTTCTTTTCATGAACGTGTTCAAAGCCCCTATCTTGAACTTTTTGATCTTAAAGTCTCCCAACTTGCCTAAAATCGTGGATGTGGTTCTTAGCTTGTCCCTTGACCATCCTAGGTCTTATAAAAATAACTCTTGGGCCAAGAAACCCTAATGGCTCAAGGGGATCAAAGGTAGGCTATCAAGGGAGAAAGAGGGTTGTAGGAAGAACTCCGTGAATAGTGATCCGTCCAGAAATTCTTCATCCAAGATCAAGTTGAGGCAAATCAAGTAAAAATCACGTGGAGATTCAAGTTTCATTCAAGATCTGCATTATATACTAAGGGGGAGCCTAAATTAGAAGTCTTTCTTTTGTGTTTCATTCTCTTAAGTGTCTTGTGCTTCAAAGTTATGTTCCTTGTAATCCGTAAACATCCATGTCTGTGTGGATCGGTTCAGAGCCGTGATTGTCTGTGGATCTCTTCAGATCTGCGTGTGTGTATGGATTGATTCAGATCTATAGTCGTGTGTGGATCGATTCAGATCCATAGTTGTGTGTGTTGTCTCGTTCAGATCTGTGGTTGTGTGTGGATCTCTTCAGATCTGTGCATGTGTTGTGGATCTATCTAGATCTGGGTGTTTGTGTGTTTAGAGTACTGCATCTATTGTAGTGTGCGTGTGTGTTGTTGATCCGATCGTCGGATCCTGTTGGAAACTATGTTTCCGTGTGTGTGTGTGTGTTGGAGTTTGTTCCCCGTTGTGTGTGTAGGCGTCGACCTGCATGTTGTTGGATTTTTAACTCCGTGTTGGGGATTTATCCCTGTGCTGGTTTTTCAGCAGTGAAGCCTCACAGGGTTTTGGTGAGGGGTGGACGTGTAGGTTGACGTCGTTGCATCCGAACCACCTTAAAATCCTTGTGTTATGTGGTTTGAGCTGTGTGGTTTGATTCAATTCTTCTAGCTCCCTTCTGTGTGATTGTTCATGCATATTATTCTTCCGCGTTTGTCTCTTCAGATCTAGCATAAATTGATCTTTTCTATAAGTAGATCTTTGGTATATCGAAAAGTATTTTTGAATTGACAAGGCCAGTATTGTCAAGACGATAGCACCTTGTCTGAGCAGAATCCTTGGATTCATACCTCCGTCTTGTACTGAAGAACTATCGTGGCGATAAATTTTGATAGATCTAATTTGTAATTATATTGATCTGAATTTCTAATTGCTACTTTATCACATCTGTTTTAAATCGGGTAAAAATTTTCTTAAAATATTGAATCACCTAATTCACCCCCCCCCCTCTTGGGTGTCATTGATCGCGGGACTTCAATTGGTATCAGAGCTAAGCTCTATTTTTCATAGATCTAACGATCTAGAGCAAGATCCAGATCAATGACTACCAAAGTGTTTTCTATGGATTCTCCACCTGTGTTGATGGTTCTAACTTCGATTTGTAGTTAGGAAGAATGTGCAGCCTTGTCAACTCATATGACCCTAAGCTATGGAAGTTTATCTTACATGGTCCTTATGAGTTGCCTGAAGGTGAATCAGTCTGGACTGCAGATTATGAGCCTAAACATGATAAAAATTGCTTAGTTCTAAAATTGCTCACTACTGCAATTAATACTAATAGTTTTCCTTTTACTTCCAACTGCAACTCCGCAAAGGACATACTGGATGGCCTGGTTGGCTTCCATAAGGAGAAGGAGGACAATTGTCTCATAGCAGGTACGAGTGATCATGGTAGTGATCAACAGAATGGATCACACTCGGAGGTAAATTCATATTCTAAAAATATATCTCTTGATGAGAAGCATACAGTGAGCTTGCAAGTAAATATAAGAAGCTAAAATCTGAGAATAAAAAATTAAAAAAGAAGGTTGAACAAAACAACTGTAATTCCTCCTATAAAAAATGCTTACATTTAGAGGAATTGATTGGGCTCGTGTTTGACATTGAATTTCATAAAGATCAAATATGCTCCTTAAGAAATGAAAACAAAGAGATGAAAGAAAAAGTAAATTTAATGGCCAATGATCAAACCTTGATAAATGAACTCATTCATGATGAAAAGCTTGCAAAAGAAAATGAGAAACTGAAGGAATTAAACACGGCCATTTCTGAAAGATTGTTGGTTCTTGAAAAAAGAAAATTTGTGGTTGTAAGTGAATGTGAAAATGTGGATGAATTAAAATAAGAAGTTGAATCCTCAGTGTTAAATGTCAGTATTACTACTTATGAAAAAGAACTTGCTGATATTGAATTCCATATCACATCTCTAGAAAGTGAAATCCAGGACTTGCATAATTCATTCTCTAGATTCGCGGATGGTCAAGATAATCTTGATAAACTTTTGGGCATGAAAGTTAATTTTCAAAGAGAAGGGCTTGGCTATAAAATCCTACAAAGAAGAAGTCTTTTGCAAATAAGTTAACAGCTTCTTTTGTTCAAAGTTCAAGTATAGCCAGTACCTGTACTTCACCTTCAAAGCAGTCTTCTGTCCAAAAGATTCAAAAAGAAAATAAAAATCAGAAAATCAACTTGCATCAAAAATCTAAAAATGATGCTTGCACCACTATGCATGCTAAACATACTTCTGTCACACACACACATCCACCTAGAAATAAAATCTCATGTTTTTATTGTGGAAGACATGGACATGCCAGGCATGATTGTTTTACTATGAAGAATGATGATTTGGAAGCATGCAGGAATAGAATGCATAATAGAAAAGGCAAGGGTAGGTCGAGGCACCCCAAGACTAAACAACACTACGAACCAATGGTGTCAACACATCCTATGTTTTGGACCCATTGTCCTAAGCCAAAACCAAAGGAAGGTCAACCTAGGATCTCTAATGTGTTAAATACACCACTTGCCAATTGGAAACAACATTGGAACAAAAAGTCACGTGCTTCAAATAATCTTCACACTTTTAAGTATTCAAAGTCATGCTGTGATTATTGTGACAAATCTGGGCATATGATGCGTGATTATTTTTTGATAAAAATGATGATTTGAATGTTGTCAAAAAATGGAAACCACGTGCCAAGAGTGCCGCTAACCCACAAGGACCCAAGATGGCTTGGGTACCTAAGAATGTAAAATGAGAAATCTATTTTACAGGTGTGCCTTGAAATATGAATCTTGAAATATGTTCTCAGTCAAGAAGGTAAGGCACATGGGTCAAGCGACATAAGTCAGGTTAAAATAAAAATCAAAACTGAAATCTGAACACTCAGGTGATATCCCTCTCATTTCTCTAGAAAAGGTGCTATGTCTTGATTTGCTTTATGTTGAATCTTGTGATAACGCATATGTCTGTACATGTATTCTATCCATAGTTGTTTGAATATCTTTGTGTATATCACTTGTCATATAGCATCTTGTTGAAGGAGAGCTTGAAGATTCTTCAAATCATTTCACTACATACATTGAGTTTGCATACACCTTCACATGCTATCATGCACAAAAGTTGAAGAATCTATTTTCCAACTAGAATGAATTCATGTCATAATGCATTGTAACCTTCCTGCCTTCATCATATCAATGACTACATGGTATATTAAATAGTGACATGTGGAAGGGCAGGTTAAACTTATCTGGAAACTATTACTACGTGGGAGAAGATCTTCAGATCTAAGTCCTCCGCCAGGTACTATGAGTCAATTTTTCATAAGTTGTGCATGGCATTAAAATTTCACTGAACATTTCATATTCTTGCATACATTAAGGGGGAATTGTTAGATTAGTCTTGAGACTTGAGGCTTAGGATCATTTCTAGGGAAATAACCTCTGTGCATTTGTCAATACATCAAGATTAGATCAATCTAAATTATCACTAACAAATCAAATCTTTTTATCTTTGGATGCAGATCACACTCCCAAAAATCTAAGTGATGTTGGACTAGTCATGGCCAAGTTTGAATCGACTGAAAGAATATCTTGCAAGGATGAAGATGATGAGAATTCCCTCAATTGCCACCAGGAGATAGGCAGTGATTTTGAAGAGTTCCCTGTACCGGTTGCTAGATTAGAAAACAACATTCAGGTCTTGAAGATCCAAAACATCCACAGCACGTGTACAAGCTGCAGAAGGCCTTGTACAGATTGAAGCAAGCACCCAGGGCATGGTGAAGCAAAACCCATGTCAACTCTGATGGCCACAGCCACGAAGTTAGACAAAGATAAAAAGGGTAAAACAGTAGATCCTACACTATTTCAAAGTATTTCTTGTTTCAATTGTGGAAAGTATGGTCACAAGATGCATGAATGTAACATCATGAAAAAGGATAGATTTCATGCATACAGAAGTGAAACTGTATTTGGCAAACAAAGAAATTCTTCGCATCACTGTCACTCATGTGGAAAGCTAGTACACCATGTGTCACAATGTTGGACAGAAAATAGGACACAGTTCTATGCTAACAATGATAACAATTCTCTGAACCCACAAAACAACCCCATGCTCACCTTTACAAAAAAATATGAATTCTTCGATTTGCTGTCATTATTGTGGTGAATTTGGTTATGTCTGGACGATTGTTCTTGGATGAAATTAGATGAAATGAATGCTTTAAAGAAATTGAATGCCTAACCATCCGGGACCCAAAAAGGTTTGGGTACCCAAAACTCTTGAATGAGAACTTTGTTGTAGGGATGCCTTGAGGCCAAGTGGAAGACTTGGAAACTAATGGGTGCTCACGTCATAGGTTTAGAAAATAAAATTTTGAATTCTGTTTGAATAACTGAAATTTGTTTTAACTGAATTCCCATTCATAAAGATCTTGAAAAATCTATTTTTCTCATGAATTTGCATTGCATCTTTCATGAATCACCATTGCATGATTGCATTTCATGAAATTGAACATTCATATATCTGATCATCATTGCATGACTTCATGGTATATTAAATGGTGACCTGAGGAAGGGCAGGTCATTCTTGACAGAAATCTATCACCATGCGTGAGAATTTGCCTCCGCCTGATACCATGAGTCACTTGTTCATTAAGTCATTGAATGCATGTCAGATCAAAGAACTGTATACATTGAGTCTGCATAAACTCCCATGCTGTGACGACCCAGACTCCGGATACCGGATATACCCGATAGGACTACCGAGCAGACCCGATACCACTTGGAACCCGTGAAGCCTCCCAAGAGCTGTAAAGCTCCGAAGGGAAAAAGGATTGTCGTGTAGTACATTGAAGTCGCAGATGCAATAGTAAGCAATTAAATTTCATTAATCAGGTTTGCTAAAGTAGCAGAAATAAAATTACTTTTTAATTAACAGTTAAAATTAACAATTATACCAGAGTCCAGTCCAAAGGAAAGACAAGTACAGTCGAACAGAAAGAAAGACGTGCGCTGAGGTCGGGGGAAACCCGACGCAGGTACCGATGGCAACTACGAACTCTCCACACCAGGAACCGCAAAGGAAGCAAAGATGACCACACCTGAAAAGCAGGGGTGAGCCTCGTGTCACTGGCTCAATAGGGATCACGCGGATCCCCACTGAAAAATAACGCAGTAACACGGAACAACAGCTAAAACAGCAGTAGTAGTAAAATAGGAAAAGCAGGGAAAACTACTAACAGAAAGTTGTAAAAGGAAGCCGTAACGGCAGGAGCAGAAACAGTTAAAAGAAAAGGGAAGAGCAAAGCCGCAAAGACCGGAACACGGCCACCGAGAGAAGCTCGGCTCCCTAAGCTACACCAAACAACGACAGAAGGGCGAACCCTGATCTCATAAAGTCAGGAGTTACCGAACCGTCGACAAGACACCGGCCTCAAAACTAAGGCCTACGGAAACAGGTAAAAGGCCTAGAAAAAACCTTGATAGACACGGAACACTAAAGCTTACACGACTGGATTGTCGTGCACGCTCCCTAAGCGCAAACGCATACACGACTGAATCGTCGTGCATGCCACACAGCGCTGACCTCGGGTAAGCCCAAGAAAAGACTAACCCGGAGAGGTTACGACGTATGAGAAACGCGAGAGTCACGTGTCACGTGACGGAAGCACCTCCTCACTAGAAGAACAGTCAGATGCGTCCACTGACATCTTACACTGCGCCACAAGTATCTCGCTACGGACGCCGAGAACGACGGAGACTGAGATACTCACTGAACCAGAGCAGGAACTACAGTAACGAGTGACTAGTTAGGGTCACGCCCGTCGATGCCAGTCCAAACGCCCCTAACCACGTGTGCACACACCGACTCTTGCCTAGAGCCAGGCCTCTAGCTTGTTTTCCCCCCCAGCAGGACGCTACCGTAAAGCAGGGGCCCACGGAAACTAGCTTAAAAATCGTATCTCGGGAACTGCCCTCACCACCACTCTCGGGTGGGCCGACACTCGAAGTCGTGAGGCTACGACTAGTGGAGGCGCACTAGACACAAAGACCCAGAAACACGAGTGCTGCAGTACAGACAGGCCAAGCAAGCACTGTCACACGTACTACAAAGCACCAAGGCAACATACCAACCGCCAATAGACTCAGGACAGGACAACAAGACCTGCTAATATAACGCCCCTTGAGTCTCATGACTCAGAGTCAAGATCGTCGCACAAAGCGGAATGAGCCGCCAATCGATCTAATCCTAAGCCAGAAGAAACGATACATCCGGGGGAAACGACTCACAGAAATCTGAGGGAGCATCAAGCCTCTCAAAGCATCTGGACACGCAAATTGAGGTAAGATAGTACCTCAAGGAATCCAGAGCCATGTCTCGAGCTATCTAGAATAGTCGAGACACACATAAGGTCACCTGTCAACCACTGGGTCTCACCAGGTTGACCAGAACCTAACAACGACACTGAAGTAGTACAGAAACCTAACCAATAGCGAGGTACGCTTGGCTATCTGATAACATTGTTATAGCCCTCATAGAACGTCAAAAGACGTACACGGGATAATGGGTAAACAACGAGGTCAAGCCGAGGCACTTAGAAACCAACACATCGGGAAACGACACGCAGGAATTAAGCAGAGGAACATATGCTGGCGGCCATAGAATGGGCCGCTAGGTGACTGTAGCGGTCAAGGATTAGGCCGCTAAGCCTAGTCAACCTTGAAGCGACCTATTCGGTCAAACCACCAAAGCGGTCTAATATAGATCCGCCACACGGGCTAGGCTGTCCAAGAGACAACCGCCACACTAACTGCCCTAAGACATTGACCTAAGTCAAGTGACTTATAGCGGCCTAAGAAAGGGACGCCACAATGAAGAGGCGGACGAAGGTTCGGCCGCCAAGGCCAACCAACTTAAATTCTTGACTAGGTCTAAAATCACGGTAGCACAAATACCGAGGCAGCTCATCAGTCGTCGAGACCATCCCCTCAGACGAGAACTCAAGGGAGGCCACACACACATGCGGGGGAACCCCACCGCACTCACACCGATACACGGTGACTCGATCGAGAGTAACACAAAGCCCAAAACACACACACCTATGGGCACGCTAATCGAGGTCACATGGCACCTCCCGACACCCCAGAAACATAGACACGAAACCCACGGGGTGTCCGGACACTCGCGAGGTCATAGGTCGGTCATTGGGTCTCAACTGCACCGACCGGGACTCAAAATAGGCAAAAACATAGAATTCCGGTCGACCTGACCCCTGGGGTCGGTCGACCTGACAGGGTCGGTCGACCGGACCTGGGCGGTCGGTCGACCGGACCGACACGGCGGTCACCCATCCGCTGCGAACGTCGACCGGTCGACCGGCCAGCAGGCGGCGGTCGACCAGTTACGGCGGAAAACCGGCGGATCCGAGCCCTAAAGCCCGGTTCCATGCCCTGTTCGATCCTGATCGAAGGGGAAACAGTCCTAATCCGGGACATCCACGGGGCCAACGGTCGACCATTGGGTCTCAATTGGGCCGACCAAGGGCCAAAATAGGCGGAGTTCCTACATTTCGGTTGACCAGCCCACAGGGTCGGTCGGCCGAACTGGGCAGAATGCCCAGTTCTGTGGTGAACGCCTGATCGGTCGACCGAACTGCCTGAGTCAGTCGACCGATTACGGTGGAAAACCCTCAGAGCCCCACCTAGGGGTCTGATTCCACGCCCCAATCACTCCCAGGTGATGGGGAAAACATCAGGCACCATTCCCCGGGTCCCAAACCATAAAATGGAAGGAAATAAATTGGAAAACGGCGCTCAATTCGACGAATCCGTCGCACGCCCTAAAACATGATTTTAACCCCCGACGTGAATAAACCCACACTCGGCTCATCTCGGGCTACGAAATCCACAGGAAAGGAAGTACAAGGGATAAGAAACCATCTGCCTACCTCCACCGAAGATTACGTGTGCCGTGGATGCCGTTCCATTGTGAAAACGTCGTTAGAAGCCCCATCGGTGCCCCGAACTCATGACGAACGCCACTGCCTCGATCCTCGTCCATCCTCACCACTCCTCGCCTCACGGACCTCGCCGCCTCACCCCCACCTTCCTCCGTCGGCCACTGGAGAAGAGATGGAGAGAAAGAGAGAGTGTGAGAAGAGAGAGAGGGAGAGATGAGAAATGAGGGAGAGAGAGGGGGGTAGGGGGTTTAAATAGAAAACCTTTTGGGATTTTTAAATCCGAAAAATACAAAATTAGGAACAAATACTCCCCACGATCCTCGAAAAACACACAATGCGCCTGCAACGTATCGGAACCCAAAATCATGGTGGTTCACCCTGTACAGGGTTCTGCAGGCTCAACAGCCAAAAACTCAATTAAATCATAAAACATGATCCGCGACCCGCGAAAGCACTCCAAAACCCACGGATTCAGATCCGAAAAAATGAGAAAAAAAATTTAGGGGAGTACACCTTTTGTGGATGGGTCGTCGAGCTCTGCCGACAGTGGTGCAGGTGTTCTCCTTAGCTCTCCGGAAGCAGTAGAGTTACTATATGCCCTGAAGTTTAAATTCGCGGCATCCAATAACGCCTTTGAATATGAGGCCCTAATTTCTGGGGCTCAGATGGCGAAACGCCTGGGAGCGGAACGAGTTAGGATCTACACCAATTCGTAGTTGGTCGCCAGCCAGGTGAACGTGGACTATGAAGCTTGGGAACCACATATGGTTAACCCAGCTAGTGAAGGAGATAGCTCGGCTATTTGAGAGCTTTCAAGTGATCTAGATAGCCCGGGAGGAAAATTCCCGAGTAGACGCACTCCCTCGCCTCGCCTCCTTCATCGGCTCGGATGGAACTCGGTTGGTCCTCCTTGAGGAGCTGGAGCGACCCAGAGTAGATACTGAGCTCGTAGACACCATGCAGGAATCGCCTGATGACTGGAGAGCACCCTACGTAGCCTGGTTAAGTGACGCTCGGGAACCTACCGACCAGCGGGAAGGCGGACGACTCAAGTATCAAGCCCGACGGTTTGTTTTGCTCAACGGATCACTTTATCGACGGCCCTTCGCAGGACCCCTCCTTAAGTGCCTTGAACCTTAGGAGGCCCAGCGAGCAATCGAGGAAATTCACGAGGGGATCTATGGCGCATGCCAAGGAGGGAGGTCGATCATGGGGATCTTGCTGCGACAGGGGTACTGGTGGCCCACGTTGCAGTGTGATTGCCCGACTTATGCTCGAGAGTGTGATCGTTGTTAGCCATTCGACCATTTTATCCATCAGCCAGCTTCAACACTTGTAACGCTTACCGAGACTTATCCTTTCGCTCGGTGGGGGATTGACATCCTGGTTCCTTTGCCGATGGCCCAGGCTCAGAAGAAATTCCTTATCGTCGCCATCGACTATTTCTCCAAGTGGATCGAGGCTGAAACCCCTGGAAAGATAACGGAAGTGGTAATCTGGAGTTTCGTGTGGTGATCGATCATATGTCGCTTTGGCATCCCTCGAGTGATAGTAAGCGATAACGGTCGGCAGTTCAGTTGTGCTTATTTTAAGAATAAGTGCATCGACCTACATATTCGCAATCACTTCACCATGGTGGCCCACCCGTAGGCTAACGGTCTGGTCGAGAATGCTAACAAGACTCTTCTTAAAGGAATCAAGACCAGGCTCAATAAAGCTAAGGGAAATTGGCTCGAGGAATTGCCTAATGTACTTTGGTCATACCGCACCACTCCAAGGGCCTCCACAGGTGAAACTCCGTTTCAATTGTGTATGGTACCGAGGCATTTATTCCGTTAGAAATTGGTAGCCTATCTCTTCGGGTTATCAACTTTCAGCCCAAGCTCAACAATCGGAAACTGTTGGAGAACATTGAATTGACCGACGAAGTGCGCGAGGTTGCAAGAATCCGAGCGACAGAGTACCAGCATCGCATGGCCGGTTATTACAACGCCTAGGTTCGAGATTGATAGTTCCTACCGAGGGACCTAGTCCTGAGAAAGGTTGAAGCCTCTCGACCACTAGAGTAATTGAGGAAGTTGGCCCCTAATTGGGAAGGCCCTTACCGAGTGGTCGAGATGCTCGGGAAAGGGCCCTACTGATTGGCAACCATGGAAGAGGAACTGATCCCGTGGACTTGGAATGCTACGATGCTACGCAGGTTTTATTTTTGAGTTCACAACAGCCATGCACAACACACAATCATGTAAGAATAAGTACAAGAGTCAATTAGAACAAAAAATTTTATTTTTTTGCATCCTTATTCGTACATCGAAGAGGTAGTAGCCTTTACAATGAGAAATTGATAAACCTAGTAGCCTTTACAATGGAAAGGGGGTAGCTCGACGCAGGCATGGCAAGTAGCCTGAAACCGAGCCACTGACTCCGCTAAGTGTGGAAACTGGCTCGGGGAATGAAGTTGCCGACCTAGCTGTGCCCTGAGTCGAGCGGATTACTTGGAGAGCCCCAGCAGAAAAGGAGTGCTGGGCCATGCCTTCCTTCTAGGAAGAGGGTGCGGGCAAGAAGAAATAGGAAAAAAGAAAAGATGATGAGCAGAAGAACAGAAGAGAGAGAAAGAAAAGAAAAAGAGTGAGGGGGGGGGCTCCTCTCCCTGGGTGGGCGACAGCACAGATGGTCAGGAGCAAAGACCCGTTAGGTGTCTTCCCTTCTGCTATGCCGTCCACCTAGTCGTCTTCCATTCTGCTATGCGGAGTTTGCCCAACTCCTCCGGTGAGCCCTGAGATCTTCGTCTTCGTCGGCAGACTCCATGGCTCCTCTGCTGCGAAAATAGAAGATGAAGAAGAAGGCAGAGGGAGGAGCAAAGTGGGCGGGTAACACAACGCAAGGAGGTGCAGGCCCAGGCCACTCCTCAAGGGATTTTATAGGCCAAAGATGAGGTAGTGCCTCGCCCCATGTTAGCGCCCTCGTCTTAATTGCTCTTTCACCCAAAGAGACGCGAGCGGACTCTAAAAAGACGTGTGCAGCAACTCCCAGGAGCAGTTACTCCTCCTTTCACAGATCCACCGTGGTGAATACGCGAAAGATGTGCACCCTTAATGGTGTGGAGGCGAAGAAGTGTTAGAGTGGTGCCTGGGAAACGTACAAGCAAACCAAACGTCAGGCACGTGACCCGATCTTTTTGGCTAAAGAGTTGTACGAAGGCATTATTCGTTGACGTTTACAGATATGATGAGTTACACTCGGTCAAAGATTTCACAAGTCATGCCCTACTTTTTAGTGGAACGGTTTTCTTGTATACATTAAAGTAAAGAGAGTACAAGAGAAGTTACACGTGGCAAGGGGAGGAGGGCCAATAGGCAAGTACAAATTGATCTCAATCTAGTGAGATCGGGGAAGCAGGTTGGGGAGTTGATCGCCTCCTAGATGCTTGAAGGTCCTCGGCGTCTGGCTCTACTTCTACGATCGAGGGCTGCGCCTGCTCAGCCCCCTCGGGATCCGCCGGCTCGGGCACTGACCCCACCTGTGTGAGAACCGCCTCATCCGAGTGTCCTCCTTCGGCGGCTGGAGATGGATGTTCTTCTTCCAAAGGGTCAGGGGAACCGTCGCCCTCTTCGTTCGACATATTGAGGTCGGGCGTAGAAGGGGGGGTTGTGCTCTCGTCGCCCGAGTCGTACCGCTGTTCGAAGTTGACAACGAGCTCGCTGAGGGCCTAGTGTTGAACCAGGCACACCCCTCACTTAAACCCCTGCGCGAAGCCCTTCCTCAGTTTGTGCTTGTAGCCTGGCTGGTAGTAGGCAAAGGCGGAGTCCTTCAGGGCCTTTCGGTACTCTTCTGAGGCCAAGTATCGCTCTATCGCCCTGGCCTCGAGCCCCGCTAACTTTGCCTTGACCTATGCCAATTTAGCCTCGGCATATGCTCTCCCCCGCTCTTCTATTAAGAGGCCACCCTTGAGCTCCTCCTGCTCTGCCTCCCACAATTTCAGGCTCGCTTCATGAGCTCGGCGCTCTGTTTCCAAGAGCCCACTCTTGAGCTCGGCCGAATATCGAGCTTGGGAGAGTTGCTCCGTAAGGGACTGCACTTCCTCTTGCTCCGCTCAGGCCTGAGAGCGGAGGGATGCCACCTCCGAGTGAAGTGTGTCATGCTCGGAGGTGAGAAGAGCGAGGTTCCGGTCCAATTCAGCGTGGGCATGAGCTTCTACTGCCTCGCCTCTTTCTGCCCATGCCAGACGGTAGTTGGGCCATGAAGAGGCCTCCCTCCATGACTCAGTCCAAGAGCGCCTTGGAGGAGCAGCGTTGAAACTTGGCATGGACGGAGGAGGTCCCCGGCAACCGGCAACAGTCGTAGAGAGATGCCCGAACAACGAATCGTCTCTACTGAGCGCTGGAAGTGCCCTCCGATGGCTGTGGCAGTGGAGGGACCCCTTCGAGACTCCTCGAGCCAGGTGCGACAACACCTTCTTCTGTCAAGGGTGCCACCTCGGCCTCCCCTCCCTAAGGCTCAGCGATGGCCCCCTCGATTGGGATCTATCCCACTAGGGGCTCGGATACCGGCACCTCAGTAGGGGCGGGGAGGGCCGGAGAACTAGCTGGTGACGGTTGAGGCGGAGGGGCTCTTGTCAGCGGGGGAGCCCTCTTTTTCTTTCGCCTACTCTCTTTGGCGGACATGGCCTTCATGGAGGCCAGCATCAGCCGTTGTTCGGGGTCTTTTCATTTGGACCCCCATCGCTCTAGCTCCCCTCCGGTGAGGGCCCACTTGCCCTTATCTCGGGCGGTAGGAGGACCCTCGCTCTCCCGAGCAGTCTGAGGAGAGTCTTGAGCTACCGTGGCGGGTTCCTCCGCCACCCCCTCTCTAAAATCAGTCTCGGCCGACGGTTCCTCCCCCGCGCCGCGAACAAGATCTGCAAATCGATCGAGCAAGATTTTGTCAATGTAAGGCTGACAGGGTCAAGCAAGCAGACTCAGTTCCCTCGAGTTCTTACCTCTTGCAAGCAAGGGCACGCGAGTATAGCGCTGGAGATTAGCCTCGGACATGAGCTCCGCGGTAGACTGCTTGTGGCTCTGGAGAATTTTAATGCCATCCTTGACCTCCTGGGACATCGTTGTGGGCCTCAGGGGAATTGCTGGATGGAAGTTCGGCTGGACCGGGAAGCCCAAAGAGTAGCCCTTGGTGAATGTTAACCAAAAATATTGGGTCTTCCACCCTTTGTGGGAAGAATCTCGGGGGGAGAGAGTAACACAACTCATCCCCCTCCTGACCTAAAGGAAGAAGAAGCCCCTCCCGGCCTGGGTATGCTCTTTCAGTTCATAGAAAGTGTGAAAGAGGTCAAGGGAGAGAGGAAGACCGCATTTGCGACTCAGAACAATGAATGAAAAAATGAAGGTGTAGGAGTTGGAGACCAACTGGACAGGGGCCAGTTGGTAGGAGGTCAGTAACTCGACCACAAAGGCGTGGAGGGGGAGGCGAAAACCACACTTCCAGGCAAGGAGGTAGCTACAGAAGAAGCCACTATGGGTGCTCAGGCTAGACTCGTGCGGTTGACAGGGGAAGAAGGCATACCGCCAGGGCAGTCGAAAACAGACATCGAGTTCCTTCACATCCGCCTCTGTAAGCTCGCTACGGCGGAGACGGCTCGACGTCGGGGCAGAACTTACTGCTCCTCGCTCCACCTCCTCACCGTGGACGTCACTGCGCTCTGCCATGGAAGATGTAGGGGAAGGCGAAGAAATGCCCGAATCCGAGGATGCTACAGGGGGTGGGAGCTGTCGAATCGCTTCCGCGGTGATCTTTGCGAGCTCCTCAAATGCCCTAGGATCTCCCGCTCTCTCTGGTTCCTCTCTTGGAGCATGCGTTTCTCTGAGAACGCGCGAAAGAGGCAAGTAAAAGCCCTAACAAGAAGGTGGGAAGGACGAAGGCCTGGAAAGCTTTTATAGCCCCGGGCGGCCCTAAGGAAAGAGCCACCGTGATTTGTCGCCATCTGGTACATCCCGAGGCGACGCATTCGAACCGGCACCAAAAGTTATGATCATTGCACTCGAGCCCCCACGCGTTAGGGCAACTGCATTTATGAACTCGAGAAGCGAGATCGGGACAACTCAGGAGGGCCCAATTCCCGCCCTTACCGAAAACCATCTCTACTCTCCGAGCCCATCCTAGGCTTGGGAGTAGGGGGGCAAGTGGAGCGGGGAAGATTCGCGGCACACTGTACGCGGGGCCCAAATAGCCCATCGAAGCCTGCTTGGCCCAATAAGTGACAGCCCCTACTGGGGCCCTCTTACTTGGAGGCCCGATTCACCCAAGGCCTGCTTCACCCATCGAGCCTTAGCTCGGGGCCCGATCGGTCGGCCCCCCTCATGCTCGGGGAAAGCCTACAGATTATACCGAGTGACCCCGAGGTCGGACGGATGCCCCCGGCGAGGCAGTGGAGTGCCCCCTCTTATCCTTTGTGGATTAGCTCGGCATCGAGACTCCTTAACAGGCTAGGGCTAAGTTCTCACTGCTAGCCCCTATCCCGTCGAAGGTTGCGCTATTATCTGGGAACAGAGACCCGGGGGATAAGGAGAAGGTAAGAGTCCTTGACCAAGAAGAATTCCTCACATGGACGCAGTGTCCTCCAAGCCCCTCGCCTCCTCTACCCTGACGAAGGAGCCCGCCGCTATATAAACTCAGGGAATCCCTCCAAAAAGGTAAGCCCACTCACAACCACTTCAACTGGTGGAGACCAATCTCGTGCCCCTCTTCTCTCCCGCCCCCCTTCGCACCTTGCTTCTACTACTTGCTGACTTAAGCAATCGGAGGGTTTTTCCCAGGGTTACAACCCTAGGCTCCTGATCGTCTTCTTCCCTCTTAGCAGCATACAACACTGGAGTAGCTGCATCCTGTGATCACCCTAGATCTGACGGCTCAGGATTTGGCACGAGATCTTGCTTCTTCAGGCTGCATATTGGATAGTGTGCCAGTTAATGTTGGGCATTTGATTATGCGCTAGTTGTTGTTGGGTCTTATTAGGCCGGGTGAACCTCCCTTACCTCACATTGTAATTTTTCATTTTTCTCCCTAAATTTCTGTTTTGCATTAGGTTATTGTTGCAACGGTCAAACAGCTCTTATAAGATTGTGTTATGAGCGGTACGTGGCGTCCCTTGTGGCCTAGCCACCCCCCTCCCTATAATCTGTATAAATAGGAGTGAAAGGCCCAGAGATCGATGGCAGGATTCGATGCCGTCCAATTATTCTTCCTCTTGCTGTGACGATCTCTCCCTCTCTCTTTTCCCTCCTCTTCTCTCTACTCTTCCTCAATCCGACTCCCCTATTCGACCTTAATTAGGTCTCCTGGTTCATCAAGGATGCTAAGAACACCAGTCGGGGTTGACGACGATCCCTATCTCGAGCTCGGAGTTCTTTCACCAAAGCCCACTTGCAAGGGTTGTTAGGTCGGGAACCTAGGAAGAGCAGCTCGAACACAGTTGAGTTGGATGCCCTCTTAACCGATCAGATACGACGTACCATGGTATGGAAGTTCTCGTCGTCCATGCTGTTTTAATTAATTAAAAGAATGTCCTGGTTCTTTCTCGCGCGTCCGACGAATACGCAGCAAGCACCAGAGAAAGAGAAGGGAATCTCCCAAGGCAGGTGCAAGTCGTGGTCGAAGAGTTGGAAAGAAGGGGGAAAAAAAAAACACAAACTTTTTCCCGAAAGAAGTGGGTGGGTTAGATGGATAAGAAAACACCAGCAAATCTCATCGGTCTGATCCTTGTCGCCCGGTTTCTTTAATACCCTTCTTGCAACTTGGCACGGCAGCGTAGTGCATGGCACATGCCTCGTTGCCGTCACGGTAGTGGGAGTCCAACCTAAATGGAGTGTCCACTCCTCCATTAGCAGGTGTAATTGTAAAGACGACGCCCTTTTCAGACTAGATAGATAGTGCCTCCTCACACTAACCTAATAATGTTCGTTTCGTCATTTCCAACCAAAGTTAAAAGGTTTAACACCGGTCAGAGTTATAAAAATTATATATATCCCTCGATATTGGCGTGGACACTTTCGGACTCGGTCATGTAATTCTTTCTCTCATCTTCTCTCAAAATACTAACAACTTCATCCTACTTTTGCTAGTTTAATTAATCGTTTGGAGGTTTTCAATTAAAAATATTGACCGGGAATGGGTTCTGAAAATAACAGCTACACTTGCATGTCACCGACATTAATTAATTCTTTTGGTTGGGCAATGTAAAGCTCAACTTTTATCTCAAGGCCTTCCTACAACCAAAGAATAAAACCGCCGACTGGCCGAAGATAATAAGTTGAAGATCTCCAAAATGTCATAATTCGACCCATCACTTTCGTACGTTTGCCTCCAGTGATCGGGCATATTATTATACGTCAAACTAAAGGCACCCAGAATGTAACTTTGCTGAATTATTAAAGATAACACCCTCCTTGTTGTGAATTATGAAATCCAGGTAGGACTTGTATACAACTAAAATCTCCAGAGGAGCTTCCGTTAAAGATATGAAACCTGCGCGAGTATCGATCACAAGGGGGCGGGGGGGGGTGACCAATCATCTGCGTACGTCTGCAAGGAAAGAGAGAAGAGGGGGGGGGGGCAACGTCGGACGGCAGGGGATGATCCGGCCCCCAACTTGTTGATCGTCCGCGACTGTGATGTGGTAGTGACATTCTATGGGTACGAGTCCACCACCATATGTATGTGGTATCCCTGCGGAGACTGTTGTTTCTTCTCTGTTGTGTTATGCTGGCTACGGATCAGACCAGGAGAAGAAGAGGTGTTATTAATGCTGGCTGCATGAAGATCCTATAAAGCTTTGGGAGAGTTATTGCCCCCCTCCCCCCGAAACTTGGATGAGCCGGCCACTTAATTAAAAAGCACTGGGTAGAGTTATTCCGAAACCGGTCTGGAGTTATTTTGTCGTCGCCAGCACCATCATCACCAATTGATTAGCTTCATCAATAATATATGGGCACATCATCATCGCCCGCCCGCCCGCCCGCCCGCCCGCCCGCCCGCCAACTTGGCGCCATAAAAGATCCCACACCCCCTCGCCCTCCCTCCTTTTCTAGTTAGAAGAGGGAAGAGGATGAAGACTGGCCATGTTGGGCAAGAGAAGGGGGAGGAGAGAATAGATAGATAGATGCTGCTGCCGCTGAAAAGGGATGCCCACAAGCACCAAGTGAGTATTCATAGCCCATAATATGTTCTTATTCTGCTTCTTCTTCTTCTTCTTCTTCTCAAACATGCTTATCGCATTTAAAATTACATGCACGAGACCAACGGGAGGAAGAAGAAGAAGAAAAAGAAGAAGAAGAAGAAGAAGAAGAAAAGGAGCAAGTAATAGAAGAAGAGGGGCCGAAGGAACGAATCCCTGGGTAAAAAAAGCAAGCGGGGGAGGAGGAGCAGATGGAGAAAGAAACCCCACGAGCAAAAAGATTTTTTTTAAAAAAGAAAAAGAAAAAAGAGCTAACACATAGCTCTCAAAAACATATACATATGTATAAATATGAAGAAAAACAAAAAAAGGTGTATTACCGAATACTAATTTGTTGGGCAGGGGAGGCCCATGCCATGAGATCAGTAGGGAGCCAGCCAATCGGCGAGGTCAGCGCCGATGCGACGCGCGGCGTCGGCGCGGCGCTCCTCTGGCACCAGCGGCGACCGACACAGCGGACAGCTCAGTTTGCTCTGGTCGAACCAGCCGTCGAGGCACTGGCAGTGGAACACTCGCCGACAGCACGACAGCCGCCGCACACGGTCTCCCTCCCCCATCCCGCCCAGGCACACCACGCAGTCCGAGTCGGAGGCCGCCCCTCCACGGCGCGCTGCCTGTCGGGCGTCGACATCCTCTTGGCCGTGGGAGAAGGCCCGCTGCATGCTCAGCTGCTCGGCCAGAACGATGAGGCCAGCGAGGCCGGAGGCCACCGTGCAGGCAGAGTCGCGGCCCTCCTCCGTGACCTGGTGGTGGGGGTGACGGAGGCCGACGGAGTGGAGGAGGCAGAAGAGGAGGGAGCGGAGGTAGGAGACCCAGCCGGCGGCAGTGGCCACCAGCAGGATGGGGATGGAATCGCTGGAGACGTTGCTGAGGTGGCCCGACAACCCCATTCCCGGAGTACCCTCCTCGGCAGGCGTAGGTAGCCCAGATTAGAGAGAGAGAGAGAGACGTGGGAGGGAAGGAAGGGAAGCAGGGAGGCGCCTTTAATTGGCGACGGGGAGGGCCGTGGGGCCCACGACGGGGGCAAGGCCTTGAGGGGGGGTGCATGTGGTGGTGCACCCCCTCACGAGGGCCGGGGGCGATGCCTGTACGTAGAAACCTTGTACGTGGTGGGTACGTGGCCATGAATTTTTACTTGTTTTTTCAACTTTTGCCCTGTTCTTTTCTCTTGCGTGGTGTGGGACCCCCTAGCTATTGATTGATTGATGAGAGGATTAAAATAAGAATAGTGGTGAGGGTGTGGCTGGTAAACGTGGCCATTATTGAATTGCTAAGCTGAGTGAACGGGGATTTTGTTTCCAGCCGCCCCTTCTTTCCTTCACTAGAGTTGGATCAGCCATAATAATAATAATAATGTGATATAACGGGGGGTGGGGGGGGGAGGAAGAAGGACGACATCCATTCAATTCCTCGCCGCGTTTTTATTTATGTTTAATGGATTTGTTAAAAATCGTGATATTACTCACTCAATTCATCTTCCCCGACGGTTGACGAACTTAACATTGCAGTGTTTGCATAATCGTCCCATGACAAATTAAATGAGCGGCGTCGAATGGAGAAAAGATCATCAAATACGCAAGGCATCGCCCCCCCCCCCCTTCAACATTGTTACGCATACTAGATTGGCGTACGATTTGGCGCTTATATATATATATATATATATATATATATATATATATATATATATATATATATATATATATATATATATATATATATATATATATATATATATATATATTGATATATATATAAGCTTATAGAGGAGAGAAAATAATTTCTCGAACTTCGTATCACATTTTAAATATTTATTTGTTAGGAGAAGATCGTCCGGTCACCCGTGGAAGTTTACAAACACTAAATGTAGAAACCGGATAATTTAAAATGAGAAATAATTTTTTTAAATAAATTATACAATTAAATTTTTCATGAAATGATTAATTTACATTTTTACTAAGTGAAATAAAGTGGATTATTGAATTTACTTGAATTTACTTAAAGTAAATAGAAATTAAATGCTTTAACCCTTAGATAAATCTTAGAAAGCCCAATAAAAGTCCATGTAATGGATTAGGATCATAATTGGTCCATTGGATAATCCATAATGGGCTAGATTAGTGGTTAAAAGATTAATAAAGGATAATTAGACCTTAAATTTGTAACACATGTTAAATGTCTTTTGAAAAGGATTATAATAACCCAATTTCTAGAAGATTGACTCAAGAATCAACCCTTACCTAACAGCCCACCTTGGACCAGCCGAAATTACATTATTTTCACACCTAAGATGGTCTAGATTAAGAGGAGAAATGTCATTTTTCTTCTAATTCGGACTTAATGGGGTTGGTGGATTTAGGTGAAGAATCTTGACACATTTGGCCAAGTTTTGGCTATAAATAGAACCCCATTCGACCCTCAAAACATCCCTGGAAGTTAAGTCTATGCTGTTGCAAAGATTCGTGGAGATTTAAAGGAGGATTTGGAAGATCAAGGGTTTTCTTTATATTTGTTGATAATCTTTAGATCCGACAAAAGGTAGGTGTCTCTTAGGCTAAACTCTAATCAATGCAAGCTATCTTGTTCGTTTTTTTGTCCTCTTTCCATTGATAGCTCATTTGTTAAATTCCATTGAGAAATGAGTAAGTTATGATCATTTTACCAAGGGATATTTCAGTTCCGTTTTCGGAATCTTAAGGCGCTGCTCTTCAGGAGCGCGTTCTTAACACGCCAGCCCGATATAGCGCGTTCATATACACCCCGTCTCTTTCTCCAAATGTTCAAATTTAAACATTTAATAATATAATACACTTTCATGATCGCGCTACATGTCCCTAGCGCGTTCATCATGAACGCGCTAGTCTCGGCTAGCACGTTCATACCTTTGACCTCGGATGATCAGGGATTAAAATACAATACTTCTGGTATGTTTATAAATGTATATAAGGTTTATATATAGTATGATTCATTAGAATCCCATATTGTTATCTAGTTTTTAAAATAATATGAAATCTATACCTATTCATGAACGTGTTAGCCTCCTATAGCACGTTCATCATGAACGCGCTATCCTCCTATAGCACGTTCATACCTTGACCCCGGATGATCAGGGATAAAAAAAATAATACTTCTAGTATGTTTATAAATGTATATAATGTTTCTATATATATAAGATGATATATATATAGTATGATTCTTTGGAACCTCATCTTTTTATCTAGTTTTCAAAATAATATAAAGTATTTATCTGATCATGAACGCGCTAGCCTGGTATAGCACGTTCTTCATGAACGCGCTAGCCTGGTATAGCGCGTTCATACTTTTAAACCCGGATGACCAGAAATCAAAAGTATAATATTTCTCATACATATATAATACCTAAAGTGTTTATATATATATTAGGAGTCTATATCTATTATCGTTTATACAGAATCTATGTATTTCAATTAAGTTTTTAAATTTTTTTAATGTATAAATCTGTTCTTGAACGCGCTAGTCGCTTATAGCACGTTCTTGAAGAACGAGCTAGCTACCTATAGCGCGTTCATAAAATTTTCCCGAAAATTTTTGATAATCAAAATATGTTATTTTGAATATATATACTGTATTTTTATACACTGTAATGAACGCGACCCTGAGCTATAGCATGTTCACAGACAGTAACATCTTTTTAGCCTATAACAATTCTATTCTCTATCATAGTGATGTACGAAAATTATTTCAGAATGTAAAAAGGTATTTTCTATCATATTGATGTATAAAAATTACTTTCAGCATGTTACATCTATTTTCTTATCATATGACATATTAATGTATGAGTAAAAGCTAATATCTAAACTCATGATTTTTATTCATAAGTATATATATTCCTTACTAAAAACTGTTCTTTACTAAAAAATTGATGTTTTATGATTCTGAGATTATGTTAAGATGTTTAAAATAATTCTAATAAAACCACTATCTTAATGTTTCTTCCTACTTACCATTCATTTTTGAATTCTACGGCTTAATGTCGTTAAACATGATGCTTAAAAATATATTTTCCACTATTCTTTGCAATTATCACAACTTTTGCCAGATCTGTACTTGTTTACAAATGAGCTTGTTCTTGAAATTCTTTGGCCATATTGTGGAATTATATAGAAAAAAAAATGTCAGGGGCTATGGGTCCCAATGAAATGACATTTAAATGCTAGTAGTGTATAAAGGGGTTCTGATCTGATCCCACGGGCGAGGTAAAGTCTAAAAATAAACCGGTATTATAATGATCAGGTGCTGGCATTCACCAATACAGGGTCTATTACAGTTAGGGGCAATCATACTGTCGTGAGAACCCCTAAGTGTGTAGCCAAATAGTGATATTCCATAAGAGGCTGTCGTATCGTCGTGATCTCCCCTTAGTGCTTGGCCAATCCTACTGAGTGTTGGTAGAAGTGATTGCTCTACTTCTATATTGTTATTGCTTAAAGATTCATCATAAATTTCCCTGTAGAAGTGATTGTTCTACTTCTATATTGTTTAAAGTTCAAGTGATTGCACTACTACGATATTGCTTAAAAGTTCATCATGAAAGTTCCTGAATTATCTTAATGATAGTACCCATTGTCTCATCATGAAAGTTCTTGATATATTTCTGGAAATGATCAGCGTCTTGTCTACTATCATGATCTTGAAATTATCTTGTTATCTTGAAATTACTTGGAAATTCTTTATACAAAATTTCATACTTAAAATTCATGATCAATTACTTCATGACACGAATTGTTAAATTGTTAAATACTTAAAGATTGCCTGGCTTTAGAGATATAAAATCCTACTGAGCTTTTTGCTCACCCTACGTTTTGGTTAATTGTTACAGGAAATGAAAATGAACAAGGATTGGACAAGAGTGAATGATTGTTTTTTCTTTCCCTAGGATTTATGTAGATCATAAGTGTTTTTACAAGGTTTATGTATTTGAAAAATTTGGAAGATTGTATCATGCCTTTTTAAGGCTTATGAATGATTATGTAAACTTCATTTTGATGGAATAAAATTAGTAATTTCATCTTAGCTCTCTATCTTTAGAATTAAATTTGTACATGCTCTGACCGACACGAGTGCCTCGTAACTGTTCGCGTCTCGATTTTCCGCGTCGGGGCGTGATAGTTTTAGTGGTATCAGAGCCTAGGTTACATAAAACCTAGGATTCTTAAAACTTATGTTTCCCTTGATAGAAACTTGGTTAGAAATTTAAATTTTCCAGGTAAGATTGGGTAGAAATACGGGTTAAGTTTTAAAAAGAATAAATTATCAAGAAATAAATACCAAGGAAAAATAATTAAACCCTGTAACAATGGTTTCAGGCTGAATCTCGCAAATGGCCGCCGAGAGAGCTCAATGGCGCGAAATGTAACGCACTGTCCAATGATTAATACAAGCCTTGCAACAAGTTGCGCAAGGTGGAGCATGGCATGAAGCCGGGGATTTGCATCGGAAATTCCAAAAGATGAATCCCCCGAAGTTTAGTGGATCTACTGACCCAGATGAAGCAGAGAATTGGGTGCAAGAAATAGAGAGAACCTTTAAAGTAATGCAATGTACCGATGAAGAGAAGGTACTACTAGGGACCTACCAACTAGAAAAGGATGCCCGAGCATGGTGGGTATCCGTCGAAGCAATCTTTCCCAATGAACAAGTTACATGGGATGAGTTCTTAGAATATTTTAATGAGAAGTATTTCTTAGAAAGAATCCGCGAGAAGAAGGCCATGGAGTTCGCGACATTAAAACAACGTAGCTTATCCGTAGCAGATTATGAAGTGAAATTTTCTAGATTAGCTCGGTATGCCCCACACCTAATTTGTACGGAGAAAATGAGAGCAAGAAGATTTATGAATGGATTAAAGATGGAACTCTTTCCTCGATTGGCTCCATTGGAGATTCAAACTTATACGGAAATGGTTAGGAAAGCACAGATTCTAGAAGATGCTATGAATATGGTGGAACGAATCAAAGGGAAAGTCGCCAAGAAAGAGTTAGTCGATGGATCCAAAAGCAAGGAACCCGTGAGTGACAAGAAGAGGTTAAATGGAGGTAACGATTTCCGTAAGGACAAGAAGCCCCGGAATAATGATCAACAAATTGTTCTAGTCAAGGAAAAATGTGAGCATTGTAAGAAAGGAAGGCGCAACCCTGAATGTTGGTATAAACTTGGGAAGTGTATCCGTTGCGGAAGCATGGATCATAAAATTGCTCGTTGTCCACTCTTAAAGAAAGGAGCGCCGCAAGCATTGGAAGGTAACCTTATAAACATATCTCGTCTATGATGGCATAGTTTAGAAATGGTGATCTTAGCACTTAGCATGTTATGAAAATGATCTAGTTAGAATGCATAGTTTGGATATGATAATTTTACCCTACTATTACGGAAAGAAAATCATGTGAATTTGGGGACCAAATTCTTTTAAGTGGGGGAGGATGTAGAAACCTGATAATTTAAAATGATAAATAATTTTTTTAAATAAATTATACAATTAAATTTTTTCATAAAATGATTAATTTACATTTTTACTAAGTGAAATAAAGTGGATTATTGAATTTACTTGAATTTACTTAAGGTAAATAGAAATTAAATGCTTTAACCCTTAGATAAATCATAGAAAGCCCAATAAAAGTCCATGTATTGGACTAGGATCATAATTGGCCCATTGGATAATCCATAATGGGCTAGATTAGTGGTTAAAGGATTAATAAAGGATAATTAGACCTTAAATTCGTAACACATGTTAAATGTCTTTTGAAAAGGATTATAATAACCTAATTTCTAGAAGATTGACTCAAGAATCAACCCTTACCTAATAGCCCACCTTGGACCAGCCGAAATTACATTATTTTCACACCTAAGATGGTCTAGATTAAGAGGAGAAATGGTATTTTTCTTCTAATTCGGACTTAATGGGGTTGGTGGATTAAGGTGAAGAATCTTGACATATTTGGCCAAGTTTTGACTATAAATAGAACCCCATTCGACCCTCAAACTATCCCTGGAAGTTAAGTCTATGCTGTTGCAAAGATTTGTGGAGATTTGAAGGAGGATTTGGAAGATCAAGGGTTTTCTTTATATTTGGGGATAATCTTTAGATCCGAAAAAAGGTAGGTGTCTCTCAGGCTAAACTCTAATCAATGCAAGCTATCTTGTTCATTTTTTTGTCCTCTTTCCATTGATAGCTCATTTGTTAAATTCCATTGAGAAATGAGTAAGTTATGATCATTTTACCAAGGGATATTTCAATTCCGTTTTCGGAATCTTAAGGCGCTGCTCTTCAGGAGCGCGTTCTTAACGCGCCAGCCCGATATAGCGCGTTCATATACACCCCGTCTCTTTCTCCAAATGTTCAAATTTAAACATTTAATAATATAATACACTTTCATGATCGCGCTACATGTCCCTAGCGCGTTCATCATGAACGCGCTAGTCTCGGCTAGCACGTTCATACCTTTGACCTCGGATGATCAGGGATCAAAATACAATACTTCTGGTATGTTTATAAATGTATATAATGTTTATCTATATATAAGATGTTGTATATATAGTATGATTCATTAAAACCCCATATTGTTATCTAGTTTTCAAAACAATATGAAATCTATACCTGTTCATGAACGCGCTAGCCTCCTATAGCACGTTCATCATGAACGCGCTAGCCTCTTATAGCACGTTCATACCTTGACCCCGGATGGTCAGGGATCAAAAAAATAATACTTCTAGTATGTTTATAAATGTATATAAGGTTTCTATATATATATAAGATGATATATATATATAGTATGATTCCTTGGAACCTCATCTTTTTATCTAGTTTTCAAAATAATATAAAGTATTTATCTGATCATGAACGCGCTAGCTTGGTATAGCACGTTCTTAATGAACGCGCTAGTCAGGTATGCGTTCATACTTTTAAACCCGGATGACCAGAAATCAAAAGTATAATATTTCTAATATATATATATATATAATACCTAAAATTTTTATATATATATTAGGAGTCTATATCTATTATGGTTTATACAAAATCTATGTATTTCAATTAAGTTTTCAAAATTTTTCAATGTATACATCTGTTCTTGAACGCGCTAGTCGCCTATAGCACGTTCTTGAAGAACGCGCTAGCTACCTATAGCGTGTTCATAAAATTTTTCCGAAAATTTTTTATAATCAAAATATGTTATTTTGAATATATATACTGTATTTTTATACACTGTAATGAACGCGACCCTGAGCTATAGCGCGTTCACAGACAGTAACATCTTTTTAGTCTATAACAATTCTATTCTCTATCATAGTGATGTACGAAAATTATTTCAGAATGTAAAAATGTATTTTCTATCATATTGATGTATAAAAATTACTTTCAGCATGTTACATCTATTTTCTTATCATATGACATATTAATGTATGAGTAAAAGCTAATATCTAAACCCATGATTTTTATTCATAAGTATATATATTCCTTACTAAAAATTGTTCTTTACTAAAAAATTGATGTTTTATGATTCTGAGATTATGTTAAGATGTTTAAAATAATTCTAATAAAATCACTATCTTAATGTTTCTTCCTACTTACCATTCATTTTTGAATTCTACGACTTAATGTCGTTAAACATGATGCTTAAAAATGCATTTTCCACTATTCTTTGCAATTATCACAACTTTTGCCAGATCTGTACTTGTTTACAAATGAGCTTGTTCTTGAAATTCTTTGGCCATATTGTGGAATTATATAGAAAAAAAATATCAGGGGCTATGAGTCCCAATGAAATGACATTTAAATGCTAGTAGTGTATAAAGGGGTTCTGATCTGATCCCACGGGCGAGGCAAAGTCCAAAAATAAATCGGTATTATAATGATCAGGTGCTGGCATTCACCAATACAGGGTCTATTACAGTTAGGGACAATCATACTGTCGTGAGAACCCCTAAGTGTGTAGCCAAATAGTGATAAGGGGCTGTCATATCGTCGTGATCTCCCCTTAGTGCTTGGCCAATCCTACTGAGTGTTGGTAGAAGTGATTGCTCTACTTCTATATTGTTATTGCTTAAAGATTCATCATAAATATCCCTGTAGAAGTGATTGTTCTACTTCTATATTGTTTAAAGTTCAAGTGATTGCACTACTACGATATTGCTTAAAAGTTCATCATGAAAGTTCTTGAATTATCTTAATGATAGTACCCATTGTCTCATCATGAAAGTTCTTGATATATTTCTGGAAATGATCATCGTCTTGTCTACTATCATGATCTTTAAATTATCTTGTTATCTTGAAATTACTTGGAAATTCCTTATACAAAATTTCATATTTGAAATTCATGATCAATTACTTCATGACACAAATTGTTAAATTGTTAAATACTTAAAGATTGCCTGACTTTAGAGATATAAAATCTTACTGAGCTTTTTGCTCACCATACGTTTTGGTTAATTGTTGTAGGAAATGAAAATGAACAAGGGATTGGACAAGAGTGAATGAGTGTTTTTTCTTTTCCCTAGGATTTATGTAGATCATAAGTGTTTTTACAAGGTTTATGTATTTGGAAAATTTGGAAGATTGTATCATGCCTTTTTAAGGCTTATGAATGATTATGTAAACTTCATTTTGATGGAATAAAATTAGCAATTTCATCTTAGCTCTCTATCTTTAGAATTAAATTTGTACATGCTCTGACCGACACGAGTGCCTCGTAACTGTTCGCGTCTCAATTTTCCGCGTCGGGGCGTGACACTAAAGGAATGGCGTCAGAAGGAGTCCCAGACGTTATCCCGGGAGACAACCCTCTGATACTTAAGTCGAAATCTTGAAGGATGGGGATTAAGAAGAGACGGAGGACTGAGAGAGGGAGAAAAGAGCCGATTGATCAAGCCTGGAGTGATGGGCGGGCTTCCGAAGGAGTGCTCGCCACGCTCGGAGAGTGCTCGAAGAGTGCTCGTTAGACTGGAAGAGTGCTCGGAAGCGGGCCGGGGCTCTCCTCTGTAGAAGTTGTTCTTTGGAACCGTCAGCCTATCGTAGCGTCTGTCTGAGTTTATCTTGCCGTGTTCGTGTCCCTTTCTTCTGTAATGTCCTTGATTTTTCGGATATTTTTCATATCAGGATCCGTGCATTTCGAATCACTTTCAAGGGTCCCAGAGTGTGTTTTACGGTTTACGCATGTTTTTCCCTGACGAGCCTTCGGAACCCTGTACGGGATGAACCGTTGTGTTCTCCAACTCCGGGACGTTACCAGTGTGTTGAGCGTGTTTCGAGGATCGGGAAAATATTTTTTACCGATTTTTCACATTTTTCAGATTTTTCAGATTTCTATATAATAAACCTTTTCTTTTTTTTCTTCTTTATTCTCCTTCCTTTTCTCTCTCGTGACACCCCGCTCCCCCTCCCTACCGTTGCTCTCTCTCCCCCATGAACGGATGCGACGCACCCTCCTCCTCCGGCGACGGACGACGGACCAAGGCGGCGGCGCGGTGATGACGGCGGCGACGAGGCGAGCGTGGTGGTGGTGATCTCGCGGCGAGGGTGTGGAGTTTGTGGTTTGAACGTGATTTGAAGATCGGCGGCGATCCGAAGATTTTGAAGCTTCCATGAGGTTGCGGGACGGATCCCCCCTCTTTGTATTTCCACTCCCGTGATTTCTAGGCCGAGGAGAGGTCGAGAGAGGCTTGTTTTGTGCCGGGGTGGAAAAATGCATGATTTGGGGTTGAGCGCCGGATCTAGAGTTTTTCAAGATTTTGGATCGATCTATGGGCATGTAATGATGCTAGGAGGGTTGGGGAAGAGTTTCCCTTTGTTTCCCCATCATCGGAGGGTGATTGGGACGTGGTTTGGATTTTCCCGCCGTTCACGCCATTTTAACCCTCTGATCGTAGTGGCGGTCCTTCTAGAAGCTGCCTTCATCATGGGGCGGCCCTCTGGGGGGCCCCCATTGGTTTTCCATCTGTTGGTGGGGTGTTGCGGTCCCGAGGAGACCGCCACCCTCTTTAGCAGTCTCACGACTGACTGCTACCCTTGGGGTAGCGGCCAGCCGTCGACCGTTTCTCTGGTCGGGTCAACGCCCCTTGGGGTGCAGGTTTTTGACCGTTGGGGGGACCCCATTGGGTTGCCGCCATGGTAGGGGCGTTTCCTGGTGGGTGCCATTGGGCAATCGCCCCACTAGGGGTAGCGGCCTGGCGATGGGCCGCTACTCCACCCCCAAGGTTCGCCAGGTGGTGGCCTCCTCATCCTGGCAGTCTCAGGAAGACCGCCAAGGCCCTGTTGCAGGCCAGGGCTGGCCGCCACTGGGAGTGACGGTCCAGGGCGGACCGCCACTCTGTTTCCATCGCGACCGGGGTTTCTTTGGTGCCTTGTTAGCCTTCGGTTGAGTTGGTCATTGGTCCTTTGTGGCGTATGGCTTAAGGGATGCCTTGTGCACCTAGTGAGAGCCATGGGTATGCCAAGAGGATCCCTAGAGGAGTGAATTACTTCGATTAGTGTGCATGTGTGTCTTGCAGGTCTATTAGACCTCGTTTGTGTCCCGGGCATCCGTATTCCCCGATTCGTGTCATCGAGAGTAGGTGTTGGTACGGAGGGCCGTTTCTGTACCTCGTATGTCGTATTCGATGATTCTCGTTGCTTAGTGAGTTCATACCTCCAGTGTCACGTCCACTAGACGTAGCCTTCTTACAACACGTGTGCTGACCCACCCGGGAGTGGTGGAGCGGCTTACCTGAGAGTGACGGTTGTTAGGTTGGTGACCGTAGGGCCCCTCGCCTTTGCAGTCTGCGTCCGGGCTGGGGGGAAGAACCAGCTAGAGGGCCTGACCTAGAGCACATGGTCTACGTGTGCACACGTAGTTGGGGGCAGTCGGACCCGCGCTGACGAGCGCGACCCCAGCTAGTCCTTGTTCTTGCTACTTGTAGTGTAAGACGTCAGGGGACGCATCCGGCTTTGCTTCTAGTGAGTGGTGCTCCTGTCTTCTGGCAGGTACGAACCTATTTTCCGGTCGGACTATGGCCGGTTTGGTCGGTATGGTCAGTGCAGTAGTCGTAGTGAGATTTTTCGTTTATTTATTATGTTACTGCTGTACTCCTGTTGTTTAGTGTACTTTCCTTGTCGTCTTGTTTCCCTCGTTGCGAGGTGGGGGTCTGCGGGATCCCTACTGAGCCAATGAAATAAGGCTCACCCCTGTGTTTTCAGGTGAGGCGAGGTTGGCAGGGAGCGCGTCAGACATTTAGCTTGGTTCCAGTAGCTAGGGCTAGTTGCCAGAGCCGGGGGATGCCCCACGTACTTGTACCTTTCTTTCTGTTGACTGTACTTATTTTGGACATGAGATACTATGACCTTGTAGCTATTTATTGAGTACTTGTTTAATTCCATGCATTTTATTTAGTTTATTGTGCTAGTTCTACAGTTCTCTTGTACCCTCACATCATCCTTTAACCCTTCCAAATCTTTGGGCTCGTGGGTGGTGGGCCGAGGTTCAAGTCATGCCGGTTCCTTTTCGGTACTCAGATCTTGGGTCGTTACATCTTCTCTGTCCCTCTGTCTCTGGACGAAGGTCCATTTATAGGGGTTGTCCTAGCAGTGGAGACATGTCCCTTAGCAGGGAAGGGCGTGATGTTATGTCCCTAGGTTTTGATGGTGTCAAAACTATGTGAGTCAGCATGAGTATTCACTCATATATCTTCATTAGTCTTCATTCATGGTATTCATTCATAAGCTTTTATATGTAATTGATGATGGCATGATATATATAATTCACTAGGGCATGATTCACTGATGAATATCTATTTAGTTTGCAAAAAGATTATGTTGAATGAAAGAAGAAGAAGCCTTCATGTAGATGAAGTCAACTTCAGAAGCTCCTTAAGTCGACTTGAAGTCAGGCTGAGTCGACGCAAGAGGATAGTGGAGTCGATGCAGTCACACCCGCCAGCTGAAGAAGACTTCGTTGAAATATGTACCGGTGACAAATGGACCCGTATCGATGACAAATAGTCTCATATCAGTGACAAATGGCTCTGTATCGGTGTAAAATGCCTCTTAAGGGTGAAAAAATGGGCGATAGGGCTGAAGGCTTGAAACACGAAGAAGAAAAGTCAACTCCATGGAGCCTTGGAGTCGACTCCTCTTACAAAAAAACCTTCAACTTTGAAAGAAGATCATTGGGGTCGGTCCTATGAAGCTAAGGGTGAATAATAGATGCATAACAGTGAAAAATAGCTTTTATCTGTGACAAATAGCTTTACAGTGGTGAAAAATAGTTGCTTCAAGTGAAGGGAATCACAGCCAGTTCGATCTAGCACCAAAGAGGAGAGAGAGGAGAAGACCAAGAGAAGAAGAAGGGTTGACTCCAGTCAATGCCAATGCTAGTCAAGATGACTTTAGGCAAAGTCAACCCAGTCAAAGTTCACCAAGTCATGATCAACTTCAGTGAAGATTAATGCCAGTCAAGATGACCAGTCAACATTGACCACAAAGTCAAGAGTCAACGAAGAGCCAGCCAGTGGACTCGGTCAGATGAAGGAAGCAACGATGAAAAATAGCCCTTTAGTGGTGACAAATGACTAAAGGTGATGGCTCAAGCTCAATGGTAGAGGATTTAAGGCGACAGTTGCTAAGGGTGACAAATGGCTACCTTAGGCAGACAAATAGCCGTGTAAGGGGAAAAATACCATGTTAAGGGTAACAAATGGATACGAGCATAGAAAACTTAAAGGAGTCATGTGACGACCCGAGATCCGGATATCGAGAGGAGCCCGATACCATTCGAATCCCGACCCGCAGCCCACGAGCGGGAGGCTCGAAAGGGCTAAAAGGAGTGTGGAGGTACAAGGAAATAGGAAATAAGGTAGGACAATTCAACAATTAACAGAAGTAAATAAACAATAACTACAACAGAGTCCAGTCCAATAAAAAGTACAGTCTAAAGCAGTAAAACGTACCACATGCCAAGTGAACACTCGGCCCGGCAAGCTGGCAACTAAGAACCTCCACGCAACGCCCTCGAACCTCGAGGAAGAATGCCGCACCTGAAACGTAGGGGTGAGCCTCCTGTCACTGGCCCAGTAGGGATCCTGCGGAACCCCAACTGAGAACAACGGCGACACTGAAAGTAGTAACTACGAAAGCAGGAAAGTAACTACGGTGGCCGGCAAAATCCCGGCTCTACAGCTACTCCTACTGTACCAAAAAACACGACCTAGTATCCCGTCGGGAGACAACCAAGGCACGCACCCGACCACCCGATTCCACGATCGGGGGACCACCAGACATGAACCGCCCTAGCCATGCTACTAGGAAAAACGCTACGATACCTCCGTAACGAAGGCCTGCCCTCACAAGGGCCCGAGCCAAAACCACACGGTTAGGGAACAAGGTCACGACCTCACCGTCGTGAACACAACACTGTCTGGGGAAAGGCCCTTGGTGACGCTCACCGGAAACCCCAGACCTCGACTCCGGGAACACTCCCGAAACCACTCACGAAGTCCCGTCTCGCGGACGGAAACAGAACCCGGTACATGACAACTTACATCTCATGACAGAAGCACCACCCACTAGAAGAACGACCGGATGCATCCCCTGACGTCTTACACCGCGTCACAAGTGTCTAGCTACGATGCCCCGGGCGTGAGACTCAGACACATTCAGTAACCAGTACCACAACAAGGACTAGCTGGGGTCACTCTCGTCAGCGCGTGTCCTAAGTCCCCAACTACGTGTGCACACACAGACCATCTGCTCTAGGTCGGGGGGACTCTGGTGGCAAAGGCAAGGGGGCCTACGGTAACCAACCTAAAAACTGCCTCTCTCGGGTCAGCCGCTCCACCACTCCCAGGTGGATCAGCACACGCGTGCCGTAAGAAGGCTACGACTAGTGGACGTGTCACAGAACGTGGACACCGAAAACCACACACGCACTCATTGCGAGTAACACAGAGTAACAGGTGGCACGACGCCGCCCGACTCTAGATGGTCCACTAAACCTACTAAACTCAACGGTCTTTGAGTCATAAGACTCGGAGTCGAGACCGTTGCACATGACAGCAGTAAGCCGTCAATCTGGCCTAATCCCTAGGTCCAAACCACAATGCGATAACTCACGAGGCAGTTCACAACCGTCGAGACCCATCCCTCTAGGCGGGAAACTTAAACGACCTCCAGCCTCAGGCTGGGAAATTGGACTCACAGTCCAAGGCCACACGCTTGGCCCACTCGGAAGCCACCTTCCAGAGAAGCAACGACCTGCGGGGAAACCTCACCGTACTCACACCGATGCACGGTGACTCGATCTAGCAAGAATATGGAAGCCCGGAACACTTGGGGTCACCCGGAGTCACCCAAGCCCACGGGCACGCTTATCGAGGTAACACGGAACCTTCGAACACCCAAAGACACGGTCACGGAACTCCACAGGGTGTCCGGGACACACACGGCCCAAGGGGAGCACAATCAGCCGTAGACTGCCCTCCCCGGGCAGCCCGGCAGGCCACCCCAAGAACGCGCTACACGTGCATAGCGCGTTCAGGCAGAACGCGCTATACATACCTAGCGTGTTCAACAAGAACGTGCTATAGGTCCATAGCGCGACCAGACCAGGTCGCGCTATGATCCTATAGCGCGACAACACAGAACGCGTTGGGACCCTAAAGTGCGATAAGAACCACCTTACTGTTCATCTTCTCCGATGAGCACGCCCTATCGGGACGGCGCGACCCTCAAGAACGCGCTAGCTGAGACTAGCGCGTTCTCAGTCTGCGCCCGGAAGAACGGCGGGAAATCCATTCCACGCCCCATTCACCCCCAGGTGAAGGGAAAACAAAAGGGAAAATATTGCCCAACCTCTCCAGCACCGAGAGGACCCATTTAAACCCCAAAAACACGATCAAAACACAAGATTCAGCTCACACACCCCAAAACATGCATTTTCCCCAAAACGCGCAAACAAACCCGCTCGGCTCGCCACGGCCTACAAAACTCACGGGAAATAAAGTACGCTGGTTGAGGGTCCGTCTCCCTACCTCCACCGAAGATTCGACGCACCGCGGACGCCGATCCACGAAGAAAACGCCGTTGAAGCCTCGCCGTTCCACGAACCCACGGCCGAGCTTCACCGAACCTCCACCACCTCGATCCTCACCCACCCTCGCCCGTGCCTCGCCCGCGCCGTCCCCACCTCACCCACGCTCCACCCCGTCGGCCGCCGGAGAGAGAGGGAGAGAGGAGAGAGCGTGAGAAGAGAGAGGGAGAGAAGAGAGAAATGAGAGGGGAGAGAGAGAAAAAGGTTATATATATAGGAAAATCCGAAAAATCCAGAAAATACCAAAAATAGGAAAATCACGTTTCCGCGATCCTCGGATCGCACCGATCCAACGGTACCACTCGCGCCCTGGTGAACGGCCCGGTTCACCCGCAACGAAGTTCCAAAGGAATTACCGAAACACAGACCGAGAATCGGAAAACACACACAGAAAAGCCGCGGAACGCTTCCGGGCCTCCGAAACAACTCCGGATCGCGCCGATCCGAACACGAAAAATGTCCGAAACAAAATTTCAGACACAACGGAGTCGGACACTCCGAGAAACCAGATTCGGGACCCATGAACATGGATCCAAAAAATCGGGGGCATTACAGCCCTCCCCCCTTAAAGAAATTTCATCCCCGAAATTTAGGGCTGAGACCAAGCCACAGGGGAAGAACACCACGACCAACTGACAACGCTGTCAGGGCCCCAGCACAGAAAAACCTTGATTCTCACAAAAATCGCCATCATGAGGGATACAACCAGACCATAATCACGAACGACGCCTACGCTCCGCACGCCGCACACACATCGGCCACCAGAGCAGGCATAATACAAAGGCACAAGTCTGGTATAACCTCAGACACAACGGAAACCACTCACGGCATCGCTGCCACCCTCTCGTTCACCGAGGGAACGCAATCCTCGCCACAAGGACCAATCCACCGGTCAACGCCCACGCTCAGCGGACCAACCTAACACCAGCTTCTCTGCCAGCTGACCACCACAAATTTGTCTGCTCCACACCGAGGACCACTCCCCACTCGGCAAGCCGAACGCCACAACAGCACAGGACCAACTCTGTCAGAACTCAAACTTAGACAAAGCTCAGATCTCATCTGGGAAAACACACCTCAGAAACGGCCACCAAAAAGGCCTCGCTGGCACGCGGCTCTCTCAATTCTCGAGCCCCTACAACCAGCATCTTCTGTCTGTGAAAGACCATCCATTGGTCACCAGACATTCGTCAACGGGAAACCTCCACCGACCCAGCAGGCACGATCTGACTCATGACAGGCCGTCCGCTGACTCCCGCACAGACCACCACCACATCCAGATGGATCCCCGCGCCAACTCTACCCTCCAGGGGAGCACGTCGGGACACAATGACTCCATCTCCCCTCGGTCTTCACGTCACTCGACTCAGACTTACGGGGAATCCTCCCTTGCTGGCCGCAGACTAAGGATCAATATCTCACGTCAACGTCTCATTAGAGACCTCCACACAGAGGCATCAACCGCCGTCCTATCTCATCGAATCCTATCTCATCAAAACCTCCATCTCAATTAATCCAAGAGGACGCCTGCCAATCCCGACTCCCGCTCTTATCACAGAGCCACGGGACACACAACCTCTTACGATCCCCGGCACACTTCTCCAAAACACGATCTCATCCGCGAACACAACCTCTAACGCAAAAATAGGGTATTACCTCATGCGGCAACCTCGCCAGCATATTTCCCCAACTCTCCACTTGCCAGTGCCATAAACCAAAATATCTCAAGCAATGGCACGGCAACAACACGTCTCACGCCGCCGGAGACAACACACACCGATGAACCAATCCTCCGCTGCTCTACTCATTCTCAAGAAATCCGCCCGTAGCCACCAACGCCACGATCCACGCACTCTGATCCACATACACAGCCACCACAACGCCGACTCGGGATCCACCATCCCGACAACCATCTGCAACCCCGCAGACTTCGATCCTCCGCACATCGGGAACCACAACACCAACCGCAAATCTCAAAAACACCGCCCAGTCGGCACTCGTCCTTCCGGAACAGCGCCAACACCCTTACACATCAAGGAACGGGCAACGCTTCTCACAGGCAACCACCTTGCCAAAACGCGGGACGCGTCTCGCACATATTTCATGGCACACGAAGGCCAACCAATCCGGACACACAGTGCAAGATGACGAACCTTAACCAAATGCAATCTCTCCAACCAAAGGAGAAACCAATCACACCTCCGACCAACAGAAGGAAAACTCCGCACTCGACCTGACCTCGAGCCTTGCGCAAGCTGGGAATATCACCTTCCAGCACCAAGAAAACCACCACTTCCGTCAGGTCAGCTCCTCCGACAACACTTACCAAGTGTCCCGTCGGACCACGATCACAACATCTCACGATGCACCACCGTTGCAAGTCCCCAAACTGCAACACGCCATGCCAAGAGCCGCAACACGAGCCATAACCGGCAACCACCGACGCTCATCCTCGAGTCCCGAACCCGCCACGGAACCTTCTCATCTTGAGCCAAATCCTGGGCGAACACAACCCATTCGCACACAGAAGCGCAGGAGCGAGAACTTACTGGGACACCACAGCCCAATCCTGCCTCGGAACTCGCAAGAATGACCGGGACCGACACGTCATTTCTGACGCCACTGAGCATGATAAGGACATCGGGTTCGTCAAATCAGCAGCTCGACACAAGATCCTCCGCTCGCTAGAGCACAATTCTCGACCAGAGCACCCGCTCCAACACCTCAAACCACAACCTTAGCACCGCAGGGGCTGGGCAACCCTCAGACTGGAATGGCCAAACTCGACCACAGCTCCCTCAGAGCACACTCACAGCCACTTACGACGAACAGTCCTCGCCAGGCACTTGACATTGCTGCAAATTTCTCGAACGCAGCACCACAGCAATACACCCGCCGGCAACCTACACAGCACGACCGGGGCCACCACCCAAGGGAGAAGGCTCTCGACCTCGATCCGCAGACCCCACGCCGGCACGAAAGTCACGAACAGCAACCACCCTCACCGCGCCGCACAGCGCACTCAAGATCTCAAGCGAGAAACAAAGCGATAAACATGCACGAAACCCTATGCCAGCTGTCGACTGTACTGGACCTTATGGACTCTGATCACTGCAATATCTCGAATTCCCATGTACGTCTACAACCACGCTCTGATACCAACTGTGACGACCCGAGATCCGTATACCGGGAGGAGCCCGATACCATTCGAATCCCGGCCCGCCGCCCACGAGCGGGAGGCTCGGAAGGGCTAAAAGAAGTGTGGAGGTTCAAGGAAATAGGAAATAAGGCAGGACAATTCAACAATTAACAGAAGTAAATAAACAATAACTACAACAGAGTCCAGTCCAACAGAAAGTATAGTCTAAAGCAGTAAAACGTACCACATGCCAAGTGAACACTCGGCCCGGCAAGCTGACAACTAAGAACCTCCACGCAACGCCCTCGAACCTCGAGGAAGAACCGCCGCACCTGAAACGTAGGGGTGAGCCTCCTGTCACTGGCCCAGTAGGGATCCCGCGGAACCCCAACTGAGAACAACGGCGGCACTGAAAGCAGTAACTACGAAAGCAGGAAAGTAACTACGGTGGTCGGCAAAACCCCGGCTCTACAGCTACTCTTACTGTACCAGAAAACACGACCTAGTCTCCCGTCGGTGGACAACCAAGCCACGCACCCGACCACCCGATTCCACGATCGGGGACCACCAGACACGAACCGCCCTAGCCACGCTACTAGGAAAAACGCTACGATTCTTCCGTAACGAAGGCATGCCCTCACAAGGGCCCGAGCCAAAACCACACGGTTAGAGAACACGGTCACGACCTCACCGTCGTGAACACAACGCTGTCTGGGGAAAGGCCCTCGGTGACGCTCACCGGAAACCCCAGACCTCGACTCCGGGAACACTCACGAAACCACTCACGAAGTCCCGTCTCGCGGACGAAAATAGAACCCGGTACATGACAACTCACGTCTCGTGACAGAAGCACCACCCACTAGAAGAACGACCGAATGCGTCCCCTGACGTCTTACACTGCGTCACAAGTGTCTAGCTACGATGCCCCAGGCGTGAGACTCAGACACACTCAGTAACCAGTACCACAACAAGGACTAGCTGGGGTCACGCTCGTCAGCGCGTGTCCTAAGCCCCCAACTACGTGTGCACACACAGACCATCTGCTCTAGGTCGGGTCCTCTAGATGGTTTTCCCCCCCACCGGACTCTGGTGGCAAAGGCAAGGGGCCCTACGGTAACCAACCTAAAAATCGCCTCTCTCGGGTCAGCCGCTCCACCACTCCCAGGTGGGTCAGCACACGTGTGCCGTAAGAAGGTTACGACTAGTGGACATGTCACAGAACGTGGACACCGAAAACCATGCACGCACTCATTGCGAGTAACAGGGAGTAACAGGTGGCACGACGCCACCCGACTCTAGATGGTCCACTAGACCTACTAAACTCAACGGTCTTTGAGTCACAAGAATCGGAGTCGAGACTGTTGCACATGACAGCACTAAGCCGTCAATCTGGCCTAATCCCTAGGTCCAAACCACAATGCGATAACTCACGAGGCAGTTCACAACCGTCGAGACCCATCCCTCAAGGAGGGAAACTTAAACGACCTCCAGCCTCAGGCTGGGAGATTGGACTCACAGTCCAAGGCCACACGCTTGGCCAACTCGGAAGCCACCTTCCAGAGAAGCAACGACCTCGGGGAAACCTCACCGCACTCACACCGATGCACGGTGACTCGATCTAGCAAGAATACGGAAGCCCGGAACACTGGGGTCACCCGGACCCACCAAGCCCACGGGCACGCTTATCGAGGTAACACGGAACCTCCGAACACCCAAAGACACTGTCACGGAACTCCACGGGGTGTCCGGGACACACACGGCCCAAGGGGAACACGATAAGCCATAGACTTCCCGCCCCGGGCATCCCGGTAGGCCACCCCAAGAACGCACTACACGTGCATAGCGCGTTCAGGCAGAACGCGCTATACATACCTAGCGCGTTCAACAAGAACGCGCTATAGGTCCATAGCGCGACCAGACCAGGTCGCGCTATGATCCTATAGCGCGACAACACAGAACGCGCTGGGACCCTAAAGCGCGACAAGAACCGCCTTACTGTTCATCTTCTCCGATGAACACGCCCTATCGGGGCGGCGCGACCCTCAAGAACGCGCTAGCTGAGACTAGCGCGTTCTCAGTCCGCGCCCGGAAGAATGGGAAAATGGCGGGAAATCCATTCCACGCCCCATTCACCCCCAGGTGAAGGGGAAACAAAAGGGAAAGCATTCCCCAACCTCTCCAACCCCGAGAGGACCCATTTAAACCCCAAAAACACGATCAAAACACAAGATTCGGCTCACACACCCCAAAACATGCATTTTCCCCAAAACGCCCAAACAAACCCGCTCGGCTCGCCATGGCCTACAAAACTCGTGGGAAATAAAGTACGCGGGTTGAGGGTCCATCTCCCTACCTCCACCGAAGATTCGACGCACCGCGGACGCCGATCCACGAAGAAAACGCCGTTGAAGCCTCGCCGTTCCACGAACCCACGGCCGAGCTTCACCGCGCCTCCACCACCTCGATCCTCACCCACCCTCGCCCGTGCCTCGCCCGCACCGTCCCCACCTCACCCACGCTCCACCCCGTCGGCCGTCGGAGAGAGAGGGAGAGAGGAGATAGCGTGAGAATAGAGAGGGTGAGAAGAGAGAAATGAGAGAGGAGAGAGAGAAAAAGGTTATATATATAGGAAAATCCAGAAAATCCAGAAATTACCAAACATAGGAAAATCACGTTTCCGCGATCCTCGGAACGCACCGATCGCAACAGTACCACTCGCGCCCTGGTGAACGGCCCGGTTCACCCGCAACGAGGTTCCAAAGGAATTACCGAAACACACACCGGGAATCAGAAAACACACGCAGAAATGCCGTGGAACGCTTCCGGGCCTCCGAAACAACTCCGGATCGCGCTGATCCGAACACGAAAGATGTCCGAAATAAAATTTCGGACACAACGGAGTCGGACACTCCGAGAAACCAGATCAGGGACCCACGAACAAGGATCCGAAAAATCTGGGGCATTACAAGTCACGTGCCTTCGATTCCCAATCATTGGCACATGATGCCAGGTACCTGACAGGTTCGTACGAGGCTAAAATGTCAAAACATTCCCTCCAAGAGTTTTGGAAAAATGAAAATTTGAATAAATGCCAGGTCGAAGATTCAAATGCTCTCTATATATACCGGTGTTTACTCTGTTCAAAACTAACGAAGGCGGGAGAGAAAAATCATCTGAAGCGACTGTGAAGGGCTTCCGTGAGAAAAAAAGAGAAGAGGCTACAGAAGAGAGCAATGAGAGAGAATCTGTGAGAAGAAAAAGAAGAAGTTTTGTGAGAGAGAGCCTGCGAGTGCAAGAAGAAGAAAAATAGAAAGAGAGATAGAAAGCCCAGATCGAGAATTGCAGCCAGTGCTTCATTGAAGACCTATTTATGTGTTGGCCTCTGAATCAGATCCAAGCCACTTTGCTCCTAGAGAGCTACATTATTTCTCATTTTTGTTATTTTTGTGTGTGTTGTTCTTCGTCTTTCCTTGTTATTTTCAGCAAGTTGTGTTGCCCAGCTGTGCAGAGGATTTGTTCCTCTGGTCAGCAAGCTATGAGTCAGCGGTCTATCAAGTTGTGAGTCAGCGATGTATCAAGCTATGAGTCAGTGGAGTTTCAAGCTGTGTGTTAGCGGTAGGAAGCCTCACTGGATTTGGTGAGGGGTGGATGTAGGCAAACTGGGTGTCTGGCCGAACCACCTTAAAATTCTTATCTCCTTGGTGTGTGTTTGCTTCCATTCGAGTGTGATTTTCGCTAGATGCATGTCTAGGACCGTTTATGTTGAACATAGAGTGTTCGCTATAATTGTGGCATAAGTCGCATACTTTGAATTGGTCAAATTGTTTGCAATTAGATTTTAAATTTGGGGCTGATCTATTCATCTCCCCTCTAGATCGCCATTCCATCTACACAACAAGTGGTATTAGAGCAGGTGCTCAATTAAATTGGTCCAACGACCAAGAGATTTATAGTGGAATGGCTAGCAAGGGACTTGTTGTTGAGGGTCACTCAATCACTAGACCGATCAGACTATTGTTATTGGAAAATCGAATGCAAGTTTTCCTTTGAGCACAAGATCATGAAGTCTGGAGAGTGGTGAGTAAAAGTCCGTATGAGCTTCCCAGTGATGAAGACACATGGACAAGAGAGCAGATCCGGAGGTCCAATCAAAATTGGGGAGCAATGAACATGATGCAATACGCACTCCATCCGGCAGAATTTTCCAGAATTTTATCCTGTGCTAGTGCCAAAGAGATGTGGGACAAACTTAAGGTAATTTATGAAGGCACATCTCAGGTAAGAGAAACAAAAGTGAATCTGTTAATTTCTGATTATGAACTTTTCAAAATGAAACCACATGAGTCTATATCAGACATGTATGCCAAGTTGTCTTAATTGATAAATAGTTTGAAAAGCCTAGGAAAAAGTTATTCAGAGCAAGAACTTACACGAAAAGTCCTTAGGTCATTAACCTCTGCATGGTATAATAAAGCTACAGTCATAGAGGACTCCAAAGATTTTATTATGAGCTTAATTTGCAAAGAACAGGAGAAGAAGAGCAAAAGAAGAAGCCATTGGGATTGAAGGCAAATTTGGATAGCTCTAAATGTTTCGAGGAATAAGTCATCAAGCTCAGAAATGGACACACATGAAGTTTCCTTGATAACAAGAAAGTTCAGAAAATTCTTAAGGAAAGAAGGTAAGAACCTGAAGAATCTAAAGAATAAGGTAAGAAAGCCATCCAAGCTTAAATCTGAATCTTTTGGGAAAAAGTCTAACAAAATTATTTGTTACAATTGCAGCAAGCCTGGACATATCAAAACTGAATGTCCACAAAATGGGAAGAAAATGTACTCCAAGAGGAAAGACAAGAAGAAAGCTATGCACTTGGAGTGATGAAGAGGAGAGTAAAGGACAAAGTTCATCCAGTGAATTCAATAAAGACCTAGGTCTGTTGTGTCCCTGTGATTTTGATGATGTCAAACACTATAAGTCATTTTGAGTCTGCATGAGAATTAAATGATGATGATGTCATGTTGCATAGGTTTTTTGATGAACATAATGTCATATGTGTTTGAATGATCTCACTGTATACAGCATGAAGAAATAGTCATTGCCGTCATGAATAGGAAATGGTCATATGTGCTACATCAGCCTTTTGCTAGTCAGGTCGATGCATCATTGGTTTTCATGGTAGTCAGGTCTATGCATACATGGAGATACATTCATGACCTGCAGACTATCAGGTCGATGCATCTTCATGCATCTATTTCTAACATGTCGATGCACATGTTGTTAGGTGTACTCGGGTCGATGCAGTAATGGTTAAAGAAGGCCAACAAGTCAAAGCAACATTCATATGCCTCGACACATCAACACAGTTCAAGATCATATGTCTCGACGCATCAAGATATTCAAGTGTTATATCTTTTAGAAGGTCGGTGCAGCAGTGTTGACTAATATCACTCAGGTCAAAGCACATCAACACTTCAAAGCCAACAGATCGATGCATCAAGACACTCAAGTGCTACATCTGTGAGGAGGTCTGTGCACTTAAGAGGCAGGGAGAGGCAGAAGAACAAAGCTCCAACTAACAAGGTCTGAGCATTCTAAAGATTGGTCGATGCATATTACAATGCACAAGGTTGATGCAGCAGAAGAAATTGATTGACCCTAGTGAAATTCAGTCTACAACCATGAAGAGAAACTTAAGGGCTCCAATAGCGAAGTCCATAGTAGTTCAACAAAGTAGCAGTAGCAAAAGAAGGATGAAGCAGCAGAAGAGCACATCGAAGCACTGCCATAAGCCAGAAGGTCCGAGCATCAGAATAGTGCCTAGATGGACTAAGTCAAAGGTCAATGCAGCTGTATTAACTGTTGCCAGTGAGGTCGATGCTTCAGACAATCCAACTCTGAATCCCTTAACTTAAATCCAAATCCGATAAGGGAGCTCAAACCTACTGTTAGTAAATCACTGGCACGTGATCTAAGGAAGGGAAAATGAGTGGCACGTGAACCTAGGAAGTAATGATTGGCACGTGATCTGAGGCACTCTATCAGAAGAACTTTCCCACCTCTTGTCACGTGGACCAATGGGCAAAGCTGGATCAAATCTGTAAGACCCTGAGTCTTTCGGATCTTTATCAGAGAGTTTCAGATAGCTTTTGTGGGTCCTGAGTTGTGTTTTACGATCCGCGTGGGTTTTTCTCTCGTACTAGTTACGGAACCCCGTGGTGAGTTTACTGTTCAATTCATCGACTCGAGGACGCTACAGTTGTGTTGCATTCTTTCTGAGGATCGTTTCGACTATTTTCCATCTTTTTCAGAATTAGTGCATTTTCGGGCTGAAAACCGGATTTTTCAGAAATTAGGAAAATTCCTAATTTCTTTTCTTTTTATTCCTTTTCTCTCCTTCCTCTCTCCTCATTCGCGCGCACGTCTCTCTCTCTCTCTCCCGTTCTCTCTCCTTGTCCCCCCTCTGCTCCGACTACAGACGGAGGAGGCTCGGGATTGCTGTGGAGATGTCGTGGAGTTGATCCGGAGCGTGCTGGTGCGAGGATCGGAGCGTGGTTGGCGCGATCCAGTTCGGTGGATTCAAAGCCGGCGTGACGGGCTCGTGAGATAGTTTTTGGCGTGGTTTAGTCACTTCTATGCGCGAGAACTTCGGTGGAGGTAGGGAGATGGACGCCCTACTCCTATTCTACATTCTCCCGCGATTTCGAGCTATCCGGTGCGAGAACGAGCGGGTTTAGTCTCGTTTTGGGTGAAAACATGTTTGGGGGGTGTGAGACGAGTTCACCGTTTCAGGCGACAGTTTTTAACCTAGTTAGTTTCATTCGAACCTCTGGCATGTTGGGAATCTATCCTCGCCAGTTTTATTGCATTTGGCCGAGAATCGGAGTCGTTATGAGCCCGACTCTTCCCGTGACTCATTTAGGGTCGATTCGGTAGAATCACGTTTCTTGTGTTTTTGGCGTCAAAATGATCCCTTCCGATATGTGGAAGGCCTGTATTGTGTCTAGGGTTGTTTCCCCGTCGTTTAGACACGATTGGGGCGTGGAACGGCGGGAATCGGCCGATCCTTTGTTTTTCCCGCCGTATCACCTTCGCGGTCGTTTCAGAGACCGTTTCTTGCTTCTAGCAGCCCAGTATATGACCGCTAGGCTGTGTTCGGTTCAGGTCTTCGCTGTCACGTGATCGACCGTTTGTGTCGTCTAGCGGCCTATTGTAGGACCGCTAAGCCTCGTGTAGCAGTGCAGAGTTAGATCGCTACGTTTTAGTAGTATGTCGGTTTGGCCAAGCGGCCTTACGATAGACTGCTAGGTCTGTCAAAATTCGATAATACAAAGCCACACAAGAGGCCTATGTTAACAACAGTGAAATTTAATAAAGATGAAGAAGATAAGTCTGTCGATCGGAAACACTTTAAAGGGATGATTGGTTCCTTGTTGTACTTGACTGCTAGTAGGCCAGATATCATGTTTAGTGTTTGCATGTGTGCAAGATTCCAATCTAATCCTAGAAACTCACACTTGTTAGTAGTCAAAAGGATTTTCAGTTATTTGCTAGGCACCACGGATTTTGGTCTTTAGTTTCCACATAGCTGCACTTTTGATTTGGTAGCTTACACGGAATCCGATTATGCTGGGTGTTTAGTGGATCGTAAGAGCACAAGCGGGTACTGTCAATTTCTTGGAGGTTGCATGGTCTCATGGGCCTCTAGGAAACAAAATATTGTGGCATTCTTAACTGCCAAAGTCGAGTACATGGCTGCAGGTAGTTGTGCAGCCCAAGTGCTTTGGATCCAACAACAATTAGTTGACTTTGGAATTTCTTTAATGACACGCCCATTCTTTGTGATAACACTTCTGCGATAAATCTTTCCAAAAATCCTATTTTGCACTCTCGCACAAAGCACATAGAGATTAGACATCACTTCTTACAAGATCATGTGAGTAAGGGTCATTTTGAACTTATCCATGTAAATACAGAAAATCAACTTGCAGACATCTTCACAAAACCCTTAACTCCTGAAAAATTTACTCAAACAAGGAGAGAACTTGGAATTTGTTGTTTGAATGAGTGATTGTACTTGCATGCCATGATGGTATATACTGCACTATCCTTGCTTGTTTGCATGTATATATACTTTTAGAAAACCATTTCTTGAAAATCTTCTAAGACTTCACCTCCTTGTTATATAAAATGCATTGATTGTTATCATTTGTGAATCATGACATATATAAAGGAGGAGGAACTATTTCCAATTGTGCTTACATTTAGGGGGAGTCATAGCTATAGTATGACAAATTCATGTTCTACATACATAGCAATTACCCACACACCTTGCACGAGATGATGCATATGACTTTAATTAATAAGGATTTCAGAACTTCTTTTCAACACTTCAAGGGAAATAAAATTTCTACATGGAAATGAAGAGAATCGTGAGGAAAAAGCTGTCAACCCCATTCAATAAGTGGAAAGTGGAACTGAGTAGCCGGGAATCCCCACTGAAACAAATGAGAAAACTCGCGTCGAAAAGTGAAGCTAAAATCCACAAGATTCAAAATTGTGATGAATCCTAGTAGCCGGGAAACCCCATTGAGACACATGAGGTGACTCACGCCGAATGGTGAAATCTAATAAAAAAAATTGAATAAGGGGGTTGTGCGAAGCTACCAAAAGTCGAGGATATAAATAGAATTGTAGAAAAGAAATAACCCTATAGTGTTCTCTAGAAATTCTGCCAATATCCATATATTTCTGAAGTTCATTGCTCATTTTCACATATTTCACTCGGGTATTATTGTGATGTTTGTATAGATTAAATTTGTTCTTATCATGGCTTATGCAGTGCTTCTAACATATCCATGTACTACCTCTTTTGTTTAAGGTAGGTTTTAGCAGACCAAACCCTAAAAGTTATAGATGGTTGGATTCGTCTCTCAGTCCTCTTTCCGTTGATATAAAAAGCCCTAAAAGTTATGTCGTATCCAGAGAGAAATCATCGTTTTGGTTGGCACATGTTAGAACTAGGGTTTATCTTGTTATTATCGATTAATGTTGGATTAAACAGGCTTAACGACTCAATTAATCCATCCATCTTATGTAGTTTTTTGTACTCTTTCTATTGGTATATTTTTGCCCAAATTTCATGTTGTATATCTCGCGAATTTGACTTTCTAAATGGTGGTTATCATGATCGTAATCGTTCTACCTTACTGTTTCATTAACGGTCTTACAGTAACCGCTTTGTGTTGAACGGCCCCTCGATAGACCGTGTGGTCTTGGGCGACGGTTCCAACTAAACCGTGCAGTGACCTCAGCGGCCCTCGATAGACCGCTCAGGGCCTGTATAACATACGGGGCTGCAAGACCTGAACGGCCTATTGATAGACCGCTGACGCCTATTGAACGGTTATGGACGGACCGTTCTGTCACACAGAATAGATTATCACTGATTTAGGCATGTCGTGTTCTCTTTGATCTAGTCTGTAAATAAGGTAGCAAACCCACAAAATTATTGGAAATAAATGAAAGAGTAGAATGCTTAATCTTGTCTAACTTACTTTTGATTCTCATTATCAATCTTGTCCTTCTTGTTGTTATTTCATGAATGTATAACCTTAATCATGCATTAATAAAAAGGGACCTCTCATTAGGAGTATTTTGACAGTTACTCCACTCTGGTGGAACTGACTGACCGATACATATCATTTTCCGATGTCTTACTAGCCCTCATTTCTTGTAATGGTTGGAACTCTCTGGAATTTTAACATAGAACTCCTGAAATTCTGAGAAGGCATCACTCTTATTAGATAAGAAATAAACCCAAGTATACCTAGAAAAGTCATCTACCATGACAAACCCATACCTCCTTCCTGATAAGCTGACAGATCTGGTTGGCCCAAATCCACGAATTTGGGGCCCCAATCAAACCAAGCCCACTTGTGTAATTTTGTGTTGCATCCCCCATCATCCATATAGGTTTTGTTGTTAGGCCCATTTAGGGTAGCCCATTCTGCGTGTCCATTTGTCTAGTCTCATTGTCCTAGGTTTCTTTTTCTTTTTCTTTGCATTATTAAGTCAGCCCCCTTCCTTTGAGCCCTTACTTCCCTCATTGTATTTTCCTGATTTTCCTGTATAAAGTCTTCATTTGCCCTCATGTCTTCTTCAAAGGAGCATGCTTTTCTGATTTATCCTTTCTTTGAATTTCACCAGAAGGACTCTCTGAGTCAGTCTCTTTCAGCCTCAAGTAAGTTTTAATAAAATCCATGTTGTACACATTAAACTTTGGAATTTCTTTTGAAGGCTCATCTTTTGAGAAAGTATATAAACAAGAATGTAAGTTTGGCCTTTCATGAATAATATTGTACCTTTTCATAACCATAAAGGCTATGTACTAGAAAGTCATGTAACGAGAATATACTAGCAAGCATGTAATTTCACAAGAATACCTCATGAGTATTCGTGGATTTCACCAGTTTATAAAAAAAGTACTCCCAGCACAATGCGACGTCAGTGTTCATCATACCCCATGGTTTATAGTATGTTTCTAGCTATTTACCGAGTGGACTAGAGTGGAGCCTTGGACACTATCCGTGTCCACTTTTGCATCTTCAAGTTATAAATCAAGCTACTTCCACGAGAAATATAAATATGGCCAATAATGAACAAGTTCAAACTATGGTTCCATGATAACAAATATCAAGGTAAGAATGCTTCAATTAAGAATATGAGAGTTCCAATATTTGATTTAGAACAAGGTTCCATGAAGAAAAATCAGTAACATAACGGTATATTCATTGATTTTCATAATTCATTAGGTAGCTTTAGAAACAAAGTATAAGGTTCTAGGTAATCAATAGACTTTCTAGGATCATAATAAAATCAACCCTTGGGTCAAACCTTGGGTTAATCAATACTTAGGTATAAAACGGTCATATCAGGGCCATTTTTAGGAAATAGCAGTCGTTTACTAGATCGTTTAGCAATAGAGTCAATGAAACGAACGAACTGGAACCATGCAGTCAAGGCAGGGCCGCTAGGCGTCCTTGGCGGTCAGGTAAATGGCCTCTAGGTTACATATGGCGGTTGCTCAAAGGCCGCTAAGGTCCAGAACACAAAATACCGATAAAGTGCTTTCTAGACAATTAGGTTTTTGAGGGTACAACCAGCTCGGTGTCCTAGTGAGAATCGCAGGCTCGCGGAGTCTTATGGAGGCCTTGAAACAAGATCACCTAGTCCGGTAAAAGGAATATCCAATGGAGAGGATCACAAGTCCAAGATTTGTGTGCTTAATGTGCAAAGTGTATCTAATGACATCGTACTGAAGTACGTGCCATGTACTTAAGAATATGACTCATAGACAAGAAAGATCATGTAAAATAGCGATTAAATCCACCAGTAAAACAAATTCATCTGTCATTTGAAATATGGATTTAATGCAAGAGTATAGTGTTTGGCATGAAACTAACTTAAGTTAAAGTAGTTTCTAAGCATTGGTGACAAATGAAATCTACTAGAGTAAACCATCCATAGATCCAAGTTTATAGATATACCACTGAAAAGAAGGATAAAGCCTAATTATCTAGGCTTACCATATGATAAATACAGCTATTCTGCATTATGTTTCGGGTTAACATAAATACAAAAACTCAGAAAATGAAAATGGTCGGGGGAAAACCATTTTATGGGCCTTAGCGGTCTATCGTAGGGCTGCTTGGTGTCTTTAGCTATCTCAGGAAGATCGTTTCTTGAGACATATCTAAGTTTCTTCGCAACGGAAGTGGTTTCGTTGTCGTCCAAGCACCGTGCTGCCCGGGAGAGCCGTTCTCCCTCGACTGCGCGAAGCTCTCCTGACAGAGCACCTAAACGTGATTGGAAGCTCTGCCACGACAAATCCGGTGTGAATCAAGACAAGAGCCCTTCTGAAAAGTTTTTCCTCCTTCTGTCTACTTTCAGAATCAAGAAGCAGAACTCCGTTCGGCATCCTGTATCAGAAGTTATCAATTTTCTCCCTCAGCCACGCGGTTCTCCTTCCCACAGTCTGCACCGACTTGTCGTCATTGTTCAGAGTTTTCTGGTCTTTTCCGGCATCGTTTGGCTTCCCCGTTAGTTTTTCTGCAAATAAGACTCGTCCACGGTTCCAACGACTCTAACGGTGCTCGATTCTGAGTCGGGAGCTGTCGGGGCAACCTCTGCAACCTGCTGTTGGAAACCAGGAGCTGTCAGTCTGAGAATCTGCCTCCCTGTTCGGGCCTCCACCCAGACCAGCATCGACGACAGAAGAAATTAATAAAATTTGGACGACTTTCCCGGCCTACTACGAAGATTTTTCAGGTGGTTTCATCCCCAACAAAATTTGGTAGCAGTTACAGCAGTCAATTCATCAGTCTCCTGTCAGCACCCACAGAACTGGGCAGAATCAGCAACCTCCCATCTTCGGTGTTCCCTTCTCAAATTCCCCTCCCCGCTTGGCCGGCTGAAGGCCCCTCCCTGTGTGGAGGTAGTGTTTGGATGTAACTATCATCTTCCCTTCCCCACGATCCCCCCCTTGCATGGGGTGTAGTGTTGTAATAGCTTAAACAGGTGAAGCTACCCCGACGCGGCGTGTGGGGAACCCACGCTTTCCCGCTCACCCTCATCTCCGAGCGGGACCGGTTTCATCAAACTGGTCGAGTGAATGCTCCAAAACTTTGCTCTAATTCATGCTTGTTCTTTCAATATTAGTTCATAAACTCCGCTGGCCGTGACGAGAGCCCAATCCTTAAGCTCATTTGCTATAAGTGATCATCGTGGGAAGAGAGTGGAACCCGTGCCCTTTGGCACTTCGTCGGACCCTTGATTTGGGCAGCCATACCCTTGGGGAATCAAACCTTGGCCTTGCTGGCCTTCTACCAGCAAGGGCCTAGCCCACACAACCTCCCCTTGGCATTGCCAAGTTACCTCGGGTCTTAGTGAGCATCGGGTGAGCGGTTGCTATTATCGGTCCGTTTTGAATGCTTAATTGTGCTTGCTTGTTGAGTCCTAGGTTGTGTCACATCAACAAGCCTTAACAAGTTTCAATCAACTAGACTGACATAACTGGAAGTACAAAGGAAAGAACTCAAAAACTCAAAAGACACGACTAGCTAACAGTACACGATCGGTGACTCTAACACTCTACACCCAGTTTCATTCCCATTCGTATAGTTGTCGCTATTCGAGTTACCTAAAAATGTTAGAATGAAACTGGATGAGCGAATCGCTCAGTAGAAATTATATCTCAAGTTCGAGCAATCTCTAAGTAAATTACATGTTACGTGTAATGTAGGTATAACTATGCATGATGGACAAGTAAGAAATCAAGAACTGTATAGAAAGAATATCGCATGATTTCAAGTACTATCAAGTGTTGACAAGCAAGATATCAAGAACTTTGCACAATGTTTACACAATTTTTCAAGTAAGAGTCATGTTCTAGAAAGTAAGGATCATGTTCAAGCAAGTGAGAATCATGTTCAAGCAAGTCATATCAAGTACGTGTTACTGGATTTGGCTATTTCATTCATTTCATTCAAGCAAGTACTTTGCCCTTTTATGGGCCACACAAGTCAAGTCAAGTCAAGCACGCAATTCATGTCACGAGAGAGTGAGTGGAATGCCTCAAGTCAAGAAAGGAAGTACTTCGGTGCAATGCTAGACACCGTGATCATTACAACTCCTATGGACACAAGTACTTTCGGGTGCTCCTCCCAGGACCAGATCGGGCCCCATTAACGCTAGTATTATCATGTATTTCTTTTGACATCCACTCTTATTTATAACCAATATAGAATTTCAAGGGATTAACCATTGTATGAAACATAAGGTAGATCATCATGGAATGGAATTCAAGGACAAATTTTTATGTAAAGATGAACTATGATTAACACAGCACGAAACACAAGACAAGTCGGGAATCTGGGCGAAATTGGCACCTCAAGGCTGCCACAGATTACTGAATTGGCGCCCTGCGGGCAGCCATTATATTTAGATTTGGCGCCCTCACAGAGGGGTACCCATTCTGTGAACAAGATAGGCTCTGAAAATCTGGAAATCAGTACTTTGGGAAATGGCGCCCTTCTAGATGCCATTATATCAGGAAATGGCGCCCCAATGGCTGCCATTATATCAGGAAATGGCACCCTAATGGCTGATATTATTTGGGTAATGGGCGCCTGCTCACTGGGGCGCCCATTCAAGTTTTCATTTTTTTTCTTTTTGTTTGCCATAAAGAATTGGCGCCCCCTCACAGTGTCACCATTTAATTGGCGACTCTGTAGAGGGTCATTATTTATGCAATTGGCGCCCTAGATAGGGGCACCCATTCTTATGTGATGCTACGCATCGGGCAGCTACGTTTTCAGACATAAAACACTATTCACATTTTCATAGTTTTACAGAATCCAGAAATAAAAATATGGGTAGACAGTGAAAAATATCGAGATCTCAGGATCATACTCATGCAGGAATATTAAAGTTTAGTTTCATGGATATGACTTTTCTAAGCATGAGTGATTATTAAATATGGAAAGACATTTGCATATTGGTGTGTTCATGCATTGTTTATATGTCAATGTGTCATTTTGCATATGTGCCGTATTGCATGGTTTGTGTAGCATCATTCTTGCATGGCCATGGTATATCAAATGTTGATGTATGGAACGGCAGGTTATGCTTGCCTAGACACACTCAATATGCGTGAGGTTTCACCTCCGCCAAGTACCATGAGTCATTGTTGCATATAGGCCATATAGTAAGGGGGAGTTGTCACTTTGCAGCATTCATCACATCTTCAGCCGGCTTGACCTTTTCTCGCCGTAAATTTCAGTTGATATACAACCGTCATTACTTCCGGGCTCGGAGAGTGCAAAAGAAGCGATTATCCAGGGGCAGGATGAACTTGCCCTTGATGTCCCATCCACTATTGCTCCTGATGTGGAGTGCACGGGGGAAGCTCCTGCCACGGGTGATGCTCCTCCTAGCGAGGCTCCTGACCCGATGGTGGAGCATCTCGAAAGAGCAGAGGGGTCTTCCTCCTCTGAGCAAGTTGATTATGGTGGCGGCTCCAGTGATGAGGAGTTCCCACCTGTTGACACAGAGACTGAGGATGTCGGGGCGTCCTCGGCCTATGAAAGGGATCATTCGACTTTTAGCCCACCCCGGTTGTCATGGAGTGGTCTTGGGCCGTCAGGCTCGCTTGTGAGCGGAGAGGCTGGCGCCGGGGAAGTTTCCCTTAGAGATTTGAGCACATGTTCGTGGCGTCACACCACGACCCCCTCCACCGGTAACAACACCTGTGTGGACCAATCCACCAGTAGTTATCCAGATACCTACCCGCAATCGGAGGAGGCAGACTCCATTGCCGGTGGTCAAGAAGATCAGCCCGGAAGCTCAGCGGCTGCAGGACTATATAAATGGGCTAGATGAGTATGTGCAGCCCGAGCTAGAACCTTTGCTGGTACGGGATCATCTCCCATGGCAGGAGCTAGAACAACTTTCACTTAAACAAGAAGAAGAAGCTGACAAGGCATCAAATAGGGATGGCAGCTTGTTCTGGGGGCAGGCACCAGCCAAAGAAAAGAAAAGAAGACAAGAAAGAAGGGAAGGGCCGGCAAGGCTACAACAGGGAGTGTACAGAATTCACACAATACTTAAAAGAGTTGACGACTACAGTAGCAGGCGTCTCATTATTTATATATTTGACAGAATTTCAATAATTTTTCACGATTTATCTAAAACACGCCCTGGCAAGGGGCGTTACTGTTTAATTCTATATTACAGAATATATGTATTTCAGGATTTTGACAGATAAACGCCCTAGGAAGGGGCGTGTCTTTTCAATTTACGCCCTATGGCAGGGCGTTAACATGTATAAAACGACTTTGTCAAGGTCGTTACTTAAAGTTTTTGAAGGACAGTAATAATTTCAGGATAACAGAGGAACGAAGATAATATCAGGACAGTAACGTTAGCAGGTTGAAGACAGAGGATCATGCATTGTTTATAGTCATGATTTCATAGATAATCAGTTGTTAAGGTGGGTGATTAACATTTACATGAAATTAACGCCTGTGTACAGGGCGTCAAATATGAAATTGACGACCTGGGCATGGTCGTGTCTTGTAAATTAGCGCCCTTGACAGGGGCGTTTCTTTCAAAATATTGCAGAACATAATAAAACTGTATGCATGCCATGCTTATACATATATCTTGCGTTATTTTATTTGGGCTACAGTGACTTGAGAAAACCTACCTTGTGATAATCTGAAGATTGAACCGTGAAGGTTTCGGGAAGGGGATCGATGCTCTGTTTAAGATGGCAGCTACTGGCTGATGGCTTTGATGAAGAACCCTTGTTCTTCGGTTCTGTACTCCTACAGGAACAGAAGAAGAAACATTTATTAATTTCTTCACCTATCAGAACAGAGGAGATTAGAAGAACGTTATCTTGTTCTTCACTTATGCTGCTGCGTCCTCAACCTGTAAGAGGAAAAGAGGATGAAGAACTATTAGTTCTTCATGTAACCGAAGCAAAGAGAAACTTATATGAACTGCTATTACGTTCATAAGGAAAAGAAGAAGAAGAAGAAGAAGATATGTTCTTCACGTACCTGTGCGGTTCGATCGTCCAAATAGGTTTAGGGTTTGTTCGATCAAGATTATTTATAGGATTTTGGACGTCCTGTTAAGGTTAGTGTTCTAGTAGAAGTAATGCTTCCAATATAGAGTCCTTGTCCTATTAAATACTTACTGGATTAACATAATCCTCCCCTGGATAAGCTCCCGTGTCGAACGGAACTCGAATGGAATTAACGACTTAGGTCAGGTCGTCGATTCTTTAATTGACGACCTTGTGCAGGTCGTGTCTTAAGAAGCGCCTTGAGGAAGGGCGTTTCATGTTTCTAAAACACGCCCAAGATTGGGGCGTTTATTGGCTTACCGTCTTTGGCGTTGGAATTTGACGCCGTCAGGTGAGGGCGTCCTTTCTTTAGTTACGCCGTATATAGAGGCGTTTCTTTTTAAATTAACGCCTTACTAAGAGGCGTTATTTGTAATATGTTTTATTTCGTCTGGTTAGCCCCATTCTTATTATCTGTATTACTTCTGTAATATATATGTTTTAATTCATTTCAAATATTCATTTGTCAGGGTTGCTACACCCTCCCCCACTTAAAAAGAATTTGGTCCCCAAATTCAATTGCATATTCTGTATACACGCGGAGAGTGTAGAGTATATACCTCTTAGAACAAGTCGGGAAATCGTTTCTTCATAGATTCCTCGGTCTCCCATGTCGCTTCGTGTTCAGAATTCTTATTCCATTGCACCTTAAGCATGGGAATAACCTTATTCCTTAGAGCTCGTATTTCACGATTTAAGATTTTCATAGGCTTCTGTTCATATGTGAGATCTTTCTTGATCACCAGATCTCCATGTTCAATAATGTGTGATGGGTCGTGTACATACTTTTTCAACATGGATATGTGAAATACATTGTGTACTTCGGACAATTGAGGAGGCAATGCGATGCGATAAGCAACCTCGCCAACTCTTTCGAGTATCTCAAATGGTCCGATGAATCTTGGCGTAAGCTTGCCCTTAACACCAAATCTTCGTATGCCACGTCAGGTGATATTTTAAGAAATACATGATCTCCAACCTGAAATTCAAGATCTCTTCTCCTTGTATCAGCATAAGCCTTTTGTCTGGTCTGAGCAACTTGCAATCTTTCTCTGATCACTTGTATCTTCTCAGTTGTATCCCTTACCATGTCTGGACCTAACAGTTGTTTCTCTCCAACTTCGTTCCAGCATAAAGGTGATCGGTAACTCCTTCCATATAAAGCTTCGAAAGGTGCCATTTGGATACTAGCTTGGTAGCTATTATTATATGCAAATTCAACTAGAGGCAAGTGTTCAAGCCAGCTTCCACCAAAGTCAATGATGCAAGCTCTTAGCATATCCTCAACAACTTGGTTAGTTCTCTCGGTCTGACCATCCGTTTGAAGATGAAAAGCTGTACTAAATTTTAGTCTTGTCCCCAACGAATGTTGTAATCCCTTCCAAAAATGAGAAGTGAAACGGGGATCTCTATCAGACACGATTGAGACAGGAATTTCATGTAACCTGACTATTTCCTTGATATATAATGCAGCTAAGACATCAATTGACCATCGACTCTTTATTGGCAAGAAATGCGCCGATTTAGTTAAACGGTCAATGATAACCCATATTCCATCATGTCCTCCTTTGGATTTAGATAGACTCATGATGAAATCCATACCAATATCCTCCCACTTCTATTTTGGAATATCTAGAGGATGTAGTTTTCCAGCAGGCTTTTGGTGTTCCGCCTTGACTTGTTGGCATGTGAGACAGCGTGATACATAGTCCGCTATTTCTCTTTTCATGTTGAGCCACCAAAAGTTTCTCTTTACATCTTGGTACATTTTGGTTGATCCTGGATGAATAGTGTACCTTGATCGGTGAGCTTCATCTAAGATCTTCTTCTTTAATTCCGGACAGTCGGGTGTACAAGTTCTACCTTTGAATAATAATCTTCCATCAGAAGTTAGTTGAAAATCAGATTGTCCTTCTAATCTGCCTTTGATTTCCACTAATATAGGATCATCATCCTGAAGTGCTTGTATCTCAGATAATAAATCTGACTGTATGCTTACATGAGATAATGTGATAAATTTGGCTTCTCGATTTTTCATAGATCTAACGATCTAGAGAGATCCAGATCAATGACTACCAATATGTATACCTTGAATTCTCCACCGGTGTTTGATGGTTGTAATTTTGATTTGTGTTTAGGTAAAATGTGTAGTCTTGTCAACTCATATGACCCAAAGCTATGGAAGCTTATTTCACATGGTCCATATGAATTGCCTAAGGATGAAAGTGTCTGGACTGTAAATCAAAAGCTTAAACATGATCAAAATTGTTTAGTTTTAAAGTTGTTTACTGCCACAGTTGATTCTAATCACTTTCCATTTGTCTCTCATTGCAGATCCGCAAAGGATATTGTGGATGGCTTAGCCAGCTTCAAGGAAGAGCATAATGACAAATGTCTTGTGGCAGGAACGAGTGGTCAAGGAAGTGATCAGCAAAGTGGATCAAGCTCAAAGATAAATTCTGATTCTGATAATGAAGATGAATTTAGCTATGAAGATGTATTGATTGCATATGATGATCTTGCTGATAAATACAAGAAGGTAAAATCCGAAAACAAAAAATTAAAAAAAGACTATCGAACAAAATAATTATAATTCCTCTTGTAAAAAATGCTCACATCTAGAGGAATTGATTGAGGCTCATGTGTTCAATATTGAATTTCATAAAGATCAAATTTTCTCCTTAAGAAATGAAAATAAGGAGATGATTGTTAAGCTAAATTCAATGGCCGATGATCAAACCTTGATAAATGAACTCATTCCTAATGAAAAGCTTATAAAAGAAAATGAGAAACTGAAGGAATTGAACAAATCCATTTATGAAAGATTGTTGGTTTTAGAAAAAGGAAAATTTATGGTTTTGGATGATAGTAAAGTTGTGAATGAACTAATACAAGAAGTCGAATGTCTTAGGAAAACCAATGCCATGTTAAATGTCAGTCTTGCCTCTTATGAAGAAGAACTTACCAACACCCAACTACACATCACATCTCTAGAAACTAAAATCTAGGACTTACATAATTCATTATCTAGATTTATGGATGGTCAAAACAACCTGGACAAACTATTGGACATGAAAGTGAATTTTCAAAGGGAAGCGTTGGGGTTCAATCCTATGAACAAAAAGAAATTTGAAAGCAAGCTACACACTTCTTTTGTTCACACCACATGTACACCCAACACCTCTAAATCTGACTCCCAGCAACCCATTGTAACAAGAACCCAATCAAATCTGAAAAATAGTGTGAATGTCGAAAAGATTCAAAAAGAAAACAAAAACCATGAAATCAATTTGCATGCTAAAAACATTCATGTAAAACCCCATGCATCCAAGAAAAGAAATGTTTTTTATATCTATTGTGGAAAACTTGGACACATGATGCATGATTGTTTCAATATGAAAAGTGATGATTTGAGAGCATGTAGAAACCAAGCTATTTTGAATAATGCAAAGCAATCATTTACCACAAAACCCTCCAGGCACTATAATCACTATGGTAAAAGAGGTCATACAATTTCATATTACTGGTTACTAATGAAGAAAATGAGTTTTTACTCAACACGTCATGCTCACATACACAAACCAATAGAGCCAATGAGAAGGAAAAATGTAATGTCACGTGTTTTCTCCAATCATTTTGGCAAATATGAGAATGTTAAGCATGATCACTTTCTAAATAAAAATGATGATTTGAATACTGTCAAAAATTAGAAATCACTTGTCCATGTTACTACTAACCCACAAGGACCCAAGATGGTTTGGGTACCTAAGAATGTAAATTGAGAAATCTGTTTTGCAGGTGTGCCATAGAAATGAAGCATGAAACATGTTTTCATTCAAGAAGGTAAGGCACACGGGTCAAGTGGCATAAGTCAGGTTAAAAGAAAAATCAAAACTGAAATCTAAAAACTCAGGTGATATCCCTCTTACTCTCTCCAGTAAATGTGCAATGTCTTGAATTACTTTGGGGCTCAATGCTCAAAAGTTAGAATGTACATTCAACCTCGAGCAGGATATATTTCCTGGTGTCCCAGAAATTTCTTGTTCTATTTATTGTCATTACGAATTTCGTCCCCCCTGAAATTTGTGGCTGTGTCCCTCAGGATCGGAGCTTTCGTGAGAATCGAGGTTTTCTGTGTTGGGGCTCTGACGGTGCTGTCAGTTGGTTACGGTGTTCTTCCCCTGTGTTCATGTGTTTGTCCTTAATTTTGAGGATGAAATTTCTTTAAAGGGGGATGGTTGTAATGTCCCGGGTTTTTCGGATCATTTTTGTGGGTCTCGGAGTGTATTTTGTGCTTTACACGTGTTTTTCCCTAATGTACATTCGGAACTCTGTGTAGGGCGAACCGTGGCGTTCTCCGACTCTAGGACAGTACTGGCGCGTTGTGCTCCTCCCAAAGATCATGGAGGTAATTTTTCATATTTTTTTGATTTTTTGGAATTTTTGGATTTTTCTATATATATTAACCCCTTTTTCTCTCTCCCCATCTCTCATTCTCTCACTCTTTCCCTCTCTCTTCTCTCTCACGTTCTCTCCTCTCCCCCTCTCTTCTCTCCGGGCGGCCGACGGAGATGGACAAGGGCGAGGTGGCGCTGCTCGTGGGGCGAGGAGCGGCATGGACGGGGCGAGGAGCGAGGCGTGGTGGCGAGGTGAAGCCGGTTCGTGAGCGTGGGATGCCGGCGGGGTTTCGTGGAGTTTTCTCCGTGGATCGGCATCCACTGCGCGTGAAATCTTCGGTGGAGGTAAAGAGATGGACCCTCAGCTCGTGTACTTCATTTCCCGTGAGTTTTGTCGACCGTGGTGAGCCGAGCGGGCTTATTTGGGCGTTTTGGGGAAAAAGCATTATTTTGAGGTGTGAGCCGGATCTTCCGTTTTACGCAGTTTTTGGCCGATCCAAGGCTTTAGATGCATGCTAGGAGGCTTGGGGATGGATTCCCCTTTGTTTCCCCATCACCCGGGGCTGATTGGGGCATGGATCGGGTTTTTGGGGCGTTTCCTGCCATTTCGGGTACGGGACGCCTTAGCGGTCGTTCCAGAGACCGCTAAGGGCTCCAAGCGGACCAAGGGTAGACCGCTAGGGGTCTCCCTGTGTCAGTTCAAGGCTGGCGGTCACGCGATAGACCGCCAGAGTCCTTGGAGGTCCAGGGTTAGACCGCTAAGACCGCTTGAGCTTCGTGTGTTCTGAGGGTTTAGTGGGCCAGAGATAGACTGCTAGAACCCCGTCTATATCGGTTTGGACCTTGCGGTCGTATGATAGACCGCCAGGGCCGTTGGCGGTGCAGTAATAGGCCGCTAGGCTCTCCTTCGCGGTCCAAGGGTAGACCGCTGTGGTTCCATGGTTTCAGTGTGTAACGGTCCAATGTTAAACCGCTAGCCATTCCTTAGCGGTCCAAGGTTAGACCGCTAGGCCGTCGTGGCGGTTTAAGGTTAGAGCGCTAGGCGATTTTCATGCTCGCGATGTCGGGTTCGCATTGTGTTGGTCTCCGGTCGACCCGATTGTGGCCCAGTGGTTGACCATCGGCCTCGTGAGTGTCCCGGACACCCCGTGAGTTCCGTGTCCATGTTTCTGGGGTGTCTGGAGGTACCGTGTTACCTCAATTAGCGTGCCCATAGGTGTGGTGGGTCCGGGTGACCCCATGTGTTCCGGGCTTTTGTGTTACGCTCGATCGAGTCACTATGGATCGGTGTGAGTGCGGTGGGGTTCCGCCGCGTGTCGTGGGATTCTGCGGAAGATGGTTCCCGACTGGGCCAAGTGTATGGCCATGGACTACGAGTCCAGTCATTAAGCCTGGGGATGGAGGTTTCCCGCTTTTCCCAGGGATGGGGAATCGGCGTGGCAGCTCGTGAGCTACCTTGGGAATCATGCTTCTGTGCTTTTCTACGTGGGCCGTGTGTGTGGCCCGTGGACTGTGAGTCCAATTACCCAGCCTGGGGCTGGAGGGTTTCTTAGTTCCCTTTTGAGGGGATGGTCGCGGCGGCTCGTGAGATGTCTCGGTATTCATGCTATAGTGATTTTAGACCTAGGGATTAGGCTAGATTGACGGCCTTATACTGTTGCGTGCGATGGTCTTGACCCTGAGTCTCGTGACTCAAGGGCCGTTGAATTTAGTGGGTCTAGAGGACTGTCCAGAGTCCAGTGGCTCGATGCCACATGGTTCTTCTCGACATTTGCACAGGGTGTGTGCACGTTTCTCGGAGTTTCTCCTTGGAGAGTGGTCACACCAGTGACTCCACACTAGTCGTAGCCTTCCGACACGCGAGTGGTCCCACCAGGGAGTGGTGGCGAGGCTACCCCAAGAGATGATTTTTAGACTGATTTCCGTTGGACCCCACGTCTTGCAGTCAGAGTCCGGCTGAGGGGAAAACCAGTCAGAGGGCCAGGACAGGGACGCACGGTCTGTATGTACACACGTGGTTGGGGGCAGTGGACCGGCAGTAACGAGCGCGACCATAGCTAGTCACTTGTTCTGTGGTTACTTGTACGGTGTCTCAGTTCTTGCTGGGCCAGAGGGAGACACCTGAGGCGCGGTCTAAGACGTCAGTGGACGCATCTGGCCTTGCTTCTGGTGAGCAAGTACTCCTGTCAGGTGAGACGTGACTCTCCTGTTTCCGATTTCCGTTTCCCGTCTGCGAGACGTGATTTTCTAGACCGTCCGGTGTTTCCAAGGTAGTGGCCAGGGTGCCTGTGGCTTCACCGAGGTTGCTTCTTGTTAGAGTTCTGTTCACGACAGCGTGGTTGTGACCCTACCTTGGACAACGTGGTCCAGGTTGGCCTTGTCTGGGAGGACAGGCCTTCACGGCGGGGCTGCCGTGAGTGTGTCCTTAGTAGGCCTGGTGTTAGAGTGGTCCGGTTCCCGAATGTGAGATTGGGATTTCTCTTTCTGCTTGACCGGTACAGTAGGAGTAGTTGTAGTGTCAAGTTTTGACCAGCCACCGTTTCGCTGTTCCTGCTGTAGTTGTAGTTGTTTTTCGTTTCCGCTACCGCCATTGTCCTCGGTTGGGGTTCCACGGGATCCCTAGAGAGCCAGTGACAGGAGGCTCACCCCTGCGTTTCAGGTGCGGTGGTTCTTCCTCGAGGTTCGAGGGTGATGTTCGGAGATTCTTAGTTGCCAGCTCGTCGGGACGAGTGTTCACTTGGCATGTGGTACGTTTTACTGTTTTAGACTGTACTTACTGTTGGACTGGACTCTGTTGTAGTAGTTGTTTATTTATTTCTGTTAATTATTGAATTATCCTACATTATTTCCTATTTCTTTGTGCCTTCACACTCCTTTTAGCCCTTCCGAGCCTCTCCCCAAGAAATATAAGACAACCTGGAGAACTTTAAATGACGGTAAAGGGAATGTACATTCTAACACATTCAACCTCAAAAGTTGTCATTACATTATTTCCTGGTTGGCCCAAAAATCCACAAAGTTCCGAGCCCCAAATTTTGAAAAGTCATCTACCATGACAAACCCATACCTAAAACATGCATGGACCTTACAGACGTAATGCAGAAGAGTGCACTGACCAGATGTGAAGAGAGTGTAAATGTGCATCGACCTTATCTAATTACGACCTGAACATGCATCGACCTTAATGACAAGTGCCTATATGTGCATCGACCTGAGTTTTGACACTTAGACAAATAAATGATTTGTTCAATGTGAAGATTCTTATGCAGTTCAGTCCCAACATGATTCGTAGAGTGTCATCATCAAAACCAGGGTTCCAACAATCTCCCCCTTTTTGATGATGACAACTGAGTCATGTATGTGTTTGCACAAAGTGAAATTGACACAATTATTGATCCATGAAGCAGTCTTTCATTCAAACAAGAGTGTGCACTATTGTTTCCATATATAAAACAAACATCGTTTTCATTCATCAAGTCAACACACAGACAGGACTGACATGCAGACATAATCACAGACAAAACAAACATGCAATCTACATGCAGTCTAGCTAAAGTGCTCAAAACTAACACTCTGTGTACAATAACAAAAGTTGATGTTTGTCTGAAACATCACAGCATACAAGACTTCTCTTCTAAAAATGAGAGCACATCTTCCTTCACAGTATACAAGACTTTTCTTCTCAGCATTCAAGACTTCTCTTCTCGACATTCATGAATACATGACTCTCCTTCTTCTCTCCCCCTTTGTCATTATCAAAAAAAATAGCAAGGGGTAAACAGTCAAACTGATGATCTATTCTTCATAGGGCATCAAACATCTGGTGGACAGATTCTGCTAGAGCTGCCACCTCTCTGTCTGGGTCTTCTGGTGGGTGTTCTGCTAGAACTACCCATTTCTGTCAAAGGCACTGCCATAGGAAAAGTATTTGGAATTCTATCTACATTTGTACCCAGAGCAGCAAATTTGACCATAAATTTTTGATCATTCTGATGAACCTGTGCTTGCAACTCTTTAACAGTAGAGGTCAGATCCACAAACCAATTCTGCAACATGCCGCACATGTTTTCTAACTGGGAGGTCTGTTGTTGGTGGATTTCTGCCATGGAAGTAGAGGTACTGGTAGCTTGTGAAGTAACAACATCCCTAAAACTGCCATCCAAGTTATGCACTCGTTCTTGGACAGAATCAAGTTTACCATAAATATTTCCCAATTGAATGATACTTCCCTGAACTTCATATGCTATGGTATTTATTCTTTGTGACATTGCTTGCTGGTCTTGACGGATAATGTTCAACTGTTCTCTAATTCTTTGTTGTTCTTTCCTGATGTCAAAAGCATGGATTAAATTTTGTGTGATTTTCTCATGAGTTTCTGCCTGATTGGCTCTTAGAATACTCATTATAGCACCAGCTATTTCAGAGACATGTATCAAAGAATCTAAAAACCCATGCAATATTTCATCAGATTTATACTTATCTCTCACAAATTTCTCCCATTGGCTGTTAACAATCTGTTCAACATGTAACATCCTGGCATCAAACCTTTCTACAGCTGAATTTAAATGCATGAAGGAAGCATTCATCATTCTGAACTAGTTCATCAAGAGATTTACCAGTGAGGGATGTACATCAGCAGCATGTTGACCTGAACTTGGTCCAGCTAAACTTGAGGCCTGAAACTCTGGTGGAACATAGGGTTCTTCAGGAGATAAGGGTGGCTTAATACCCAAACCAATCACAGGCCCATGATAAGGTCCATGATATGTGGCAGTACCTAGATAATTTTCATGAGGTATTTCAGCCTCAGCATCTGACTCTTGAGGTTCCTCCAGCCTTTGTCCCTCCTGGTGCTCATGAAATTCTTCTTGCTGTACCTCTTCGAACCTTTGCTGCTCTTGATGTTGCTCTGGATGTAGTTCAAACTGCTACTGCTACTGCTGCTCTATTTACTCTATCAAATGATCAATATGTTGATCAAGCTGCTGCATCATTTGCTCATCACAACTGAATTGTTGATTTATCTCATGAAGTTCTTGTTCTAGCTGAACTTCTCTTTCTGTCTCTCCCCTTTCTTCTTCTTGCTATAGCTGCTCTTCCTATAGCTCTGGATGAGTTTCTTCCTGAAGCTGTTCTGCTATTTGCTCCGACTGCTCTTGCAGATACTCAATATGCACATCTTCATCATTAACCTGTTGCTCTATATGCGCTGCCACTTCTTGTTCAACTATTTGTGACTGGTCCTCCCCCTGACCTTGTGCATCTTGCTGAATTTGTTCCATCTGGTCCATATCTTGTTGCTGCTGTTCTATCGGTTCAGATTCTGGCTGTTCTTCACTTGGCTACTGCTACTGTTCTTGCTCAGATTGTACTTCATGTTCTTCTTCTGCCTGTTGTGGCTGTTGTTCTTCTTCCACTTGTTGTTTCTCCTCTTCCACTGGTTGGACATTTTGTTCTACCACTAGTAGTTCAGACTGATCCACTGGTTCTTGCCTCAGATGGCTTAAGCTTCAAAAACTTTTTAATGAAATCCATATTATATACATTTACCTTAGGGATTTCCTTGAATGTCTCATCCTCTAAGGAAATGTTCATTTTCTTGAAAATTACTGTCAATTTCTTGGGGAAAATTGTGAACCTGGGGAACTTTAAATTACCACAAAACCTATACGGGCTTTCATCTTCTCCGTGCTAATAAGATGCTTAGCATATCTAGACAACCTGGAGAACTGAGCTTCATAATCTGCTAATGATAAAGATCGTTGCTTTAATGCAGTGAATTCTGCAGCCTTCTTTTCTTGGACTCGGTCCGAGAAATATTTAGCATTGAAGTATTCCACAAATTCTTCCCATGTTACTTGAGTAGGATCGATGGTTGCTTCAATAGACTCCCACAAGCATCTAGCATCCTTTTCTAACTGGAAAGTAGCTAATAAGACTTTGTCCTGATCCGTGCATTGCATAACACGGAATATACGTTCAGTCGCCCGAACCCAATGCTCGGCATCGTCCGGATCGGTCGATCCCATAAACTTCGGGGGATTCATGCTCTTAAAGGCTTGGTGTAAGCTTCCAGCTCGTGGAGCATCACCCTGTGCTACCTGTTGCAGCACTTGAGTCATCCCTTGGAGGGTACGCTGCATGTTGCGCCATTGAGCACGTTCGGCAGCCATTATCCTACAATTACAATAGCTACGTTAGTATTATATCACTGTGATCTTATTAAAAGACTTATTGACTCTTAACCCTTGGTTCTACCCAATCTCACTTGGTTAAACGTTCAACTTATCCTTGGACTTGGGTTTTTCCTAGGAATTGAATACCCTAGGCTCTGATACCACAAAAACTGTCACGTCCCGAGCGCGGAAGATACCCGGAGACGCGTGACGAGTTTATATCAATCATGTCAATCAGAGTGGTCGTGTATTCGACACAAAGACAGAGATACGCAAAATAGCATGATAACCCAATCCTTTATTTCATAATAGACTATTACAAATCCAATACTCTGCTTAATAAAAAGAAAAAGTATATAGTTGACTCAAGAAAATAGGAAAAAGACTAGATGACACTTGGACAAGCTCTAGCTCTTTCACTCTTGACCTTCCCCATCCGATTGACTTCCATCGTCGTCGGACTTACCTGAAAAGTAAAAAGGGACAAACGGAATGAGCGAACGCTCAGTAGGAAATTATATCTCAAGTACTAGCAAGGGGTTTAAGTAATTACATCATTCATGAATGCAATAAAGCTATGCATGCTCGCATAAAACGACAAGATAAAGAGAATGTAATATCAAGAATAAGAGATGGACAAATCATGAACTTTCAATAAGATAACAAGACATTTGAGATATTCAAGCAAGTACTTTTAACAAGTCATGTCAAGAACTTTGACTATCATGTATCAAGCAAGTAAATTACCTTTTTTCGGGCCACGCATTTCATGTCAAGTCAAGTACGATTCAAGTACAAGATTTATGTGGAATGTCCAATCTAGAAAGTAAAGTACTCGGTATAATACCAGATACCTTATCATTTTAACTCCCATGGGCACAAGTACTTTCGGGTGCTCCTCCCAGGATCAGATCGGGCCCTATATGCGCAGGCATTTATCATGTATTTTGACATCCACTTTTGTTTACATAGCCAATAAAGAATTTCAATAATCAAGCTTGTAGACATGTATGACAACTTTGATAGAATGGAGTCCAAAAATATGCCAAAGGACATAGAATGGCGATAATAACGGTATAATCACGATATCGATAAAACTAGGTAGAATATGGTTCCCTTAACTTGGGTACCATGACAAATCAATATGGACATTCTTTATATAGAATTGAGGTCCACATGAACAGTATATCAAAGGTAAGATACCCTCATTCTTATCATAGAATTGAGGTTTACAAGAATGACATGATATGGCATGATATCATCATCCCATTAAGAATTTCTTATGATATACTCTTTGTATAACATAAGGGCCGGTATCCCATGTTTCTTTAGAGTGACATGGCATCAATGGTGTAATGGGTTTTTAGGGTACAACCAGCTCAGTCGGCCTTGAGGGAATCCAAGGCTTGGGAGGTAGGCGTGGGGTTTTGCAGGAACACGGTTCTAGAGGGGGGGTGAATAGAACCCTCTACTAAAATTATGTCCAATTAAAACTATTTACTACCTCACAGCGGAATTAGCAAGATTAGCAAGAGTGAGGAATTTAAACTAATAGGAATAGACTTGATTCTCTCAGTCTCACCCTTCTCACTCGAATGGATAATAAGATATGAACGATAACATAAACCACCACCACACAAACCACAATGCAAGCCACAAAACACGGGGATTTTTAAGGTGGTTCGGGACCACGACGGGCACCCTACGTCCACCCCTCACCAAACCGGTGAGGCTTCACTGCTGTATAAAATAGCCCAGGGATTAAACCCCACACACACACGGAGCCAAGCTCCAACACCCACACGTAGGACGAAGCCTACACAATCATACGGGAGAAATCCCCCAATCACACACGGGGAACAAACCCCACAAAGTGCCCAAGCACACACGCGGATATGCTCCGCACAAAACGATGCACATGCATCAACCAATCACTCGGAGAACCCATTCTCCGAACACTCACACAGAATATCCTTCAGAAATTTAAGAAGCTAAGATAAATAGATGCATTGAGCCCCAAACAAACTTCGGAGAATGGGTATTCGTGGATTTTTGGGCCAACCAGATCTGTCAGCTTGGGGAGATTCCAAACAGGTTGTCATTACATTGCTTTCGTGAGCCCCAAAGTGGAATATTTGAAATTTGTGGATTTCATTCAACCTCAAAAGTTCTTGAGAACTTTAAACTTTTGTAAAGGGAATGTACATTCTAACTTTCAGGGGGCTCGGAACTTTGTGGATTCCAAGAAAAATGCCAATAAATTCGTGGATTTTTGGGCCAACCACATGAGCCTCTCCCCAACGCTCAAAAGTGCATTTTGTAAGAACTAGAAAAAACTGTGGCGGTTCATAGTTAGACAGCTAAGCGCCGTTTATGTCGGTTCGAGGTTGTTAAGTCGATTGAGCTAGCGGCCCTAGCTCCGACCGCTTGGTGGCTTTTGGCGGTTTAGTGTTACACCACTAGGGTCCGTTTGACCGGTTAAGTCGGTTTCACTGTAGGGGGTCTAGCGATCATGGCCTTGACCGCTATAGTCTTCTGGCGGCCCTGCGATAGACCGCTTGCCCCTGTGGATTGTAGTTTTGTCCGTTCGAGTATCCGAGTGAAGCGGCCATGCCCTGGTTCGCCTAACTCATGAGACGGCTTGTTTATAGGCCAATTGTCTTGGTGCGGCTCTCTTGACCGCCCAGTGATTGTATTCTCTGTGTGAGGTAGCGGTTCCGTGCCTGACTGCTTGGTTTACCTAGCGGCCTGACATACGACCATTTACTTTCCAGAGTTTGGTTTTCCCATTGTTTGGCCGCCACTTGTCTTGGCCTTACCTTGTAGTTTCCATGTTGTCCCGTGGATATCTTGGATGTCCTATGAGGGCGATGACCATGTTGTGAGGTAGCCGGGAGTGCCATTATGTTCTATAGTGTTCCGTGCTATTTCAGAGTCGTTGTTGGTGTCTAGTGAACTCGGTGTGATCCAGTGGTTGATAGATGACCTTATGGATGTCTCGGTGATCTGGTATGGATCGAGAGATGATGTTGGACGCCTTGAGGTGCTATCTTACCTCGGTTTATGTGTCCACGTGCCTTGAGGTTCTTAGTGATTCCTCAGGTCTCCGTGGTTTGTGTTATGCAGAGGTGTGGATCAGGTGATCCTATGTCGTTTCCCTTATCGGTATTTTATCGTGACCTTGGCTTAGGGACTAGGCTGATTGGCAGCTTGTTACCACTTTGTGCGACGATCTTGACCCCGAGTCGTGAGACTCAACGATCGTTGTGTTTGTAGGTCTAGTTGTCTGTCCTGAGTCCGGTAGCTGTTAGGTATGCTACCTCCTTTCTTGTGTCTGGTGCTTCGTAGTACGTGCTATCGTGCATGCTTAGCCTGTCTGTACTTCAGCATTAGTGTTTTGGAGTCTCTATGTGTCTAGTGAGTCTCCACTAGTCGTAGCCTGACGACTCACACGTTCCAGTGTGTCGGCCCACCTAGGAGTGATGGCGGGACAGTTCCTGATAGACGGTTTGTAAGCTAGTTTCTGTGGGCTCCCTTACCTTACAGTAACGTCCTATTGGGGGAGAAAGCTATAGCAAGAGACCTGGCTCAAGGCATTGAGCTTGTGTGTGCACACGTGGTCAGGGGCGGTTGGACGAGCGCTGACGAGCGTGACCCTGACTAGTCACTCCTTGTTGGGGTACCTTGTTCCTAGTTCTGTGGTATCGTTGCTCATTGTACTTGGTACTGTTGTTCCTCGTACTTGGTTTTGTGAGTATCTCAGTTACCGTCGTTCCAGACGTATGGGAGATACTTGTGGCGCAGTGTAAGAGGTCAATGGACGTATCTGGATGTTCTTCTAGTGAGGAGGTGCTCCTGTCACTTGACGCATGACTCTCGTGACTGTGTTTCGTTGATCGGTTCCCGAGTAGCCTGTGCGTGACTTTACTTGAGGTCCAGTCTTGCGTAGCGTACATGACGATCTAATTGTGTATGTTTGTGCCTTTGCCTGTATTGGTCTTTTAGGGCTTTTGCCTATTTTGATAGGCTTTAGCTTTGGAGCTTGTGTTCGGTTGACGGATCGGTAATGTCCGACTTGGTGAGATCGGGGTTCGCCTTTCTGTTGCCGCTTGGAGTAGCGTAGAGAGCCGTGGTTTGGTCGGCGGCCGTGTTTCTGGTTAGTACGGCTTCTCTCTCTCTTTAGCTGTTCTTTCTTTTGCTTACTCCTACTTTTTATAGCTTTACTTTGTAGGTAGTACTGCTGTTACTTCTGTTCTTCCTGCTCTTCTGTTTAGCACTGTTTAGCGTGTTACTGCGTTGTTTCCAGTGGGGATCCGCATGACCCCTACTGAGCCAGTGACACGAGGCTCACCCCTGCTTTTCAGGTGTGGTCGCTCTTCTTCCTGGTGGTTTGTGATGCGGTGCGTCAGTTCATTGTTGCCAGCATTACTTGCGTCGTGCTTCCTCCGACTTCAGTGTACGTTTTATTTTTTGTTGGTCTGTACTTGCCTTTATTTTTGACTAGACTCTATTAATTTAAATTGTTAATTGAAAAAGTAATTTTTATTTCTACTAGTTTAGCAAACCTAATCATTGAAATACTAATTACTTACTACTTTATCTGGGACTTCAATGTACTACACACACTCCTTTTATCCCTTCGGAGCTTTTCCGCACTTGGGAGGCCTCGCAGGATCTAAGTGTTATCGGGTTTACCCGGTATTCGGACCCTGGGTCGTCACAGTTGGTATCAGAGCCCTGTTGTGTGTGAGGTACATGGAATTCGAGATATTGCAATATTCAGAGTTTTTAAGGTCCAGTACAGCCGGTAGTTGGCATTAGCATTGGCATCGGGTTTGCGATTGTTTGTCGCTTGTTTCCATTTGTTGTCTTGTGCGTGCTGTGTTGGCACTGTGCGAGATGGTTCTACTCTCGTCAGGATGTGACAGAGTGCTTTTCTTTTTCCGTGGTGTTTGTCTCGATTATACTATACTTGGCAGAGTTCGCCGACAGGCGTGAATCTGTGGTGCGGTGTTCGAGATGTTTCTGTAATTTGTTCAGGTGGCTGGTGATTTTCTCGTTGGTGTGATGGCCATGCATATTCCTTTGTTGCTTTGGTCGTCCCAATCAGAGATTTGTTTAGCCCTTGAGGTGTTAAGCTTGTGTCGTGGTGGTCGATTAGATGCCTTGTTTGAGAGAATGCTCGAGCGAACCTAGGATTTTCCTTCCTGGTGAGCTACTGTTGATCGAGCTTGATTCTTCTCATCTTGTTTGGTGGCGTCTTTTCGAGGGAAGTGCTATCTTGGTGCAGCTTTGTCCTGTGTCTGCTTAAGTGTGGACAGTGTTAATTCTGAACTTGATTTGCCTTTGTTCGGCGGTTGCTTGGCTTTGGGCCCAGATTTTGTATTTAGGAGCCGTTGTGCACCGTGTCCGACGTGCCGTGTTTGGCGGCTGTTGTGCTGTGAAGGTTCAGTTATCGTTCTAGGACGTGAGGATAAGCTGAGATTAGCGTTCCTTTGTGCTTTGTGCTGAAGCTGATGCTCTTCATGGTTTGCACTTTGGCGACTTGTGATCGGTTGTTAGCAGGATCAGTACTCGAGGCGTGGTACGTTGCGATTTCATATGTTGCGATGGCGCCGAGTGTGTGCTGAGATGCGGATGTCGAGTGATCCTTGATGCCTGTGTGCGTGTGTTGAGCGTGTAGCGGAAGCGTGTGGGCTGATAACCCACGGTTCAGGATCGTGAAGTTGGTAGATTCTGGCTGGCCGAGAAGTTGTTTTCCTCGGTGTGACATCGTCTTGGCTATGTGCGCCTTGATGCTGTTGGTTGCCGTGCCGTTTGCTGGAGACATTATGGTTGTTGGCACTGGCATGTGTGAGGATTAGGGTAATCTGTCGGCATGTTTGCTGGTTGAGTACCCTTTCTTTCCTCTGTAACTTTTCTTGGATGTCGTGCTCTCGGGACGTGACGTGGTCCTTGAGATGCATTCCCCAATATTGTCATTGCTGCTGTTGTGGGTCCTTGTTGGTGAGCTATTCGTGCCATGGCTTGTACATGTTAGCCGTGTGTTCAGCTGTAATTGTGCCTTGATGTGACCCAGCTTGCCGTTGTTGTTGTTGTCGTTCGTCGGTGGTCATGTTCAGCTTGGGAGGAGTTCCCAATGAGTCTGATTTGGCATTGTGTGGATCGAGGTCTTGTCAGTTGGTTTTGCTGTACTCTTCTATTATGATGGAGTTAGCATGCGACTCGAATCGGATGTAATGTCTGAGTGAGGACTGACTTAATTATGCTTGTGGTCTAGTACTGTCGTTGGCCTTCTGTGTGCCAATCCTCTTATTCTTGATGCGGAAGCCGATGTTGTCGAGCTGTCAGCGGAGGACTATGTTTCCTTGTTTAAGCTGCTTGTTGTGTTTTCTGAATGTTTTATCGGTAGCTATTTTCGTGGCATGTGTCGTGTCTCCTTTCCCTGCGAGACGGAAGCGACGTTGCCTTGTTTCGGAGGTGTCGGACTTGTATTCGCTTGGGTGCTATGCTCATTTTGCGGATCGATTTGTCTTGAGATCCAGAGCTTGTGCCTGTGATTGTGGTCTGGCAGTGTTCCTCTGAATTGTGTTTTTCAAGATTTATGTTGCCGTGTTCTAGGTGTTGGTGTTGGCAGATGCTTGCATGAGCATAGCCAATGTTGGGTTTGTTCTTCCCTGCTTCTCCCTTGTTAGCTCCTTTAATTTCGAGGATGAAATTCTTGTAGGGGGGGAGGACTGTAAGACACTGAGTCTTTCGGATCTTTATCGGAGAGTTTCGGATCGTTTTTGTGGGTCCTGAGTTGTGTTTTACGATCCGCATGAGTTTTTCTCTCGTACTAGTTACGGAACCCTATGGTGAGTTTACTGTTCAATTCATCGACTCGAGGACGCTATAGTTGCGTTGCATTCTTTTCGAGGATCATTTCGACTATTTTTTCGTATTTTTCTGAATTAGTGCATTTTCGGGCTGAAAATCGAATTTTTCAGAAATTAGGAAAATTCCTAATTTCTTTTCTTTTTATTCCTTTTCTCTCCTTCCTCTCTCCTCATTCGTGCGCACGTCTCTCTCTCTCCCATTCTCTCTCCTTGTTCCCCCTCTGCTCTGGCTGCAGACGGAGGAGGCTCGGGAATGCTGTGGAGATGCCATGGAGTTGATCCGGAGCGTGCTTGTGCGAGGATCGGAGCGTGGTTGGCGCGATCCCGTTCGGTGGATTCAAAGCCGGCGTGACGAGCTTGTGTGACGGTTTTTGACGTGGTTTAGTCACTTCTGTGTGCGAGAACTTCGGTGGAGGTAGGGAGATGGACGCCCTACTCCTATTCTACGTTCTGCCGTGATTTCGAGCTATCCGGTGCAAGAACGAGCGGGTTTAGTCTCATTTTGGGCGAAAGCATGTTCGGGGGATGTGAGATGAGTTCGCCGTTTCAGGTGACGGTTTTCAACCTAGTTTGTTTCATTCGAACCCCATGCATGTTGGGAATCTACCCTGCCAGTTTTATGGCATTTGGCCGAGAATCGGAGTCGGTATGAGCCCGACTCTTCCCGTGACTCATTTAGGGTCGATTCGGTAGAATCGCCCACTTCTTGTGTTTTTGGCGTCAATGATCCCTTCCGGTCTGTGGAAGGCTTGTATCGTGTCTAGGGTTGTTTCCCCGTCGTTTAGATGCGATTGGGGCGTGGAATGGCCGGAATCGGCCGATCGTTTATTTTTCCCGCCGTATTGCCTTACCGGTCGTTTCAGAGACCGTTTCTTGCTTCTAGCGACCCAGTATATGACCGGTAGGCTGTGTTGGGTGTCGAGTCAATCTTATGTCGGTTGAGGTCTTCGCGGTCACGCGATCGACCATTTGTGTCGACTAGCGGCCTATAGTAGGACTGCCAAGCCTCGTGTAGCGGTGCAGAGTTAGACCGCTACGTTTTAGTAGTATGTTGGTTTGGCCAAGCGGCCTTACGATAGACCGCTAGGCTAGCTGTGGTGGTTCATAGATAGACCGCTAAGCGCCGTTTATGTCGGTTCGAAGTTCTTAAGTCGGTTGAGCTAGCGGCCCTAGATCCGACCGCTTGGTGGCTTTTGGCGGTTTAGTGTTAGACCGCTAGGGTCCGTTTGACTGGTTAAGTCGGTTTCACTATAGTGGGTTTGACTGGGTCTAGCGGTCATGGCCTTGATCGCTATAGTCTTTTGGCAGCCCTGCGATAGACCGTTTGCCCTTGTGGATTGCAGTTTTGTCTGTTCGAGTCTCCGAGTGAAGCGGCCATGCCCTGGTCCGCCTAACTCATTGAGACGACTTGTTTATAGGCCGGTTGTCGTGGTGCGGCTCTCTTGACCACCCAGTGTTTGTATTCTCTGTGTGAGGTAGCGGTTCCGTGGCTGACTGCTTGGTTTACCTAGCGGCCTGACATACAACCATTTACTTCCCAGAGTTTGGTTTTCCCATTGTTTGGCCTCCACTTGTCTTGGCCTTACCTTGTGGTTTGCCCATTGTCCCGTGGATATCTTGGATGTCCTATGAGGGCGATGGCCATGTTGTGAGGTAGCCGGGAGTGCCATTATGTTCCATAGTGTTCCGTGCTGTTTCAGAGTCGTTATTGGTGTCTGGTCAACTCGGTGTGATCCAGTGGTTGACAGATGACCTTAGGGTGTCTCAATGATCCGGTATGGATCGAGAGATGATGTTGGACGCCTTGAGGTGCTGTTTTACCTCGGTTTGCATGTCCACGTGCCTTGAGGGTCTTAGTGATTCCTCAGGTTTCCGTGGTTTGTGTTATGCGGAGGTGTGGATCAGGTGATCCTATGTCGTTTCCCTTATCGGTGTTTTACCGTGACCTTGGCTTGGGGACTAGGTTGATTGGCGGCTTGTTACCGCTTTGTGCGATGATCTTGACCCCGAGTCATGAGACTCAAGGATCGTTGTGTTTGCAGGTCTAGTTGTCTGTCTTGAGTCCGATAGCAGTCAGGTATGCTACCTCGTGTCTTGTATCTGGTGCTTCGTAGTACGTGCGACAGTGTATGCTTAGCAGGTCTGTACTTCAGGACTAGTGTTTTGGAGTCTCGGTGTGTCTAGTGAGCCTCCACTAGTCGTAGCCTGACGACTCACGCGTTCCAGTGTGTCGGCCCACCTAGGAGTGGTGGCGGGGTAGTTCCCAATAGACGGTTTGTAAGCTAGTTTCCGTGGGCTCCCTTGCCTTATAGTAGCGTCCTACTGGGGGAGAAAGCTAGTTAGAGGCCTGGCTCAATGGGGCGGTTGGACGAGCGCTGACGAGCGTGACCCTAACTAGTCACTCCTTGTTGGGGTACCTTGTTCCTGGTTCTGTGGTACCGTTGCTCCTTGTACTTGGTACTACTGTTCCTCGTACTTGGTTTTGTGAGTATCTCAGTTACCGTCGTTCCAGACGTGTGGGAGATACTTGTGGCGCCGTGTAAGACATCAGTGGATGCATCTGGTTATTCTTCTAGTGAGGAGGTGCTCCTGTCACTTGACGCATGACTCTCGTGACTGTGCTTCCGTGACCGGTTCCCGAGTAGCATGTGCGCGGCTTTACTCGAGGTCTAGTCTTGTGTAGCGTACACGACGATCTAGTTGTGTATGTTTGTGCCTTTGTCTGTATAGGTCTTTTAGGGCTTTTGCCTATTTTGATAGGCTTTAGCTTTGGAGCTTGTGTTCGGTTGACGGCTCGGTAACGCCCGACTTGGTGAGATCGGGATTCGCCTTTCTGTTGCCGCTTGGAGTAGCGTAGAGAGCCGTGGTTTGGTCAACGGCCGTGTTTCTGGTTAGTATGGCTTCTCTCTCTCTTTAGCTGTTCTTTCTTTTGCTTACTCCTACTTTTTACAGCTTTACTTTGTCGTTAGTACTGCTGTTACTTCTGTTCTTCCTACTGTTTTGTTTAGCGCTGTTTAGCGTGTTACTGCGTTGTTTCCAGTGGGGATCTGCGTGACCCCTACTGAGCCAGTGACACGAGACTCACCCCTGCTTTTCAGGTGTGGTCGCTCTTCTTCCTGGTGGTTCGTGACGCAGTGCGTCAGTTCATTGTTGCCGGCGTTACTTGCGTCGGGCTTCCTCCGACTTAAGTGTACATTTTATTTTCTGTTGGTCTGTACTTGCCTTTATTTTGGACTGGACTGCATTAATTTAAACTGTTAATTGAAAATGTAATTTTTATTTCTACTACTTTAGCAAACCTGATCATTGAAATATTAATTGCTTACTGCTTTATCAGGGACTTCAATGTACTACACACACTCCTTTTATCCCTTCGGAGCTTTTTCGCCCTTGGGAGGCCTCGCAGGATCCAAGTGTTATTGGGTTACCCGGTATCCGGACCCTGGGTCGTCACAAAATTGGTCTATCCAAAAGGATTCCGGCACCCCTGTTCTAAAAATAGGGGACGTCTTCTTCCGAAAGAAAGAAGGCTGCGGGGAGAGGAATTGAATCAGTGCTACCAAGAAAAGAGGTGTAGCCATCTAAGAAAGAGAGACCACGAGAAGAAGTGGAAGGCGAGCCAGTGAGAGTGAGATCAAAAGAAATGAAAAGAGTGTGAGCTTCGTAAAGAGAGTGATAGCCGTCATGAGAAAAGTAAGATCGTGAGAAGAAAAAGAAAGAGAGAGTGTTTGAGAGAAAAGTGATTAAGAAGCAGCTAGAGCATCTTGAAGATCAGATCATTTAGTTGTTGGCCTCTAGATCAGATCCAAGCCAAGTTACTCTTGCGAGAGCTATATTCTTCCTATTTTCATTCTTAATTTCGTATTGTTTTGATTTCTTTGGTTCCTTGTTCTTAAAGCAAGCTGTGTTGCTCAGCAGCAAGGATTGATTCCTTGGATTAGCAAGCTGTGAGGCTCAGCGGATAGCAAACAATGTTGCTCAGCGGTGTAAGCAAACTGTGATGCTCAGTGGTTCAAGTTGTGAGTCAGCGGAAGCCTCACTTGGGTTTGAGTGGGGGATGGATGGTAGCAGACCGAACCATCTAAAAATCCCAGTGCACCGTGGTTTGTGATTGTCCAACTCCATATCTTCTATCTCCTTCGCAGGATGTATTAGTTTGATTGAGCGCTATATGTTCGATATCAATTTTGCCTGATCCATTTGTTCTGAGATAAGATTTCTGTTTTTCATTGAAGTAGCTTATACGGACCCGGGCTTTGTCCGAGTGCTTAGTAGAGTCTCAGACTGCGTGTGTTTGCTCAAGTGTTGATCTTATCTGCTGTGAGATTTGCTCTGTTCCAGTGTGATGCATTGTGTCCAATATTACATCCGTTTGTGTGCTTCCTAAGCATTTGAACGTGTGTCGGGCCGAAACACGGCTTTGTGTGAGAGCTATTCATTCCTACATCTTTTAACTGTTCGATGTTGACTCTGGATGAACCAAGTAAGCATCACAGTCGGCTAGTTATTTTCTATTCTATTCATCTGTAATGTGGCCAAGTTTTTAATCGAAGCAACTTTTTAGAAGGGGATCTATTCACCCCCCCCCCTTTAGATCCCTGCCTTGCACCTTACAATTTGTATCAGAGCGAATCAGATAGGATAAGATTAGAAGAAAATTATGTTCATGAGATGCGAGACAATGCAAGAATTTTCATGAAAGACTTCCCCCAGCCAATTGCAGGAGCAACACACAGTCAAATCCAAAGCCATGAAAGTAATGAGCCCAAACAAACTTTTAGAACCGATAGAAGTGGAAATCATATGAGAATTTGAATGAAGATCAAGCGATTAAGATCACAACCATGAGACAGCTCAATCCGAAGATGTGAACAACGGTTGACCGAAATGAGTGGTTTGGTCGACCGAAATAGACAGTAATAGAATAACATACATAGAGCAGATGTCAATTATGCAATTTCAAGGACTTGATTTATGCTCCCCCTAAATGTATGCATGAGCTAGTAATCGATGTATATGTCAGAGTGAAGAGATCCCCCAATCTATATGCATTGAAATGACAATTATGATATGAAGACCATGCATGGGATTAATCTAACCAAATATGCATGAAGCACAAGAGTTACCTTGACAGACTCCCCCTGACTTTATGCACTATGTGGCTGAATTCTGAGTGCAACACATGCAATGAAGTCTATGCAGGGAGTTTGATGAATTATGCTCATTAACATCTAGATTGCTTTATATGCAGTTATAACGCATGGTACTAGGCGGAGGACTAGTCTCTACGCATGATGTGAGTTTCCAAACAGACATAGTCTGCCCTTCTCCTAGCATACCATTTTATATACCGTCGGTCATGCATGACAATGCAGTGCAAATGCAGTCCTATATGCATCTTAAATGTTTGAAGTCATTTTGGCAAAGACACGTGTAGGCAGATGAATTTTTTTTTTTGCAATAGATATTCAGTGTCTGTGTAAGATATGCATCATGACATATACAAATGTCAAACAAATGCAGTTGACATATGCAAGAATCGAGCACATGCAGTTCAGATTTTCAGAATATGACATTCAATTCATTCTCAGCCTAATATATGCACCAATAATTCAGAATACACTTATGAAAAATAATGTAGATTGTCAAATTCAGATATAAGCATGTATGCACTAGATTTTAACTAACAAATCAAGCACGATATGTATCTATCTGAAGAAGATTATTGAAAACTCAAATAGCCAAACCTGTAAAGTGCAGAATTGGGGCTATACCATACTCAGGTGCCTTGGCTTATTGGACCCTTTTTATTCTTTGGTCCCAAGGCACACCTGCAAAATAATTCTTCATTTTCTATTTTTAGGTACCCAAGAGTTCTTGGGTCCTACAGGGTTAGTAGCACCTTTGATAGGTGCTTTCCACAACCTTTGGGCTTTCACATCATCAAACATCATTAAAGAGCAACTATTCATAGCATGTCCAACCTGCCCGCAGTAATGACATGAGACAACAGGTTTTGTGTTCTTATTATGCATGTTAGCATGAACATGGAATTCTTGACCATAATCAAACCAGTTATCATATCTATCATAAGAAGCTCTCTTTCTATTCACATGCCAACAGTCCTTGACTGTATGGCCATACTTTCCACAGTAGAAGCACACACTATGCTTACCTCTAGAATCAAATTCATTTCTATAAAAAACCTTTTTATTAGCAGGAAAATTAACAGATTTAGAATGAACATTGCTTCCCTGGGCAAGCCAGCAATGTGTAGCAATGTGGCCTATCTTGTCACAGCAAAAACACTTAACCTTCCTATTCTGAACAGAAGGAGATTTCTTAGCATGTATCTATCTGAAATTCAAATCATCCTTCTTCATTACAAAGTAATCATTCATCAAATGTGCTTACCACAGTAATGACAGGAAACATTAGATTTCTTTGAAGCATGATTTTTCTCATCAGACCTCCTAGGTTTCATGTTATTGAATTTCTGTTTTTGAGTTTTGCTTTGTTTCTGATTTTTCTGAATTGTGGGTTTTATTATCTTGTGAGATGGTGGCTACATTAGATGTTTTTACAAAGATGTTTTCAATTTATTTTCAAAAGATTTCTTATTAACTGGATTGTAACCCAACCCTTCTTTTCTGAAATTTACTTTTGTTCCCAACAGTTTATCCAAGTTTTCTTGCCCATCAACAAATTTAGACAATGAGTTTTTCAGATCCTGGACTTCATTTTCTAAAGAGGCAATTATCAGTTCAGAGCTTGCATTTTCTTCATCACAATTTCCCAGTCTTTCATTAAGCATTGCATTCACATTTTTGAGATTTTCAGTTCAGTTTTAAGACTGTCAAAATTTTATGAACTGTCTGACATCACACACTTACCCTTTTCGAATGTTACCAATCTATCTGACAAAGTAGTGTTTAGATGTTTTAATTTTTCTATTTCTTCCTTGAGTTTGTCATTTTGAATAATAAAGACATTTCAGAGTCTTCAATTATAAGGGCTTATGAAGGAATCTTTATTGAAAACCTTCTTGAATTATTAGACCTTCAGTCAGAAATCATTATTGTTGGAATTCTTGAACTTGGATTGCTCATATCATATATTTTCAACTTCACTGCACATTCAATTCCATATCAGATTCTGCTCTCTATGATGAAATTCAACATGACCTGCACTTCTGCATGATTATCTTTGTGTGCTTACTGATTGACTCTCATTCCAATCCCTCTGCTCTGTCAAAGGGGGAGATTGTTTCATTAGTTTTTTTTTAGTGGGGGATGGACGTAGGTCTGTGGATAGCAGACCGAACCATCTAAAATTCCAGTGCACCGTGGTTTGTGATTGTGTGATTGTCCAACTCCATATCTTCTATCTCCTTCACAGAGAGATATATGTTCGATATCAATTTTGCCTGATCCATTTGTTCTGAGATAAGATTTCTGTTCTTCATTGAAGTAGCTTACACAGACCAGGGGTTTGTCCGAGTGGTTAGTAGAGTCTCAGGCTGCGTGTGTTTGCTCAAGTGTTGATCTCATCTGCTGTGAGATTTGCTCTGTTCCAGTGTGATACATTGTGTCCAATATTACATCCATTTGTGTGCTTGCTAAGCATTTGAACGTGTGTCGGGCAGAAACACGGCTTAGTGTAAGAGCTATTCATTCCTACATCTTTTAACTATTCGATATTAACTCTAGATGAACCAAGTAAGTAGCACAGTCTGCTAGTTATTTTCTATTCTATTCATTTGTAATTTGGCCAAGTTTTTAATCGAAGCAAATTTTTAGAAGGGGATCTATTCACCTCCCCTTTAGATCCCTGCCTTGCACCTTACAATTGGTATCAGAGCGGGCTCTGATCTTTCAGATCCAACGATCTGTAGAGTATCCTGCTAGTTTTAGGTGCATTTCTGTTTTTGCTTAGTCTATTGCTTGAATCATGTTTGAATTGCATCTATGGCCCATCCACCGATTTTCAATGGTTCTAATTTTGATTCCTGGCTCAGTAGCATGCGCAGGTATGTTAGATCGATTGATCCCGACCAATGGAAGCTAATTTCACATGGTCCACACAGATTACCTAAGGATAAATCTAAATGGGCTGATAGTCATAGGTCTAAGAATGCTAATAATCTTGGAGCTCTAAACTTAATAAGGGCTGCTATTGATTCAGACTTACTGCCTTGTTTCTCTACATGCAGCACCGCTAAAGGAATATTGGAAAAACTAACATTTGTCAATGGGAGAAGGCATGATAGATGCATGATGGCTGACGAAGGTGATCATAACAGTGATCAAAATGAGACTGAAGAAGAAGTAAGTAACCCTTTCGAAAACTATTCCACAGAAGACTGGGTGAATGCATATAATGATTTACTTGAATCTCATGAACTGCTAAGAAAACAACACAAGATGTTAAAAAAGAAACTGAATGCTAGCTTGAATACCTACCTAGAGAATGATGATTTAGAAACTTACAAAATGGAAAATGAAAAATTGAGAAAGCAACTGGAAGCCTTTGAAAACACTGAATCAGAATTGAATGCAACAAGATCTGAAAATAAAACTCTTAGGAATCACATTACTGAAAATGAAGAAAGACTCAAAAGAATTCAAGAAGAAAATAAACTGGTTTCTGAGAAGTTTATGGCAATTAAAACAGTTAATCAGGAACTTCAGAAAAACCTGAAAAAGTCTGAAACCCAACACAGACAAGAAGTCAATTCTGATGATCAGACCCTAATTGATGAGTTAATTCAAAATTATGATCTAATCAAGGAAAATGAGAAGTTGAAGCAGTTGAATACTGCTATGTCTGAGACGCTTCTAGTACTAGAAAGAGGAAAGTCTGTCTGCACAGATGAGTCTGAAAGATTACAAAATCTGGAAAAATAAATTGAGGACTACAAATCTGAAAATCAAGTTTTAAAAATCTAAGCTGCTGAATTTGAAGAGGATATACCCTTAACTCAGAATTATTGATTGCCTCTTTAGAAAATGAGATTCAAGACTTAAAAAATTCATTGTCAAAATTTGTAAGTGGCCAAAAACATTTGGACAAACTGTTGGGAACAAAGGTTAATTTCAGAAAAGAAGGGTTGAGCTACAATCCGGTCAATACAAAATCTTTTGAAAATAAATTGAAGACATCCTTTGTCAAAGCATCTAATGTAGCCACCACCTCAAAGGTTAAACAACTCACTGTCTAGAGAATTCAGAAATAAACGGAAAAAGTGATAAAGAATGATAACTTGCAGAAAAATACAAGAAATATTCATGCTAGAACTGTGCATGTTGTACACAACTCAAACACACACACATGCACACAAAAAGGTAATGTCATGTCATTAGTGTCATAAGATTGGTCATTTAATGCATGAGTGTAGATTGATGGAACAAGATGATCTGAATGCAAGTGCAATGCATGCTAGGAAATCTCATGTTAGAAATCATGCATTTTAGAAAAAGAAAATTCATTATTTTTGCTGTGGCAAGATAGGCCACATTGCTGCACATTGCTGGTTTGCCCAGGGAAGAAATGTTCATTCTAAATTTGTTAATTTCCCTGCCAAGAAAAATGTTTTCGATAGAAATGAATTTGGTTCTATAGGTAAGTACATTGTGTGCTTCCACTGTGGAAAGAATGGCCATACAGTCAAGGACTGTTAGCTTGTTAAAGGAAAGAGAGTTTCCCATGATAGATATGATAACAGGGTTGGTTATGGTCAGAAACTCCATACTCATGTTTACATGCATGAGAAGAATATAAAGCCAACTGTTTCATGTCATTACTGTGAAATTTTGGGCACTCTTAGTTTGATTGTCGATTGATGAAATTTGATGACTTACAAGCCCAAAAGTCTTGGAGAGCACCCATCAAAGGTGCTACTAATCCTTCAGGACCCAAGGAGACTTGTGTATCTAAAAACGGAAAATGAAGAACTGCTATGAAGGTGTGCCTTGGGGGCTGAGGAATAAAAAGGGGTTCAATAAACCAAGGCACCTGAGTATGGTAAAACCCCTTCTATGCTTTTTACTGGTTTGATCATGTGAGTTTTCAATAATCTGTTTCAGATCGCTGAATATCATGCTTTATCTGTTAGTTAAAATTCTCATGCATATATATTTACACTTGCATTTGATATTTGCATTGTTGTGTTTATAAGTCTCATGTATATATTAGATTGAGAATGAATTGCATATCATAGTATGAAAAATATGAATTGCACATGGTTGATACTTGCATGAAATAATGCACATCTTACACATTCACTGAAGATCTGTTGTACACATTTTTCATCTGCATACATATGTGCTTGATAGACTGTCATCAAAAATTGAGATGAACATAGGACTGCATTTGCACTAGATTATCTTGCATGACCTCTATGGTATATAAATGGTGTGTTACTGAATGGCAGATGCGATCTGTCTTGAAGTTCTTACTATGTGTGAGGTTGATGGGGACATCCCTTGCCCCTCCACATTTTTTCGAGGCTCGGATTGTTCGTCAGTATGCGCCATTGTGTTCGTCGTATTTTTCCGAGTCTAGTCATGTAATTTTTATATTTTTTTTGAGTCATAATTATGTAATTTTCTCTTTAAGGGTCAATTACCTAAGTTCTCAGTCATTATGTTGATTAGATAGGTTTATGAGCCCAATTCATTGGGCTAGGCATAGGGGCGCCCCCCCTTGGGAAAGGCTGGTCAATTGTGGGTTTGTCAGGATCACTTTGGTCCTAAGAAAAGTATGGAGTCTATAAACAGCCCCCTCCCCTCTCTCATTTGTAACCTTTGATGATCAATGAAATTAGAAATTCCCTTGGAATTTTATCTCCCCTCTCTCTCTCGAAATATCTCTCTCATATCTCTCTCTCTCTAAGGGGGTCACCCCTCTCTCCCTCTCTTCCCCCACCCCAAATTTCAAAATTTCTCTCTCTCCTCCCCATTCACCTCTCATGAAGACCCCTCCCCCTTCCCCATACACTCATTCAACTCCCACCCAACCCCAAGGTGGAATCCTCCAATCCTTGCTCCACCCTCCAACCACCAACTACCCTCTTCCCTTCCCCAAGCACCTCTCCACATCCCCAAGGCTGAAGGGGCTTCACCCAAGGCCCAAATTTGAATCTCCCTCCCTTTCTGGTTGCCCCACACCCCTCCCTAACACCCCCTTCCTACTCTGGTCGCCCTCCCCATTCGCCCCTTGTTTCCCTTGGCCATCTCACCCTCATACACCCAACCCTACACCTTCATCCTATTCCCAGCTCACAGGCAGTAGAGTACCAGCTACTTTCTGAGGCTGCCACGACATCACCAAGAAGCTTCAGAGGGCGTACCATATACCGTTGGAAGCGTCGCCCTATCTTCTTCGCAACGGCGGTGGTCTCATCCCAACCTGAGCTCGTGGCTGCCCGGGGGAGCCGATCTCCCCACACTGCGCGTTTTCCTCCAGACTGGCAACCTGAAGCTACTTGCAGAGCCTCCCACGGCCAACCCCTTGAAGATCTGGAGGCGAGGCTTGGCTGATTTCTTCTACGACAAGTATACTTTCAGAATCAAGAAGCGGCACCCCATTCGGCATCTGGAGCCAAGAGTTCTCTTTTTTCTCCCCCGAGTGCGCTGTTCTGTTCCCTCTGGGACTGAACAGACAGCCTATCACTGTTCGGGATCTATCTCTCCGTTCCAAGAGGGCTCGACAATGAAACCAGAGACTCCGGCCCCACCTGAATCAGAGCTCAGGAATGCCCGTGGTGACCTCGTCTTCATGCTGTAGTGACACCGTAGCAGTCAGAATCAGAGAACAGAGGCCCTGTTCACGACCCTGCCCCATCCAACGCCGTCATCCAGAAATTCCCCCCAAAATTGGGCGTCCTCTTGGGTCAACTAAAAAGATTCTCAAACTGGTTTCATCGACAATGGGGTCCGAGAGAGTCCGCAGCAGCGTCGACAGTGACAGTCTGTCCCCTGTTCCTGAGAGTGGACAGATTGGGCGAGCTTCTAGTCTTAATCCTCTAAGCTAGTTTTTTCCCCTCCCCGCCTGGCCGGCTGATCGCCCCTCCATGCGTGGAGGTACATTTTGGTTGTAAAACACTTCCCCACCCCTAGTCCAACCCCCTTGCAAGGGGCGTAGTTATTGTAAATTGATAATTCGCAGGTTTGAAGCTTCATCGGCTCAGCGTGTGGGTAAGCCCACGCTTCCCCGCTCGCCCCCGTCTCCGACCGGAGTCGGTGTCGTCACGCCGACTAGGTGAGCCTCGATTCCCCTCTTGGCTGGTTTCAATTCATTGCTTAGCATAGTATTATCTCTGTTGCTTCGTCGGACGGAGAGTGAGAGCTCGGCCCAAAATTGCCATTGACGTGAGTGATCACCGCGGGCGAGTTGTGAGCGATCCCCTACATCCCACGCCCTTGGTGTGCTGGCCGCCCGTGAATTGGGCATCCCTGGCCCATTTGAGGTCCTCCCCAAGCTAGCCAACCCTTGGAGCATCAAGGTCCCACCTCGGACCCTCTCCATCATCGCCGAGTCGCCTACGGGCACTAGTGTGTGCTAGGCGAACGTGTTCGCTAGAGTGAGTCCGCTGCTCAAGTTGTTTGCTTACAATTTAGTTCCATAGGTGGTGTCACATCAAATTGGTATCAGAGCAAGTTCTAGACTTATCTCGACTAAGTCTTGTCCTAGGGCCATTGCATTTATTCCCTCGATCATCATGGCCACTTCACACCCGTCATACCCATCCCCATCACCTTTCTTAAGAGGCCCAAAGCCTCATGGAAGCTCCTCTGCCAACAAAGTGGACGGTAACACCTCCGTCATAGAAGCCCTACCTAATGTCCTTGATCGGCTTGAAGACATCACGTTCCGACTCGACCGACTTGAAGGAAATGGCCGAGCACCAAGAGAGAATGAGAGTGACCTTTGGGAAAATCTAGAAACCCTCTTTTTGGGACTCTTGAAAGCCAAAACCCCTGCCTTTGATGGATCCTATAGCCCAAGCCTTTATCTAGATTGGGAGGTTTCCATGGATCAACTCTTTAAAAGGTGCCCGTTGAACGAAGGAAGGAGAATGAGGTTAGCCAAGACGCACCTCTCCAAACGAGCTAAAAATTATTGGTTAATTGTGGAGGGTTTAAGGAGGATCCGCGGGGAAGCCCCGATTAGCACTTGGGAAGAGATGAAGACCGAACTTAGGAAAACCTACACTTCTCACTCGTAGAATCATAGCCCGAGGAGCACTCCCACTTCTCCTACCCCTCCACAACTGATTGATCCCAAGGGCAAGAGACCCTTAATTGACTCGGTTCCCCCCATGAGGGCCACCGCTCCCCAACCCAGAGTCACTCACCAAACCCTCACCATTCAAACCTAAGGGGACCCCGCGTCCACCCCTCCACCAAGGCCCATGACGGCCACCACTCCCCAACCCAAGGCCCCTCACCAAATCCTTACCCCACAAACCCCCTTGGATTCCACCACTACCCCTCCATCGTCCCCTAAAAGGGACACACCTCCTAAGACCAACCAACCCAATCCCTCTCACCCAACCCATCTCCCACTCTCTACCCCAACTCTACAATGTCTTAGGCCTGCACTACTTCCCCTCTCTATCCTAACCCAAGCCTCCCTTACCCACCACCCCGGGCGCACCATGCACCGATCATCATCACCCCACCCACAAAGGACCTTCTCACCTCCTTGGTAGAGGAACCCATAATCCCGACACCTGACCCCATAGTGGCGAACACCCCGGGTCCAACCCCCACTTTGAAAGAAACACATGCCCAAGACGAGGACAAAGCCTCGCATTATGATCTTCACTCTATGCCCTCTCCTCTAGTTGGTAGTGAACTCATCATAAGTGGGTCCTTGGCTAGATGGTTAAAGGAGAATCCAGCTCACCCGATCATGGCCCACCCTTCCTTTGAGCGACACCTCCCCATAGTGCCCTTCATCTCCTATCGCACCACCATCCAATCATCTTACCAAGTGGAGGCACTAGGTGATCTTCTTAAGGGCCTAGCATGGCAAATGGAGTTGACTCGCATGTTGACCACAATGGCCGACCGACCTAGGAGCCTTGAGCTCCTACACCTATGTGTCGGGTCTATCACCTCGGTCTGCACCGTTGGTTGCTATATGAGCGACCTCCTTCTATTCCTCCCTACACCCGATGAGCCCGATGCTATCTACGAATTAGAGTTGCTTATCTCGGGTAGAACGTCAAGCCCTCCATTCATGGCCGACCATCCCACCAAAGACTTCGGCCCAATTATTTCATTAGAGGAGGATGACTCACCACCATGTGAGGACCATGAGGACCTAGAGTTTCTCTCCCTAGGTGACCTTTACCATGACCCCTTCGATCCCTTCCTATACCCACCCACCTTACTCACCACCAACCTTTTCCTATCCCAACCAACCATGTTGGACCAAGCTCACATCTCCCAAGACCAGGTCCACACCAAGGGAACCATGACCATGGGTGAAATAGACCTAGGAAACAATGAAGTGCCCCACTCTATGACACATACCTTCTTTGACCCCTTCAACCCTTTCACATGGGAGTTCAAAGGTTGTCCCACACCTATGCACATAGAAGTCACCTTTGGAATAAGCATGCAAGTGTCTAGGCTTACCACACCACTTGGCATGAACACTATGTTGGGTCCATTCATTCATATCACCCACATGTCAAGTAGGAAGCATGAGTGGTCCATATTCGGATGTAATGGTCCACCTTCATTCATCATGTGTCTTAAGCATGTTAGCAGCATTCACATCCGTCCGGGACCCCCGGCATTTGCTATACCCATGCACAATAGATTCCCTTACGGATGCCCCGGCCCTCCAACCATTGTTATAAAGTCTATGCATGATAGGGCCACTTGTGGCTGCCCCGGTCCACCTAAGTTCATCAAGGTCCACATGGCATCAAAGCATGATAGGATAATTTATGGTTGTCCCGGTGCACCTTTGCACACTATCCACTTTCACACCCACTCACCGCATCATAATGCATGGTACGAGCATACACGTAAGCAATTCACAACGATCGGTGAGGTTCACAAAGAGTGGACAAAGGCTCGCAAGCGCCACTTGGAATTCCAAATAGGCAACTTATCGATAGAGACATTGGAGTGGCTCTACCCTAGGGTCACCTCCAACTTGAGGGCACGAGGACTTGGACCTTGCCAAGTTCCGAGTGGCTTCGGCAAACCGGCTTACGGGTTGGACTTACTAATGGGTTTTGGGATTCACCCCATTTCCTACGTAGCGGACCCGGCACCCCATATGGGCACCGCTGTGGATCCTAGTGAGTGCCTCGAGCCTACGCCTATCTTTCAGAGAGACACACTGGGAGTGCCACCACATATCAGCTTGAGAGCCCGACGTGAGCACACGGAGGCAATACTAGGCAAGCAGGGTATCATCGCTGGCAAGAGGGTGTGCCCGGGCCACCTTGAGAAGCTGAAGCGCCGTCCCCCAGCTATGGACGCGGGGTTGAGTTTGGAGATCGTGGCTCACCCGGAGTTACATTTGGTGTGCCACTTCCCCGGTGGACCCATACTCGACGGGGTCGAGTTTTCCCCACCCCGAGGGTATGATGGGGGCATCCCTTGCCCCTCCACATTTTTTCGAGGCTCAGATTGTTCGTCGGCATGCGCCATTGTGTTCGTCGTATTTTTCTGAGTCTAGTCATGTAATTTTTATATTTTCTTTGAGTCATAATTATGTAATTTTCTCTTTATTTGAGTCAGGTACCTAGGTTTAAGGGTCAATTACCTAAGTTCTCAGTCATTATGTTGATTAGATAGGTTTATGGGCCCAATTCAGTGGGCTAGGCCCAGGGGCGCCCCCCTTGGGATAGGCTGGTCAATTGTAGGTTTGTCAGGGTCACTTTGGTCCTAGGAAAAGTATGGAGTCTATAAATAGCCCCCTCCCCTCTCTCATTTGTAATTTTTGATGATCAATGAAATTAGAAATTCCCTTGAAATTTTATCTCCCCTCTCTCCCTTTAAATATCTCTCTCATATACATATATCTCTCTCTAAGGGGTCACCCCTCTCTCTCTTTTCCCCCACCCCTAAATTTGAAATTTCTCTCTCTCCTCCCCATTCACCATGCACTCATTCAGCTCCCCCCCCAACCCCAAGGTGGAATCCTCCAATCCTTGCTCCACCCTCCAACCACTAACTACCCTCTTCCCTTCCCCAAGCACCTCTCCACATCCCCAAGGCTGAAGGGGCTTCACCCAAGGCCCAAATTTGAATCTCCCTCCATTTCTAGATGCCACACACCCCTCCCTAACACCCCCTTCCTACCCTGGTCGCCCTCCCCATTCCCCCCTTGTTTCCCTTGGCCATCTCACCCTCATACACCCAACCCTACACCTTCATCCTATTCCCAGCTCACAGGCAGTAGAGTACCAGCTACTTTCTGAGGCTGCCATGACATCACCAAGAAGCTTCAGAGGGTGTACCATATACCGTTGGAAGCGTCACCCTGTCTTCTTCGCAACGGCAGTGGTCTCGTCCCAACCTGAGCTCGTGGCTGCCCAGGGGAGCCGATCTCCCCACACTACGCGTTTTCCTCCAGACTGGCAACCTGAAGCTGCTTGCAGAGCCTCCCACGGCCAGCCCCTTGAAGATATGGAGGCGGGGCTTGGCTGAGTTCTTCTACGACAAGTATACTTCTAGAATCAAGAAGCGGCACCCCATTCGGCATCTGGAGCCAAGAATTCTCTTTTTTTCCCCGCGAGTGCGTTGTTCTGTTCCCTCTGGGACTGAACTACTATCACTGTTCGGGATCTATCTATCTACTCCGACCTCCTCCGGCGCCCCCACAGGTCTCTGTTCGAAGAGGGCTTGACAACGAAACCAGAGACTCCGTCCCCGCCTGAATCAGAGCTCAGGAACGCCCGTGGTGACCTCGTCTTCCTACTGTAGTGGTACCGTAGCAGTCAGAATCAGAGAACAGAGTTCACGACCCTGCCCCATCCAACGCCGTCATCTAGAAATTCCCCTAAAAATTGGGCGTCCTCTTGGGTCAACTACGAAGATTCTCCAACTAGTTTCGTTGACAACGGGGCCCGGGATAGTCCGCAGCAGCGCCGACAGTGACAGTCTGCCCCATGTTCCTAAGAGTGGATAGATTGGGCGAACTTCTTGTCTTAATCCTCTAAGCTAGTTTTTTCCCCTCCCTGCGTGGAGGTACATTTTGGTTGTAAAACACTTCCCCACCCCTAGTCCAACCCCCTTGCAAGGGGCGTAGTGATTGTAAATTGATAATTCGCAGGTTTGAAGCTTCATCGGCTCAGCGTGCGAGTAAGCCCACACTTCCCCGCTCGCCCCCGTCTCCGGCCGGAGTCGGCATCTTCACGCCGACTCGGTGAGCCTCGGTTCCCCTCTTGGCTGGCTTCAATTCATTGCTTAGCATAGTATTATCTCTGTTGCTTCGTCGGACGGAGAGTGAGAGCTCGGCCCAAAATTGCTATTGACGTGAGTGATCACCGCGGGCGAGTTGTGAGCGATCCCCTACATCCCACGCCCTTGGTGTGCTGGCCGCCCGTGAATTGGGCATCCCTGGCTCATTTGGGGTCCTCCCCAAGCTAGCCAACCCTTGGAGCATCAAGGTCCCACCTCGGACCCTCTCCATCATCGCCGAGTCGCCTACGGGCACTAGTGTGTGCTACGCGAACGTGTTCGCTAGGGTGAGTCCGCTGCTCAAGTTGCTTGCTTACAATTTAGGTCCATAGGTGGTGTCACATCAGAGGTATCTTTAGACCAAATCCTCTGCCTGGTATCATAAGTCAAATTGCACATAGAGTAGTCAAATTGTTCATGAGCATAATGCATTAAACTCCGTGCATAGTTTTCATTGCATATGTTGCATTCAAAGTTCAGTCATATAATGCATATAGACAGGGGGAGTCAGTCAAGGTAATTTTGTGTCTCATGCATATGCATATGTGTTTATATCAATCAACTCCATACATGGTCTCCATGTCATGTTTTATGTTTGAAGTGCATTCATAAAAGGGGAGTTTTTATATTTTATAAGTTGCTTATGTGCATGATGTTTGGTTGACTCACTTGCACATCATCATCAACAAAAATGTCAAAAGACTACTTAAACATGCATGCACGTAGATAAGTGGAATCCCTGCATTTCATTATTTAGCATTGTGCATTTTCTTGTTCTTATACATACACTGATGCATGTACACACATAGGAGGAACTCTTGCATTCTGAAGATTGTTTATGTGCATTAGTTTGTTCATATGCACAATAATGTCTGATCATTGTCTGCATTCATGCATATCATTTTCTTTTATTATTCAGATATATCTTGCTTGCTGATTCATGCATACATTCAGGGGGAGCATAAATCAAGTCCTTGAATTGCATGGTTGATTCCATCACCGTCTTGTTCGGTCGACCAAAATTCCTCATTTCGGTCAACCGATGCTCCCATCTTCAGTATGAGCTGCTCTCTTGATAATAATCTTATTGGTTGGTGGCTTGTGTTTCAAATTTAAGTGAAATCCATTCCACTCCACCAATATTTGAAATCTCTAAAGTAAAATTCAATTCACTTCAACAGGTCGACGTAGCTAGACCAGGTCGACCTAGCTGGTTCTATCTGTTCTAAAATTAATCGAGCTCATTCTACTCATGGTTATAGAATAATTGTGAGTTGCTCTTCCATTTGCTGAGGGGGAGCTTGTTGTTCTTTAAGTCTCCTGAAAGTGTGTCATATCTGCGACCTGATTAGGCTTCAATTGCTGTATCCCTTGAATTTCTATCCACCTGATGCACTGTTGGCCACCTCTGTCACATGTCTGAGCTTCAAGTTTCTCACACATGGTGCATGTTCTTGTTGCTGTTTCTATTGATATACTGGCTGCTTCTGAAAATTTTCTTAATCCACCTGTAATTTGGGAAGATTTCACTTAATGTTCCTTGACCATAAATATGAAAAATATTTTTTATAGGAATCTTCTGTTATATAGGATTATAAATTTCTAAAAAGATCAAATTGGTTTAAGTTTAATATATTCATTGAGTTTGGTTATGAATATCTTGAAAATATATTAGTCAAATTTAATAAACTTTAACCAGCCGCTTCATGTTATGTCATGTAAAACCCTTTGAAATCATGACTTTGTTTGGTTGAGATACACATAGTGAGTATTGTTTTTAAACATCTGAAAGATATGAAAAGTTCATAAGGGTAAATTTATGTCAGAGCAATGACAATGGCTACTGAGAAACCATGTCTAAAATAGACTGTGTCATGAAGTACCATAGTTATCTCTGCTGAAAATTTATTACAAAATCAGAGAAAAGTATGGCAGAACAATTTGATGCATGACAGTTAGTCATATCAAGTATCCCTAAGCACGACATGGTGTGGTGAGTAACTGGGTCACTTCTCCTAAGACTTGTTGTGTCTCATGTCAAAAGCTACACTATTGTTATCTCTGTTCAATTTGATGCATGACAGTTAGTCATATCAAGTGCTTAGGGATACTGGCGTCTAAACAACGTGTATCATCTGGTTACAAGGTATATACTAAACTCAATTGCTCTGGAATTTCTGAATGAAAATTGTTGTTTGAACAAAAGAAAAATCTGAAACTGATTGAAAATAAAAATTGCTGAACCTCAGGAATCAAATATGAAATTTTCATGGTTGTTTAACCTCAATACGAATGAATGTAACTCCTAAAGGAGTCATTGAAATTGAATGAGTAAGATGAAGGGAGGTTAAACAAGATGTAAATGTAAGGGCTGGGTTCATTTTTATTAAAACTTGATTTTAGATATGAGTACAGAACTTTATTGAAAAACTCTGTATACATCATAGTTAAACCATGCTGTTCAATAAGATTCAGTTCATAAGACGTTATAATGGAAGACTCTGAAACATCTGTATTCTTAGATTTATGAAATTAGTATATCATTGAAAACCTTCTTGAATTATCTAATCATTTGAAACTTCAGTTGGAATCACTGTGTTCAGCTTTCATTTTTGCTGAAATTCTCTTACTTGCTCACATCATATTCAATGTGTCACTGCATCCATCTTAATGTCAGCTGCTGATTATTGTGGTTCACCACTTCTTGATTCAATGACCTGAAACTGTCCATGACCGTCCCTGTGCTTTTGCTGATAGTCTCAGTGACTATATCTCTAAAACATTTTATCTTCAGTCCTTATACATCCACTCCAATAACTCTACTCTGTCAAAGGGGGAGAGTGTCTCTATTTTCAAAGGGGGGAGAATTGTCTGCACCGAGTACATCACTCTTTGGTCTATCTTTTTGATGAAGTCAAAGTGGGAGAATATGAACATGTGTATGAGTCAGATTTGTGTCGGCATGTTGCTTGTTGTTTTATGACTCTGTTTTATGACTCATAGTGTTCATAGTGTTGCCATCATCAAAAAGGGGGAGATTGTTGTATCCTTATGATTTTGATGATGTCAAACACTATGACTCATCATGAGTCTGTATGTGAATGTGGTTTTGATGAAGTCATGGATGAAGTCATATGTGTTGATGTTGCTTTGGTTTTGATGCATTTGTTGAAGTCATCATGAACTCATCATATATAGAAATATATGTGTTGAACTCTGTAAGAACAGGTTCTGAAGACAAATCAAAAAGTCAGTGAAGTCAATTGAAGCTTTAACATAACCAGTCAGAAAGAGAAGCTAGGTCACCACTGTAAGAAAAATAGTTAGGTTGATGTAGCGGCCACGCTTAATTCAACAAGGTCGAAGCAGCAGACATGAGCAGTTATTAAGGTCCAAGATAAGGTCAGAGCATCCAAGCAAGAACATAGTAAATAGGTTGATGCAGCAGCATCAGTCTTCACTAGTATGGTCGATGCATAAGAAAAAGTTCTTGCAAGTAAGGTCAATGCGACAAGTTCATCATGAAGAGACAGGTCAATGCATCAAGAGTCTCATGCTTATCAGGTCGACGCACCAAGGCTTCTCATGAGATCAGGTAGAAGCAGCGGCCATGATTGTATGGGGAGACAGGTCGATGCAACAAGCTACTGCGTCGATGCACTGAGTATGCCACTAGCAGCTGTGTGTCTACAAGTTCAAAGTATCCAGGAGTTGTGCACCAACACATAAAACTCATCAGGTCGATGTGGCTGTCACCATTAAAGGAGTCAGGTAATGAGAGTTGAAGTCTGCATGCCAGCAGGTGGACGCACCTGGAGGTGGCAAGACCTATAAGGTCAATTTGAGTCTATCTTTAATTAGATCCAGATCTATTTTTCTTAGTACAATTCAGCAATCAAGCATGGATCTGGAGTCTTTACAAGTCTTAAGCAATCCTGGTAAACTAGATTCTTTTGCAGCTAAGGTTGGCAAACCAGTGAGCACAGGGTAGACAGCAGCAACACTCAGGTGACAACAGTGACACTTAGCAGGCAATCACGTGAGGTCGATCTAAAGCACTGGCACGTGATCCCACCAGGAAAGGAAGGTAGGTGGCACGTGAACCCAAGGAGCATATGATGGGCATGTGATCCGAGGTGAATACCTGGAACCTTGTAGTTTACTAACGGAATAACTTTCCATGTGGCTCTTAGAGAGCTTCAACTCTTTAAACTGACACGTGGAACCATGGATCAGCGCATTCCAGAAGTATATTCTTGGCGGGAGTGTTCCCTCCACATGCTCTCGATGGAATCTTGTGGGAACCACAAGAATCGCGCCAATGGAAAGAGGATGGAACAAAAATCCCTTTATCCACAAAGCATCTTCGGAGCCCCTGTCTTAAATATATATATATAGGAAGCATCCTTCCCTGAGAAAGGAAAGGCTACAGGGAGAGGAATTGAATCAGTGCTACCAAGGAAAGAAGTGTAGCCATCTAAGAAAGAGAGCCACCAGAAGAACTGGAAGGCGAGCCAGTGAGCCCGAGATCAGAAGAAAAGAAAAGAGTGTGAGCTTCGTAAAGAGAGTGATAGTAGTCATGAGAAAAGTAAGATCGTGAGAAGAAAAAGAAAGAGAGAGTGTTTGAGAGAAAAGTGATTAAGAAGCAGCCAGAGCATCTTGAAGATCAGATCAAATCGATGTTGGCCTATGGATCAGATCTAAGCCAAGTTGCTCCTGCGAGAGCTATATTCTTCATGTTTTCATTCTTAATTTCCTATTGTTTTGATTTCTTTGGTTCATTGTTCTTAAAGCAAGCTGTGTTGCTCAATAGCAAGGATTGATTCCTTGGGTTAGCAAGCTGTGAGACTCGTCGGATAGCAAAGCTATAAGGCACAGCGGATAGCAAGCTGTGATGCTCAATGGTTCAAGCTGTGAGTCAGCGGAAGCCTCACTCGGGTTTGAATGGCTGATGGACGTAGGTCTGTGAGTAGCAGACCGAACCATCTAAAAATCCCAGTGCACCGTGGTTTGTGATTGTGTGATTGTCCAACTCCATATCTTCTATCTCCTTCACAAGATGTGTTAACATATTTGATTGAGCGCTATATGTTCGATATCAATTCTGCCTGATCTATTTGTTCTGAGATAAGATTTCTATTCTTCATTGAAGTAGCTTATACGGACCAGGGGTTTGTCCGAGTGCTTAGTAGAGTCTCAGGCTGTGTGTGTTTGCTCAAGTGTTGATCTCATCTACTGTGAGATTTGCTCCGTTCCAGTGTGATGCATTGTGTCCAATATTACATCCGTTTGTGTGCTTGCTAAGCATTTGAATGTGTGTCGGGCCGAAACACGGCTTAGTGTAAGAGCTATTCATTCCTACATCTTTTAACTGCTCGATATTGACTCTGGATGAACCAAGTAAGCAACATAGTCAGCTAGTTATTTTCTATTCTATTCATTTGTAATTTGGCCATGTTTTTAATCGAAGCAACTTTTTAGAAGGGAATCTATTCACCCCCCCTTTAGATCCCTGAGAGCATGTCATGTCAGCCACTTGATTCATTTTATGACTATCTCTTTGAAATTGTCTGCTTCTGCTCTCATGGCTACTTCTGCCACATCTTTGAGCTTGGTATTCTTTATTCACCGTCAGCTATCTACATGGTTTGGGTTGCCATCTCAGTCATTCACACACATGCTGCATCCCTTTGGTTGCTTCTTCTATGGATAAAATTTACTGCTCCAGAAATTCCTTTGATTTGCCTGGAAGTTAAGAAGATTTCAATTTGTATACCTTGATCATAAATCTGAAATCTATCTGAAAGAAGAATCTTCTATTATATAGGTTTTTAAATGACTAAACTGTTTTAGCTGGTTTGGAATACAAGTTTAATGTATTTCTTAAGTTTGAATATGAATATCTTGAAAGTATTTGAATCAACTTCTTAATAACTTTAACCAGCTGCATCATGTTGTGTCATGTAAAATATTATGGAATCTGAAAACTTTGAAATCATGGCTTACTTTGAGTATTATTTTTAAACATCTGAAAGATCTGAAAATGTCTAAGGTAAAATTATGTCAGAGCAATGACTTTGGCTACTAAGAAACCATGTCTAAAAATAGACTGTGTCATGAAGTGCCATAGTTATCTCTGCTGAAAAATTTATTGGAAAAATCAGTGAAAATATAAGGCAGCGCAATGGCAAGGTTGCACCGAGAAACTGGGTTGTTCATCAAAGAAATAAAGATAACCTATGTCATGAAGTGCCCTAGTTATCTCTATTTGATATGTAGCAAGACAGTTAGTTATACCAAGTGCTTAGTGATAGGCTGAAATGTTCGTCATTAAAAACACGCGGTAATCAATCAAAATACCGAACCCACAATATAATACAAATTAACCGTAATACACTGGTGAGCACGGGTTGAACCCACAGAGAGGTTGATGTTGAAATTAGAAATTTAGAATTTCTTTTAGAGAAAGAATAAATGAATAGTTTTTTTGTTTTTTTTAGAATTTATATGAACATGAAATAAATCTAAAGAAATATGGAGGGTTAAGAAATAGATATTTAGAAATCTAGAGAGGGAGAATTTTAATCTAACAAAAATTAAATACGAAATAAAAATGGATGAACTACAATAGATTTGCGGCCGTGGTGTGAGGGTAACGGCGTCGTCTCCTCGAGCCTTTGATTTACGAATCGTCGAAGACGACTACATGCACTGGACTGGAGAGATCCGTTTCTCTTGACCGTCTTTGGAAGAATTTTAGAAAATGATCGAGAAAGAATTTTGACGAGAGATTAAGGAGATGGAGAAAGAATGTGCAATATAAAAATGAAAATAACAACACCATCATTAAACTTAAATTAAACCAACTCAAAAATACATACAAATTATAACCGGAACAAAATAAATTACAACAACAATAAGAGAGGGGGATAGAAAGGGAGAGCCTACTCCTACCACTAGAAATGAAAGGAAACCAAAATGAGGGCTTGAATCTACCTATGAGTGCTAGAGGAAGAGAGGGAGGAGAGAGACCCATGAGCTTCTAATTCTCTCCTTTTATAGGCCTCGAACCAACCCTGTTCCTCCTACGCTTTTCATGTGAATGCCGATCAACATCTCCTTTTCCGTCTTTGTTGAAACCCAAGCCCTCCACTTTTATCTGTCGTGGCCGCATGATCGAGTGTAGCACGCCGCGTGAAGCACGGCAGGTTGGTTGGCCGCCAACGTTGAAGTCCGGCCGTGTGAATGGGTGAAGCGCCACCGCCCGCCGTGGGACACGTTAGCTGCATACATGCGAAGTCAACCTGCCCTCGTCGCCTTCTCTCCATTTTTCCACTCTCTGCCGTGTTAGAAGCGGCCGCCATCGTTGAAGCTCACGTGAGCTCCGCCCATTCGTGTTGAAGCCGCCGAAGTGTGCGCCCGCCTTCGCGGGTTTGAACGCTGCCACGCCTCTGCCGAAGCCATGCGCACACAGTGCGTTGACGCGTCTGCCAACTGCTTTGGCAGCCTTGGCCGACCTGCCACTACAAGAAAAATGGGAAATTACGACATCCAATTGCCATCGCAAATACGTCGGAAATACGTTGCAAAGTAATTTTTTGACATATTTTTGATGTATTTATGATGGAATATGGACGTCAAAAATCTTACGTCGCAAATTTCCGACGTATTACAATAGCGTCGCCAATTCGTCCAAAATTACCGATGAAACTATATCGTCGAAGTTATGGTGGCTATTTATGTCGGTAATTAATAATATAGAAATTAATTAATCATTGCGATGGAACATAATTTAGTTGAAAATACGTCTAAAGTTTTTGACGTATTTTCAACAGAAACATTATGTCGTCGCAAACCTTTGGGTTAAATTAGTTCTGACGAAAGTTATTTTGGTCGAAAATACGTCGTTAATTTTTGACGTATTTCAATGGGATAAGTAATACGTTGGAAACCTGTGGGTCAAATTAGTTTCGATGAACAGTTATTGTGTCGAAAATACGTTGTTAAACTTGGATGTATTTGAGACGGATAATTAATATGTCAAAACTAATGTGGATCAAATTAGTTCCGACGAACCTACCTTGGGTCGAAAATACGTCGTTAATGTTCGACGTATTTGAGACGGATAATTAATACGTCGGAACTCATGTGGCTCAAATTGGATCCGACGAACATTTAGTTGGTCGAAAATACGTCTGAACCTTTCGACCGATTTGCGCTGGAAAATAAATACGTCAGGAAATAAGTGCGTGAAATTGGTTCCGACGAATTGTTAGTTGATCGAAATTCCATCGAAAACTTTCTCCACATTTTTTTATATATTTTAAATTTTTCAAAACCTATTTAAAGCTACAATTATATACCATAATCGAGACAACTCAACATAAAACACGCAATAAACAACATATACAACACACAATAGGGTAAAGTCCTATTGTAAATTCTAATAAAGAACGTCCACAACACATAAATCTTTGAATAAAAAAATTTACAGTTACATTAATTGAAATGTATCATTTTTTCACAATATCATTAAAAAAACCAAGAGATATCTGCTGCATCATCCTCATTCGTCATTCGTAGCATCTCCACCATCACCGGCTGTAGGAGGATCCTACATCACAAAAAATTAATAATAAATAGATTTAAATAAATATAATTATTAATAAATCGAGTTAAGTATCTTTTTCATTTTCTAAATTTGAAAGGAGATAACATAAAGATGATTTCTTTCACTCTCAAAGCTGAATTCTTTGAACTAAGTAGTAATGTTATTGTTGTGCCTTGTGGTTTTGATGATGTCTAACATTATGAATCATATTATGATAATAGTTTTTTATATCATGAATTTGATGTGTGCTGGCTAATGTCCATATATTTTCTAATGCCTTGAACAACATTTTCATATGAAGGCTTGAAGAGTTGTAATGTCAATGCTATGAATGCTTGAACTGTTATGTCTGTATGCTTGAAGAATGTATGTTTGAAGAACTGTAATATCTGAAGAATTCAGGTAAACATAAGCATGGCAGTGTCACAGCAGCCCTAGAAGCAACTCTGTAGAAGAAGCCTCAAATCGCTGAAGAAACAAGCTGATATATCACCTTAAGATAGACTTTGGACCCGCTGAAGAATAAGGGTGAAAAATATCCCTTAAGACTAACAAATGTGTATTACGGGTGACAGATACTACCTTAAGGGTAGCAAATAGATGGACTAGGTGAATAATAGGCAACAGTGGTGACAAATAGCAGTGCAAAGGTGAATAATAGACAGCAGGTGTGAAACAGCTGAAAACTAAGAACCTCAAGCCGACTCGGAAGGGCTTACAAGTCGACGTCTGACAGAAGAATTCACAGAATGAAAGAAGACTTTTTAGCTGCGGATTAAGGGTGAAAATGGGTGGAAAAAGCAGACAAATGGCTGTATAGCAGTGTGAAATAGCTGTTCAGTGGTGTAAAGTGGCTCATGGCTATGACATTTGAAGAATGATCAAACTGGTTGAAGAGAATGATTGCCCATGAGGTTCCCAGCTTCCCCATGATGATTCTGGAGAATCATTAAGCATCAAACGACCCTGATGATCCTTGTTTAAAGTCAAGAAACTGACTTGGACTTCAGTTCTCCTGGCCTTCAATGGTGAAATCATTGAACATGCCACCGTGTTCTTATTGGGTTTAGTTGAAGCTGCACTCTAGTCATACAACATTCTGCTATGGCTTTTTGGATGACTTATGGAGCCATGGCTTGCATATAGATCATGACCACTGTGTCGATTGTGCTCGACATTTTACCTTTTGTTTTGTTCTTTCTCGTTTTAGTTCGCCTTGTGCTCATTGCCTTGCAGTGCCCGGCGCACTCAAGGTGTTTGCTCACAGGTACTATTCGTGTGTTGCTCTGGATAACCAGAGTGTAGTGGAGGTGTTTCCTCCGTCGTCCCCTCTGGTATCAGAGGAAGGAGGAAGGGAGATCTTGATCTCCAGGTTGTGGGTAACTTGGTGTTGCTCACGGGGTTCCCTCTGTGCTTCAGAGGAAGAGAGGACTAGTCCTCTAGTTGTGGGTAACTGAGTGTTACTCATGGTTCCTTCTAATTTGATCAAAAGAAGAGAGGAGAGTGTTCTTCTAGGTCAAGCTGTAAGCCAACGTTTATTTGCAGACTGAGTCTACGGTTATTCCTGTTGCAAGGGGAAGCCACACTCAGGTTTGAGTGTGGGGTGGACGTGGATCTGCGAGGCAGATCGAATCACCTAAAAATTCTGTGTGCCATGATTTGCATTGGTGTGATTGGCCCTTGTCATCTTCCTCCATTCACAGGTTTGTGTATGAACATATCTTCTCTATACGCTAAGTGGTTGTATTGCAATCTGTTGGATCTGTCTGATCTGAGTGGATTCTGTGAGATATCATTCTCTTACTTAGTGCATTCTTGTCACTTTCATTTATATTGTTCTCATAGATATCATCTGAGCTCATGGTTTGATAGCTGAGTGTTAAATTATCTTAGGCTTAAAAATTGAGATCAAAATTTTTATAGGATCTATTCCCGCCCCCTCTGGATCTTGCTGCGCACACATATTCATATACTTGCTTCCGGCTTTGCCTATAGAGCACACAACATTAGTATCACAGATACTCCTCTATTATAACTCTAAAGTCTACGAAATTAAAAATTAAATTAAATACTCACATGAGAGGGCTGTGGTGTGCTCAAGGGTGCTCCATGAGATAAAATCCTCGCCTAGGCCAGGAGGGTAGCAACCACCCTAGTAAAGCGTGCCTCCATGCGTTCCTCAACTAGGTCTACCGCATGTTCAACGATGGATGTAATCTGGCTCGTAGAAGTGCCTATGGAGGGAGTAGAGAAGGAACTGCTACTGGGGTAGGACGACGCTGAGCCCGGAGAAGATGCTAGAATCGGGCTAGTGTCCAAGCTTTGCCCAAAACCGTATACTCGTCCTTTCTTCAGTGGGCCGGCTGCTGCTACCCATGTCTTAGGATCTAGTTGCGGCCGCTGCATCTCCTCGTCCCCATACTTTTCAGTCATATGCCTGTCATATGACTCCTACAAATTGAATAAAAAATATTGTAAATGTCATATTAATCAATCATATTTAAAAATAGAAATAGAAAAGAAATATGTATGTATATAATCTTACCACTACCGAGCGAGCTCTCTCGCTCACATACTGATCTGTCACCTTCTTTTGGTGAACTGTAGTAAATAAATCGCGATATAGAGAATAAATAGGGACATATAAGAAATAAATTATAATAAAATTAAGATGATTACTTACCAATCTCTCCTTCTGGGTCGCGAAGGAAACGGATCCAGAAGTATGGAGATGCACGTCTGGATGTAACGCACGTGCGGCTTTGGCTTTTACGGATTTGGCCATCCAATTAGGCTCGGCCCATCTATCACAGAGGTCCTCCCAGTGCTCCCTCCTTATCCATGCGGGGCCGTGTGCCTTCCAAAGGCCACGGTCCTCGCTTCCCCCGGCTAGAGCCTTGGCACGTTCCCGACAGCCGTGTAAATGATGCTTATAATTTACACTTCCTATGGCCTCCCATGCACGTTGAGCTCATTCGGTGTCAGCTCGTCTCACAAACTGATATCCTTGCTATCAAGAATTCAAAATTTATAAGTTAGTCGATTGAAATTATGGAGTTGGAAATATGTAATTTAAAAGATTAAATTGTATACCAGGAACTCGTTATATAAATCGATCACGGATATCCTGAGGAAACTTTCGAAATGACTTATCTGGGCCGGTCACATGTCGCTCAATAATGTTGGTAATAAAACGAGAAGCCTCACTGGGCTCTACTTTATCCCTTCAATTACATATGTTAAAATGATAGCTAACAATTATATATATAGTTGATGGATAGATAACGAACATAATTCATGAGTTTAAACATTTACCCAGAGGCCCAACATGGCTTGCATCCCTCTTGCAACACCACCTGCTCGCCCTCGTGATGGCTAACAGCATCATTTGCCTGTTGTGTGCCTGGGTGGGCGAACGAGCCAACTATCGCAGGTGGTGTGCCCGACGTACCTGTTACAAGTAAAATAGAAGTAGTTAATCAGAATTTAGCTCATTATTAAATAAAAATTTTCAACAAGTAAACATATAGAATTCTTATCATTTAACTAAGAATTTAAATAAACATAGCAGTAGAATGTGATGGAAGGTGTACTCTGTAGACCTGATGTAGAGGCACTCAAACCTATAAACATAAAATATCGTGAGCAAAACAAAGTGCATATTCACTACTCATTTATCTAAGAATTTAAATAAACATACTCGTAGTTGTTGGCGTGGGCGGTGCACTCTGTGTACCTGGTGTGGAGACATAAAATATCGTGAGCAAAACAAAGTGCATATTCACTACTCATTTATCTAAGTGATGTGTGGAATGATAGGATATAAATGGGTGGTGAATATATCCCCCGATTAAAAACTATGCCCAAATTAAAATAAAAAATCAGGCGCTACCTAATTTTAAAACATAATGAACAATATGTTAACAAGAGTTTGCATAGAACATACGTCGAACACTTAAGCACTTAAGCTAATGTCTCCGTTGACACCTATTTTTCACCCTTAAGAGGGTATATGTCACCCATAGCAGTCTATTTGTCAGCCTTATGGGTGCATTTGTCATCCTTAGCTTCTTTTGCTGGCGGGTAAACACAAGTGGACTTCCCCTTCATGCTGCTTCAACACTTCACACATATTCAGTGCTCAACCTATTTTTCACTGGTAGAGAGCTATTTGTCAGCCTTACCTCCCTATTTGTCACCACTAATGAGTCATTTGTCTGCTTTATCTTCCTACCTTCCCTTATATGAATCTTAATAGATTTGTTCATCATTTCTAAAGAATTCAGACTTTGACTGCACAGACTTCGGTTGACCACTGTCTTAGCTCCATTGACTGTGCGTTGACTACGTTACCACGTTGACTTTTATTTGTTTCTTGAAAAAATAATTGGCTTTCAGCCTGTTCTATGTGCAACTGTCAACCTGTTCTTTGTGTAATTTAGAAGTAAACTACACACACAAAATCATTATAGCTCTATGGATGATTCTACATCAACAAAACACATTGGCTATCCGCATGAAGAGTATACATGAATCTAAATTTTGACAGCATCAAAACATACGCGCAGCAGTTGGTGGGGGCGATGCACTCTGTGTACCTGGTGCATATATTTAAAATATCGTGAGCAAAACAAAGTGCTAAGTCACTACTCATTCATGAACGATCTTAAATAAACATACCCACAGCATGTGGTGGGGTCGGTGTACTCTGTGTACCTGGTGCAGAGACATAAACTATCATTACCAAAACGAAGTGCATATTCACTACTCATTTATCTAAGAATTTAAACAAACAGACCCGCAGTAGGTGGTGGGGTGGTGTAATCTGTGTACATGATGCCATAAACACAAACTATCATTACCAAAACGAAGTACATATTCACTACTCATTTATCTCAGAATTTAAATAAACAGACCCGTAGCAGGTGGTGGGGGCGGTGTAATCTGTGTACCTGGTGCCATAAACACAAACCATCAATACCAAAATGAAGTGCATATTCACTACTCATTTATCTAAGAATTTAAATAAACAGACCCGCAGCAGGTGGTGGGGGCGGTGTAATCTGTGTATCTGGTGCCATAAACACAAACTATCATTACCAAAACGAAGTGCATATTCACTACTCATTTATCTAAGAATTTAAATAAACAGACCCGCAGCAGGTGGTGAGGGCGGTGTAATCTGTGTACATGGTGCCATAAATACAAACTATCATTACCAAAACGAAGTGCATATTCACTACTCATTTATCTAAGAATTTAAATAAACAGACCCGCAGCAGGTGGTGGGGGCGGTGTACTCTGTGTACCTGGTGTAGAGACATAAAATATCATTCCCAAAACAAAGTGTATATATTCACTACTCATTTATCTAAGAATTTAAATAAACATACCGGTAGAACTCCTCCCGGAACAACCTCTCCTCGAAGATCCGGTACGACCTCGAACCATCTAATTATTGACAACAATTAAAGTAGTGCATATTAGTCCACAACTAATTACGAGGAGAGGTGGTAAGTAATAATGATAAGAAGTGTATATATGTTAAATTTCTTACAAAATATTCAATCAGTATCTATTTCATCTTCAAACGCTGAGGATATATCAAACTCATTGTCATCTTCGTCATCTTCCCCATTCTTACTAGATTCATACACTTCCTCCTCAGAGGACTCCTCTTGCCCAACAATTACTTCATTTAGCTCAGTTGAATCGACTTCTTCCACTTCGTCCTCTATAGACAACCGAAGTTGATCGTCGATTCGATCAGATGAAGATTAGAAGCAACCAACTCTGCAATGTCCCCCTCGTCTGATTGAAAAAATTCGACACTAGAATCCTCTGAGACAGCTTCAATCAGATCTAACTCATCATTAGGCACAAGTCTTGGTTTCATCCTACAAACTGCCCATCAATCTTTATTCTTGGATGATAAATAACTTGAATAATACACTTGCTGGGCTTGTGCAGCCAAAATGAACGGCTCATAGGTATTCAATTTTGATCTATGTTTGACATCGACAATCTCATATATTGCGTCATTTCGAACTGAATGAGGATCAAACTAATGACACTTAAAAAGGAATATATGCTTGTCTTGTCCGAGATGCTGTAATTCTATGACCTCCTCAAGAATACCATAGTAATCAAGATCATTTTCATTGTATGTACTACCTTTCACGCATACGTCGCTATTCATCATAGACTTATTTCGTCCATAATCTCTGGTGTGAAATCTATAACCATTCACAAAAAATCCTGGATAGGCATGCGCGACCTTCGAAGGTCCCTAACTTATCACCCGGACTCTTTCATCAGTAAAATAACCTTCAACCTATGAAATATAAACCACGTTACTTTTCTTTTGATACTTGCATACACCTCAAGCTTTGTGGAATTGGTAGATTGACACTTACTTGACCTTTAAGCCATCTGACAAAAGATCTCTCTCGTTCATTTTGAACCTCCATGTCATTGAGGTGTGGACATTGAGTAATTAATTCTGAATCAAATTGCCTGCAATAATGAATGCAACATCACCGTAAATGGGAGGAAGAACGTCAAGATGCTTATAAATTTTCGGGAGCTACGGAGTTGACGACTCACTCAATATGATTCAATCTCAGCACAGTTCAGGAGAACATATATCTCTGCGGCCAACAACTCTCTTTCCTCTAATATGCGATCGAACAACGTCCGAATGCACGTCCTAGATACTTAAATATGGACAACCGGTCGGACGGACCTACCTCTCCCCCATCATCATTACGTGGAGGTCGACTGCGGCGAGTTTGAATTTTGGGTTCGAAGTACATCAAACAGAAGTTCAAAATTTCTTCAATAATATACGCCCCGGTAATCGAACCCTCTACTTTAGCCTTGTTGCGAACCTTCATTTTCAGGTCATGCATACACCTATGACAACAATTCATATGACAATGACATACAGTGACAATGACAAACACATGTACGTACGTAACTACTGTCAAATAATCAGTAAATACATACTGATTACCTCTCAAATGGATACATCCATCGAAATTGTACCGGTCCACCAACTTTGGCCTCGTATGGCAAATGGATAATCAGGTCCTCCATAGAATCGAAGAACGCAGGGGGAAATATCTTCTCCAACTTACATACCGTCGTGACCACATTCTGTTCCGAAAAACTGACTCAACTCAGTCAATGCTCCCCATATAGGCTTTGGCTATTCATGGAATGCAATGGGCAGAAGTCTCTCCATGAACACATGGCAGTCATGACTTTTCAGTCCATATATTTTTCCCTCATTGACATTCACACAACGGGCAATGTTAGACACATATCCATCAGGGAATCTTAATTGCTTCAGCCACTGGCACATTTTATTGATTTGTGTGTCTTTCAACACGTAAGCTACTTTAGGTTGCACAACTTTGCCCCGTATCGGCCGCAATTCCAACTCTGGTCATTTGCAAAGTATCTTCAAGTCCGCTCGCGCCTTGGCATTGTCCTTTGCTTTGGCTTTCACGTTCATGATGGTGTTGAAGACATTATCAAAGACATTCTTCTCAACATGCATGACGTCCAGGTTGTGCCGTATCAAAAGGGCTGACCAGTAAGGCAATTCCCAGAAGATACTTTTCTTCACCCAATTGTGATCCTCTCCAAATCCACGAAGATGTCGTGTACTACCCGACAATTGCACTATATCTGGTAAGTTTTGCACCTGTGCAGCCATTTGTCGACCAGACATCCGTTCCAAGTCTGCTTCATCCATTTCAACTATGTTCTTAATGAAAGAGTCCTTTTGCCTTAGGAAAGGATGGTCAATTCGTAGAAACCATCGATGACAATCGAACCAGCATGATTTCTTACCATATTTCAGGATAAAGGATTTGGTATCAGCTATACAGTAAGGACATGCCAACCTCCTATGTGTGCTCCATCCAGATAGCATTGCATATGTGTCCACATCAATGCAACCTTCATAGTGAAATTTTATTTTCTATACGCATCATAAGTAACAACTCCATCATTTCATAATCTTTTCAACTCATCAATCAGTGGCCTGAGATATATGTCCAAATTTTTTCCTGGATTATTTGGACCTGGAATCACCAAAGTTAAGAAAAGGTTCTCTCGTTTCATGCACATGCTCGGCGGAAGGTTGTACGACGTCATAAACATCGGCCAACATGAATAAGATGCCATTGAACCTCCAAATGGGTTGAAGCCGTCTGTGCATAAACCTAACCTAACATTGCGTGGCACGTGAGCAAAAGCAGTATACGTACGATTGAAATGAGCCCAGGCAGGCTTCACCGTCGGCGGGATGACTGATTATATCATCTACATGACCTACTCTCTCCGTGTGCCATATCATATGCCGAGCTGTCTTTGACGACATATACATCCGCTGCAATCTGGGCGTGAGAGAGAAGTATCGCAGTGACTTGTAAGGCACATCCTTCTATTTTGAATTGTCCCCTCTCTTAGGTTTAAATCTATCATGTTGACAAATATCACATGATCTTTTATCTACATTATCTTCATAATAGCATACATTGATTAGGGCATGCATCTATTTTTTGGTATTCAAGCCCTAACTCATTGACCATCTTCTTTGCACGGTAAAAATTTTCAGGCAGCTTCTCATCTCGAGACAACATACTCTTGATAAGGAGGAGCATACGGTCAAAATAACTCTCACTAAGGTGAAATTCAGATTTCAAATTCAACAACTGTGAGACAGTAGACAACCGAGTGTGAATTTCACAACCATCCCACAATGGCTCATCAGCATCCCGAAGTAACTGATAAAATCTTTTAGCCGACTTGTTTGGTGGTTCTTCGCTGTACACGTGTTCCCCTTGTACATTAAAGTTAGGGCCAGCAGCATCGATTACCATGTCTGCATAGGTACTTGTGCTTGCAACATTGCCGGGCTCATACGACCAGAAGTCCTCACCATGACACGCCCAATTCATATAACATTTCGTGAACCGTTTCCTGTATAAATGAGCTTGCACATCCCATAGCGAATGAAATCTCTTATTTTTTACAACGTAAACAAGGACATCGGATGTTACCACACTGGTCCACTACTGTTGGATGCCCCAATACAAACTGAATAAAACTATCAACTCCATCCTTAAACTCCTCTGACACCACTCCGTCAACTACTCTAGAATTCATCCATGAATGATCAATTCTAGCCATATTTACCTAACATATTAAGAAATTCATATCAATATGTCTTATCACTACATCTAAGAAAATATCGCGTAGATCTCCCCTAAATATTGACTATTTTTCACACTTGTACATCTTGTTTGGTGACATATACATCCATATCCACATCCACTTTCACTTCCATATTCACACACCGTGGTTGACATCGGCATCATCTTCTGGAAAAAATCATTAACATACTCGCATTCACATACACATTTTCTTACATATCGGCATCCACACATATCTACCAATTTAATTCACATCCAAGTATACTAATCACATATATCATAACAAAAGTCTTGAAAGGGCAAAAATGAAAAAAGGGTCATATCCACATTTACGCACACACATTTATACCCACATCCCTCTACCCACCCTCCCAATAAAAACAGGGGCTTGGAATTTCATCTGATGTTGTAAGAGTACAATAGGTGATAAGGAGAAAAGGTTCGTCTTGTAGATCAGGCATGAAGGTGAAAATTCTCAAAGGAGCAGTTGGTTTACTTAAAAGTAATCTCTATGCAACTCTTGAGTACATATTATTTGGGGGATAATATGTACTCAAGAGGGGGGCCAATGGGAGAGGGAGAGAGGGGAATACCTGCGGTGGGGGGGTGTCCGTCGGAAAGAATTTGACTGCCGCCGGTGCCGGAGCTCACCTCCGCCTGCCCTCGCCACTCTGCCGATGAGAGATTGAGAGGCGGGTGCGATCGTGAGAGAGGAAAGGGATGCAGTGGTTGAAGGAGGTGGAAGGGGGAAGGACTAAGGAGGTCAGGAGAGGGGGCGCCTGCCTGTTCTTGTCTCCTTTTATTTGGCGCCATATTTTCATTTGGCGCCATGTTTTCATTCATTCATTCGTGATTTTTTGTCATTCATTCATTTCTTCTAATATGATTAAAATCCCCCTTAGTAAAAAATATCATTAGATCTAAAAAAAATATTATTTAATATTTTAAGATCTGTAATTTAGAAATTTGTAACTTTTTTTATGGTCGATAAGTCGATTCCTATAAAAAGAAGAGAGAGCGTCTTGAAAAGCCTAGATACCTTGAAAGTAGGGTTTGTGGTCTCGACCGACCCCCTCGTCCCGGTCACGACTCGAGACGAGTCGGGTCGGTGCATATTCGCTCCGTGTCGGTCCATCTCGTAAAATGTTAAAATAAAAAAAGACTCTTTATATATATAATATATATAAAATAATACAACAAAGTAAAAAAAGACTCTTTATATATATAATATATATATAATAAAATATTAAAATAATAAAGTATCTCGGTCACGACCCACGACCCGAGCGGGACAGCCCACCACTTGGGTGGGGTCGGGACGTGCGGGTCGAGGCATCCCGGAGCGGGATGTCAAAACCTGCTTGACCGATAAGTCGATTCCTATAAAAGGAAGAGACAACGTGTTGAAAAACCTAGCTACCTTGAAAGGCCTACATCGGGGTGCGAAAAGGTACTCAGAGGCGTATCGGTCACATGTTGACCATTTCCTTATTGTTCCGTGCCCCCACCAAACTCATGTGTTTTGAATTTACTGTCACGTCTATAATGAATTTTCGCGAGCTAGGGCTCCTCGCGGGGAATGCCACGTGGAAGCACTCAAGAGAATAATCAAATATCATTGTATCTTTTATCGGTTTTACTCACGATAGGGCGTGCCAATCACTTGTGTGTGATAATATGTTCAAGTTCCAAGATTTGAATGGTCTAGACTAACCGAAGGTGCGCTCCTTCTAATCACTAAGCAGATGATGGTGGGCATCGGGTCGGGACTGGCGACCCGCCGTGCCATAAAGGTCGATCACGGCGATAAGAGGGGAAAACGTTTGATTAATCGCCAAGTAATGGGGCTGCATGGCCGATAAGTCGATTCCTATAAAAGGAAGTGACATCATGTTGAAAAGCCTAGCTACCTTGAAAGGGCCACATCGGGGTGCGAAAAGGTACTCAGAGGCGTTTCGGTCACATGTTGACCATTTCTTTATTGTTCCGTGCCCCCGCCAAACTCATGTGTTTTGAATTTACCGTCACGTCTATAATGAATTTTCGGGAGCTAGGGCTCCTCGCGGGGAATGCCACGTGGAAGCACTCAGGATAATAATCAAATATCATTGTATCTTTTATAGGTTTTACTCACGATAGGGCGTGTCAATCACTTGTGTGTGAATCAGGTTCCAAGATTGGAATTGTCTGGACTAACCGAAGGTGCGCTCCTTCTGATCACTAAGCTGACGATGGTGTGGGCATCGGGTCGGCACTGGCGACCCGCCGTTGCATAAAGGTCGAACCCGGCGATAAGAGCGGAAAATGTTTGATTAATCGCCAAGTAATGGGGCTGCATGGCCGATAAGTCGATTCCTATAAAAGGAAGAGACAGCGTGTTGAAAAGCCTAGCTACCTTGAAAGGGCCACATCGGGGCGCGAAAAGGTACTCAGAGGCGTATCGGTCACATGTTGACCATTTCCTAATTGTTCCGTGCCCCCGTCAAACTCGGGAGCTAGGGCTCCTCGCGGGGAATGCCACGTGAAAGCACTCAGGATAATAATCAACGTCGCCCTTGAGTCACGTGCACATCGTTTGGGGTAGTTGTCGTCGTGCCTGCCGAATTGGTCATCCCGGCCACGGCTCGAGACTGGATTGGACATTGCGTACCGATACGGAAAACTATAATATATATATATAATGGAATAAACAAATTGAAATGACATGTTGTATCATTTGGTTTATTATTCTGCCATTTGAACGGGTTTCTCCGAGTTTGAATCTTAGCTTCAGCTTAAGGTTTCCTTAAGTTTTTTAATATAACTTATTTAAAATTGTTAATGTAAACACGGTAGAACTTTGTTTCAAACCCGGTACCTCACGATTAACAGCGATACACTTAAGAAAGTTATCTGTTACTACAGTTGAGTATTTGTCACCCACACTCACCTAATTGACACCACTAAAGTCCATAAGACGTCGCCCTTACTCTTACACTACCTTGAAAGTCGCACGTCAGCCTTGTCTCTATTGAGCCCTATTTGTCACCGTTAGCAGGGTATTTTTCACCCTTGCTAACGCATTTATCACCCGTGTAGACACATTTGTCAACCTTAAGCTCCAATTGGTCAACGTGGAAAACGGGACACGTCGGCCACGCGTGGGTGTTGTTCGCATATTGCCACCGATCCAACGTCGCAGGCCACATCAACAGAAATGATGACGCCAAACTAGATCCTCAAAATTAATAATCCCCAATTACTTATTTACCCTTCCCGCCATTTCTTGGCTCTTATGCAACCTACCAGAAGCCGGTTCGTCTCTCGATCGTGCTCAGCGTCTCGTCTTCCTCGCCGTGCCATTTGCGACCTCTCTGTCATTTGCTATTCGAGCACTCCTGAATTGCGAGCTCTCTTTCATCACTGACAGCCATGGAGCCGAAGGAGACACCCATGCAACACTCCGTCTGCCGTAAACTGGATGTCCCACCTGCATCTCAGGAAATTGTACCAGTTCCTACGGCCGAAGAAGAAATGTTTCACATACCTAGGGTTTCTAAGGCCTCCACTTCAGGACGACAAGTTAAAGGTAGTGTGGTTTCTTATCTCCCTTACATAGTTATTTGCCCCCTTATCGACCTATTTATTTGTCACGCTTATATCTACCAATTTGTGTTAGATTTAGATCTACCTGTCTCAGAATTTCATACATTTGTCACCCTTAAGCACCTATTTGCCACACCTAAACTCCCTTATCTATACATTTGTCACCCTTGTCTTACTCTTAATATTTTTTGTATTTCTTGATTGGTCAATTAACTGAATTTCTTGTTTACACATTTTTCTGAATCTAGTGAACACAAAGGTCATCTCCGCCCGGTGTTCTATGGACATTTACATGAAGGATAGGGATCAGATGGCATTTCGGGAATGCCACAAGTCATTGATGAGGACCACACCCTTTGGTCCATATGTTGATAATGCTTCTCCCTTCACCTTCACCATGACACTATTGGAGGAGATTATTTGCACCCATAGTGGAGGAAATTACTTCCGTATGGGTAGTATGGAGGTCGCATTCAGTGTTGAAGATGTGGGCATAATTTTAGGATTACCTTGCTTCGGTCAGCCGGTTCAACATTATGGATCCGCGAAACAGAAGTCGAAGTTGCAGCATCAATTTGCATTTGCAGTAACATTTGACCGGAAGAAAGTGTGCTCTCTCATCCAGCAAATTGTTGGGTCCGATGAAGAGTAGGATGTGGCCGACACTGTCCGACTGTGGATTGTACTCTTACTATCCACTTTCTTTTGCCCACGGTCGACACATTCTTGTCCACAACAGATGTTGTCATGCTTAGATGACATTGATAGAGTTTCAGATAGATTACAATTGGGCAGCCGCCGTGCAACAGGTAACGATGCACAAGTTTGAGCAATTAGTGTTGGCGGTCCAGAAACGATGGTCATATACAATTGACCGTGCTAAGAGAATAGCCGGGATGCATCCCAGGCCCATACATTTATATTTGGTTGTTCTGTCGCACTTGCTGTAAGTTTTTTTATTTTTGTTGTGTAATAATTAATGTGTCAATCATTAATTCTACTGCATTGTAAAATAACTTGCTATATTTCATATAATAGGTCTGGTTTTTTTAGCACACGCGGGTGCTGCAGCCACTAAGATAGGTGGCATTCCCCTGACTATTTAGGTGGGGGCCATTTCTAAATAGGAAATTAAAATTCTCCATTGGATCCCTACGAGGCCAACATCTATTATGAGTACTAAAAACTTCTTCTTTGTCATTCAACATTAATGAGTAACCGAAGTGATGTGGTTTGAAATACAGGTGATCGAAGGGCTCCTTGTTCAGCCAAGTGAAAGGGACACGGTGTACGGTGGTCAGATGATGACTCGATCCAGTGCTCAGGAGACGTCCTCATCAGCTCCATGCATGCCTGTGCTACAGGATATTGCCGCTACATTGAAGATCCAGCAGTGGCTACTTGAGTAAATGAGGGCCTTCTTTCTGACTAGGGTGCCTCACATTGCCGCTGATGCAGCACCTCCTAGGCCCGTCGAACAGGTGACGGATGATGTCATGCCACCTCCGGCAGCCCATGTCAAGGAAGTGCAAGGGACTGAAAATGTTGAGCAAAGTATATGTCAAACCTCTGAAATGGACATTGCCACCGATGTCCCTCCTCCAAGGCCCCTTCAACAAATTACGGATGATACTATGCCATCTAAGGCAGCCCCTGAAGAGGATGTGCAAGGTGATATCCAAGCTCAGATGGAGGCGACCAATGGGCATGGTGACCGTCGTCAAGGTGTCTTTTCTCAGATCCTTCATCAAAGGGACGAGAAGCCCGTGAGGAAATGGCGGGCACCTGTAAAGAAAACTGCAGGACGGGAGAAGAAGAAGGTGAGTCTGCGTTGTTCCTACTTCTTACAGTACAGAATCTAAGATTGGTATATTGGCATAAATGTAGAAGGGAGATGAAGTCGACCCTTACAGAAAGCTCATACAGAGTACTGATTGGATCTGCAAAGGCCGGCTGAAGTCGACAGATAACACGATTGTGAATGAATTCATTGATGATTGTGCCAGTAAGTTGTCCTCTTATAATTTGTGTAATTATCCTGATCTGCTTTACTCTAACTACCATGATTTTTTTTTCAATATAGTTGCCCCATATTTCAATTACAGAACGGGATTGTTTTGACACGTCGTCATATCATTGATCTATTATACAGCCATATGATAGATGATACGGTACTTTCTTTCATTAATTTTAAAATTTTTTGTCACTCGCCCTACCCTGAACTTGTGTTTCTACTGCTAATAGAATCGTGATTGTTAATTTGCAGGTGATCGACACCATGATGTACATCCTCCACTCACGATTCAATGAACTTGACACCTTTAATCAGTGGGTTTGTTTTCCCACCACTTGAGTGAATCACATAAACGGCAGGACAGCGGCCAACTACGAAAAATCCAATGAATTGTTGGAGTGCGCCTACGAGAATGTTGAATTATCAGAACTGCATAAGAATAAATATTTATTCTTCGTGTTACACTCTGGAGGTCACTGGCATCTACTTGCTGTTGACACAGAGAATCACCGCTTTGTCTCATACAATTCCATGAGAGGCATGCCCATCCATGATGCCACTACAAGAAATTGGGTATTTTTTCTTATCCATGTACCCGAAATCATAGATATTTATATTATCTTTTAATTATTCCTTAATAATTTATAACCTTTCATTTGCAGGCTGCAGTTGTACGGGGGTCTCTGAAGCTCTATGGGACATTCGATGGAGTTGAGAAATGGGATCCTGTATTCGACAACGAATGTCCCCATCAGGCAGATCGAAGCCTTAACTGTGCCATTTATGTACTGAAATATGTTCATGAATTGTCAAGGAAGGGGGAGACATCATGGACATTTAATGAGGGTGATTGTAACATGTTTAGAGCCCGATTTAGGGCCAACCTCATTACCTTTAGAAATACAAGATCTTAAATATTTCACGTCTCAAACCTCAGAATGTGGTATACTTGTCTTCATTGATATTTCTTTTGTCATACATTTTGATCATCAAAGTTTTATATATTTTAATGTTGTTAGTGTGTGTGCTTGATAATGTTAATTCATGAATATCAATGAGTTTTCTGAAGACAGATTCAAGTTTGGTTAAGGAACTAGGCTGAAGTGTGAAAAGATGAAGGCTTTACTTGCACAAGTGTCGACTAGAGTCGACCGTGGAGCTGACTCCAGTTCAGACTCCTGAAGAGAAAAGCCCAAGTCACCCGCTGGATGAAAAGGGCTTTGGCTACTCTTTAAGGGTGACAAATAGGTGGCCAATGGTGAAAAATAGGCCTTACTGGTGTAAAAGAGGCGACAAAGGGTGAATAATAGATGATCAGGCTGAAATATGGAAATATCCTTGTCCCATGAGAGAGAATATACCTCTGACATGGTAGCCTTAGATCACGTGCAAAGCCTGGGCCCCTGGCCTTCGAGTTGAGCGTGTGCCAGACACACCGAGCCTGTGATTCACTCTTTCAGCCCATTTGTCAGCCTTACTGGCTAATTTACACGCTTATCGTCCATTTGTCAGTCATACAGGCTATTTGTCACCCTTACTGCATTATTATCACTCTTATCTAATCACATGACCAACCGTTGCCTTTTTTCCTCTCTATTAGCTATTTGTCTTTGACCTGGATCACTGTAGTTGACTAATCTATTCATTAACCTTTGACTTTGACTGGGAGCTCATGATTGTACGTAGTCAAGAAAAAGTTGAGCTTTCTGGGGTCCTCTTTGACTGGTGTTGACCTTGACGAGTCGACATTGACTGTCTTGGCATTGACCAAGTCCCTTCGTTCTTCTTCTGATTGCTCTATAAACTCTTGATACACTGTTCACATTTTTGTCCTCTTGTGAACGACTCCTCCTTTCAGCTCCTTCTGCTTTTCATTGGTTAGCTCTAGGATCTATTTTTCACCCTTACCAGTGTATTTGTCTACTCTACAGATCTAGTTGTCGCCACTGATAGGTATTTTTCACCCTTACCTAGTGTATTTGCCTACACCCTCTCTTGTCCAATCACCTCTACAATATGCTCCGATCGAGCGACGATCGTTCGGCTAGGGTTCCTGACGTTCCCCTTTTTTCTGATCCCGAGGGGCTGTGTTACCACCTCCATTGCAGTGATGTGTTAAATCGACACACTGATCCCGCTCGTGACCCTATATTGACACCCGCTCTTCTATTTTTTAAGTTCTTAAGGCTCCACCGCAACGTCATCCCCTTCATCATTGCGTGTAGCGGTGGCTTCCCCAGCAGAAGAGCCCATCTCCTCTACGTCCTCCTCAGCCCCTTGTCGTCACTGGTTCCTGCTGTAGATGCCCTCTTCCTTTTTTTTAAGCATCTTCCATGTTTATGCATTTTACAGGCCTTTCATATGTTCGTATATGATATGCTCTGGGTAATTTCATATTAAACGGATGCAGTTGTTGTTTTGTTCTTAACCTCTACACAAGTATTATTTTTCGTTGGACCTCTACCATGCTTTGTGTATGCTCTATACACTGTATTGGGCCTAACATCTATCTTGCTTTGATAAGAGCACACGGAAATAGACTTCCATATTGTTATTACTTACCAGGAAAGCATGTAAATATGTTCAAATTTTATTCCACCACATTAAGGCATACTATTGCTTAGGGTTGATTGGGTGTTAATTCACATGACATAAACCTTATTCATGCACTTGAACTAGCAGACTTAAATCCCCTACCCCACTATATCATGCTTCATGCGGTGTAACCTTAAACCTACATGCTTTCTGATCTACAAACTTGCTCTTATGGATTGGACTTCATATTAAATTTGCTGTAATTATTATGTCTGTCATACCTATTGTCTTTTATAACACCTTACATGCAGAGAATTGAGGTTTTAGAAAATGAGAAGATATAAATGCTATGTAGTGTGGGTTGGTCGCGAACCCGGTGTATATTATAGTTGGCCCGAATGCTTTTGTCCAAGTGAATGGATACCTTTGGAGCTCGTTATAAGGGTTTTCACTCGGTAGAGGAAGCACATGCTGCTATAAATGGGGTTGGCAATAACAGGCATACATATGTTGATTATCCTCAACTACAGGAAAGGCCCATGCCTACATATCATGCAAGTCCCAGGCCTGACTATCATTTAAGGAACCAGGCACTATGCCAACAGACTACACAAATGTCAAATGTGCCTTGTATTGTTGTTGTTCTATTATGCACTCTAGTAGTGTTGCTCCTCTTCATATTAGTTGCTTTGTTATTACTGTTGTTGTAGGTAAGGAAGTGTACTACGCTTGGTCTACATAGGGAAATAATGTATTGGACATTTTACTCGTTGACAATGACTTGGTTATTTCATCTTTGATGTCTTGGTGATAGACGTGCATTGTGTGATGGGTAGACTTTGATCGGATTGTAATGGAATTTGTAATGGAGGACGATGAAATGTTCAAGGACATTGAGGAGGCTATTTTAGACCAACTGGAAGATGAGGAGATGGCACCACCTATCCGGAGACGGATGTTCTGGGGAGATTGTGTGGGATAATGTGTGTCTCATGTTGTGTCTCCTTTAACTTGATTCTCTGAATTTAATTTCTAATTACGTTTTGATGATTGGCAACAATACATTTTGTCTTCAGCTTTTGGATATTGGCACATTGTGATATTCTGAATCTACTTTTCATTATGGCAACACTGTTAGTATCTTATAGCCTCTCATGTTAGTGTGTATGTGTTTCTCACTAAGGTCGGTGCATGTTCATACATGCTGCATTTGAAGGTCGGCGCATGTTCATACATGTTGCATATGAAGGTCGGTGCATATTCATAGTGCTGCATGTGAAGGTCGGTGCATGCTCATAGTATTGCATATGCAGGTCGGTGCATGTTCATGCATGTCACATAGGGAGGTCAGTGCGTGTCTACATGTAAGCACATAAGGTCGGTGCACATGTTCAGTGTTGCATTTCAGGTCAGTGCACATGAACAAAATGCTGCATGCAAAGGTCGATGCACATTGTCATTGTTGCACACTAAGGTCTGAGCATATGTGTAATTTTAGGTCTGAACATATGAAAGGCAGGCCGAGTTAGAAAGACAGGTCGAGTTTAATCAGTGTCGTTCGATGATTAGGAAAGCTTCAAATTCGTGTTGGTAGAGTTAGGATCGCTAGGACACGGTTAAATCCTTCAAACGAACTTGAGTCTCTTCAAGTTTTACTGCCATGAGCTATTTGTCCCTGTTACAGAGCTATTTGTCAATTCTAATGGCTATTTGTCACTCATAACGAGCTATTTGTCACCCTTATTGCTCGCTAGGCTTCGCCTTTGTTTCGCTTCATCATATATTGTGACTTTTGTTATCGATTTATCACCCTTACATTTGTCAGCCTTGAAGCCTATTTGTCACCATTGATGACTATTTGTCACCACTATAAGGTGTTAGCCGTTGCAGTATCTCTCTCCGACCTCTCGTCTACTATGCGGCTGATGTATCCGGACGAAAGGAACCTCGGTCCAAGCGATCTCATGACCGACCAAAAGGAAGGACCGAGAGTCAAAAAAGTTGGGGGAGATGGAACGATCTTTGTGGTCCCGTCGCTTCGATTTCCACAAAGTTGGGGAGGCACAAATACTCTTTTGCCCTCTGGGAATTTCGTCTCCTTCCTATAAATAGAGACTCTGTGGGGAACCCTAAGGATATCATGAGTTCCTTTGGTGGTCAAAGACACTCTCGTGAAGATGTCATCGTCAGAGCAAGTTCCTGCCAAAAGCTGTGCTTCCGAAAGGAAGCCCTACCGGTGCCGGAACAGCCATCAGGGGAAAGCAGCAGTGGCGACTTTTCGGAGGAATACAAGCAGGGGTACCTGCAAGGGTGGCAGGACGCCTTGGCGAAAGTGGACCGCCTGTTTTGTAACAAGGGGGTGTTGAGCCTCCAACCTGACAGGTTCCGTCTCAAAGAGGACGAGTAACCGCTTGTACCCTCTTCGCCTATCAATATAATTTTTTTTTCTGCAACCTTTCTTTGCATGATGGATGCTTGATCATTGTGTGATGTGGTTGCCGTCAAATGAAGGATACCATCCATCGCAGGTAAGGGTTACCTTTACGAAGGGGAGTTCTTCCCCTATAAGTAGCAGGGTTTGTCGATGGTTCTAATATTAGTAGGGCTTATCTTCATACTCATAGTTCATCGTTAGGATCCATTTGTCACCCTTCATGCGCATTTGTCCCCCCTATTGATCTATTTGTCACCAATAATATGCATCTTTCACTCTTATAGCATGCAGGAGCCGTCCGCCTTTGCCCCTGGGAGCCGTCGCTTTTGTACATTTTTTCACCGTTAAGAGCATTTTGTCACCCCCCATGCGCATTTGTCGCCCATGTCAACCTATTTGTCACCACTAATGTGCATTTGTTGCCTCTGTCAACTTATTTGTCACCAATAATATGCATTCATCACCCTTATCATTCATTTTACTCGCTGCTCTCACATACAGAAGGTGAGCACAAAAGAGAAAACAAATATAACAATAAAAAAATCCAATAAAAATGATAATCAATAAATAAAATAATTTATCTCATAGGTAAGAAAATAACAAACAATCCATGAAAGTTGAATCATTCCGACGTATTTCCGAGGAAAATATTTTAGTCGGATAATATCGTCGGTATTTCCCATTTTTCTGAGCTATTTGTCACCGTTACAGAGTTATTTGTCACTGCTAACGACTATTTGTCACTAATAACATCTATTTCTCACCTTTATCGCTCACCAGCCATCGCCTTTGTTTCGCTTCAAAATATATCTTTTACTTCTGTTATCCATTTATCACCCTTAGGAGACATTTGTGAGCCATAAAACATATTTCTCACCACTGATGACTATTTGTCACCACAATGCAGTGTTAGCCGTCGCACTTGATTTTGGCTTATCTGACTTACTGACTCGAAAACTTTAAAACTTGTTCTTCTTTCTGTGTAATAGTGATAATTAATAAATATAATACTGTAATTATAATAAAATAAATAAAAATATCAAAAACCCTACAAATTGAAAATTTATAAATATAACATAATAATAATAATAAAATAATTATGAAAAGGATAAAAACCATATAAAATGATAATTAATAAATGTAACATCATAATAGAAGTTAAATAATTATGAAAATGACAAAAACCAAAAAAATTGAATATGATAATTAATAAATGTAACGGTAAAATAATAATGAAATAACTGAAAATGAGAAAAAACATCAAAATGATAATTAATAAATGTAACAACATAATAATAGTAAAATAATTATGAAAATGACAAAAATCATAAAACTGATAATTAATAAATGTACCAGTATAATAATAAATTAATTATAAAATTGATAAAAAATAGAAAATTGATAATCAATAAAGCTAACACTATAATAATAATATAAAACCACATAATTGTGAAAAATGATAGAAAAATAATATAAACGTTTCGCATCATTTAATTAGTGTCATTTGATGACTAGGAAAGCTTCAGATCCATATTGGTAGAGTTAGGAAACCCATACACGGTTAAACCCTTCAAACGAACTTGAGTTTCTTCAAGTTTCACTACCATGAGATATTTGTCACCGTTACAGAGTTATTTGTCACTGCTAACGGCTATTTGTCACTCACAATATCTATTTATCACCCTTATCGCTCGCCAGCCATCGCCTTTGTTTCGCTTCAAAATATATCTTTACTTCTGTTATCCATTTATCACCCTTTAAAACTACAATTATACACACAACTTACACAACTCAACATAAAACACATATCCCCCGATAAAATTCACACACAACATATAACTCCATGAATAAAAGAAATTACAATTACATTAATTCAAATGTGTCATTTTTTACAATTACAAACCAACAGATATCCGTTGGATCATCCTCCACCATCACCAATTGCAGAAGAATCCCCTCTCTCAGACGACTCCTCCTGCCCAACAATTGCTTCATTTAACTCAGTTGGATCGATTTCTTCCACTTCGTCCTCTATACACAACTGAAGTGGCTCGGCAGATTCGATAAGACGAAGATTAGAAAGTAACCAACTCTGCAGTGTCACCTTCGTCTGATTGAAAAGTTTCGGCACTAGAATCCTCTGAGACACCATTTTTTTTGAATGCTCGCTCCATTCAAATCATAATTTTGAAAGAAGCTCTTTTATGAAGACGGTATCATGATCTCGCTCTTCTGGAGAATCAGCATCGACCAGCCTGTATGTGTAAACCTTCCTTGTCTGTATTGATCTAAAAGCACGAACAATAGCTTTGGTATCTCGCCAAGCCATTGGTCCAGCTTTTAGACCATGACAGACCAAGAAGGTTTACACATACAGGCTGGTCACTGCTGATTCTCCAGAAAAGAGAGATCATGATACCTGCTTCAGAAAAGAGCTTATTTCAAAATTGTGGTTTGAATGGAGCGAGTATTCTATAAAATTTCGACAACATCTCCCTTAAAAATTCACTATTTTGCACTTTTGTACATCCTGAAAAATTATATTAAACAAAATAAAAATACATCCAACATGTGAACTGAGAGATGAAATTAGGAATCATGACATGAGGGATTAAACCATGGCAGTGACACCTTGGATGTGATATTATACAGGCCCTGTGCGGGCGGCAGTGGCGGAATGGCGATGGGCTGTCGAGGACGGCGGCTGCAACGGTCCTGGATGGCAGCCGGTGGGCGGGTCCGGCTGGAATAGCGGCCGGCTGCCACAGCACGGCGCCGGAGGGGCTGCGGTGGTCCACCGGAGTGGCTGCAAGGGGAGCACGACAGTGGGCTGGCCAGGACTCATGGAGGTGCTGGTTCGCGGAGGAGAGGGAGGGTGCACAGGGCACCCGTGGGCACACGGGGACAAGGTGGCGATGGTCTGCGGCGAGGGGGGAAAAAGCAAGGGATGGGGAAAACAAATGGCTTCTAAGGGTAACAAATGGGTCATAAGGGTGACAAATAGCTTCTAAGGGTAATAAATGGGTGTCTAAACGTGAAAAATAGTTGTAGTGGTGACAAATGAGAGAGAGAGAGAGAGAGACAGAGAGAGAGGGGCATTAACAAATAGAAAAAATGGTGGCTCCTGGCACACGTCTCTCCCTCCTGCAGTCTTGCCGCCCTGCACTCCTGGTGCTGGTAAAGTATTCATATTTGTTGGAAGACCTAAAGTCGGTGGAAGACGAAGGGTCTCTCCCAACTTATGCCAACTACTCATGGGTTGAGGTTTTTAAAGACGAAGGGTCTCACTACGGCTAGTTTTAATTTTAGAAGTCAAATAGTTAAAATGGGATAGTTATTATAGTTTCGGGAAGTGTAACAATCTTCCATCTTATCATATTTTTCATATTTTATATTTTATATTTTATATTATATTATTTACACAAATATATATTATATGATATATATTATTACGAACAGATATTATATGAAACGAATATTATAATATCTGTATCCAGTCCGATTCAAATTCTAATATTATCCGTATCTGAAATAATAAATATAATTTAGAATATTATATGTTAATTAATACGAATTCGAATTCGAATATTATCTAGCTAAACTATTGATATATTTATATTTATATTTATTATTTATTACATATATGTATTACGGTTAAACATAAGCTATTCTAGGTGTCTCCGACGGAATCTTATTCAATCGGAAATAAGTCACAATTTACACACATATTTCTGTTCATTTCTGATAATTATTACAAAAATATATGTAAATATTAGTGACGGAAATTTTGTTGTCGGAAATCAGTGGGTAATTACCAACGTAATTCCGACGAAATTTAAATTGTCCCAAAGTTGTCTCTTTTTAGAGACAGATTTCTGCACGAAATAATAGGTCGGAAATCAGTCCATATTTACCAACGGATTTGTGACAGAATATCTTATGTTGGAAAGTTATAATAGTTCCGATGTCTTTCCGACGGATATATTGCCGTCGAAAAATTACGTCAGTATTTCCCATTTTTCTTGTAGTGGCATGCCGCTCGCCGCGTGGAGAAGGCTTCTCCACCTCGTCGCCGCATTCGCCCGCCTCCGCGTCCGTGCCAACCTCGCCCGCGTTTTGACTGCCTGCATGCATTGAAGCTTCTGCCTTCGACTGAAGCTCGGCTATATATATATATATATATATATATATATATATATATATATATATATATACATCAGCTTTACTTTTTTATCTTTATTTTTTCTTTTTAAACAAACCCATGGGCCTTTGGCGGTGTGAATGGGCTTTGGCCCATTTGTCTATTTTTTTTCTTTTTCTTTTTTCTTTTTCATGCTAATGGACTTTGGTCCATTATTATGCAACCTTGTCTTTCTTGCCATCATCCTCTTCGTGCCTGTAAAATAATAGAGTTTATTTATCAAATTTTAATTAATTTCATCAAACTAAATATTTTAGCATGAGATTATGAGTAAGTGTGATAAGTGCATATTTATTCATATTAAAGCTCTTAAACAATGTGTGTGTCATAAATTAACGTGTAAAAATACACACTCATCACACCCCCCAACTTACTCATTGCTAGTCTCTTAACAATGTAAATAATTTTTAGGATTTTTTGCATGGAAAGTGAATTTGCAAAAAAACCATTCCTAAAAATGCATTTGCAGGTATATCACTGTGTAATCTGAATTGTGCAAAAATGCCATATTTATTTGCATGCATATCACTTCTTTTTACCAACAACTTGCAAGAAAACCACGCTTAAATGGCATTTATGCACTATTTGAATTAACTCAGTGATATACCTTCTAATACATTTTTAGGAATGGTTTTTTTTGTAAATTCACTTTTAACAATGGTTTTCATGCAAAAAACCCTAATTTTTATGTTTATGACTAACAAGAGTTTACAATATCCACGCCTCATTTCCAGAGCATCTTTCGTAGAGTTGACTTAGGAGTAGGATTTCTGGATCAATTAAGCGTACTAGACTAAATTGAGATATTAATGGACATAACTAAGAATACACCCAACGTTCAATAGCACTCGTGCTCGTGAAATCTAAATCCACAGTGGGACAATTGCATCCCTCTTATTGCTATTCCAGATAGGTGTCATTCAACTCTACAGTTTTCAGTTCGGAACATTGAGCATGGTAGCTTTCACTCTACCTTATTATTATTATTATTATTTTCACACACATAGTGCTGCACATCCCTTCACCGTTTGACGCGAACCTCAACTCTTGCCTTAGGAGAAGTAGGCCTAGTTACTAAGATCTAGGGCATTTTCCATGTTTTTTTTCAAGGTGTGATTTTCACACTTGATTTGGCAGGTAGCTTTTTCTAAAAAGATTTCTTCACTGAAAATAATAAACTATCAAACACCACACTTAAATAACGAAAGGCTTGTCCAGCTTGCGTCATTAGTGTGTAAGTGATTTTTTTTTGTATCAGTGCTAATAGACTTTTAGAAGATTGTAAGTCAATTTCTCTTGGCTAGATTATAAAACAATCTCCATCATTCCTCTCCATAGTCTCTTCCATTCCGGATTCTCTTTGGTGAGAGCATGACTCAAGAAAACTCAGTTGATTTTTTTTTCATTTTTTTTCTAGAAAAATGAGGTTGTATATGAATGCAACATGTGCAACATGATTTCCATCCCCCCAACTTAAATGACATTGTCCTCAATGGTATGAACAATATAGAACAATGAACAATGTAGACATGAAATTTGTGAAGGAACGGTACAACCTGACAGAAGTGAACTTCGACGGGCTCAGCTTTTGACCAAAAGGCAGTACTTGGCCGTTAAAGGCGAGGCATAGGAGCAAGCAATCTGCTCTCCCCCCCAACTTATTCACACCTGCAAAATAAATATAAAAACATAAGAAAAACTTGGGTTGCCTCCCAAGAAGCTATTTATTAGCACACAGAAATCATGAAAACTGTGGGTTGTCTCCCAAGAAGCGCTAAGTTTAACGTCTTCAGTCATACATAATATAGCTCACTAACCAACGTGTGGCATTCAGAATGAGCCACCATGTGATCTTGTCCTCCTTCAAATTCTAGCCCTTACATTCAGAATGAGCCACCAAGTAAGCATATACGTATAGGGGTTAGAAATATGCGGGTCTTGCACATTATTGATTTTAACTTGAACCATATGTGTGAGCCAGTTTTCATCTTTGGGGATCAGGAAATGATCAATGACCAATAATCTGTCAAGATCGAGGTAGAACCTTTGCACAACATCTACCCATTGGTTCCCTTGTCCTGTATCTTCTCTCCTGACTAATCATTTACTGACTACTTCCTCCACGGTAACTTGGTCAGACACCGGTGGCTTATGAATATGATTGTCATTATTAGCCACATTCCTCTCAACAGCCTCATGAGCATTAAGGGCACTAATCAACTTGTCTTCCTGATGGGAAGTCAAATCAAAGGTGAATATTACTGGCACATCCCCATCAGGTCCTAGAATGTCATAGTGGAGAGGCTGTATTGTCAAGGGAATCAAATTAGAAGGAAGCGGGAGCCCATAATCTAATTCATCCAATGATTCAGACATTATGGGATAGGGCTCAGGGGTAAGATCAAATGTGAATTTCTCAAAGGCCCCTTCATAACACTCATCACTCAACTGAGGATTAGCAATCAAAGTATCTACTAATGGGGTTGATAGATTAAATGTAAATGTTTCCAACAAGGCCCCATCATCATGTTCTCCAAGAAGAGGAGGATATTTAGAATTTATTGTCATTAAATCAACAAGATTATTAATTACAAAGCAATCCTCCTTTTCATGTATATCCTCAATTGAGTTGTTTGGGTCACTATTCTTCACATTGGTATTCTCAATCTCAAAACATTCATAGAATGAGGTGATGATATCAATATGAGCATCTTTATCCTTTAATCCACCCATTACTTTCTTTCCTTCCTTCATCATGGTATTACTTGTGCACTCCCCCTCACTCTCACTATTGATATCTTGAGTCAGAATGATATGCATAAAATCATCATCATCATCATTCACGTGTTGAGGGGGTTGGTGTAATATTGAAGGAGGGCCCTGGTAAGTAGACTGAGAGTACACGATTTGAGGTTCAAAGCAGTGGCCCAGTGAATCACCCCTAGTATCGATATTGCTTTTGAAATTTGGGTGAGATGAGTTGGGCTGAAGTTGATTAGACATGGGCTGCTCGTGGGCGTCGTGGGGTAAAAGTTTAGACAAATGGGCTTGAATTGTTTGGTCCATCCAAGGGCAATTTGAGTGATTTCTCTAGCCTAGACTATAATAATCTGAAAAGATATCACAATTGAGCTGAGAGAATCCTAGAGTATTTTAGACTTGTGCTTGGATGACTGGTGGGAGTCGGGATACAGTAGGACATTCACTCACACGGTGAGTGAGACTAGCACAGAACTCACATGTTTCCTTGAAAGTTTAGATTAGATTTTCAGCCTGTTTGAAAGATCTTACAGACTGTTTATGAAATGAGATTGAGACATGATTCATCGACTTTTCACTCAAAATTTTAAACAAATCATAAGCCTCATCTTCACCTTTATTTATAAATGTCGCTCCGCAATATATGTCCACAATTTACCTATCATGATTATACAACCCCGCATAAAATGCATACACAACTTGCCATTTGGGCAACCCATGGTGTGGGCATTGACATAACAAATCCTTCAGCCTCTCCCAAGATTCATGAATTTGCTCACCTGGAAGTTGAGTAAATCTCATAATTGCCCATTCTCATCATGTTGGTCCGGACTATGGGGTAATTTTTTTAAAAAATTCAAACTGCATAACTTCCCAAGTCCTAATAGTCTTTCCAAAATTCCTTAACCAACATTTGGCTTTTTCTTTCAACGAGAATGGAAATAAGATCAACTTAAAGGCATCATCACTAAAATTTCAGATTTTGATCAAGGAGTAAACTTCTAGAAAATCATCTAGATGCCTATAAAGATTTTCATTGAGATTCTCATAAAAAGATGGGAGCATCTGGATAAGACTAGGGCCAATCTCATAATGATCCACAAGAATGTCAGGTAGTTCAATACAGGTTGAGGGTTTATAAGTAGAAGTCATAAAGTGCTCCTTCATGGGTGTGGGTTTCCCTTCAAGATAGATGCCATTAAAATAGGTTGGATCCCAAAAAGATTTTATCAATATTTTTTATTCTTTTTCAATTTGTTTTCAATTTTTTATTGATCTCCGTTTTAATATTCTTTTTATTATTATTTTTTTGTTTGATTTTTATTTTTTATTTTGTTTATTTTGAATTAAGTTGTTTTTTTCTTTTTTTTCTTTGATTGATTGAGTTTTTTTTAAAAAAATAGAAACCTTCCATGTATCTCTTTTTTTATTTTTCTTTTTTTGATTAAGATTAGAAAATCATAATTTTTTTATTATTTTATTTTTTTTGATTTGATTTTTTTCTTTTAATTTTTTTTTAAAATAACACTAACTAATATGAAGAGAGAGAAGATGGGGATTTTTTTATTTTATTTTTTTTACATACACAAACAAGTTAACACGTAAATTACCTAACGACCTAGATGTGACTTACACCTACACATGAGGTTTCACAAAATGACTAAAGTACAACTTAATTCACTCTCAATATTTCCTCCGGCCAGGTAAGGGGTGGGGTAGTGGGAGGCTCCCCCTACTTCCGTAAGGACGTAATTAGAGAAGCACTAGTCCGCTTAAGGCGTTTGCCATCCGACTGTTTTACCTTAGGCATCGGTTTCCACAAGAGGGTAAACCTAAATAGCATAAGAACTATAGTGTGATCCTAGAGCCAATGTCTACTAAATTTTATTTACGGCTTGAGACATACAAAGATGCAAGGAGAATGTGATTTGTGGGCTAAGGGAGGGTGATGAAATCCCCACCTTATCTTGCTTATGGGTGTTGCCCTTAAAATTATTTTCAGAATGAAATGCTCACCATAATTTTAAAATAAGGTGTTCTTATGTAATCATCCGTGCTCAAGATAAGATAAGTAGAACGTACCTCACCCCTCGCTATCTCCAAAATGCAATGACAGAATTTAAACAAGATAACTATATTGTATATGATGCATGACCTAAGCATGGATGGCGTGGTTTCTAATTCTGAGATGAAGTCTTTTATTTTTGTGATCAAGTTTTTTTTTTAGTTAATGAAGCTATCTAGCCAACACATTTTTTTTGAGATTTTCTAAATATAAAAGCTAACAAAATGGAAAAAAACAAATTAAACTACAAGTGGGAAGATTGAGATACTTACTTGGATCGCAATCCCTCGTCCTTTATTTTTTTTATTTTTGTTGAATTTTTTTTAAGGAGATGTAAAAGGGGAGACACACTTTAATTTTTTTTCCTTTTTTAGTATCAATATATACAAAATAAAAATAAAGTTTTCAACTCAAAACTAACCTCCCCAGCAACAGCGCCAAAAATTGATAGACCGAAATGTTCGTCGTTAAAAACACGAGGCAATCAATCAAAATACCGAACCCACAATATAATACAAATTAACCGTAATACACTGGTGAGCACGGGTCGAATCCACAGAGAGGTTGAGGTTGAAATTGAAAACTTAGAATTTCTTTTAGAGAAAGAACAAATGAATGTTTTTTTGGTTTTTTTAGAATTTAAATGAACAAGAAATATATCTAAAGAAATATGGAGGGTTAAGAAATAGAAATTTAGAAATCTAGCGAGGGGAAATTTTAATCTAACAAAAATAAAATATGAAATAAAAATAGACGAACTGGGATAGATTTGCTGCCGTGGTGTGAGGGTAACGTCATCGTCTCCTCGAGCCTTTGATTTACGAATCGTCGAAGACGACTACGTGCACTCGACCGGAGAGATCCGTTTCTCTTGACCGTCTTTGAAAGAATTTTAGAAAATGATCGAGAAAGAATTTTGACAAGAGATTAAGGAGATGGAGAAAGGCTGTGCAGTATAAAAATGAAAATATCAACACCATCATTAAACTTAAATTAAACCGACTCAAAAATACATGCAAATTATAACTGGAACAAAATAAATTACAACAATAATAAGAGAGGGGGATAGAAAGGGAGAGCCTACTCCTACCACTAGAAATGAAAGGAAAACAAAATGAGGGCTTGAATCTACGTATGAGTGCTAGAGGAAGAGAGGGAGGACAGAGACCTCTGAGCTTCTGATTATCTACTTTTATAGGTCTCGAACCAACCCTGTTCCTCCTACGCTTTTCATGCGAATGCCGATCAACATCTCCTTTTCCATCTTTATTGAAACCCAAGCCCTCCTCTTTTGTCTGTCGTGGCCGCATGACCGCGTGTAACACGCTGCGTGAAGAATGGCAGGTTGGTTGGCCATAAACGTTGAAGCCAGACCGTATGAATGGGTGAAGCGCCGTCGCCCACCGTCGGACATGTTAGCTGCATGCATGCAAAGTCAACCTACCCTCGTAGCCTTCTCTCCGTTTTCCACTCTCTGCCGTGTTAGAAGCGACCGCCATCGTTGAAGCTCACGTGAGCTCTGCCCATTCACGTTGAAGTCACCGAAGTGTGCGCCCGCCTTCGCGCGTTTGAACACTGCCACGCCTCCGTGCGTTTGAACGTTGCCATGCCTCCGTAGAAGCCACACGCTCGTAGCGCGTTGATGCGCCTGCCAGCTGCCTTGGCAGCCTTGGTTGACCTGCCGCTCGCCGCGTGGAGAAGGCTTGTCCACCTCGTCGCCGCATTCGCCCGCCCCCGCGTCCGTGCCAACCTCGCCCGCGTTTTGACCGCCTGCATGCGTTGAAGCTTCTGCCTTCGACTGAAGCCCAGCTATATATATATATATATATACAACTTCTTTACTTTTTTAATCTTTTTTTCTTTTTAAACAAACCCATGGGCCTTTGGCGGTGTGAATGGGCTTTGGCCCATTTGTCTATTTTGTTTTTTTTTGTTTTTTCTTTCGCATGCTAATGCACTTTGGTCCATTATTATGCAACCTTGTCTTTCTTGCCATCATCCTCTTCGTGCCTGCAAAATAAGAGATTATATTCATCAAATTTTAATTAATTTCATCAAACAAAATATTTTAGCATGAGCTTATGATTAAGTGTGATACATGCATATTTATTCATATTAAAGCTCTTAAACAATGTGTGTGTCATAAATTAACGTGTAAAAATGCACACTCATCACTTTAGGGATACTGGCGTCTAAGCAACATGTATCCTCTAGTTACAAGGTGTGTACTGAAATTGATTGCTCTTAAAATTTTGGTATGAAAATTACTGCTTAACAAAAGAAAAGTTGCTGAATCTCAAGAACTCAATCTGAAATTTTCATGGTTGTATAACCTCAATACTATTGAATGTAACTCCTAAAAGAATCTTTAAGATTGAGTGAGTAAGAGGAAAGAAGGTTAAACAAGACTGTCATATGAGGGCTTGGTTCATTCTTATTAAAATTTGATTTCAGATATGAGTATAGAACTTTATTGAAAACTGTGTATACATCATATTTAAACTATGCTGTTCAATAAAGATTCTTTCATAAGCCCTTATAATTGAAGACTCTAAAATATCTTTATTTCTAGACTTATGAAATTGGTATCTCCTTGAAAACCTTCTTGAATTATTAGACCTTCAGTCAGAAATCATTATTGTTGGAACTCTTGAACATGGATTGCTCATATCATCCGTTTTCAACTTCACTACATATTCAATTCCATATCAGATTCTGCTCTCTATGATGAAATTCAACTTGACCTACACTTGTGCATGGATTATCTTTGTGTGCTTGCTGATTGACTTTCATTCCAATCCCTCCGATCTGTCAAAGGGGGATATTGTTTCATTAGTTTTTTTTTTTTGGGGGGGGGGGGGAGATTCGTCCGCAAGATCTGCTTGATGATTGTTCATTGTTCATACCCCTGTCCTTAATTCAAATTCCAATCCTTCGGATTTGTCAAAGGGGGAGATCTCTTCACCTTTTTAGGGGAGAATAGGCTTCACTTGCTGTCTTCATAATTAATGTCTAAGCATTTAACTTCTTTGAGAATATCAAACTATTACTTTCTTTTAATGATGTCAAAGGGGGAGAAGAGTTTGATATGAGCCTGAGCATAATGATTAATGACTCATAGTGTTGCCATCATCAAAAAGGGGGAGACTGTTGTGTCCCTGTGGTTTTGATGATGTCAAACACTATAAGTCATTTTGAGTCTGCATGAGAATTAAATGATGATGATGTCATGTTGCATTGGTTTTTTGATGAACATAATGTCATATGCATTTGAATGATCTCAATGTATACATCATGAAGAAATAGTCATTGCAGTCATGAATCGGAAATGGTCATATGTGCTACATCAGCCTTTTGGTAGTGAGGTCGATGCATACATGGAGATACATTCATGACTTGCAGACTATCAGGTTGATGCATCTATTTCTAACATGTCGATGCACATGTTGTTAGGTGTACTCAGGTCGATGCAGTAATGGTTAAAGAAGGCCAACAAGTCAAAGCAACATTCATATGCCGCAACGCATCAACACAGTTCAAGATCACATGTCTCGACGCATCAAGATATTCAAGTGTTATATCTTTGAAAGGTCGGTGCAGCAGTGTTGACTAATATCACTTAGGTCGAAGCACATCAACACTTCAAAGCCAACAGATTGATTGATGCGTACTCAAGTGCTACATCTGTGAAGAGGTCGGTGCACTTAAGAGGCAGGTCAAGGCAGAAGAACAAAGCTCCAACTAACAAGGTCTGAGCATTCTAAAGATAGGTCGATGTATATTACAATGCTCAAGGTCGATGCAGTAGAAGAAATTGATTGACCCCAGTGAAATTCAGTCTACAACCATCAGAAGAAGTGGAAGGTGAGCCAGTGAGAGTGAGATCAGAAGAAAAGAAAAGAGTGTGAGCTTCGTAAAGAGAGTGATAGTAGTCATGAAAAAAGTAAGATCGTTTGAAGAAAAAGAAAGAGACAATGTTTGCGAGAAAAGTGATTAAGAAGTAGCCAGAGCATCTTGTCGGTGTTGGCCTCTGGATCAGATCCAAGCCAAGTTGCTCTTGTGAGAGCTATATTCTTCCTATTTTCATTCTTAATTTCCTATTGCTTTGATTTCTTTAGTTCCTTGATCTTAGAGCAAGCTGTGTTGCTCAGTAGCAAGGATTGATTCCTTGGGTTAGCTAGCTGTGAGGCTCAGCGGATAGCAAAGCTGTAAGGCTCAGCGGATAGCAAGCTGTGTTGCTCAGCGGTGTAAGCAAGCTGTGATGCTCAGCGGTGCAAACTGTGAATCAACGGAAGCCTCACTCGGGTTTGAGTGGGGGATGGACGTAGGCCTGTGGGTAGCAGACCGAACCATCTAAAAATCCAAGTGCACCGTGTTTGTGATTGTATGATTGTCCAACTCCTTATCTTCTATCTCCTTCACAGGATGTGTTAGCATGTTTGATTGAGCGCTATATGTTCGATATCAATTTTGCCTTATCCATTTGTTCTAAGATAAGATTTCTGTTCTTCATTGAAGTAGCTTATACAGTGTAGCAACCCTGATAAATTGAAGGAATGAAATTCTAAATGGATTAAAAAATACCAATGTTCAAGGCCCAACTCATATATACTTAAAACCATTTGTATATATATTTATACTAAATGGGCCATACACTGAAACCATATGACAAATGGCCCAAAGATGAATGGCGCCTCCTCTTAAGGCGCCATTTCATTAATTGAAGACCCCTCATGGGGGTGCCAATTACCTGAAGGGCGCCCCTATCTTGGGCGCTAATTACATGAAGGGCGCTATTTCCTTGCAGTAGGAAAATTGGTAAGTCGACTGCAGTGTTTTGTTCAAACTAGGAAACCTTGCTTCTAATAGGAGTTTTACATGGGAAGTTTTAAACCTAATCAAACCCTAACCCACGATCGAATCCCTTCTCTATAAATATCAAACCCCCTCCATCGAATCCTATGTTGACTCTATATTTCAAAGACGTCCTGCTGCTCTTCGTTTCCCTACAGTTACTGTTCCTTTCTCTTTAGCTGTACGTGGAGAGGTGGCTCTACTTTCTTCTCTGCATCTTCCTGGAGGAGGCTTGTGGCTGCTACTCTTCTTCTTCCATGGTGGTTGCCGTAGAAGAAGCATGCTGCTTCTTTCGTTGGTGCTGTCAAGGGACCGTTTACCTACTGTTGCAGTTCTGCTACTGCTACCGTGTTCTTCTTCCTCTGAAGCTACAGTGCTCAGATCATCTTCTTCTTCCTGCTGCCGTTGTCTAGTTTCTCTGTTGCAAACAGAGTATCGTTTTGTGGTTATTCTTGTGGTTGATTCTTCAATCTCTTCACGATTCTCTCATCCAGATCACTACAAGGTAGGTGTTCTCAGGTAGAAGCCCAATCTAATAGTTATCAGATCATGATCATGCATATAGGTCTGTTAGATTGTTTCCAGTATGTTTTGTAAAGTTTTTACTGAGTTTTAGTAGAAGGCGCCTCTTGATAGGGTGCTATTTGATATAACGACTATGCAAACAGTCGTCAGTTAGTTGGTTAATTAATAAATACACATGTTCAAAATTTAATAACTGTGAACCATGACATCTAATCTAATGCATGAGTATACTGCTAGATTCCTGCTATTTATCTCTACCTGTCCATGTATTTGTTCTTGTAAAATTATTTTTATTAGAATAATGCTACTGTTCATGACCCAATACAGTCAGCCTTCACTATTCTATATAGCGCCCCTGACCTGGGCGCTATATCCCTGAAAGGTGGCAACAACTAGGGCGCTATTCAACTGAAACGTGGCAGCAACCAAGGCGCCATTCACTTAAATTCTGGAATTTGATATATATACATATCTTAATATATTTAGAACCTGGATACAACGACTGAATGGACAATCGTTATATAATGAATTAGCGACCCTGCCCAGGGCGCTATTTCATGAAATGAAGACTTGACCTCAGGCGCTAATTACCTGATTTCTGATTTTCGTGATTTTCTGCAACCCTTTATAGTGGGTTATGGATATAGGCACTATATTCCATTCTGTGAGTATAGTCTCACGTTTCACGATGTTTCATCGATTACCCCTCAACTCTTGGTGACATACGAGCCCTTTGTTGGACATTCCGTTCCTTCGGACTGGTAAGTTAGTCATTGAGACCTCCGTAAGACTCCTCGTAGCCTTGGATTCCCTTAAGGCCGATTGAGCAGGTTGTACCACTAAAACCTATGACACTTTTTGATTGCCATGTCCCTCTAAAGAAACATGGTATACCGGCCCTCATGGTATGCTATTTAGCCGCCGTGAGAATAATTCTTGAGCTAATGGAATGGAAAAACCATACCATTGCTATAAATCTTGGATTGTGTGCCTCTACGAAGATACCAATTCTTTCTACCTATCATGTACAAAGGATGAGCAATCATGTGAATATGAGTGCTTATTCTTCTTTACTTGGCACCCACTAGGGAGTCAAATCCACCCAGTTTCTATGAGTATCGTGATTGTACCGACTTGACCGTAGTATGTCCTTACTCAAAAGTTCTATCCTTGTGATTCTATTCCACGAGATCTACATTATATTCCTGCAAATGTTCATTCCGTTGAAATTCTATATTGGCTATAACTAAAGTGGATGTCGAAATACATGACTCAATGCTGGTGCATATAAGGGCCCGCTCTGGTCCTGGGAGGAGCACCCGAAAGTACTTGTGCCCATGGGAGCTATTATTGATCACGGTGTGACATTAGACCGAAGTGCATGACTTGCTTGATTGGACATTTCCACAAACTCTTGTACTGGTACTTGACTTGACTTGACTTGACATGCGTGGCCCGGAAAGGGTATTTACTTACTTGCTTGATAACATGATAGCCAATTCTTGACATGACTTGCTAAACGTACATGCTCGCCTATCTTGATATAATTATATGAAATCTTGGATATCTTGCTAGTTCATTCTAAGTTATCTCTTGCTATACAGACTATTGTCGTTTCACGTGGACATGCATAGCTTTACTTGCATCTATGCAACATGTAATTTACTTAAAGCAGGCTAGCACTTGAGATATAATTCCTACTGAGCGTTCGCTCACCTAGTGTTTTCCCCTATTTTTCAGGTAATTCTGATAACGAGACTCATTCGGATGGGGATGAACAAGAGTGAAGAGTTTAGAGCCATTCAAACCGTCAAGCGTTATCTAGTCCTGTCTTTTCTATTTTCTTGAGTCATCCATTATACTTTTATTTTTTTGAGTTCTTAGTTCTTTTATCATGAGTTGTAATAGAAGAACCTGAAGGTTTATGATTAATAAAGGACTTGGTTATCATTACTTGTACGCACTCTGTCTATGAGTGTCGAATACACTTACGCTCTGATTGACATGAATGATATAAGTCGTCAAGCATCTCCGGGTTCCTTCTGCGCTCGGGGCGTGACATACAGACCAGGGGTTTGTCCGAGTGCTTAGTAGAGTATCAGGCTACGTGTGTTTGCTCAAGTGTTGATCTCTGTCTGTGAGATTTGCTCTGTTCTATATAAGCTAGCAAACACACGCAGCCTGAGACTATACTAAGCACTTGGACAAACCCCTGGTCTATATAAGCTACTTCAATGAAGAATAGAAATCTTATCTCAGAACAAATGGATCATGCAATATTGATATCGAACATACAGCGTTCAATCAAACATGCTAACACATCCTGTGAAGGAGATAGAAGATATGGAGTTGGACAATCATACAATCATAAACTACGGTGCACTTGGATTTTTAGATGGTTCGGTCTGCTACCCACAGACCTACGTCCATCTCCCACTCAAACCTGAGTGAGGCTTCCGCTGACTCACAGTTTGAACCGCTGAGCATCACAACTTGCTTATACCACTGATCAACATAGCTTGCTATCTGTTGAGCCTTACAGCTTTGCTTTCCACTGAGCCTCACAACTTGCTAACGCAAGGAATCAATCCTTGCTGCCGAGCAACACAGCTTGCTTGAACACGGAACCAAAGAAATCAAAACAATAGGAAATTAAGAATGAAAACATAAAGAATATAGCTCTCGCAGGAGCAACTAGGCTTGGATCTGATCTAGAGGCCAACACCGATTTGATATGATCTTCAAGATGCTCTGGCGGCTTCTTAATCACTTTTCTCTCAAACACTTTCTCTTTCTTTTTCTTCTCACGATCTTACTTTCCTCATGACTGCTATCACTCTCTTTATGAAGCTCACACTCTTTTATTTTCTTCTAATCTCACGCTCATTGGCTCGCCTTTCACTTCTTCTGATGGTTGTAGACTGATTTTCACTGGGGTTAATCAATTTCTTCTACTGCATTGACCTTGTGCATTGTACTATGCATCGACCTATCTTTAGAATGCTCAGACCTTGTTAGTTGGAGCTTTGTTCTTCTGCCTCGACCTGCCTCTTAAGTGCACCGACCTCCTCACAGATGTAGCACTTGAGTATCTTGATGCATCGATCTGTTGGCTTTGAAGTGTTGATGTGCTTCGACCTGAGTGATATTAGTCAACACTGCTGCACTGACCTTCTCAAAGATATAACACTTGAATATGGATGCATCGAGGCATATGATCTTGAACTGTGTTGATGCGTCGAGGCATATGAATGTTTCTTTGACTTGTTGGCCTTCTTTAGCAATTACTGCAACGACCTGAGTACACCTAACAACATGAAGTACATGATTTTGCAAGACATTTCAGTGGACAAGAATTTGATTCCAAGTGATAAACTGTTTAATCTCAATACATGTCATCAGTCACTCCCAAGATCTTCACTGAGCTTGAATGAGTAAGATAAAGTGAGATTGAACCTAACATCACTATGTAGCCCTGGTTTATTGCTATTAACTACTCATGCAAAATTACGCAAAGAGCTTGATTACTAAACTCTAGATTCATCACTCTTAAACCAAATTTTTATCAAGGTTGCTCCATGAAGTCTTATACCAGAAGAATCTAACATGTGTATGCTTGGTTAATGACAGTTGAATCAGATTGTAAGCATGTTCATTCCTGTGCTTTCACTAGTTTGAACTTGTCATACATACTTCTGCTCACCTATCTGTCACTTCCCTGTCTAGCTCAAATTGTCTCTATTTTTTTTTGCTGATGGCAAAGGGGGAGAGAAAGTCTGTCTGCATGAGATGGTGTCTGCATGGGATAGGGTGAAGCTGCATGGTGAGTTGAGGGGGAGAGAATGTTTTTTTTGAAGAGTTTGATATGAATTGTGAGTTTGGTCTCTACTTTGTATGGGGGAGAGAAAACTTATAGGAGGAGAGAAAGTTGAACTCTTCCAAATCTGCCTCTCATTGCATTTAATCTGCATATTCTGACTCACAAGTTTCTCAGTGTTACCATTAATGTATAGCAGTGTTGCCATCATCAAAAAGGGGGAGAATGTTGTGTCTCCTCTGATTTTCATGCTGGCAATAGTGTGATTGATCTTGATTGATGCTGGCAAAACTGTTTGGATTTTATAATGTGTGCTATATTATGTTTTCTTTAAGTCAAAATTAGTTCTTGTTCTCCATCAGGTCGATGCATTTTCATGCGCATGCATTGAAAGGTCGATGCATCTTCCAGTGCATAGAACATCAAGTCGATGTATACATGCATTCTGGTCTAGAAGGTCGATGCAGCTGCAGAAGTCATGCACTATCAGGTCGATGCACTTTATACACAGGTCGATGTCGCGATGCACTACATGCTAGCTGTTGCATCATCAGGTCGATGCACACTAGAGACTGGTCGTTGCTGTTGTTTAATAATGAGCCAGTGATTGCTGTATAAGGTTGATGCGATAAAGGCTATCAGTCATAAGGCCAGTGCACCTTGTGCATCTGCTTGGAAGCAAGGTCGATGCACTATGCATAAGTATCAAAGTAGATATAGTCTTTCTGACTAAATGAGGTCTACCTATATGATATACAGGTCAACACTTTAGTGAAATATTGCTACATTCTTTTCTTCACGTCAGTAAGACAGGTCGATGTACTTTATTTGTGCATCGATGCATGTGCAAATCTTCACACATCCATTCATATGATTTGCCTATTTTTATGAAATATCTGAGCCTGCATTTCTTAGAAACCTACTACTTGTTTCATGACAAGATTGTTAATGAATTTAGATGTGGTTTGGCATGAGAAAACAGGATGAAGATCATCAAGTAATAATTCAGATTCAAGATCAAACACCTTAGATGCATAAAGGTATGAGAAGAGAGGCCAAGTCCAAAGTTCAGTTAAAAAGTTAACGGTTAAGCTTCCTTGTTGCGAAGCAACCTCATTGATCAACTGTAGGCAGAAATTCTGATTGTCACGTGGGTTTGAAAGTACAACCATTGGGGGCACGTGATCTGAGGCTATCTCCCAGCACTTTGGAGATTCTTAACGAAATAACCTTTCCACGTGGCTGTTTCTTAAAGAACCTTCACCTTTTCATCCGACACGTGGGCAAGCATTTTTTTTTTGAAGGCCTTGGGCGGGAGCGTTCCTTCCACGCGCCCAAATTGAATCTTGTGGGGACCACAAGAACTCACGTTCGCAAGGATAAATAGAGGCCAAAGTGCGAGCGGCAAAAAGAATCGGTGAATAACGAAAGAGAGAGATGCTATAGAAGGTCAGAGAAAAGAAGATGAGAAAAGGAGAAGTAGAAGAGAGTTGCGAGGGCCACTGCAAACTTGAGAGTGAGAGTGCTGATGCTGAAAAGAGCCTGAGAGAGAGAGAGAGAGAGAGAGAGAGCTCGGCGCAGAAAAGAAAAAGAGAGAGAAAATAAAGTGTCGGAAGAAGAAGAAGTCTGAGAGAAGAGAGAGTCAGACAAGAGGCGGTGTTGGTCTCAACTTCTGGATCATATCCAGAGTCGATTGCTCTAGTGAGAGCTATATTTGTCATTCGTCTTTGTTATTTCTTTGTTTTTGTAGGTTTGTTCTTGAACGATTGTAAGTTGTGTAATCAGCAGTCCAAGCTGTGAGGCAGAGGCGAGGAGTTCTCCTCGGACAGCAAGCTGTGAAGCTCAACCGTGTGCAAGCTGTAAGGCAGCAGCGAGGAGTTTTCCTCGGACATCAAGCTGTGAAGCTCAGCAGTCTGTAAGCTATGGTATCAGCGGTTCTAAGCTGTGTGTTCAGCGGAATCCTCACTCGATTGAGTGAGGGGTGGATGTAGATCTCAAGATTGAGGTCGAACCACTTTAAAATTGCTTCATCTCTTGTGTTTGACCGCTTGCTGTATCTTGATCCATTCAGTAGTTTCTTTATCGTATTTTTGCCTACCCATAGACATCTCAATGGTATATCAAAGAACGTAGTCGGAAAGATAGGTTTACCTATATGGAAAACTGCCTTCTTCGTGAAGAGATTTGTGAATCAAACCTCCGCCCAGTACCAGACTGAGGTGTCAATCTGAATGCTTATTTGCTGATCATTATATCATCTGGTAGTCTGTGTGTTTCATAGCAGAATTTTCATTCCACATTTTATTTACTACTGTAGAATCAAAAATTGGGGTAGATCTATTCACCCTCCCTCTAGATCTATAGTTCATCCATCCTCTATCACGTGGTATCCGAGCTAGCATGACCTAATCTATGATGCCACAGATATGTAAGGTCATCTCTATTTACTGACAAACATAGATTAATGTGTGCTACATCATCTAGATCAACCATATAGATGTTATTGACTCTTTTTCCAGTGAATTTTACAGTTTTTGAATTAGGTTCATAAATGGTGCATGCAAGAGAGTCAAAAACTACTTTATGGCCTTTATCACATAGTTGACTAATGCTAAGAAGATTATATGCAAGTCCTTCAACTAGTAAAACATCTTCAATGCTGCATGATACACACTTACCGACCTTACCTGTTCCAATTATCTTTCCTTTCGTATTGCCTCCAAAAGTGACATGACCAGCATCTTTCATTCCAATCCCTCTGATCTGTCAAAGGGGGAGATTGTTTCATTAGTTTTTTTTTTTTTTTTGGGGGGGGGGGGGGAGATTCGCCCGCAAGATCTGCTTGATGATTGTTCATTGTTCATACCCCTGTCCTTAATTGAAATTCCAATCCTTTGGATTTGTCAAAGGGGGAGATCTCTTCACCTTTCTCGGGGAGAATAGGCTTCACTTGCTGTCTACATAATTCATGTCTAAGCATTTAACTTCACGGAGAATATCAAACTATCTTACCTTCTTTTGATGATGTCAAAGGGGAAGAAGAGTTTGATATGAGCCTGAGCATAATGATTAATGACTCATAGTGTTGCCATCATCAAAAAGGGGGAGACTATTGTGACCCTGTGGTTTGATATGAGCTTGAGGATAATGATTAATTTCCTAGTCATTTTGAGTCTGCATGAGAATTAAATGATGATGATGTCATGTTGCATTGGTTTTTTGATGAACATAATGTGATATGTATTTGAATGATCTCACTGTATACAGCATGAAGAAAAAGTCATTGCAGTCATGAATAGGAAATGGTCATATGTGCTAATCAGCCTTCTGCTAGTCAGGTCGATGCATCATTGGTTTTTAGGGTAGTCAGGTCGATGCATACATGGAGATACATTCATGACTTGCAGACTATCAGTTCGATGCATCTTCATGCATCTATTTCTAACATGTCGATGCACATGTTGTTAGGTGTACTCAGGTCGATGTATGCCTCGACGCATCAACACAGTTCAAGATCATATGCCTCGACACATTAAGATATTCAAGTGTTATATATCTTTGAGAAGGTCGGTGCAGTAGTGTTGACTAATATCACTCAAGTCGAAGCACATCAACACTTCAAAGCCAACAGATCGATGCATCAAGACACTCAAGTGCTACATATGTGAGGAGGTCTGTGCACTTAATAGGTAGGTCGAGGCAGAAGAACAAAGCTCCAACTAATAAGGTTTGAGCATTATAAAGATTGGTCGATGCATATTACAATGCACAAGGTTGATGCAAGAGAAGAAATTGATTGACCCTAGTGAAATTCAGTCTACAACCATAAAGAGAAACTTAAGGGCTCCAATAGCCAAGTCCATAGCAGTTCAACAAAGCAGCAGCAACAAAAGAAGGACGAAGCAGCAGAAGAGCACACCGAAGCACTGCCTTAAGCCAGAAGGTCAGAGCATCAGAATAATGCATAGATGCACTAAGTCAAAGGTTGATGCAGCTGTATTAACTGTTGCCAGTGAGGTCGATGCTTCAGACAGTCCAACTCTGTATCCCTCACCTTAAATCCAGATCCATAAGGGAGCTCGGACCTACTCTTAGTAAATCACTGGCTCGTGATCTCAAGAAGGGAAAATGAGTGGCATGCGAACCCAGGAAGCAATGATTGGCACGTGATCCTAGGCACTCTATCAGAAGAACTTTATCGCCTCTTGCCACCTGGACCAATGGGAAAAGCTGGATCAAATCGGTCTATCCAAAAGGATTTTTGGCACCCCTGATCTATAAATAGGGGTCGTCTTCTTCCGAAAGAAAGAGGGCTGTGGGGAGAGGAATTGAATCAGTGCTACTAAGGAAAGAAGTGTAGCCATCTGAGAAAGAGAGACCACCCGAAGAAGTGGAAGGCGAGCCCGTGAGAGTGAGATCAGAAGAAAAGAAAAGAGTGTAAGCTTCGTAAAGAGAGTGATAGCAGTCATGAAAAAGGTAATTTCGTGAGAAGAAAAAGAAAGAGAGAGTGTTTGAGAGAAAAGTGATTAAGAAGCAGTCAGAGCATCTTGAAGATCACATCAAATCGGCGTTGGCCTCTAGATTAGATCCAAGCCAAGTTGCTCCTACGAGAGCTTTATTCTTCCTATTTTCATTCTTAATTTCCTATTGTTTTGATTTCTTTGTTTCTTGTTCATAAAGCAAGCTATGTTGCTCAGTAGCAAGGATTGATTCCTTGGGTTAGCAAGCTGTGAGGCTCAGCGGATAGCAAAGCTGTAAGGCTCAGCGGATAGCAACCTGTGTTGCTCAGCGGTGTAAGCAAGCTGTGATGCTCAGCGGTTCAAGCTGTGAGTCAGCGGAAGCCTCACTTGGGTTTGAGTGAGGGATGGACATAGGTCTGTGGGTAACAGATAGAACCATCTAAAAATCCCATTGCACCATGGTTTGGGATTGTGTGATTGTCCAACTCCATATCTTCTATCTCCTTCACTTAATGTGTTAGCATGTTTGATTGATCCATTTATTCTGAGATAAGATTTCTGTTCTTCATTGAAGTAGCTTAGTAAAAGCTGTGTGTGTTTGCTCAATTGTTGCTCTCATCTGCTGTGAGATTTGCTTTGTTCTAGTGTGATGCATTGTGTCCAATATTACATCTGTTTGTGTGCTTGCTAAGCATTTGAACGTGTGTCGGGCAGAAACACGGCTTAGTGTAAGAGCTATTCATTCTTACATCTTTAAACTGTTCGATATTGACTCTGGATGAACCAAGTAAGCAGCACATTCTACTAGTTATTTTCTATTCTATTCATTTGTAAATTGGCCAAGTTTTTAATCGAAGCAACTTTTTAGCAGGGGATCTATTCACCCCCCTTTAGATCCCTGCCTTGCACCGTACAAGGTCTCATGGCAATAGGTGAGTGAAAACTCTTATCCTTTTGAACATTTTGCTATTGATGATTGGCAAGAAGCATATGCTGAATTGGTTGATAAATGTGATACTATTAGAAATGAAAACAAAACTTTGAAAAAGAAAATAAATGTCATGATTCATGATGCAACCTTAACTGATAAGAATGAATGCTTGCAAACTGAAATATCAAATCTGAAGAAACAAGTTCCTGACTTAGAAATATCTAAATCTGAACTAAGAGAATTGGAAGATGAGAATGAAAACCTGAGAGATGAAATTGATGAATTAAATATGAGAATGCAAAAACCAGAATCAAATGAATCAAAAGAAGAAAATGAAAATTTGAAGAACATCATTGTTGATTTGAAGATAAAATTACAGAATTGTGAAAAGGAAACTAATCTGGCCACCGAAAAGGTTAATACAATCAAGGGTGTTAATGATGAACTGCATAAAGAAGTTGAAAAACTGAAAAAGGAATTGAATGAAAAGCAGGACTCTCTTGAAAAATTGACCAAAGGAAAAGAAAATCTAGATGCTATGTTCGGAACTAGAGTAAATTTTCAGAGAGTGGGTTTAGGCTATAACCCTATTGCTAAAAAAGAATTTCAATTAAAAACTCAGACAAGTCTAGTTGAACAATGTTCAAAATTGAAAGCACCCTTAATTGACATGTATAGGTCAGATCAATCAAATGAAGCTGGCTCATCCTCAAATAACAAGTCAAATCTGAAATCAAATGAAAAGAACAAGAAGTCAAATGGAAAATCCAAGTTCATTTCATTTGTGCCAGGTAATCCACAATCAAACATGAAAATACCTGCTAGAGGAATGAAGAACCGACGAATATTTTCTCAAGGAAAACAAGGTAAGAAGAACACATTTACTCAAATTCACAATAGATGGAAATCCTATAATTCAAATCAAAACTGGAACATAACATATGCTAATAAATAGAATGTTCAGAAAAGTCGACTCATGTAGCAACACAAGTCAACTTTTAGCTATAGCAGAATGTATAAAGTTGCAGGTCGATACATGCCTTTTGATAGAATGACACAATGGTCAAAAACACAGAGGTTTATGCCCAGAAATGACTGCGAAGGGCGACCAAGTTGGATGCGTTGGTCAACACATAGGTTTTATGGATCTCATTATCATATTAAACCTCATTGGGCAAGTAAACACATGGTTAATGGTAAGTTCCAATCACCATCTGCCTATTGGAATGTTAAAAATAAGAATTTCATGAAGATGCAAAAATTTATGAATCATTCTAATACTTTTAATGTTGTTGCTAATAAGTCTTCATGTTGGTCTAATGAGAATCCAAAGCCAGCAAGGCAAATATGGATACCGAAGGGCATGCTATCATATCTTGAAGAGTTAAACACTCAGAAGGGACCCAAAGTTACTTGGGTTCCCAAATTAGCATCCTTATTTGTATGCAGCTAGGCCTTGCAACCATACACAACAAGAAGCTTCATGATAATGGTTGTCCAAGGCATATCAAAAGGGAACAATTGTAAATTCTTCCTAAGATTGAACAGTAAGTCTTTGTTTTCTCACTTGGCAGGAACAACATGAGAAAGATCATCACATTAGGTAACTCTTCCAAATTGACATGTATATTTTGATTGTCTGTTGAAAATTTAAATGTTGTAGTAGAAAATTGCATGGTTGAAGAAGTTGTGATTGCTGTTGAAACTATTTGATTGATAAAAAAATGTGAATGCTGATGAATCTATGACTGAGTTTGAATAATCATGTTTGTGAATTTTTTAGTTAACTCATTTCATAAAGTTCATGCATATGTTTAGGAGGAGTCATTAGTTGCATATCATTTTAATTGCATGCACATAGTGAGGGGGAGTTGCACAAACATTGACTCCATAGGTATATAAAATGGTGATATGAAGAAGGACAGGTTAGGGTAAACTTTCACTATGTGTGAGGACCTTCCTCCGTCCTGTACCATGGATCAATTCTGCATTCTTAGTGTTGCATTTTTTTATGAGGTAGGCTATGTTACTCCCTTGAATTGTTTTCATACATAATTCTGTCATTCATTGCATATAGATAGGGGGAGTTTGGCAGAGTATCTATTGCATCATTAGCATTTATTTTCCTTGCATAAATTGTATTTAGTAAGGGGGAGTCAGTACCAACTTGACTTTAATTGATTGCATGTCATTGTTGTCAAATAGTCTATGCATAAGTCGACTTCCCTGATGATCACTCTAAATGTTTGCTTCTGGCTGAATCATACAAGTAGACTTAAAGTCTTCAGAAGTCGACATCATCTTATTACTCAAACATTTCAGAACATCTTTGTCTCGTTGGTCTAGCCTCATCATGTTCCTGCATGAACATTCTTGAATTTTTTTTTTTGCTCAATCTTGCTGAAATATTTTGAACCACATTGTACTTAGAATGATTACAATCTGCTCATCAATTCATTAGTCCAAGCTAGTACATGAAGGAATCCTAATTTATAAGAATTTATGATGAACCATGAATAAAATTGCTAATTTAAGCCTAATAAATTGAAGAGTTTTTAAAGATTGAATTCAATGAAAAAGATTGTATTCAGCACTTAATAGGTCTCAACCAACTCTCATATGTTGTGTCCTGTGAAAACTCCTAGAATCTGAAAATTCAATGTTTATGGCAATCTTGGTAGAGAAACTAGGATCATGTATTGTTCTTAAAAATAACATAATCTGAAAAATTCCAAAGGGCAGCATATGATCAAATTTGTGAATCAAAGCTAAATAGGCAGAGCAATGGCAAAGGAATAACCGAGAAATTAAGCCCTTCATCAAAGAAATGAAGTCGACTTAGTCATGAAGTGCCTTGCTATCTCTGTTCTAAAATGAAGCAGGATGGTTAGTTACACTGAGTTACTAGGGGTGCTAGCATCTAAAAAACATGCACCCTTATGTAAAAATGTGTGGACTATACCTGAATGTTTTGAAAAAGTATGAGCCAAAAAGAAAAATTCAGAAAATATGACCAAAAGGTTAGAAAAAGTGCTGTTACCCAGAGGTAAAAATAAAAAATGTGAAACATGTTTAATCTCAATACTACCTAGTTACTCCTAAGGGCATTATTGATCTTGAATGAGTAGGAGTAAGGGAGGTTAAACAAGACTTCAACATGTAGCCTTGGTTTATTGTTATTTAGTTTGAGTGCAAAATGCTTCAAAGAGTTCAATTTGATAAACTCTAAATTTATCATTCTTAAACCATGCAGAAAATAGAAAGCTTAATTAATAAATGGTGCTTCTGATTGTGATTCTTCTGATCAAATGTGTGGTTGTTCTTCTTGAAATAATTTTGCAAGTAATTCACTTCTCATAGACCTTCCTTATTGCTCAAATTCTTGGAAATGTCTTCATTTGCTGCCACCCATATTGATAATCTTATCTGCACTGTCACTTGGTAATTGTGAAAATTCTGCCAAAGGTATCAATCTCATTTGTTTTTGCTGATGTCAAAGAGGGAGAGAAATGATGAGTCAATGTGCTTTTGATAAATCAGCGTTGTCTTGAATCACAGTGTTGCCATCATCTAAAAGGGGGAGAATATTGTGTCCCTAAGTTTTGATGATGTCAAAACTGTGTGAGTCAGCATGAGTATTCACTCATATATCTTCATTAGTCTTCATTCATGGTATTCATTCATAAGCTTTTATATGTAATTGATGATGGCATGATATATAATTCACTGGGGCGTGATATACAATTCACTGATGAATATCTGTTTAGTTTGCAGAAAGATTATGTTGAATGAAAGAAGAAGCCTTCATGTAGACGAAGTTGACTTCAGAAGCTCCTTAAGTCGACTTGAAGTCAGGCTGAGTCGACGCAAGAGGATAGTGGAGTCGATACAGTCACACCCGCCAGCTGAAGAAGACTTTGCTGAAATATGTTGCTGTATCGGTGACAAATGGACCCGTATCGGTGACAAATAGTCTCGTATCGGTGAAAAATGGTTCCGTATCGATGTAAATTGCCTCTTAAGGGTGAAAAATGGGCGATAGGGCTGAAGGCTTGAAAAGCGAAGAAGAAAAGTCAACTCCATGAAGCCTTGGAGTCGACTCCTCTTACAAGAAAACCTTCAACTTTGAAAGAAGAACATTAGGGTCGGTCCTCTGAAGCTAAGGGTGAATAATAGATGCATAATGGTGAAAAGTAGCTATTATCTGTGACAAATAGCTTTACAGTGGTGAAAAATAGCTGCTTCAAGTGAAGGGAATCACAGCCAGTTCGATCCAGCACCAAAGAGGAGAGAGAGGAGAAGACCAAGAGAAGAGAAGGGTTGACTCCAGTCAACGCCAATGCTAGTCAAGATGTCTTTACTCAAAGTCAACCTAGTCAAAGTTGACCAAGTCAACATCAAATTCAGTGAAGATCAATGCCAGTCAAGATGACCAGTCAAAGTCAAGAGTCAACGTAGAGCTAGCCAATGCACTCGGTCAGATGAAGGAAGCAACGATGAAAAATAGCCCTTTAGTGGTGACAAATGACTAAAGGTGACGGCTCAAGCTCAATGACAGAGGATTTAAGGTGACAGCTGCTAAGGGTGACAAATGGCTACCTTAGACAGACAAATAGCTGTGTAAGGGTGAAAAATACCCTGTTAAGGGTAACAAATGGATACGCGCAAGGAAAACTTAAAGGCGTCACGTGCCTTCGATTCCCAATCATTGGCACATGATCCCAGGCACCTGACAGGTTCGTACGATGCTAAAATGTCAGAACATTGCCTCCAAGAGTTTTGGAAAAACAAAAATTTGAATAAATGCCAGGTCGAAGATTAAAATGCTCTATATATATACCGGTGTTTGCTCTATTCAAAACTAACAAAGGCGGGTGAGAAAAATCATTTGAAGCTATTGTCAAGGGCTGTCGTGAGAAGAAAAGAGAAGATGCTACAGAAGAGAGCAATGAGAGAGAATCTGTGAGAAGAAAAAGAAGAAGTTCAATGAGAGAGAGCCTACGAGTATAGGAGAAGAAAAAGAGAAAGAGAGATAGAAAGCCCAAATCGAGAATTGCAGCCCTCATTGAAGACCTGTTTATGTGTTGGCCTCTGGATCAGATCCAAGCCACTCTGCTCCTGGAGAGCTACATTGTTTCTCGTTTCCGTTTCAGTTGTTTTTGTGTTGTTCTTCGTCTTTCCTTGTTACTTTCAGCAAGCTGTGTTGCTCAGTGGTGCAGAGGATTTGTTCCTCTGGTCAACAAGCTATGAGTCAACAGTCTATCAAGCTGTGAGTCAGCGGAGTTTCAAGCTGTGTGTCAGCGGTAGGAAGCCTCACTGGATTTGGTGAGGGGTGGATGTAGGCAGACTGGGTGTCTGGCCGAACCACCTTAAAAGTTCCTATCTCTTTGGTGTGTGTTTGTTTCCATTCGAGTGTGATTGTCGCTAGATGCATGTCTAGGACCGTCTATGTTGAACATGGAGTGTTCGCTATAAATTCCGCATAAGCCGCATACTTTGAATTGGTCAAATTGTTTGCAATTAGATTTTAAATTTGGGGCTGATCTATTGACCCCCCCTCTAGATGGCCATTCCATCTACACAACACGTGAGTTGTGGGGTAATGTCTTCCCGTGATTGTGGGGAGTTTCCCATTGAGCGTCCGTTCCTCTAGGACTGGGTGGCTTTTAGGCGAGTCATACGGCACCCGTAGGGCGTGCTGGCCTTTAGTGGAGTCGAGGCCGATGATGGCGGGAGTAACATTCGGTCATCGAAGGGTCGTTCGGAGTATGATATGCCTGAGTTGATTCTCATCGTGGGTTGATGAATCCAATGGAGGGCCCTATTGGGCCGCCTATCATGGGCCGTGGCCGTCGGTGATCCGTCAGGTGGCTTATGGACCTCGGGCCGACTCGGGCCGGGCATCAATGGGGCTTGCATGGGCCATGCTGATTTTACCCTCCTCACTAGCCCCCCACTCTCAGACGACGAGCACTTTTTGGACTCTGAGAGGTAGCTCTGGAGGGTCCGTCGAGGGGAAGTTTGTATGAGAACCTCCTCGCATCAATAAGGTTGGTGGGCCCTGCTACCCGCTTGTCTTCTTGGTGTGCAAGTCCCTACTGGTCGAGGTGGCAGGTAGCATCACTGCCATCATGACGTAGCCATTTTTGTTTGGGGGTGCGGGCGCGAATGGTCGCCTGAGTTCGGCGGCCGTACCTTGATGGTGATAGACACCGTTTCCCTTTCGTGCAGTCTTGAAGTGGTCGATCCACCTTCGAAATTTATAAATATCGATGCGTGATAGTCTGGGGAGCCCTACTTGTTTCTCCAGTATTCATCACGGGTGTCGGTTGCTTCCCTATTGTCTTCCTCTTGTTCTGGTGAGGACCCTTCCATCTTTCTCTACTTTTAGGACCCATGGCACCCCACAAAAGGATACTTCATGTCGGCCCTACGTCCTCCGCGAAGGAGGAGGAAATGGGTCACCCTGGTGTCCCGAGCACTTCGGGCGCCGATCCCAGACGTCCTCGCTCTCCACAATTAGTTTCGTATAGGGTGGTCCACGGCCTCCGCGAGCCCTTTCAGATCCCTGCTGACTTTGACATTATCTTCCCGACTTCTGATGATAGTCTGTGGAGTCATGTTCCTGGTAGCATTAGGGTTCCCATTGAATCCTTTCAGGCAGGCTTTCGTCTTCCCATGCATCCTTCCTTGGAGTCGGTCCTCCTTTACTATGGTAGGTACCCTGGGGACCTCTCCCCCAACTCCTGGCGCATTCTATGCGGTTTCATCTATGTCTGCAACCAAGCTTCGGTTGCACCCAACGCCTTCCTTTTCTGGCAGTTTTATAGCCTTCAGCGTTGTCAGGCCGACACGTCATCTTTTTATTTTTGAGCCAGGAAGGACATGAGCATCATCCGTGTCACTTCTCTGATCTCTAACCTGAAGCGCTGGTCCGAGCGCTTTGTTCTTATTACAAAGGTAGGGGGTAGCGGCCACCCCAGCGATTGGGGCTTCGCCGCGAGTTCATACCCTCCTAGGGCCGGCATGCTGCCTACACCGACCGCCGAGGAGGCCAGGGTGATTAAGGCCCTTCTTCGTCACCACCTCGGCAATGCTGATACTAGGCTGACCCCGGTGGTACTTCAGGAGCTGGGGTTAAGCCCCCCACTACCCCACGGTACTATCTCTGTTGTTTCTTTCACCCTCCGGTCATTCGTCGAACTGACCTTCTTAATGTTATTCTGCAGGGGTACCAGAATTGTCAGAATTGCAGTACGAGATGGTCGAGCTGCCGGTGGGCATTCCTCGCCCCATCGATCACATAGAGCCTGGTGCCGACCAAGTGTCTGTTGTTATTCCTCTGGAGGTGGTCGCTTTCGAGTTGGGGCACTTGCCATATCCCCTTCCGGCGGCGCTTCCAGGGGAGAGCTCGCGCCCACCTCCGGCTTCACCGCCAGTCGCGCCCGTGCCCAGCACGGGTTCAGGCACTCACACGGCTAGCCAGCGGGCGGCCTCCAGGATCTCGTCGAGCACCCCCACCGAGACCCCCCCAATGGTGGGCGAGCAGCATTGTTGGGTGGACCTTGGTGGGGTGGCGGCACTGGATAGCCAGCGTCACTAGGGGAAGAGAAGGAGGACCACCACCAGGGCCCATGGTCGGATGTCACCTCCTCTCCGATCTACAACTCCTCCCGTCGTCGAGCCGGTTGAGGTGGCGACTCCCGTACCGTCTGCCCCTGTCCGTTCACCACAAACTGGGGCTCCTCCCCCGGTTCCTATCGGGGAGGCATCTGATAAGGGCAAGGCGCCATGCCCTGACGTGTCTGAAGACACCCCGGGGGTTGTCGCTGGCCAACGCGAGGTGTACGCTTTGATGGACAAGGGCGTGCGGCTGTTCGACTATACTGGCAACTCGTCTCCCATAGCCCACGGGGTATTGTACAATTTGGTTGCCAAGAACTTATGCTCCGTCGCTAGGGCTTTTGGCTGGTGGGGATATTACTTCTCTAAAATCGCTCGGCAGCTGGATGATAGCAAGGCCGAGTGGAAGACGTTGGAGGCCCAATTCACCAAGCTCCAGGAGCGCCTGGAGTTGCTGGGGCGGACACTGATCGAGGCCAAGCGCGACCGGGATGGCTTTCGAGTCCGGGCACGGACGTTAGAAGGGTCACTTGGTGAGGCGACCGAGAGGGACGATGCAACGGATACCCAAGCGGTCGGGTTGAGGCCCTTGTGGACGCGGCCAAAGAAAGGGTTCAGGTGGCAGAGGCCCAGACCGAGAGGCTGAAGGTGGCGATGGCCACCATCAGCGTAGAGGCCGTAGAGTGTTTCTGGTCGTCCTCGGAGTACCGGGATGAGTTGAACGTGGTAGCCGTCGAGGTCTATTGTCCAGCGAGGGACCTTGGCTTTTAGGAGGGTTGGTCGGCCACTCTCTAGGCAGCCGTTGACAACCTGGGCATCCCGGTGCCGACCCTGCCGCCTCCCCTAACATCGTTTGAGCCTACAGCCAGCTCTAGCGAGGAGGAGCCCGGTGAGGAAGAGCCGTGCACCGCAGAGTAGGCTGCTGGGGCCAAGCATTCAGTGGAGTGGGAGTTGGTCGACCTGACTGACGATGCTCCACCTTCTATGTCCGTTCCCGATCGCTTGCCCGGGGTCCAGGACCGGGCGCTAACCGACGCTGTTGAGGAGGCAAGCTCTTGAGGGAGTGCTCGCCATTTCTTGTGCTGTTGCTTTTTCTTTTTGTTGGGGTACGTCTGAGCAAACGCAACTCCCTCAATGTAACCTCTCTGTTTGATATTGAAGACTTACTCTTTTTTCGCAAACCTTGAATGTATGGAGCCTTCGGTACCTTCTACGTCATCTCCCCGCTTTGTTTTCTCCGCTTTTAACCATCCTTGGGATATAAACCAGCAGCCAAAGTTACGTCGAAGGATGTGAGAAGGCGTAATCTTCGGGATCCCATGGCTTCAACTCCCACTAGGTCGGGGAGGCGTGGAGACCCTTTTACCCCTTCTGGGGGCTTCGCCTTTTCCCTATAAATAGTGACCCTGTGGCGAACTCTAAGGCCATGCTAAGTTCCCTGGGTGGTCGAAGGAATATGCTTGAAAGCATGTCGTCAGATAGGTCAAGCGCCTATGCTTCCGGAAGGAGGCATTGCCGACGCCAGATCCGCTGACGGGGGAGAGCAGCAGTGGCGGGGATCTGAGGAGTCCAAGCAGGGGTACCTGCAAGGGTGGCGGGACGCCTTGGAGAAGGTGAACCGCTTTTATTGTAACAAGGGGGTGTTAAGCCTCCAGCTTGATAGGTTCCGTCCCAAGGAGGACGAGTAACAGTGGGAGTGAATTTATTTATTTTAGTTATTTGTTTATTTGTTTGTTTATTTATCGATTTATTGGTTTATTAATCAGTTTATTAGTTAGGCGTGCCAGTCACCAGGGTGACAATTTATTATGCGCTCGATCTGACTTGGTCAATCGATTGTAAAGTCCGAGTCGGGACCGGAAGTCCGTCATACCATAAAGGTTATGACGTTAATTGCGCCCTTCCAAAGAAGGGCAACCCTTGATTAATTGCCAAAGTAAGAGGGGCCCCCGGGGCAAAATGAGATAAGACTGCGATGCTGACTTAATTTGCAGGATGGGAAATGCATGCATATGTGTTGATATGTTATTCCTCCTCGAGTTAAATAATATTGAAGAGATAAAAAAACAGGAGGAAAGATGAAGCTGTTGACCGTGATCGCCACCCGGTGAAAGCGCCGGGACTCGGAACCTACGGGAGAATGCGGGTCCGTTCCTCCACTCCTCCTGGCCGGCCAGAAGGTGCGGGCCTCGTGCTTTTGGTTGCTGACCTGAAAGCAAACGGTGAAACACACAGATAAACGGAAATTAGCTAAATGATAGTGTAGTAGGTGTACTAATTGAAATAAAGCAAAGGAAGAACATGGCCCGGCGATACCTGGAGGTTTTGAAACCCCGTTTAGGGCGCCGGAAACAGTAGGAAAGATAATAAATGCCAACGAAATGATGTATGTGATGTGTGATGCAGTGGAGAAAAGACGTGTGTGTGGTGAGCAAACAGAGAAGGACTAGAAACACAGAAACATGAAGAGTGAAGTTCCCTGCACCGGGGGCCTGCGAGGGATGTAGAAGGCCCCCACTCCCTGACGAACGGGCGGATGCTGTATGAGATTTGGCAATAGAATTCGACAACACTTCGTGATGGTCCCCCCCTTTCCTCTGTCAGAACGGACGCTGTATGAGGTTTGGCGATGGAGTTCGACAGCACTTCGTGATGGTCCCCCCCTTTTTCGTCAGAACCCGTGAGCTATATATATAGAGCCCAGGGCTTCGAGCTTAATCAGGGGTTAAGGGGAATGACGGTCGGTCAAAGGCCGGTAAATGAGAGCATCGTGTCAATATTGCCAACGACATTCTCCTCTTAATCCGCCTGGAATCACGGGGGTCTAATCTGGGTGGCCTTAACCATGACGGTCTTACGAAGGCCGCTAAACATGTATGACGGTCTGGGAGGGGCCGTTCAATATACATGACGGTCCTGGAAAAACCGTTATACGTAAAGAGGAGTCAACGCCCAGACAAACAACTTTTCGTGAAGCACGTGGCTATGACCGACTGTCGGGCCTCTGAACCCTTTTCTTGTCGGCAAACAATGACGGCCCAGGGACGACCGCTATATTGACTATAACGGTTGGCATTGAGCCGCTATACAAAGCGTATCACGAGATACAAATAACCCGGGGCAGCGAAACACAACGGCCCAGTGGGGACCGTTCTATTGAGAAACACGGTTTATAACAGACCGTTAAATCCAATGAGAGGGAAGGAGGCCTTCTTTGCTTGGAAGAGCCCAAAATACTGCCAGAGGAATAATCTTTCATGTGATTGACTGTTCGGGACATCAATAACTGAGACGCATGAACTGATTCGATTCATCGGTAAAAAACGGGTGTCAACAGATGCCCCTCCTTAACGTCCGCCTTGCAAGGGAACGAGCGGAGGTGTAGTGGAGGCGTCATGGAACATGGAGTTGTAGCGGAGATGAAGCGGAGTGGACTGCAAAAGCGGGCGTTAAGGCAATACGACACCCGTTTCATATCAAGCCATAGAAATCTTCCGGCAACCTTCGAACCAATTTGCAAGGTACTGTGGGACTGAGTGTTAAACCTGAATCTGGAGGAACTAAGGTAAAAGAGCAAGGAGCGGCCTCGTCGGCGGACAAGCTGTGGTCCTAAATGAGGCGATATAGAAGCTGGTAATAGCGAAATTAAATGGATTTTAAAACTCCAGACGAGGGAAACACTTAATTCATCAGAACCGAACAATTAGGTCCAAAGAAATACCTTCTAATTTTGGAGTGGAATTATTCCTTCGGTGGGACATGGAACACAGAAAACAGTCAATCATACGCAAGATCATTTCTCAGGCAGACCGTAGGTCGTGAATGCTCAAAAGGTGCTTGTGATGCATGCTGGGCTAAAAGAAAGAAACATGTAAAATCGAATGCAAACAAAGGATAAAAATATAAAATACTCGAGAATATTATTGCAGAACTGAATGAGTCAGGGTCAGGACACTTCTTGCAACCACGGCGTGCAAGAGAGAACCGTCGTCCCCTGACTTCTTCCAACTTAGCGGCCTTTCCGAAGATTAGACACGCATACCTAGATCATCATGTGTTTTTGTTGACGGGGAACGTCAGATCCTGGAATGCGTGAAGAATCGACTGGTTCTCGAGATAGATGTTTATTACCATATAGTAATGCAATAAGAGTTTTGAGGGATTGAGGGCCATACCTGACTTACCTGTGCAGGCGTAACGGCGGGACATTGATGTTGTTTAGCTTTAACTGCAATCAAAACTCATTGGCACATGAATTTCACAATATGATACATTCAACAGTTCAACGGCTCAGAGGGGACCGTTCTTAATTTGGACGGCTCATGGTAAACCGCCATACGGATATTTAACGGTCATATGAAGGCCGTTCAATGCTAAGTAACCGTTTACAGAATAACGGCCCTCAGGTAGCCGTTCTTATGGTATGGCGGTCTATCGCTAGACCGCCATTCTCAACGTCGGTTTAAAAATATAAACCCCTTCCCCTTCCCTCCTCCTACCGTAACGGCAGGAAGAGAGGAGGAGAAGAGGAACGGCGCCCCTTACTCTCATTCTCTCTCTCTCTCTCTCACGATGGTGACCGGCGGTGGTAACGGCGGCGAGCGGCTGTTAGACGTGACGGATTCCTCGCCAGAGACGACCCCTTCGGCGGCCGAGGAGACGACGGGAGCGGCGGCAGAGGCGACCTCGGCCGGAGAGGACTTCTCCGTCGACGACCTCGCCCTCATGCTCGTGGAGGAGGGCGCGACCGGCACCGACGGCGATCGTGCGAGCGGCGGCGATGCGGCGGCGGAAGCACCACGCCCGGCCAAGAGGCGTCGGGGCTCGGAGGTAGGTCCCTCTCGCCTTATTTTTGCATAGCATGGGGGAATGGGGGCTGTCCACGGCGTGCGGGGCGGAACTCGCCGTCGTCGGAAGAGATGACGGAATGACGGTCCTCATCGGGCCGCCAATCAGACCAAAACGGCCCAGGAGAGGCCGTTAAACACACCCGGTCTTCGAGGTCACCTCAGAACAAAACGGCCCCCAACGGACCGTCAAACAAAACAGCGGTCCAGGAGTGGCCGTTGACCCTAACGTAGCAACCCTTAGCATTCAGAACAATACGGTCCCCATTGGACCGTTCAAAATAGCACCGCGGCCCTAGGAGGGCCGTTGAATGATTCACAAACCTCAGAACAACGGTTCACGGACAACCGTTGTGAATGGAACAGCGGCCCAGGAATGGCCGTTTTATTCAAAACATCACAGGATAGGACGGTCCATGGACGGCCGTCATAGGCAACAAAACGGCCATGGGAAGGCCGTTGAACACTCAACAACTAAAATGATGAACATCACAGGGTAACCCCCCCTTCTTTTGTTATTAAGAAATATGAAACTAATGAGATGAATGAATGAATGCAGGGAAAGCGTCGGACCCGTATCTCTTGGCTGCAGGTTCGGTCAGTGTATCTTGCACTGCCGGACTTTCAGCGGGAGAGGCTGGCTGCCATGGGGTTCGCCCCATTCCTCAGTGTTGAGGTGTGTCGCTTTGACACACCTCTTCTCTATGCCCTGCACGACCGCTGGGATCCGGCGAGTCGCACGTTCCTCTTCCCGTGGGGTCACATGGTCCCCACGCTAGAGGACGTGGCCAGGCTCACTGGTTTGCAGGTGCACGGTCTACCGGTGACTGGGATCTCCTTCCCCGATTACCGCGGCATGGCCGAGAGGCTGTTAGGGCTTGCACTCCAGACGACACGTCGGCAGACCACGCTTCTTCCGCGGGCAGCTCTCCAAGACAGCCTAGGGCTGCGACGGTCCGGACTTGCAGTGGGCGAGCGTCCAGAGGAGCACTTGGACCGGCTGGTGACGCGCGTGCGGCCTCGAGTAGCAGCAGGATCGGGTGCAGAGGCGGACATGGTTCTTCTGCGGTTCCTGATGTTCTTGTTCGGGCGGCTCCTCTTCTCTACGCGTGCGGACGTCATCCACTGCCGACTTCTTCCGTTCCTCAAGGACCTAGAGCACGTGGGAGACTACGCGTGGGGTGCTGGTGTACTCGCCTTCCTTTTTGAGAGCCTCAGCTCGACGTCCCGACGGACGATGTTGGGGGGCTTCTCTCCCCTTCTCCAGGTACGACTCTGACTCAGAACTCATGCAATTTCCTAGGACCTAGGCTCTAGATGCTGACGACTTGTGCATGATGCAGGCATGGGCTTACGTGCGGCTGCCTTCTCTGTACAGGGGACTAGAGTCCCGCCCTGGGCTCTTCCCCATTCTGCGACGGTGGGAGCCGATTCGGGGGTCAGGGACCCTGACACGGCAGGTGCGCGACCTGCAGGACGATGTCGACATGCTTCCTCGCGCCTCGGTACGACTTCTAAACCTTAGCCTTTATTTGGAAAATGCTTGTTTTATATGATGTTGATGTGATTGCTGATGTATGCAGGTGCAGTGGACTCCTTATGCACATGAGGACGTGACAGAGCAGCCGTGGGTGGTGAGAGCTCTCACCTTCTCCGGGCGTGATGTGTGGTTACACTGCATGAATGTAGTGGAGCCCCTTTACTCCCGGCTGGTGATGAGGACGACCGGCGTCTCTCAGCCCGTGGTAGACTTCCCGGCGCAGGAGAGCGCGAGGGAGAGGGTGACGCGGAGCACCCGAGGGCTGACTCAGCAGTGCGATTGGGCGGCGCGGAACGCCGAGCAGGTTGCCGACTGGCAGGCAGGTGGGCGTGTGGTGACCGCTCGTGCTGACAGTGATGCGGCGTACGTGACTGCGTACGTTAGGCATTACGGAGACCGCGTGTTCCGAGGATCACGCCGACCGGTACAATTCTAAACTCAGACTTATTCTACATGCTTTATGATTTCTATATGCTGTACTGACTTCCTTTCGACATGCAGATTGACCCTGAGGGACGCTTAGCGGAGCTGCAGGGGCTCCTTCATGCCACCATCCAGGAGAGGGATGAGGCTCGCCGAGCCCTCGAGTTACTGGTATGTTCCTAAACTCTGGACTCTTACATTTCTACATGATGTTTATGTATGTGACTGTCCTGGGATATTTGGGTGCAGCGAGCTGAGGCTGCTCAGAGGCGTGGAGCGGAGGCTCCTTCTTCTTCTTCTGTTGAGACACCGGCCGACCGAGCAGCCCGGGATGCCGAGTTCCAGCGGATGGTGGAGCGGGCCGAGGCAGCGGAGAGCGAGCTTGCCGTGCGGGTACACTTCTGACGCTTTCCTTTGTTTATTTGTGCATGATATGAATGGAATGTGCTAATGTTTGATGCATGCAGGTGGACGACGTGAGGGTTGCTATGGAGGAGGCTACCCGTGCCAGAGAGGAGGTGGCCCACCTACGGGCTGAGTTGGTGCAGGTTGAGGCTCGGGCCCAGGAGGCGACTGTGAGCGCCCAGAGGTCGGCGTCTCGAGCCAGGGCGGAGTTAGCCGAGGCTCAGGAGGAGGTGAGGCGGCTCCAGTCGGCAGAGGCTGCCGAGTTCCGGGAGAAGGTGAGAGAACTTCATCCTATGCTGACTGCCGAGCTGGAGCAGTCACAGGCAGAGCTGAAGCGCGAGCGAGCAGCGTCTCAGGAGCGAGAGGTGCTGCGGCTCGTGGCTGAGAGGGAGGCGGCCCATTTGCGTGAGCAGCTTGCGCGAGCTCAGCCGGCCGACGCTCTTGAGACGGGACTTCTCCGGGCGGAGGTGGAGCGCTACCGAGCGGAGGTGGAGCGCTACCGAGAGGAGGTGGAGCGCCACCGAGTGACGATAGCGGAGCTGGAGCCTTTCAGGACCGAGGCCCTTGTGCTGCGGGGCCAGGTTCAGGGTATGACGATGAGCCGTTCGAGGAGCCGATCGGTCGTACCGAGTGGAAGCCAGGCTACTCACACCTCGGTGAGACGTTACCTGGCGAGTTCCTCTCAGCGGGAGAGGAACGAGAGTGATGCTGAGACTTCTTCGATGGACCCGCCAGCGAAGAGACAGGAGGGAGGTGGAGACAGTGACAGGCCAGAGGGTGAGGCCTGATTTTGTACTTTTTCCTTTTTTTCCTTTTTTTTTATGAGATTTTTATGTTTTTTTGGGATGATGATATGTATATATGATGCACCCCTTTTTTTTAGTTTTTGTATGGATGTATGAATGTATGCAAATGGATGAGTGTATGTATGAATGACAATGGGTGAGGGAGGCGATGACAGACTCGGGTGAGCTGCGTGAGAGGTAGCGAGGTACGCCGACTCAGGGTGAGTGACGCGAGCGGAGGTGAGGCACGCCGACTCAGGGTGAGCGACGCGAGCGGAGGTGAGGCACGCCGACTCGGGGCGAGTGACGCGAGCGGAGGTGAGGCACGCCGACTCGAGGTGAGTGACGCGAGTGGAGGTGAGGCACGCCGACTCGAGGTGAGTGACGCGAGTGGAGGTGAGGCACGCCGACTCAGGGTGAGTGACGCGAGTGGAGGAGAGGCACGCCGACTCAGGGTGAGTGACGCGAGTGGAGGTGAGGCACGCCGACTCAGGGTGAGTGACGCGAGTGGAGGTGAGCCAGCTCATGAGTTTGGAGAACAACGGCCAGGCAAAAACCGTTTTGGCAAGAATGACGGCCAAGACAGGGCCGTGGGTTGCTTAAGAATGACGGCTACGCCATAGCCGTCATTGAATATAACGGTCAAGTGTAGACCGTTAATTGGCGCAGGCCGACTAAAAATGACGGTCCAGGGTAGACCGTGGACATGATAATGACGGTCTCCCTTGGGCCGTTCAAAAAATGAATGACGGTCTATCGTACGACCGCCAATCAGCACGATCTTAGAAGCCAAATTGAATTCCCTTAAGCCCATTCAATCCTGGTGTGCTCTCGTGCATCATGCGTTCCAGTGGAGCGAAACACGGGATGAGACCTCCTATAAGTAAGGGGTGCTCTGCCTTCAGCCTGAACCCAACCTCTTCTTCTTCTTCTTAAGTTTCTTCCCTCTAAATCACCACCAAATCATCATGAAGAGGAGTTTTGGTGAGCATTCTTTGGGTGAGGGAGACCATTCAGGCCCTAAGGCTGCGAGGAAGGAGCGAGAGGAGATTGCGCGTTTGGGTTCTATTCCTCGACATCTCAGTTCAAATCCTTCTAGAGAGGTATGTTTAAATCACTTCAAACTTGGTTCATTTGATTCTGTTTCGTCTAATATCTCTTTCTTTCTGCATTACTTTCCTCGTTTTCTCCTTTTTAGCTCCTTCCTGGCTCTCGCCGATACTCTTCTCTTAAGTGGGTGGCTCCCACGGTTCGTGCCTTGCCCCTAGGAGTAACCCACATCCTTAGTTCTTGGCACTTACAATCCTTGCTGTTCTTAGGTCGTAACTTCCAAAAGATTTCCTTTGACTGGCACAGTATTTCAGCCCTTGTAGAAATGTGGCACCCACAGACCCACACTTTTATCTTTCCATCCTTTGAGGCCACCGTCCTTTTAGAGGAAGTAGAGGCTTATCTGTCTCTCCCTAAGTCTAGGGTTGGGGAGGAGGATCTAGTGTGTCACACAGTTGCCCCTATAGATCCAGTTGCCATCTTTAGCGAGTTCATAGAAGACCCGAGTGAGATCAAGACCTTTGTGGGAGCCCGTCATATTCACCTTCTTCCTCTCAGCCAGTGGGTGGTGGCACATTGTAAGAACAAATGCGGGTGGCATGAGGCTATTGCCAAGGCTGTATCCATTTGCTTGTGTGGTGCTATCCTCTTTCCGTCAGCCGACCACGTGCTAGATCTTCCCGTCCTTAGCACCATCAGTGGTTTATGGAGAGGGCTTTCTATTTCCCAGGCTATCTAGCCTATTTTTATGAAGGGCTTAGCTCTGCTGCCCTGAGTGGTCCACTGTTTGGTTCTATGATTCTCTTAGAGTGTTGGGTGGGCGTGAGACTGAAGTTTATCCCTAGGGCAGGCATAGAGACTGAGAGTAGGATCTTCGGGAGCCATCCACTTTCTTTTATCGGTGGCGGGTTTGGTTTCTCTTCGCAGGTGGAGTGCCGTACGGGGGATATGCGGACCAGAGAAGAATGGCGCAGGTACCTGAGTCGGCTACCCGTGGAGAGGTTCGTGATGCGGCCTAACTTCTTGGTGACTACGGAGATCAGACTGCCCAGAGGACAGGGTCTGGATTTGAGGCTAGTGAGTGATACCGTACTGGCCGTGTATTATCCACACAGGTGCCATTTGCAGGTCGGGGTACCGCGGACCCTGCTTCCTCCGTTGTCGCACTTCCCTTCTCTTCAGGCTAGACAGATTGGCACTGAGCACGATGAGCAGAGTGTGAGGAGTGCACTAGCGATGTGGGGAATCAGCAAGGTGCGTGCCTTGCCAGCAGAGGTGGAAGAGGCGACCGAGACTCGCCAGGCGTATATCAGAGAACTGAGAGAGATGTGCCCCTGCGGGAATGCCCAGCGGAGGATTGAGTGATTGTACTTTTCCTTCCTTTTTATGATGCTTGATAAGTGAGAGTGCCTTGTTTGAGAGTGAGAATTGTTTTTATCAGGAATAAAAGTTGGAGTGACTGATTTTGCCCCTTGCAGTTGTTCTGTTGTTACTTCGTCTTCTTGCTCCATCGTCCTGCACAGTATTAGCAATGAAACAGGTTAAATCTGTTTTAGGCTTAGCCCCTTGCCTTGTGACAAGTGCGGAGGTAACCAGTGCTTGATTTTTGGTCAAGGGGCAAGCCTTATTAAATAAGCGAAGGAAAAGAGAAATGATAACAATGCAATGCATGCATGTCATGAATGAATATTTTTGGATTTTTTTTTTTGTTTTCAATATTTTTGGATTTTGAAATATTCAATGTTTTTTTTTGGTTTTAAGTTTTTTTTTAAAATATTTGTTGTTTTTGGATTTTGAAATATTTGTTGTTTTTTTTTATTTTGAAATATTTGTTGTTTTTGGATTTTGAAATATTTGATTTTTTTTTGATTTTGAAATATTCATTGTTTTGGGTTTTGAAATATTCATTGTTTTGGGTTTTGAAAACTGATGCTTCCGTAACAAGACATGCCTCCCTCGTAACCTGAGGATTCCTCCTGAGATTGGCGTGTGATTGAAGGGACCCTCCTGGCCCGAACTTTTATTTGCCTGACGGTGTTCTGCCAGGGCCACCCCCAGGGTACTCAGCTTTGTCCTGAAAAGAAAAAGATTATGGAGACAAGCTTACACCCGTCATGTGAGTTTTTAAGACTTGAATTCTTTCCTGGGTGCCCCTCAAAGCTTCGGTCTGTTGTGTCGGGGTTTTGGTGTTCGTCATCGAACCTTAAGCCACCACATTTGTCATTCTTGCTATGCCTAGTTGTTCCAATTTCCCAAATATTTTCATTTATTCATTTTTTTCTTTTTGTTCTTCTTCTCTCTTTTTCTTTCTTTTTCTTGTGGCTTCAGGTCATAACGAACTGCCCCTATTTGAGACTTATCTCGTATTAGGGTACCCAGGTCAGGCATCGCCTCCTTTTTTTACTCCTCATTCTTGGGTTCAGCCGAAGCAAGAAACGTACAGGGACTACAACTTTCCTCCAGAGTGTGGCCCCGGGAAACGGTGTTTGGAGGAACTGGGGACAGGACCAAAGGGTCGTGTTTGTGTGTTCAGCTTCTCTCAGTGATTCTCATGAACAGGGGAAGCTTGCATTGCTAGGGAAGCACGTGGTTAGACTCTTTTTTTAGGGATAGAAGCGTTTGAGATATAACCCGTTCCACGGATTTGCCAGTTCTTCTCCTTCTGAGTTCGTTAACCGATAGGCATTACCTGGATAGACTTCCTTGATGACGAACGGCCCTTCCCAGTTTGGCTGCAACTTAGCCCTTGGACAACCTGTTCGGATGAATTTCCTTTTCAAAACCATATTACCTATTTCAAACTTTCTTTCGATTACCTTCTTTTGAAAATGACGTGAGACCCGCTTTTGATAAACAGAAGCGTGATTGGCCGCATTTAACCTCTTCTCATCTAACAGTTCCAGCTGTGCTAGTAACGCCTCTCGACGCTCGTCGAGATTAAGTTCCTTATCTAGCTGCACTCTTAGGGAAGGGATGAGAATCTCATATGGGAGTACCGCCTCCATCCCATAGGTGAGGGCAAAGGGAGTCTGCCCTGTGGGAGTTCGGACGGAGGTGCGATAAGCCCATAGAGCGTCTATCAATTTATCAGCCCAATCAGCGTGCCGGTGGGATTCACACGTTTTCTTGATGACTTTAAGAAGGGTTTTATTGGTGGCTTCGGCTTGACCGTTGCCTTGTGGATAATATGGTGATGAATGATGCAATGCAATACCAAATTTCTTACAGAGGTCCTGGAGTTCCTGAGACACAAATTGTGGCCCATTGTCGGTGACAATGTCGCTTGGTACCCCGAACCGCGAGATGATGTTCTTTGTGATGAAGCGGCAAACTGTGGTAGCTTTGATCTCTGCATAGGCTTCAGCTTCCGCCCACTTCGTGAAATACTCTGTAGCGGTGAGGATGAAGGATTTCTGTTTTACTTGGGCGTTAGGGTCACCTAACGGACCGACAATATCAAAGGCCCACATGGAGAAAGGCCATGGGGCGGATAGTGGGCGTCTTCCTCTAGGGTTGGCCAGTAGTAGCCCTGCCTAAGGATCTTCTTAGCCAATGCCTGTCCATTCACGTGACCTCCACATTCACCGGAGTGAGCAGCTTCCACTACTTTCCAAGCTTCATCGTCATCTAAACACCGCATCAGAACTCCATTGAGAGCGCGCCTGTACAATTCTCCTGCAACGATTGTATACCTCGAGGCGACTCTTCTGATGGCTTTTCTTTGTGTCGCATTGGCTTCCTCCGGGAGAGAACAATCCCGACAATATTGCTCAATCTCATGGAACCATGGCAACTCATCTTCGTCCAAGATTTCTTCCAATTCTGCTAAGGATACTTCCTTAACCTCTTCTTTAGCCGCTTTCTCTTCCATAATCTTCCTAAGGTTAGCAAACCAAGGATCTTGCAGAGAGGGAGCGTCCATCCGTTGGACCACAATGGTCTCAGTGGAACGACTAAGGGAGAAGGATAAAGAGGAAGTGAGAGATGCTAATGAATCAGCAAGAATATTTTGAGATCGGGGAACATGAACGTAGATGAGTTTGCTAAATTGTCTAGCCAAGAGTGTGACCAAATCTTGATATGGCTTTAGTTTGGGGTCACGGGTGCGATAAGTTGACAGAACTTGACGCAGCACCAATTGAGAATCTCCCATGATGTTGAGGTATCGTGCGCCTAAGAGATAGGCGTGCTTTAGTCCAGCTAGGAGAGCCTCATACTCGGCTATGTTGTTGGTGGCAGAGAAAGAGAGCTGGTAGGCAAAAGGGACGGTGATACCTCCGTAAGGAGGACAGCGCCGATGCCACGGCCCTGGGAATTGAGCGCGCCATCGAAATGTAGAGACCAAAAGGGAGGCGGATGAGAGATAACTGCAAGGTGTTCATCAGGGAATTCGTCCTGGATTGAATCAGTGTAGGGGATAGGAGAATGAGCAAGATGCTCAGCAATAGCATACCCCTTGATGGCCTTCTGGACGACGAAGGTGATATCAAACTGAGAGAGAAAGCTCTGCCAGCGAGCTAATCGACTAGAGAGGACGGGTTTCTCGAGGAGGTAGCGGATTGGGTCAATTCTAGAGATCAACCTTACCTCATGGGCTAGGAAATAGTGTTTTAACTTCTGAACTACCCATACCAATGCTGCACTAGTCTTCTCCATGGCAGTGTACCGGGATTCGGCAGAATTGAACAATCGGGAGAGATAATATGCTGCCCTCTCTCTTCCTTCATCATCCACTTGTGCCAGGACAGCACCTAGGGAATCCTCAGCGACAGAAATGTATAGGATCAAAGGCTTTCCGGGGACAGGAGGTTGCAAGACAGGAGGGTTGGACAGATAAACCTTAAGCTCCTCATAGGCCTTCTGACATTGTTCGTTCCATTTAAACTCGGCCCCCGCCTTTAATAAGTCGTAGAATGGGCGGCATCTTTGAGAGTGTTGAGATATGAATCTTCTAACGAACTGCAAACGCCCAATCAGACCACGAAGCTCCTTAAGATTCTTAGGCGGTGGCATTTCCATTACGGCCTTTGCCTTATTAGGATCAATCTGAATCCCTCGTTTGCTAACCATGAACCCAAGTAATTTCCCGGATGCGACTCCAAAGACACATTTCTTAGGTTTCATCTTCAATTGGTATTCCCTAGCCCTTTGCAACACTTTGGCTAAAATGGCGGGGTGTTCTTCTTTTGTCCTCGACTTCACCAGAATATCATCCACATAGGCCTCCATGTAGACGTGCATCATGTCGTGGAAGATGGCCACCATTGCCCGTTGATAGGTAGCACCTGCGTTCTTCAATCCAAATGGCATGACGACATAGCAGTAGGTGCCCCAAGGCGTGGTGAAGGAGGTTTTCTCTTGATCTTCTAGGGCAAGACGGATTTGGTTGTATCCTGAATACCCGTCCATGAACGAGAGAGCCTCAAACCCAGCGGTATTATCTACCAAAACATCGATGTGAGGAAGCGGGAAATCGTCTTTCGGACATGCTTTGTTTAAGTCCCTGAAATCAATACAAATTCTGACTTTGCCATCCTTTTTTATTACCGGGACTATATTGGCCACCCACTGTGGATAAAGCACAACCCTGATGAATCTGGCCTTATGTAATTTGTCCACCTCTTCTTTCATTCTCAAGGCCATATGTGGGTGGAATCTTCTGAGCTTTTGTTTAACAGGAATCGCCCCTGGCTTTAAGATTAACCTGTGTTCCACTAAAGCGGGGTCGAGACCCGGCATGTCCTCGTAGGACCAGGCAAAAGAATCGCTGTACTCTCTCAAAACCTTGATGAGCTCCTCTTCTACCTTAGGAGGGAGATCAGCTGCAATAGATATGGGCCTGGGATCCTCTTCGGTTCCTAAATTGATTTCTTTAGTGGGTTCATCCGCTGTTGACGAGGGTTCGTCGAATCTTCTCAATCCTTGTGCGTATAGGTCAGCAATGTCCTCCACATCACTTTCCTCATCATCCGCTGGGTCTTTCTCGTCTAAAATTTCATACACTCCTAGTCCGTCATTGCTCCACACCCGACCTTCTGAATCCTCATCCTCTTTTAAAGAGACTGTGGTGGCTATGAATTCTGGGCATCTGAGGAGGGCCTGGCATCTCAAGGCCAGATCCTGTAAGAACCTATCGGGAATGGAACGGAGCAGGGGTTTGGTGCCCCAACTCAGAACATGCATCTAAGGGAGAACATGCTTCTACCCTGACTGACTCGACTAACCTAGGAGACTCAACTACCTGTACATCTACCCTAGGAGACAGAAAATCTAGTGGAAAAGGAGCAGGGGTTTGGTGCCCCTGGGGAGTGGATGAGCAGAAGACAGCATAGTCTTCGACTGAAATGTAAGTTTGAAAGTTGACGGTTTTTTTTTTTGGGTATCTTCTACTACCAGAAGAGAGCAAGAAGAATCAGAATCAGAAGGTGGAGGCAGAGGAAGGAGTTGTTTTGTGAAGAATTGAGGAAAGAGAGAGAGGAAGGTATCGGGGGAGAACCACATCCCGTGAACTCGGGGATTAGGAGAAGGAGGTGAAGATAGATCGAGTAGATCAATGGGCGGACAGTGCCCACAATTGGAGGGAATGAATAGAATTTTTGATGGTCTCCCCGTGAAACATGGTTTGACCAGTATTGGAGGGGATCGAATCACAAAGTTTGGGTAAACTGTTGAGGCCAAATGAGCAGGAGGAATAAAGAAGGAAATGTCGGAGCTTCCTGCCTCTTGTATCTTCTGTGGCCTTATCAGAGCATGCCTAACCATGGGCATCTCTGTCTCCTTCATTTGAGTGGCTGGATCAGTAAACAGACTTGTCATTTCAGCAAAATAATCTTCAAGATCTCCCACCAACCCCTGCAGAGGCGGCGGTGGGTCAGCAACAATATTAACAATGGGAGCATCTTTCTTTTCTTCCTTGGGTTGTGGCTTATTTGCGGTGTCGGGCTGTAGTGGACCCTTTACAAAGTGTTGCCGGTAGTCCCAGGTTAGTGGCCCAGAATCTGCCTGAATGGTAGTGTTATGATAGCCTAAGCCCTGACGACCCATCTTCTTGCTTTCAGAGATGGGTTTGGCCTTTCCCTGTAACCGCGCGCCGAGACCAAGGCCTGGCTGATAGCCTAGCTTCATGATCATGTCCCAGCCTTTAGAATTTTTGGGTTTAGGCTTAGCTCCGGCATTCTTGCGTGTTGTAATGGGTTTGCCTGCCGCATAAGCCCATGGGTAATTTATGTCCATGACTGACAATACTGGCCTATTGCTCGGCCATAGAGTGGGGAGAACCTGGTCAGTGATGGCGTCCACTGCCTGGACGGTGGAAACACTCTTGACTTTGACCACCCGCCCCTGGAAGGAGAATTTCAGGCACTGATGGGCGGTGGAAGGTACCGCTTGCAGAGCATTTATCCATGGACGACCCAGAATAGCCTTGAACATCGGATCTATGTCTAGGACGTAGAATTCCACCTCTATTTGTAACGGCCCTAGCTCAGCCTGTAATGTGATGACCCCGTGACATGCCCTTCTGGAATTGTCATAGGCGGCAATGGTTGTCGGTGTCGGCTTCAGCATACTTTCAGAAATGTTGCAGGCACGCAGAGTACTTAATGGACAAACATTTATTGAAGCCCCAGTGTCCACTAGCACTGAGTCTACCACTACCTGGTTCAAGGTGATGGTGACGCATAGCGGCATTTGGCGTGCTTCAGGGGGCGCGAGTTCGGCCTCAGAGAATGTGATAGCGGGCCCCTTGGTAACAGTAGCCAACACTGACGGCAAGCTGTCTACCGCCACATCTTCGTTCACTATGACCTTTTGCAGAAACGTCCTTAATGCTTCTTGGTGTAGAGGTGAACGTCTGATCAACTCCAAGACAGAGATCTTTGCCGGCATCCGGTCAAGATGTTGCAACAGGTCGTATGTAGAACCGGGCGCGGGGTCAACTTCATTGTCTTGTGCTGCTGATGCTGAGATGGAGGGTATTTGGGGAGGTGCACTGGTAGAGGGGTAAGTCCTTTGAAATAACCGCCCGCTCCTGAGGGCAAGGTTTTGTGCTGGCATGGCTGTAGGTGGGCTCCCGCTTGACCCAGTGGGGTGAATGAGAATGGAAGGGATGGCAGTCTTGGTGATGGGGGATATGATAGGCATAGTAAGCGAAGGTTGTGGTGAAGGTAAAATGGGCGATGGGTGAGGTAAAGGGGCGGTTAGTGGACAGCAGTGATTGGTGGACAAGATAGTGGAAGGTATAGTAGGTGGGGAAGTATAATGTTGTGGGGGGATAGGCGAGAGAATATGGCTTCTCGGAGTGGTAAGTATGGTGGAAGGATGGATGACGGGGGAAGTTGTGGAAGGCATGGAAGGCCGAAGGATGGAAAAGACGGCGGGTGAGGTAGAGTGCGTAGGGATGTGGCGTAAGGTTAACAGGTGTGCGGGATCGTCAATGGTCCACCCTGCGTCAGGAGCCGGGTGGCGTAACATGTTGACTTGGGTCGGTGCCGGCGGCTGCTGTTGTTGTTGAGGAGCGGGTGCATGTACTGGCATGGGATTTTGGTGGATCCCTAAGTTTGGCTGCTGCTGCTGTTGCTGTGGCTGCTGTGGCTGGAATTGCTGAGGTTGTTGCTGAAACTGCTGTTGCTGTGGTGCTGCCTGTTGCGGCCTTGCTGGCCCTCTTCTCAGATCTTCAATCAACTTCCTCATCTGAGCCCAATCGATCCTGTGACCTTCGTGCAGGTCGTATACCAGGTCCCTAAAATGATAACACCTCTCAATGGTGTGCCCCGGCTGCCGGTGATATACACAATATCGGGACAGATCGGCGGCCGGATTCATGTTCGGGCGCTCAGGTGGCAATTGTAAATCGCCAGTATGCATCAGCGCTGCAAAGACATTAGTGAGCGTCTCTGGGAGAGGAGGATAGTTGGCTCTTTTAGCAACCGGACGAGCAGGTGCGTAGGTAGCAGGCGGGGGAGTGTTATGGTATTGCAGTGGTTGCTGGGGCTGTTGTGGTGGTGGCGGAGATTGTTGTTGAGAGTGTTGCTGCGTGGGAAAGGAAGGGCGAGGTGATGCGGAGAAATGGGGGTTGCTTTGCTGGGGGAAGTGGGAGGTGGCAGTCTGGCTAACTACCTGCACCTGCTCGTTTGTTTGGACTCCCTCGGTAACAGGGCCCTGTGGTTTTCTAGAACTCTTGGGCTTCTGGGCTTCGAAGAGAGAATGAATGGGGGAGTCCTTAAACTGGGTCTGGATAAACCGGGCCCGACTGTACAGTTGATGCATACTGGTGATGTCATTCAACATTAGGACATTCCGGAAGAGAGGGGTTGCATTAGAAATGAGCAGTTTGATCTTTTCTTCTTCCGGAATCTGCCCGGGCACACAGGAGGCTATCTGCCTCCACCTATCGGCATAGGTAGCGAAGTCTTCATCAGCTTTCATCTTCTCGGCCACTAAGTCCGTGAATGAGTATTCGGGTCCGACCCGATCTTGGAATCTTTGCACGAATTTCTCCTTGATCGTCTTGAAGCTCCCAACCTCCTCCAGTGGCAGAGCGTAAAACCATTCGAGTGCCACCCCGTCCAGGGATCGCCGGAATAGATATGCAAGGAGGTGATCGTCATGCTGGTATGGTCCCGACTCGTACAGGAATTCCTTGATGTGGATGAACGGGTTGCCGTTCCCGTTGTACTTTCGGTATGTCGGGAGCTCTGACTGAGAAGGGAATCGGATGTCCCGGAAATTAGGAGTGAGAGCATCTGCGAAGGATGGTGGGCCAACCCTCTTATTGAGGAGATCGATCTGCTGTTGGAGAACTGCCAAGCGATCGTCACTTCCTTGTTGAGGTAGAGGGACTTGAGGTGGAACTGAAGGGTAGTGAGAGGCAGCTGGATGGATAGTGGGGGCCATGAGCCCGTAAGATGGATGTTGAGTCCAAAAAGGACCCACATCAGCGTAAGCGAGTTGAGCTATTCCGGGCTGCAGCCGAGTAGAATCCACTTGGGCCAGAGGGGCCGGTGGTGCTGATGAGACGGCCGCGTGGGCACTAGCACGAGGAGATAAGGGAATTTGACTCTTCCCTTTGTCTGCAGGAGGGTGGGCTGAGGTAGAAGCCTGGCCAGATTGATATATTGGAAACTGGAGGACCTGTGGGCGAAGAGGGGTATGGTCCACTGGGGCAACAGACGGTGCTCCGGACCTCTCAGCAGGATGGGTGGAAGAGACAGGAAGGGTTACAGCGGGCGGGACCTCTGCCCCGAGGGCTTGCTTGAATATCTGGAGTTGATCCTGGTCAAGTTGGGACATGAGTTGGAGTAGTTGGCTCGCCGAAGGGGAGCCAAACTGAGGGAGCGTGGGTGGCGCAACCTCAGCGATGGAGGAAGGGGGAACAAAGACGAACCCCTCCCCATTCAGGGAGGAGGCGACCCCGGAGACGTCCTCGAGGAGCCCCTGAGGAAGAGAATCCTCGCGGGCGGGGATGGACCCGAAAGAAGACATGCTGGATGATGATGAGTTGAATAAAGGGTTGCAATAGAGGGAGAGTAGAGAACCGTCCCTAGGAGATGATCCCGAGGGAGGGGAACAATGCTGCATGCAATGGGATGCACAAGCTAGAGAGACTTAAGACCAAAGTACACAAGTAGAAGCAAAACAATCACACAATGAAAGGTGAAGACGAGAAGGGAGTCAACCAAGTATGCACACACTTTGAATGATACCGCAAGTTTTCAGAATTCTTTTCTCTTAGGCTTAGTGTTTTGATTAAAATGTAGAGTTCGCTCGGACACTTGGGAGCCTAATAACGGTATGATGGGGGAACTGGCTGACTCTAAGGGGGATCACTCTCCACGTATGTGGAACCTAGACACGGTGTGGCGATGGTACAACCGGCCCGGCGTCCGTGTGGGAATCCACGGCTCACGGGGGCTTACGGAGGTCCTCGGCAAGATTCCCTAGTCGGCTCCAAGGAATATGGAGACGAGAGGAAATCCTACTTCGGTAGGAAATGCAACTACAGTATGAAGTGAATGATCCTAGGTGCACCGGAGTGCATGCAAAGCCTAACCTAGAAATCTAGCAATCACATATGAAATCAAATAATAAAATCATGAAGCAATCAATAATATGATAGAAAATAACAAGTGGACAGCAGGGGGACCAATGCTGGGAACAACAATTAGGGATAACAAGTGCCAGCCGCAGACTCTGCGCCAAAATAACGGTCTACTGGAGACCGCGGAAATGACTATAATGGCTCTGGAAGAGCCGCTAAAGTACAGAGCTGCAGAACAGGAATGGCGGCCTGATGATGACCGCTACACAAGTATGACGGCACTATGAAGGCCGTTAATGAGCAGAGCACGGCAGTGATAATTGCGGGGAATACCAGATAACGACGGTTGGAAGAGAACCGTTGTACACAGAATGACGGCTGATACAGAACCGCTGAACTTCACAGAGACAGAGATTGGTCAGCAAACCAGAAGCACGACGGGCATCAGATGTCCCACCGTGATCGCCAAAAAAGGAGAGGTGTTGATATGTTATTCCTCCTCGAGTTAAATAATATTGAAGAGATAAAAAAACAGGAGGAAAGATGAAGCTGTTGACCGTGATCGCCACCCGGTGAAAGCGCCGGGACTCGGAAACTACGGGAGAATGCGGGTCCATTCCTCCACTCCTCCTGGCCGGCCAGAAGGTGCGGGCCTCGTGCTTTTGGTTGCTGACCTGAAAGCAAACGGTGAAACACACAGATAAACGGAAATTAGCTAAATGATAGTGTAGTAGGTGTACTAATTGAAATAAAGCAAAGGAAGAACATGGCCCGGCGATACCTGGAGGTTTTGAAACCCCGTTTAGGGCGCCGGAAACAGTAGGAAAGATAATAAATGCCAACGAAATGATGTATGTGATGTGTGATGCAGTGGAGAAAAGACGTGTGTGTGGTGAGCAAATAGAGAAGGACTAGAAACACAGAAACATGAAGAGTGAAGTTCCCTGCACCGGGGGCCCGCGAGGGATGTAGAAGGCCCCCACTCCCTGACGAACGGGCGGATGCTATATGAGATTTGGCAATAGAATTCGACAACACTTCGTGATGGCCCCCCCCCTTTCCTCTGTCAGAACGGACGCTGTATGAGGTTTGGCGATGGAGTTCGACAGCACTTCGTGATGGTCCCCCCCTTTTTCGTCAGAACCCGTGAGCTATATATATAGAGCCCAGGGCTTCGAGCTTAATCATGGGTTAAGGGGAATGACGGTCGGTCAAAGGCCGGTAAATGAGAGCATCGTGTCAATATTGCCAACGACATTCTCCTCTTAATCCGCCTGGAATCACGGGGGTCTAATCTGGGTGGCCTTAACCATGACGGTCTTACGAAGGCCGCTAAACATGTATGACGGTCTGGGAGGGGCCGTTCAATATACATGACGGTCCTGGAAAAACCGTTATACGTAAAGAGGAGTCAACGCCCAGACAAACAACTTTTCGTGAAGCACGTGGCTATGACCGACTGTCGGGCCTCTGAACCCTTTTCTTGTCGGCAAACAATGACGGCCCAGGGACGACCGCTATATTGACTATAACGGTTGGCATTGAGCCGCTATACAAAGCGTATCACGAGATACAAATAACCCGGGGCAGCGGAACACAACGGCCCAGTGGGGACCGTTCTATTGAGAAACACGGTTTATAACAGACCGTTAAATCCAATGAGAGGGAAGGAGGCCTTCTTTGCTGGGAAGAGCCCAAAATACTGCCAGAGGAATAATCTTTCATGTGATTGACTGTTCGGGACATCAATAACTGAGACGCAGGAACTGATTCGATTCATCGGTAAAAAACGGGTGTCAACAATATGCTCATGCGATTTGATAGTTTTATTATGGTTCATCTGCCTGTTTCCCGGTACGGCAGTGGAGAACTTAGGTTCGAGAACCACTCTCACGCATAATGATGGCTTCCAATCGGGTATAGTCCGACCTTCAACGACACACTATTTGATATACCAGGAGCACAGGAGGCGATGGCTTTAGATTTGATTGATCTCGTCGAGAATGCCGCATGAGATAGACATGTTTATTCATCATGAAACTAGGCAAGCATTAACAGAACAACGAGATTTATTAGAATGTTTCGGCACTGCACACCCATCTCTTAATCTCATCTATATGAATCACGGAATGAATCCGACATCAAGTCCCCTTGATCTTGGATCATACCAAGTGGGAATTGGACACCATCCACGCAGAGGCGAGATGGAACCCATGATGATCGGGACATATCGATGCCCGAGTAACACGAGGTAGGAACAAATCGAGACGGGTTGAAGCGTTTGATGTTTCTATTCCCAAGAGGGAGTCATTAGAAACCATGCAGAGGCGGGGCTCTTTGGATTCTAGAGGGGTTTCAAGCTGATATGGCATACCGAAGATCAGAGTTCATTTCTGCAGCATCGCCCCTTGTTTTGGACTATGTCAAAAGGGGAGTATAGGACATCCATCCACGGGGTGCCGAGATGGAAGTCAAAAAGAGAGATGGGCGTAGCCTGAGATCCAAGAGGATCATAATCCGACGGAACAGTGTCCACTCATCGTGGCATTTATTAGATGTTTCTATTCGCTGGAGGGAGTCACTAGAGATCGTGCAGATGCAGGGCCCTTCGAATCCCAAGGGGTTTGAAGCTGGTGTGGCCTACCGAAGATCAGAGTTCATTTCGGCAGCATCTCCCCTTATTTTGGACTATGCCAAAAGGGGAGTATAGGACATCCATCTACGGAGTGTCGAGATGGAAGCCAAAATAAAGATGGGCGTAGCCAGAGATCCAAGAGGATGGTAATCCGACGGGACAGTGTCCACTCATCGTGGTATTGATTGATGTTCCCTTGAAGAGGCCATAGGAGAACATGCAGAGGCCATGGGCCAATGGGGTAGCAAAATGTAGGGGGGTTAACCCCATTGATTTAGCTCTCATGGGCTTGAGTGAAAGACTGTTGCTCCTCCCCGGGATGATAGGATTTCATGGTTAGGGTGATAAGGCTCGGCGGCTCACGAGGGCAACCGCACGAGTGTGTCTCGGCGCGATTAGCATCGGCGCGGCATAGAACACAGGAAGGCGTCGGCCTGGAGGGAGGTCGGCACGAAGATCAACCGGCGCGAGAATGGGGATTTGTGAGGGTATCGGCGCGCTAGAGGAATGGCCGATCGGCGCGCTCATCTAGCCGTGTCGGGAGGCAATTAGGGCGTCGATAGGAGGGTTCAAGGGTTTTATGAGGCTGAGGGTTTTGGGGTATTTATCTGAAGGTTATAGGAGGTTTTATGCAAGGGCTCTGAGAAGTTTCATCCACGGACTTTGTGATGGCCAATGAGGATGGTTCTGGAAGAAATCACCCAGATGAGAAGAGGGCTTTCACTCTGGAGCCTCACTGGGAGTCAGGTTACTGATCGAATTCTATGAACTTCGATTCGAACATATCCCTCATCATCTCACGAATGAGAAGCCATGAGATGGACTGTCTCAGGCTCTCATCATGATTGTGAGGTTGAGAATACGGAGACAATGCAATAGAAATCACTCAGATAATCCGAGGGGAACCAAATCTATTCACAACGGGTATTGAATACAGTAGACTTCAGAGAGGCAGAGAGATCACTCCAGAACCTCATGTTTCATTTCATTGCAGAGGACAAATACATTCAGCACAGAAGAGAAAATTAGACTGCGAGAATCTAAATACTGATGATGCCCCTTGACAACCGGGCTACACTGGCATTTGGTATCATCGGAAGAACAATGCTCGGAAGCAGACCAAAAGAAAGAAAATAGATTCAAATAAAAGATGGGGAAGGGGAGAATATAGCCCCTTAGGGCATTTGACAGACTACCCCACCTTGAATCTTCTTCCCGGGCTTCTGCACCTCTTTCTTTCTCTCTTCAGATCTTTTTCAGCCGGCTCTCAGGCTCTCTGGCTTTCAGTAGCTACTCTGGCTTTTATCTCCTCTTCTCCTTCTGTCGAAGACAAGGGATTTTATAGAGGGCTGGCCCTCTTCCATCGGCACGGGCTCTTCTCGGCACGGTGTGCAATCGGCGCGCTCGGACGTGGAGCATCTCGGCGCGGTTTTCTGTAATTAGCTCGGGCGCATCTACTCAATGCATTGGCGCCGATAGCACATATTCTGAACTAACGGGCCTTCATCTATTTAGTGCATTGGCGCAGATTAGCAGAGATTCTAAACTAATGGGCCTTCTTCACTGGCCATATGGGGTTTTTAAAGTGCTCATTTGTTCTCTTTGTCACTTACTTAGCATCCGTCATCAACAGACATGTGCGAAGCTATGTGAATCCCATTTTAGGAGCATCAGAATATTCTGAGGATCCTCTTTAGTAGGCAGAAGATTGCCCGAGGGTTAACGTAGTGTTAATCAGCCTGACTATCCGAATGATAATCGTGCTGGATAGCAGCTTGGCCAGTAATGGCTTTAGCCGGACAGAGTGTCAGGTGTAATGGATCTTCTTCTATTCTGATTCTCACAACTTCCAGGGATGGCATAGGAGCTGCACTCTTGATTGCTCTTCGAAGCCCTGAGCTTGCTTTGAATTCTTCTTCTTCTTTATATATTTTAGGTGTCAACAAGTAAGCGAAGAATGAGCGGAACGGGACCCGCATGTGCATATTTTGATGTACTTTGTACTTTTCTTCAGGCTTGCTCCTATTCATTGTGTCTATTCACAGCTTGCAATCTTCACTTTGTTTGTATAATCCTAGCACTTTGTAAGCAATTTTTTGAACTAATGCCAGATTGTTGGGTCTTAAATGACCTGCATTTTGGATTTAATCTTCTGGTTGCAATATCCCGACGTCGGCAAATCAGCGCGGTTGACGATTTCGGCATAGTCATCTCAGCACAGCACCAGACTCGGAGCGGCATTCGTCTCGGCGCGCTCCTGGATGAGGCTTCTCGGCGCAGGCGGCATCCGCCGCCCTCTCTCGGGTTGCGCTCTCGACGCGAGGAGCTCTCGACGCCCCCATTTCTCATGGTGCACTCTCGGCGTGCATTAGGGTTTTTACCCGATTTATGCGCCGAGAGGATGAGAGAATCTCATTTCTTCCTGAACTTTCTCTCTCTTCTTTCTTCGTCCTTCACCGCAGCGGCAATCGGTGTGAGGAGATTTTTACCTTCTCCCCCTTTTTCTCATCTTTTCATCGTGAGGCTCTCTTCTTTTGCTTCACATACGGGACTACGTCCCCCTCTATTAAGGAGTTATCCCCTCTTGGTGGATGTTCTCCCTATTTGACTTTTGGGCATACGCCGGATAAGGGGAGGTGCTGTCAAATTTTTCTTAGGATCCCTTCCTCTATTGCTGGCTTAATACCGTCTCATTTTCTTTGATTTTCCTCTGCAGTTGCTGAAATGACCACCACCTCTAGCCGTGCTGCTTCTGGAACTGCTGATGTTGGTGCTTCTTCTCAGGGTAGGGTACTTGGCCCTACTGTGACTTGGATGAATGTCGGGCAGCTGGACCGAGGCCTTGGGAGGATCGCCATAGTTGACTAATCTTCTGACTCAGAAACGGACACAGTGTCTACATCCCGCGTCCTGCCTACTGAGGACGGGTTGAACTTCAATCTCGATGACGACTATCGTCCGGATTTTTCGAAGGATCGTCATCTAGTATCATTCATATGCACTTTCAATGTAGCTGGGAAGAGAGATGTTATGCTTGCTCGGATGGTGGAACGGGCCATGCTGATGGATAGGGACAGTCTGAAAGGGTCCGTATACCATGGAGAAACCATCTATCTTCCTGGGGAGTGGCGTAAATGGAACACTATTTTGGGAGTAATTGAGTTGGAGGCGGAGCAAAAGATGGTGACACGAGCTCCTGAATTCATACCAGCTAGGTGGGATACTACTGTAGGTCGGCTCAACAGAGAAAAGCCCGGCTATGGTCTGTTCTTAGCACCTATCAAGTGGGGCTACAGAGATGAGTCGTTTGTTCTGAACTGCTTAGTTGTCCAGTTCAAATTTCAGTTGGCTGCTCGCTGGTTTGCGGACACTCAAGTGACCGACGCTCATCTTTTCTGCATGGGAGCGGTAGAGTTTACAGAGTATGTGCTGAAGGAATATGCTCCTTTACTAGTCAGGGCCGGGGTATATCATATAGTGTATATGCATCCCATTTTAGGTACCCCATTTCCAAGGGCTTGTGCTACGGCATTTTTGAAGTCTTCTACCCACAGTTCAATACTTTTTACACAGCAGAGGGTGAAACTTCTTTGGACCTCTGGAGTTTGTCACAGCTTTCAGGTCTGTCGATTGACGGAGAACCTTGTGAAGAGGTCTGCCTGCATGACTTTATCATAGATGAAACTGACGAAGAGGGCCAGTATTACTTCGACTTTTCATACCGGTATCTGATGAAAGCATATCGCTCCCTTTGCCTGGCGCATCATAGGGGATCATCTAAGGGATATCATACCCGAGAGAAAAGCAGTAAGCTGGGAGTCCGAGTAGGACATTGGATTCAATATTTCTTCGGTGGCCCCCTGAAGTATAATGAGTTCTCTCCTATGGCTCCCGTTGCGGGTAAGCCAAGTAAGCCTCCCAAGTTCAAGTCAGAGCTACCTGCTTGCACTCGGCGAGTCAGCCGAGGAGGATCGAATCCGGCTGGAGTGGATCCCCTTACTCATTGTGCTGCTTACCTTACATTTTGGTTGTGCACTTTTGCTCTCCAGCAGGGAGATGAAACAGTTATTAGGCCGGAGGTAATATACCCGGCATGTCAGATGGCTTGGGGCATGCGGCTTGCTTTATGTCTGGGTGCACTTTGCCTGGTTTATAAATCTCAGGGAGATATATATATAATCATCGGATCCCTCGGTCTTTCAGAACAGGGTCCTTTTCATTTCTTCAATGCCTAGGTATGCAATCTCTTCCTAGAACATGCTCCTATGACTTTGCAGACCACTACATTGTACCCCAGGATGCTGGAATTTGCAAGTGTCGAGCCTGGCCCGGTGTCACAGTAGCTTTTCTCCATCAGAGGCCGATTAACAAGGGTTCCGGTGGACTCAGCAGGAACCATTCATTTCTGGAATTTGGCAGCACATTCTGCTCTGCTGGTGAACCGTCAGCTTGATTGCAAAATTGAGGCAGTGGAGACTTTTACGCACTTCATTTCGGGTGTCACAGTGACCCGGCCAGTCTTGGAGCCTGAGCTCGTTGATTGGGCTTTATCAATTTGCCCCAGTGTTTTAGTGTTTAGAAAGGGGGGCGTGGTTCATCTAGAACCCTATTACCCGTTCAGATTTGACCGAAATTTTAGCTATGATCAGCACATTCCACCTTCAACTGCTCAGTTTCCATTGGACAGCAGGTCAAAGCATGGCTCGGTCGTTGCAAGTGAAGGTCGCACCTGGTGGGATTACTTCCACCGTTGGGGTGCCGACACTTTCAAACTACCGGTGCCGAACCGTGTTCCTCAGGTCACTCCAGAATATGTAAAATGGTGGAATGCCCGTACCGGCTTCTATCGCAATGCCAGGACGACAAGCTGGGATGTGGCCAGCGCACCTTCCTAAGTCAACAGCCTGGGCCATTTTTTGATATTGATGAAGCCCATCTGAAGAGACTATTCTCTCAGCACCCGAAGGAGGTAGATGCATACATAGCACGCAGGAGAGCCGTGAAGGAGGATGCAACCATACAGCTGATGCTTGTGCTTGCTGACATAGATGAAGATGTTTTCATGAAGAATCTAGAACATCTGTGCCAGATTGGCGATGCCCGCCAGGAGCTTCAACAATATCCTTTTCCCATCGAGGAGCCGCTCCCCAAAGCAATTTCATGGAAGTGTTAGGTCGACCGCTTATGCCCATACCAGCCGTTCATTAGAAGAGAAGATTTCTCCCCGACGTATTATCAACATACATCTTGGCTATTTGTTTTGATGAATGTCCATGGAGTGGCCCTTGATAATCCTATAGCAAGTATCCTGGACAAGCCTTTGTTTGTATCTTTTCATTATGTTGACGGCTGGGGTCTTGACCACCTCGGCTTGTATCATTGTATTGCTTCCCATCGCCATGTGGACTTGGCTGATCTAGCCGAGAAGTGTAAGAAAATTGGTGATATCTGCTGGCTTGTTCGGGAGGCTGCCTCCCGAAGCAAGGAGGTCGCTTATCAGTACTGGCCTCTCTCATCTTTTTACAATGGCCCGGCAGGTAAAACTTTCTTCAGTCGACATGTCTCCTTGCTTGCTTTTTAATTCTTTCTATAACGACATGCGTCTCCTTTGGTAGATCGACTAGACATAAAGCAGTAGGGACTTTATAGGAAGATCATTTCCCAAGCCCAGAAGCCTAAATATTTTGACATTCCTACACCAGCGCCAACCACTACTCCGCTACCTCTTGGCAGAAAGAGAGCGGCTTCTTTGCTGAAGGTTGCCTTGGGACGGGCAAAGAAAGCTCGGAGAAATTTATCGAAGCAGTCATCGGTTGATGTAGCTGAGGCTCCTTTGCCCAACGTGCCATCATTTGAACAGTTCGCCGCTCAGCAGGAGGCCACTCAACATGCAGCCGAAGGTGGCATTACCTTTCTTTGCAGCCTGTAGGAATCATCATTCTCTGACACCTTCTTTGTTGGGTATTAGCTCAAGAAGCGGTTGCTGCTACTACGAGTACTGAGGAGATTGCCAAGGCGACGGAGGATGTGGAACCCTCTGTCATTGCCATGGTAGAGGCAACTGAGACAGTTGAAGCCATAGGGGAGGGTCTCCCCACTATTGAGGAGGATGTCAGACTCCCTTCTCCCACGCCAGTCAGTGAAGCCGAGGGTGAGCCAAGTGATTGTGATCCTTCAGAATCTTCTTTTCTAAGTGATCTTCTTACCCTGCCTTATGCATGTCTTTGTGCTGTAGTGGCAAGAGTAGTTAGTACTATGGTTGAGACGCCTGCTGTGGACGCCCCTTTGCAGCAAGAAGGACACAAAACTATGTTAAAGAAGGGTGCCATCCAATTGCGGCGTGTAATCACGCGCACAGCAGCTCGTAAGGTGACAGAAGAGGCGAGCCAGCCCGAGCCGAGTATAGATATTTCCTCCTGTAGCGCTACCACCCCTTCTGATGAAGAAGTTGATTATGGCTCTTCAGAAGGTGATGAACAAGCATCTGAGGCAGCCAGCGAAGGGATAGTGACGCCCTCCACGCTGTTGAGTGGTTCTTCAATATTTAGTCCCCCAAGACTGCTAGCATCATCATCTGAGGGAATGTTGCCAGAGGAATTTGCCGGAATAGACATGGAGGTGGAGATAACCCCTCCTTTTGTTGCTTCATCTGCGGAATTGGCATCCTCTATACAAATATTTGAGGAGATGGACTCCGCGGCCAAGGTAAATGCTGCCTCACCTTTGCCGAGCTGCAAAACTTCTTCATTTTTCTTTGTCATCTTGGTGCTTATCGAAACCTTGTTCCAGGACTCTGGCGCAGCCGATCACCTCTTGGTACCTTCTTCAGATGTCATCATCATTTCATCGGAGGCTTTAGATATGCTGCCTCGTGTCACCATATCTTCTTCAGAAGCGGTTACTGTACTCCGCCCTGTGCCAGTGAGGATACAACTGATAGCTGAAGCATCATCACTAGAGTTGAGTTCATTGGGAGAGAGTTCTGCTCTGTGCCTGCGGTAGAATTGAGGGCCGAAGCGGATCCGCCATGAGGTTCTGCCTTCGTTCCGGCGGCCATAATGACCATTGCACCTGACCTTGCAGCTCCATCTGTGCAAGTAATAGAGTTGGAGCCTCTGCTGCCTCCATCACTTGTAGAAGAGAGAAGATCTTCAAAGAGCCCAGCAGATCATGAGCAGACCGTCGAAGTGCCTGCACCTTCAGCTTTGGTGGCTATTTCGTCTTCTTCTTCTAAAGTAGACACTGGATTATGGGCATCCATAGATAATGAAGTTACTTTTGATGTGGAGCCAGTAGCCTCCCTTGGCTTCACTTCATCAGAGGATTTTGTCTGGCATCACTTGGAGATGTTGCGCAGAGTAGAAGTATCTCAGCCGGCATTGTCTTATCTCCAACTGAAGGAAGTGGCTGAACGACTGATGGTCAGCCTGCAAGCACTAGGCTATCCCTTGGACGTATGGACCCAGCGAGTGCTATTCTTGCTGAAATTCATGAATCGCCGAGACTTTCTCGAGTGGACAATGAATGACCGGCTGACGGCCCTTAAATTGCAGAAGGCCGATTATCAGACGGAGCTGGAGTCACTGAACTCTGATCTTCACCAGAACAGGGCCCAAGTTGAAGCTTCGGCTGCTCGTGCGCAATTCCTGCATGGCCGAAGGGAAGAGCTTCAGGCTGAATTGAATGCTATTGAAGCTGAGATACCGCTGCTGGAGGTGGCAAAAGCTCAGGGTATTGAGGAGACCACATTACTGGAAGGTCGGGTTGCATCTTTGCAGACCGAGATGACTCGTGTTCAAGAGGAGGAAGTCCAACTTCGTGAACTGGCTCCGGCTCCACATGTCGGGCTTCTTGACTTTGAAGATATTTTCAGGCGATCTTAGACGATCTTTCTCTTATAACCCATCCCCCTTGAAGGGCCCCAATTGTCTTCATCTTCCCTTTTTGCAATGGAATGTATCTTTCTTTTGATGTCTTCGGTGCTCATTTCCACACCTTTATTCTGTCATATCTTGTAGTAATTTTGGCAACGTTCATGGAAGCATACCCGTGTCTGTACCACAGGAGAGCGCCCACCCTTTCAAGGAAAGGATGGGGGCATCGCTCCACCGCGCACCGGGATTCCAGGAGTTGCCAAATCGGCACAAGTGTTTCATCGACCAGAAGTGCCGGATGTAAAAATGCTTGCTGATGTGTGTATGGAGGGTCCACATGTCTCATTAAAATAGACAGAAGGTCCATCTCAGATGTGTTTCAATATTGATCAAGGCGAAGTGCCGTATGATCATCAAGAGCTTCATCATCGACATTGGGTTTATGTCGATGCAAGGACATGAATGAAAAGCAGGACTCTCTTGAAAAATTGACCAAAGGAAAAGAAAATCTAGATACTATGATCGGAACTAGAGTAAATTTTCAGAGAGAGGGTTTAGGTTATAACCCTACTGCTAAAAAAGAATTTCAATTAAAAACTCAAACAAGTCTAGTTGAACAATGTTCAAAACTCAAAAGCTTCATCATCAATCAAATGAAGCTGGCTCATCCTCAAATAACAAGTCAAATCTGAAATCAAATGAAAAGAACAAGAAGTCAAATGGAAAATCCAAGTTCATTTCATTTGTGCCAGGAAATCCACAATCAAACATGAAAATACTTGCTAGAGGAATGAAGAACCAACAAATATTTTCTCAAGGAAAACAAGGTAAGAAGAACACATCTACTCAAATTCACAATAGATGGAAATCCTATAATTCAAATCAAAACTGGAACATAACATATGCTAATAAATAGAATGTTCAGAAAAGTCGACTCATGTAGCAACACAAGTCAACTTTTAGCTATAGCAGAATGTATAAAGTTGCAGGTTGATACATGCCTTTTGATAGAATGACACAATGGTCAAAAACACAGAGGTTTATGCCCAGAAATGACTACGAAGGGCGACCAAGTTGGATGCGTTGGTCAACACATGGGTTTTATGGATCTCATTATCATATTAAACCTCATTGGGTAAGTAAACACATGGTTAATGGTAAGTTCCAATCACCATCTGCCTATTGGAAAGTTAAAAATAAGAATTTCATGAAGATGCAAAAATTTATGAATCATTCTAATACTTTTAATGTTGTTGCTAATAAGTCTTCATGTTGGTCTAATGAGAATCCAAAGCAAGCAAGGCAAATATGGATACCGAAGGGCATGCTATCATATCTTGAAGAGTTAAACACTCAGAAGGGACCCAAAGTTACTTGGGTTCCCAAATTAGGAGCCTTATTTGTATGCAGCTAGGCCTTGCAGCCATACACAACAAGAAGCTTCATGATAATGGTTGTCCAAGGCATATCAAAAGGGAACAATTGTAAATTCTTCCTAAGATTGAACAGTAAGTCTTTGTTTTCTCACTTGGCAGGAACAACATGAAAAAGATCATCACATTAGGTAACTCTTCCCAAATTGACATGTATATTTTGATTGTCTGTTGAAACTTTAAATGTTGTAGTAGAAAATTGCATGGTTGAAGAAGTTGTGATTGATGTTGAAACTATTTGACTGATAAAAAAATGTGAATGCTAATGAATCTATGACTGAGTTTGAATAATCATGTTTGTGAATTTTTTAGTTAACTCATTTCATAAAGTTCATGCATATGTTTAGGAGGAGTCATTAGTTGCATATCATTGTAATTGCATGCACATAGTGAGGGGGAGTTGCACAAACATTCACTCCATACGTATATAAAATGGTGATATGAAGAAGGACAGGTTAGGCCTGTCTGTAAGCTTTCACTATGTGTGAGGACCTTCCTCCATCCTGTACCATGGATCAATTCTGCATTCTTAGTGTTGCATTTCTTTATGAGGTAGGCTATGTTACTCCCTTGAATTGTTTTCATACATAATTCTGTCATTCATTGCATATAGATAGGGGGAGTTTGGCAGAGCATCTATTGCATCATTAGCATTTATTTTCTTTGCATAAATTGTATTTAGTCAAGGGGAGTGAGTACCAACCTGACTTTAATTGACTGCATATCATTGTTGTCAAATAGTCTATGCATAAGTCGACTTCCCTGATGATCACTATAAATGTCTGCTTCTGGCTGAATCATACAAGTCGACTTAAAGTCTTCAGAAGTCGACTTCATCTTGTTACTCAAACATTTCAGAACATCTTTGTCTCGTTGGTCTAGCCTCATCATGTTCCTGCATGAACATTCTTGAATTTTTTTTTTTGCTCAATCTTGCTGAAATATTTTGAACCACATTGTACTTAGAATGATTACAATCTGCTCATCAATTCATTAGTCCAAGCTAGTACATGAAGGAATCCTAATTTATAAGAATTTATGATGAACCATGAATAAAATTGCTAATTTAAGCCTAATAAATTGAAGAGTTTTTAAAGATTGAATTCAATGAAAAAGATTGTATTCAGCACTTAATAGGTCTCAACCAACTCTCATATGTTGTGTCCTGTGAAAACTCCTAGAATCTGAAAATTCAATGTTTATGGCAATCTTGGTAGAGAAACTAGGATCATGTATTGTTCTTAAAAATAACATAATCTGAAAAATTCCAAAGGGCAGCATATGATCAAATTTGTGAATCAAAGCTAAATAGGCAGAGCAATGGCAAAGGAATAACCGAGAAATTAAGCCCTTCATCAAAGAAATGAAGTCGACTTAGTCATGAAGTGCCTTGCTATCTCTGTTCTAAAATGAAGCAGGATGGTTAGTTACACTGAGTTACTAGGGGTGCTAGCATCTAAAAAACATGCACCCTTATGTAAAAATGTGTGGACTATACCTGAATGTTTTGAAAAAGTATGAGCCAAAAAGAAAAATTCAGAAAATATGACCAAAAGGTCAGAAAAAGTGCTGTTACCCAGAGGTAAAAATCAAAAATGTGAAACATGTTTAATCTCAATACTACCTAGTTACTCCTAAGGGCGTTATTGATCTTGAATGAGTAGGAGTAAGGGAGGTTAAACAAGACTTCAACATGTAGCCTTGGTTTATTGTTATTTAGTTTGAGTGCAAAATGCTTCAAAGAGTTCAATTTGATAAACTCTAAATTTATCATTCTTAAACCATGCAGAAAATAGAAAGCTTAATTAATAAATGGTGCTTCAGATTGTGATTCTTCTGATCAAATGTGTGGTTGTTCTTCTTGAAATAATTTTGCAAGTAATTCACTTCTCATAGACCTTCCTTATTGCTCAAATTCTTGGAAATGTCTTCATTTGCTGCCACCCATATTGATAATCTTATCTGCACTGTCACTTGGTAATTGTGAAAATTCTGCCAAAGGCATCAATCTCATTTGTTTTTGCTGATGTCAAAGAGGGAGAGAAATGATGAGTCAATGTGCTTTTGATAAATCAGCGTTGTCTTGAATCACAGTGTTGCCATCATCTAAAAGGGGGAGAATATTGTGTCCTTAAGTTTTGATGATGTCAAAACTGTGTGAGTCAGCATGAGTATTCACTCATATATCTTCATTAGTCTTCATTCATGGTATTCATTCATAAGCTTTTATATGTAATTGATGATGGCATGATATGTAATTCACTGGGGCGTGATATACAATTCACTGATGAATATCTGTTTAGTTTGCAGAAAGATTATGTTGAATGAAAGAAGAAGAAGCCTTCATGTAGACGAAGTTGACTTCAGAAGCTCCTTAAGTCGACTTGAAGTCAGGCTGAGTCGACGCAAGAGGATAGTGGAGTCGATACAGTCACACCCGCCAGCTGAAGAAGACTTTGCTGAAATATGTTGCTGTATCGGTGACAAATGGACCCGTATCGGTGACAAATAGTCTCGTATCGGTGAAAAATGGCTCCGTGTCGATGTAAAATGCCTCTTAAGGGTGAAAAATGGGCGATAGGGCTGAAGGCTTGAAAAGCGAAGAAGAAAAGTCAACTCCATGAAGCCTTGGAGTCGACTCCTCTTACAAGAAAACCTTCAACTTTGAAAGAAGAACATTAGGGTCGGTCCTATGAAGCTAAGGGTGAATAATAGATGCATAATGGTGAAAAATAGCTATTATCTGTGACAAATAGCTTTACAGTGGTGAAAAATAGCTGCTTCAAGTGAAGGGAATCACAGCCAGTTCGATCCAGCACCAAAGAGGAGAGAGAGGAGAAGACCAAGAGAAGAAGAAGGGTTGACTCCAGTCAACGCCAATGCTAGTCAAGATGTCTTTACTCAAAGTCAACCTAGTCAAAGTTGACCAAGTCAACATCAAATTCAGTGAAGATCAATGCCAGTCAAGATGATCAGTCAAAGTCAAGTGTCAACGTAGAGCTAGCCAATGGACTCGGTCAGATGAAGGAAGCAACGATGAAAAATAGCCCTTTAGTGGTGACAAATGACTAAAGGTGACAGCTCAAGCTCAATGACAGAGGATTTAAGGTGACATCTGCTAAGGGTGACAAATGGCTACCTTAGACAGACAAATAGCTGTGTAAGGGTGAAAAATACCCTGTTAAGGGTAACAAATGGATACGAGCATGGAAAACCTAAAGGCGTCACGTGCCTTCGATTCCCAATCATTGGCACATGATCCCAGGCACATGACATGTTCGTACGAGGCTAAAATGTCAGGACATTGCCTCCAAGAGTTTTGGAAAAATAAAAATTTGAATAAATGCTTGGTCGAAGATTAAAATGCTCAATTATATACTGGTGTTTGCTCTATTCAAAACTAACGAAGGCGGGTGAGAAAAATCATTTGAAGCTACTGTGAAGGGCTGTCGTGAGAAGAAAAGAGAAGATGCTACAGTAGAGAGCAATGAGAGAGAATCTGTGAGAAGAAAAAGAAGAAGTTCAATGAGAGAGAGCCTACGAGTATAAGGAGAAGAAAAAGAGAAAGAGAGATAGAAAGCCCAGATCGAGAATTGCAGCCCTCATTGAAGACCTGTTTATGTGTTGGCCTCTGGATCAGATCCAAGCCACTCTACTCCTGGAGATCTACATTGTTTCTCATTTCCGTTTCAGTTGTTTTTGTGTTGTTCTTCGTCTTTCCTTGTTACTTTCAGCAAGCTGTGTTGCTCAGTGGTGCAGAGGATTTGTTCCTCTGGTCAGCAAGCTATGAGTCAACAGTCGATCAAGCTGTGAGTCAGCGATGTATCAAGCTGTGAGTCAGCGGAGTTTCAAGCTATGTGTCAGCGGTTGGAAGTCTCACTGGATTTGGTGAGGTGTGGATGTAGGCAAACTGGGTGTCCGGCCGAACCACCTTAAAAATTCCTATCTCTTTGGTGTGTGTTTGTTTCAATTCGAGTGTGATTTTCGCTAGATGCTTGTCTAGGACCGTCTATGTTGAACATGGAGTGTTCGCTATAAATTCCGCATAAGCCGCATACTTTGAATTGGTCAAATTGTTTGCAATTAGATTTTAAATTTGGGGTTGATCTATTGACCCCCCCTCTAGATCGCCATTAGATTTTAAATTGTTTGCAATTAGATTTTAAATTTGGGGTCCATCTACACAACACGTGAGTTGTGGGGTAATGTCTTCCCGTGATTGTGGGGAGTTTCCCATTGAGCGTCCGTTCCTCTAGGCCGCCTTTTAGGCGAGTCTTACGGCACCCGTAGGGCGCAGCGCCTATAGTGGAGTGGAGGCCGATGATGGCGGGAGTAACATTCGGTCATCGGAGGGTCGTTCGGCGTATGATATGCCTGAGTTGATTCTCATCGTGGGTTGACGAATCCAATGGAGGACCCTATTGGGCCGCCTGTCATGGGCCGTGGTCGTCGGGGATCCGTCAGGTGGCTTATGGACCTCGGGCCGATGCGGGCCAGGCATCGATGGGGCTTGCACGGGCCATGCCGATTTTACCCTCCTCACTAGCCCCCCATTCTCAGACAACGAGCACTTTTCGGAGTCTGAGAGGTAGCTCTGGAGGGTCCGTCGAGGGGAAGTTTGTAGGAGAACCTCCTGGCATCAATAGGGTTGGTGGGCCCTGCTACCCGCTTGTCTTCTTGGTGTGCAAGTCCCTGCTGGTCGAGGTGGCAGGTAGCATCACTGCCATCATGACGTAGCCATTTTTGTCTGGGGGTGCGGGCGTGAATGGTCGCCTAAGTTCGACGGCCGTACCTTGATGGTGATAGACACCGTTTCCCTTTCGTGCAGCCTTGAAGTGGTCGATCCACCTTCGAAATTTATAAATATCGATGCGTGATAGGCTGGGGAGCCCTACTTGTTTCTCCAATATTCATCACGGGTGTCGGTTGCTTCCCTATTGTCTTCCTCTTGTTCTGGTGAGGATCCTTCCATCTTTCTCTACTTTTAGGACCCATGGCACCCCACAGGAGGATCCTTCATGTCGGACCTACGTCCTCCGCGAAGGAGGAGGAAATGGGTCACCCTGGTGTCCCGAGCACTTCGGGCGCCGGTCCCAGACGTCCTCGCTCTCCACAGTTAGTTTCGTATAGGGTGGTCCACGGCCTCCGCGAGGCCTTTCAGATCCCTGCTGACTTTGACATTGTCTTCCCGACTTCTAATGATAGTCTGTGGAGTCATGTTCCTGGTAGCATTAGGGTTCCCATTGAATCCTTTCAGGCAGGCTTTCGTCTTCCCATGCATCCTTTTTTGGAGTCGGTCCTCCATTACTATGGTAGGTACCCTGGGGACCTCTCCCCCAACTCCTGGCGCATTCTATGCGGTTTCATCTATGTCTGCAACCAAGCTTCGGTTGCACCCAACGCCTTCCTTTTCTGGCAGTTTTATAGCCTTCAGCGTTGTCCGGCCGACACGTCATCTTTTTATTTTTGAGCCAGGAAGGACATGAGCATCATCCGTGTCACTTCTCTGATCTCTAACTTGAAGCACTGGTCTGAGCGCTTGGTTCTTATTACAAAGGTAGGGGGTAGCGGCCACCCCAGTGATTGGGGCTTCGCCTCGAGTTCATACCCTCCTAGGGCCGCCATGCTGCCTACATCGACCGCCGAGGAGGCCAGGGTGATTAAGGTCCCTTCTTCGTCACCACCTCGGCAATGCTGATACTAGGCTGACCCTGGTGGTACTTCAGGAGCTAGGGTTAAGCCCCCCACTACCCCACGGTACTATCTCTGTTGTTTCTTTCACCCTCCGGTCATCCGTCGAACTGACCTTCTTAATGTTGTTCTGCAGGGGTACCAGAATTGTCAGAATTGTAGTTCGAGATGGTCGAGCTGCCGGTGGGTGCATATAGCAAGGGCATTCCTCACCCCATCGATCACATAGAGCCTGGTGCCGACCAAGTGTCTGTTGTTATTCCTCTAGAGGCGGTCGCTTCCGAGCCAGGGCACTTGCTATATCCCCTTCCGGCGGCGCTTCCAGGGGAGAGCTCGCGCCCACCTCCAGCTTCACCGCCTGTCGCGCCCGTGCCCAGCACCGGTTCGGGCATTCACACGGCTAGCCAGCGGGCGGCCTCCAGGAACTCGTCGAGCACCCCCACCGAGACCCCCCCAATGGTGGGCGAGCAGCATTGTTGGGTGGACCTTGGTGGGGTGGCGGCATTGGATAGCCAGCGTCACTAGGGGAAGAGAAGGAGGACCACCACCAGGGCCCATGGTCGGACGTCACCTCCTCTCCGATCTACAACTCCTCCGGTCGTCGAGCTGGTTGAGGCGGCGACTCCTGTACCGTCTGTCCCAGTCCCTTCACCACAAACTGGGGCTCCTCCCCCGGTTCCTGTCGGGGAGGCATCTGATAAGGGCAAGGCGCCATGCCCTGACGTGTCTCCCAGCTTTCTACCGCCTGAAGACACCCCGGGGGTTGTCGCTGGCCAACGCGAGGGGTACGCTTTGATGGACAAGGGCGTGCGGCTGTTCGACTATACTGGCAACTCCTCTCCCATAGCCCACGGGGTATTGTACAATTTGGTTGCCAAGAACTTATGCTCCGTTGCCAGGGCTTTTGGCTGGTGGCGATATTACTTCTCTAGAATCGCTCGGCAGCTGGATGAGAGCAAGGCCGCGTGGAAGACGCAGGAGGCCCAATTCACCAAGCTCCAGGAGCGCCTGGAGTTGCAGGGGCGGACACTGATGGAGGCCAAGCGCGACCGGGACGGCTTTCGAGTCCGGGCACGGACGTTAGAAGGGTCGCTTGGCGAGGCGACCGAGGGGGACGATGCAGCGGATACCCAAGCGGCCGGGTTGAGGCCCTTGTGGATGCGGCCAAAGAAAGGGTTCAGGTGGCAGAGGCCCAGACCGAGAGGCTGAAGGTGGCGATGGCCACCATCAGCGTAGAGGCCGTAGAGTGTTTCTGGTCGTCCTCTGAGTGCCAGGATGAGTTGAACGTGGTAGCCGTCGAGGTCTATTGTCCAGCGAGAGACCTTGGCTTTTAGGAGGGTTGGTCGGCCGCTCTCTAGGCAGCCGTTGACAACCTGGGTGTCCCGGTGCCGACCCTGTCGCCTCCCCTAACGTCGTTTGAGCCTGCACCCAGCTCTAGCGAGGAGGAACCTGGCGAGGAGGAGCCCGGCGAGGAATAGCCGTGCACGGCAGAGTAGGCTGCTGGGGCCAAGCATTCAGTGGAGAGGGAGTTGGTCGACCTGACTGACGATACTCCACCTTCTATGTCCGTTCCCGATGGCATGCCCGAGGTCCCGGACCGGGCGCCGACCGACGCTGTTGAGGAGGCAAGCTCTTGAGGGAGTGCTCGCCATTTCTTGTGCTGTTGCTTTTTCTTTTTGTTGGGGTACGTCTGAGCAAACGTAACTCCCTCAATGTAACCTCTCTGTTTGATATTGATGACTTACTCTTTTTTCGCAAACCTTGACTGTCTGGAGCCTTCGATTCGTTCTACGTCATCTCCCCGCTTTGTTTTCTCTGCTTTTAACCTTCCTTGGCATATAAACCAGCAGCCAAAGTTACGTCGAAGGATGTGAGAAGGCGTGATCTTCGGGATCCCATGGCTTCAACTCCCACTGGGTCGGGGAGGCGTGGAGACCCTTTTACCCCTTCTGGGGGCTTCGCCTTTTCCCTATAAATAGTGACCCTGTGGCGAACTCTAAGGTCATGCTAAGTTCCCTGGGTGGTCGAAGGAATATGCTTGAAAGCATGTCGTCAGATAGGTCAAGCGCCTATGCTTCCGGAAGGAGGCATTGCCGATGCCAGATCCGCTGACGGGGGAGAGCAGCAGCGGCGGCGATCTGAGGAGTACAAGCAGGGGTACCTGCAAGGGTGGCGGGACGCCTTGGAGAAGGTGAACCGCTTTTATTGTAACAAGGGGGTGTTAAGCCTCCATCCTGATAGGTTCCGTCCCAAGGAGGACGAGTAACTGTGGGAGTGAATTTATTTATTTTAGTTATTTATTTATTTGATTGTTTATTTATCGATTTATTGGTTTATTAATCAGTTTATTAGTTAGGCGTGCCAGTGACCAGGGTGACAATTTATTATGCGCTCGATCTCACTTGGTCAGTTGATTGTGAAGTCCGAGTCGGGACCGGAAGTCCATCATACCATAAAGGCTATGACGTTAATTACGCCATTCCAAAGAAGGACAACCCTTGATTAATCGCCAAAGTAAGAGCGGCCCTGGGGGCAAAATGAGATAAGACTGCGATGCTGAATTAATTTGCAGGATGGGAAATGAATGCATATGCTCATGCGATTTGATAGTTTTATTATGGTTCATCTGCCTATTTCCCAGTACGACGGTGGAGAACTTAGGTTCGAGAACCACTCTCACGCATAATGATGGCTTCCAATCGGGTATAGTCCGACCTTCAACCACACACTATTTGATATACCAGGAGCACAGGAGGGGATGACTTTAGATTTGTTTGATCTCGTCGAGAATGCCGCATGAGATAGACATGTTTATTCATCATGAAACTAGGCAAGCATTAACAGAACAACGAGATTTATTAGAATGTTTCGGCACGGCACACCCATCTCTTAATCTCATCTATATGAATCATGGAATGAATCCGACATCATGTCCCCTTGATCTTGGATCATACCAAGTGGGAATAGGACACCATCCACGCAGAGGCGAGATGGAACCCATGATGATCGGGACATATCGATGCCCGAGTAACACGAAGTAGGAACAAACCGAGACGGGTTAATCCAAGAAGCGTTTGATGTTTCTATTCCCTAGAGGGAGTCATTAGAAACCATGCAGAGGCAGGGCTCTTTGGATTCCAGAGGGGTTTGAAGCAGATATAGCATACCGAAGATCAGAGTTCATTTCTGTAGCATCACCCCTTGTTTTGGACTATGCCAGAAGGGGAGTATAGGACATCCATCCACGGGGTGCCGAGATGGAAGTCAAAAAGAGAGATGGGCGTAGCCTGAGATCCAAGAGGATCATAATCCGACGGGACAGTGTCCGCTCATCGTGGCATTTATTAGATGTTTCTATTCCTTGGAGGGAGTCACTAGAGATCGTGCAGAGGCAGGGCCCTTCAAATCTCAAGGGGTTTGAAGCTGGTGTAGCCTACCGTAGATCAGAGTTCATTTCGACAGCATCTCCCCTTGTTTTGGACTATGCCAAAAGGGGAGTATAGGACATCCAACTACGGAGTGCCGAGATGGAAGCCAAAATAAAGATGGGCGTAGCCAGAGATCCAAGAGGATCGTAATCCGACGGGACAGTGTCCACTCATCGGGGTATTGATTGATGTTCCCCTGAAGAGGCCATAGGAGAACATGCAGTGGCAGAACTCCATGGGCCAATGGGGTAGCGAAATGTAGGGGGGTTAACCCCATTGATTTTGTTCTACTCTCTGCCACTAGAAGATGCTGAGAGCTTCAAAGCAGTGACAGATAAGTTCATCCAGCGGTTTCAAGACAGGGTCGGCCCAGAAAATTCCTTCACGGATTTGGTAGCTGAGAAAATGAAGCCGGATTAGGAGTTTGCAACTTATGTCGACAGATGGAGGCAAATGGCCGCCAGGGTACCAGGCCATATTCTGGAGGAAGAGAAGGTCAAGCTGCTCATTTCCAATGCCACTCCAACCTTCCGCAACATTCTTGCCATGAACGACATAGCAAACATGCACCAATTGTATGGACGGGCGCGGTTCATCCAAACCCAATTTAAGGACTCTCCTATCCATTCACTTTTTGAAAACCAAAAGCCCAAATACCATAAGAAACCCCAGGGGCATGTTACCGAGGGAGTCCAAACAAATGAGAAAGTGCAAGCCATTAACTTTCCCTCCGCCAACCCAAATAACCAAATTCACTTCCTCCAGAACTCCCGCAACACTCAATATGCTCCACAAAACCCTCCACTAGCCTACTCCACCCCACAAAACCCTCCGCAAAACACCTTTGCCGCTCCGCAACTATCTCCACAGCCTCCGCAATACCACAATGTCCCTACACCTAATGGCTACAACAACAACAACAACAAGCGCCCGGCTCCGAAGAGAGCACAAGACCCACCTCTGCCAGAAACCCTCATGGGCATTTTCTCAGCTCTTATGTCCATTAATGCTATACAACTCCCTCCGGAACGGCCCAATTGGAACTCGGCCGTTGATCAGACGAAGTATTGCATGTTCCACAGGCAGCCGGGACATACTATTGAAGGGTGTTTTCAGTTCAGAGATTTGGTCTACGACCTCCATGAAGGGCAGAGGATTGATTGGGCCGAAATGCATAGGGCCATTACAGAAATTAAAGAAAAGAGAAGGTAGGCGCCGAGGCAGCAAGTGCAGCAACAACAGGCACTGCAGCCGCAGCCGCAGCAGCAGTCGCAATAGCAACAGCAGCCTGTTCAAGACTTGGGGATCCATCAGAACCCAATGCCAAACCATCCTCCCGCTACGCAGCCTCAGCCACCGGCACCGGCTCAGGTTAATGTAGTTTAACCCCCGGCTCCTGATGCCGGGTGGCCCTTTGACGATGACGGTTCTACACCACAAATCATGGCCCTCCACCACAGCTACCGTAATCCTTCCACTTCCATTATCCTTTCACCCACACACACAAACCCTCCTCCGCCTACTAGACCACTTGTCCTTCCATCCACTCCCACTCCACCACCCGTCTCTCGCCCATTGCTCACCCCCACTGCCATCATTACAACTAGCCCTCCGCCCACACTTTCGCTCGCCCTTACACCTCCACCTCCGCTTACACCCGCTATCACCATACCCACAGTTAACCCTCCACCCATTATCCTTTCACCACAACCCCTTGTCTCCACTCCCACTCCTATCATCTCCACCGCACCCCCATTCACACCACTTATCCATCCCAACGGGTTCATCCTACTGTCGTCAGGTGTCGTGCAGGCACAGAATTGCGCCCTTCGGAGCGGGCGTTTGTTTCATCGCAATTATGCTCCTATTTCTAATCCCCAGTCTTCGCAACCGACTGCCGATCAAGAAGAAGCTAAGCCACTGTCAGGTACCTAATATGATCTGCTACATCATTTGGATAGGGTGCCCGCCAAAATATCTGTGCTGGAACTCATTAAAAGATATACCCTTCACCAAGATGCACTAAGAGACTTTCTTCAGAAGGTGATGGTTAGTGAAGACGTGGCAGCCGACAGTTTACCCACGGCACTGGCAACTATTTCCAAAGGGCTAGCAATTACATTCTCTGAAACCAAGCTTGCACCATCATTCCCTGATGGTTAGTGAAGACCCAAGGCCCATTATTATTGCCTCTAGTCTCCCTCCGTAAGTAGAAGAAGACCTGATCAGAGTTCTGAGGGAGTATAGTGATTATTTTGCCTGGTCTTATGAGGACATGCCGGGTCTTGACCCCTCTTTAGTGGAACACTGACTTGTAATTAAACCAGGGGCAACACCCGTAAAAGAAAGGTCAAGACGATTTCACCCCCACATGGCCTTAAGGATTAAAGAAGAGGTCGATAAATTGTATAAGGCCAGGTTCATTAGGGTTGTTCTATATCCCCAGTGGGTGGCAACCATAGTCCCTGTCATCAAGAAGGATGGAAAAGTGTGTATTTGCATTGATTTCAGGGATCTTAACAAAGCATGTCCCAAAGATGATTTCCCGCTTCCTCACATAGATGTCTTGGTGAATAACACCGCTGGGTTCGAAGCGTTATCATTCATGGATGGTTATTCAGGCTATAATCAGATCCGTCTCACTCCCAAAGATCAAGAGAAAACCTCCTTCACCACGCCCTGGGGCACGTATTGTTACGTGGTTATGCCGTTCGATCTGAAGAACGCGGGTGCCACCTATCAAAGGGCAATGATGGCTATCTTCCACGACTTGATGCATATCTATATGGAAGCTTACGTGGATGACATCCTGGTGAATTCGAGAACCAAAGAAGAACACCCCGCTATTCTGGCTAAGGTGCTGCAGAGAACTAGGGAGTACAAGCTGAAACTAAATCCGAAGAAGTGTGTTTTCAGAGTTTCTTCAGGGAAGTTGTTAGGCTTTATAGTTAGCAAACGGGGATCCAGATTGATCCTAATAAAGCAAAGGCCGTCATGGAAATACCTCCGCCTAAGAATTTTATGGAACTTCGAGGACTGATTGGTAGATTGCAATTCATCAGAAGATTTATATCCCAATATTCTCAGAGGTGCCGCCCGTTTTATGAATTGCTAAAGGCGGGGGGGGTCAAGTTTGAATGGAACGAAGATTGCCAAAAGGCCTATGAGGACCTAAAGGAATATCTATCCAATCCCCCGGTTCTACAACCTCCTACCCTTGGGAAACCCCTAATCCTATACATCTCGGTCATTGAGGACTCCTTAGGGGCGGTTTTAGCACAAGTAGACGATGAAGGGAAAGAGCGGATAGCTTATTACCTCTCCATGTTGTTTAACCCGGCAGAGGCCAAATACACCGCTATGGAGAAGACTTTTGCCGCCTTAGTGTGGGTAGCTCAGAAGCTCAAGCATTACTTCCTAGCCCACCCAATCAGGTTGATCTCGAGAATGGACCCGATCCGCTATCTCCTAGAAAAGCCTGTCCTTTCTAGTAGGTTAGCTCGCTGGCAGAGCTTCCTCTCTCAGTTCGATATCACCTTCGTCGTTAGAAGGCAGTCAAAGGATATGCCATCGCTGAGCATCTTGCCCATCTTCCCATTCCTCACACTAACTCTATTCAGGATGATTTCCCTGATGAGCATCTCTCTGTCCTTACTCATCATCCCTTCTGGTCTCTGTACTTCGATGGTGTGCTCAATTCTCAGGGCCGAGGGATAGGCGCTGTTCTGCTCACTCCGGAAGGGGTGACGATTCCCTTTGCTTATCAACTCTGATTTCCTGCTACCAACAACATCACCGAGTATGAGGCTCTCCTAGCTGGATTAAAGCACGCCTACCTCTTAGGCGCGCGCTACTTGAATATCATATGGGACTCTCAGCTCGTCCTGCGACAGGTGCTGTCCACTTACCGCACCCGTGACCCTAAGCTCAAGCCATATCAAGACTTGGTCATGCTCCTTGCTAGGCAATTTCATAAGTTGATCTACATCCACACTCCTCGATCTCAGAACATTCTCGCTGACGCTCTAGCATCACTTGCTTCCTCTTTATCTTTCCCTCTCAGTCGGAGTACAGAGACTGGACGCACCCTCTCTTTAGGATCCTTGGTACGCCAACCTTAGGAAAACTGTAGAGGCAAGGGCTGAGAAGGAAGATCTTAAGGAAGTATCTTTGACAGAACTAGAAGAGATCTTGGAGGAAGAAGAGTTGCCTTGGTACCATGAAATCGAGTTGTATTGCAAAGATGGATCATTCCCAGAAGGGGAAAACGCCGAGCAGCACAAAGCTATAAGAAGAGACGCCTCAAGGTATACTATCGTTGCAAGAGAACTATACAGGCGCGCTACCAATGGAATGCTCATGAGATGCTTAGATGATGATGAAGCTTGGAAGGTGGCTGAAGTAGCCCATTCTAGTGAGTGTGGCGGTCATGTCAATGGCCAGGCTCTAGCAAAGAAGATCCTTAGGCAGGGTTATTATTGGCCCACTCTAGAGGAAGATTGCTCCCTCTATGTCCGGAGGTGTCTTAAATGCCAACTCCACGCTGATAAGATTCGTGCTCAGCTTCATCCCTACATCCTCTTTCTGCTCCTTGGCCGTTCTCCATGTGAGCTTTCGACGTTGTCGGCCCGCTCGGTGATCCCAATTCTCAGACCAAGCAAAAATCCATTCATTCTTACTGCCACTGAGTACTTCACCAAATGGGCTGAAGCTGAAGAGTATGTGGAGATTAAAGCTGCCACGGTGTGCCGCTTCATCATGAAGAATATCATCTCGCGGTTCGGGGTGCCAAGCAGCATCGTCACCGACAACGGACCCCAGTTCATCGCTCAAGAGCTCAAAGACCTATGTAAGAAGTTCAATATTGCATTGCATCATTCATCTTGATATTACCCTCAAGGTAATGGTCAAGCAGAAGTTACTAATAAAACTCTTCTCAAAATCATAAAGAAAACATGCAAATCTCACAAATTCTCTGATTGGCCAGAAAGATTAGTGGAAGCTCTATGGGCTTACCTCACCTCTGTCCGTACTCCCACGGGGAAAACCCCCTATGCTCTCACTTACGGGATGGAGGCAGTGCTCCCATATGAGATCCTGATCCCTTCCCTAAGGGTACATCTCAATAAGGAAGTTAATCTCGATGAACGTCGAGAGGCGTTGCTCGTCCAGTCGGAGCTCTTAGATGAGAAGAGGATGAACGCGGCCGATCACGTATCCATTTATCAAACGAGAGTTTCGGGTTATTTTCAAAAGAAGGTAATTGAGCGCAAATTTCAAAAAAGGTGATATGGTTTTGAAACGCAAGTTCATATGGTCTGTAGGTCCTAGGTCTAAATTACAACCTAACTGGGAAGGGCCGTTCATTGTCAAAGAGGCTTATCTAGGGAATGCTTACCGCTTAGTAAACGCAGAAGGTGAGGAGCTCGCTCACGCTTGGAATGGGTTGTATCTTAAGCATTTCTTTCCTTAGAGTCTAACCAGTGCCACCCCGATAGCAAGGTGTCCTTTCCCTTTCACCCTAAAGGAGGACCCTGAGCACGGCAATCACACACTACACGACGTCCCTGGTCGGGTTTCCAACTTTGTAAACACCGTTTCTCCTTGGTCATGCTTGGGGGGAAGTCAAAGTCCCTGTCCGTTTCTCTCTTCGGCCGAACCATGGGGCAAGAGGTGAATAAGGGGGCGACGACCAATCTAGACACCCTGACGAGAGGAGGTCTCAAATAGGCGCAGTCCGTTATGACCTGACGCCACAAGAAAAGAAAAGGCAAAGCAAAGGAGCAGTTATCATGACAAAAACAAAAGATTATCTTGAAAGTCCATCAATCGTAATTCTAAAGCTCCAAAGGAAAAATAAAAAGCTAGGCATGGCAAGAGTGGCAGTACAATTTCCCCGCGGACGTTATGAGCCCGGTCGTATGCATGACAAAGGTTCGATGACGGAGACAAAGCTCCAGCACAACAGACCGAGTCTCCGAATGGGTTGCCCGGAGAGGAACTCAACCCCTGAAAACTCCTATACCTGGCCTAGGCTTACCCCCATGTTCTATTTTCTTTTTAGGACTAAGACAAATACCCTGGGTATGGCCTCTAATAGAGGCACCGTCAAGCAAGTTGGGCCCTAGCCAGGGGTTGTCACCTCTATCGCACGCCAACCTCAGAAACTCTCAATGGAATAGGGAGGACCCACGTTTCTAGGGGAGCACTGGTTCTCAAAATCTAAAAAAACCATATATTTCAAAATCACAAAAAAAAATCACATAGTTCAAAATCCAAGAAAATCCTATATTTCAAAATCCAAAAAAATCATATATTTCAAAATCCAAAAGAAAATCATATATTTCAAAACTCCAAAAAAACATCAGATATTTTCAAAATCTCACAAAAAATCTGAATATTTGCAATCTCCAAAAATACCATCATGTGCATCGCATGCATTGCACTGTTTCCATTATATTTCAGCCTATTTGATAAGGCTCCACCCCTTGACCAAATATCAAGATTGGTCAGCTCTCTAACTTGCTTCAGGCAAGGGGTTGAGTCTAAGAACAGATCTAACTTATTTTTTTTATCTAAGTGCGTGCAGAATGCAGGTTCAAGCCCCATATTCAAGCCCACAAATCAACAGGTTCTGGCACCGTAACGGTCTATTCTTGGACCGTCACATCCTTCTAACGGTCCATCATCCGACCGTTACCTTCTCCCGAAGTTTAAAACTCTTTTGTTCTCAGAAAACTCTCCCTGACGCGTCTACATTAGACCATTATCTCACTGTGGCGGCCTATTATTAGACCATTGCACTCTCCCAAGAAAAAGAAAACTCAATTTTTTGATCACATCCTCCTGACGGCTCATCGTGAGACCATCACGGTGTTGTGGTGGCCCTACATAGGACCTTTACATTTCCCAGAAACTCTGTTTTCAAGAATGTTTGGGCCCCATCAAGCAATGAATTCATATTCCATCAACTGAGGCACTTCCATGTCATTCAATTAAACTCAATGATGCATAAAACTGGTTGGTAAAATTCAAAATCATTACATTTCAAGAAGATTCAAACTACATTCAGCTTTTTATCCGCATGAGGCCAGATCTTGTGTAGCTCCTTCACATAGGCACGGCATTCCTCATCGCCTTCTTCCACTTCCTCTTGCCACGGGCGCACTTTGCTGATCTCCCACCTGATCAGAACGTTCCGGACTGCTCTTTCATCCTCCTCGGTCCCCATCTTCCTAGCTTGAAGGGGAGGGAAATGTGATAGTGCATGAACTACGGTACGGGGTAGCCCGATTTGAAGATGGCACCGGTGCGGGTTGTAGATCGCAATGGTAGTGTCCCCCACTAACTGAAGATCAAGGCCTGGTCGCCGTGGTACTTTGAGCAAGGTGCTCCGAAGAACTCTTGGACGCATTGTGAACTTTTCTATTGGCAAGGTGTTGAGGAAGAGGCGCCAATCGTCCCGGGTCTTTTTATCCGCCGTCCGGCACTCAACTTGTGAAGAGAATCCAAAGGCACCTCCAATGAGGAATAAAGGGTGGCTCCCAAAGATCCGGCTAACTGAAGGTATATCTCCCTTGGGTCGAAATTTGATTCTCACTCCCATTCAACATTCAAGGAGTATCATAGAGCCGAAAATAGGTCCTCCTAAGCAAGCCGAGTTAAGACCTTCATAGAGGTATGAAAGGATCGCTTGAGAAATAGATAAACCCCGCCACAACCCACTGACAATGCTGAGATTTTGGATATCTAGGAGGTGGTCGGTGGTGGATAAAAGGAAGACTCCGCACAAGTAAACCGATACGACTTTAGCTATGGCTTCATATCTCTCCCACTTATTCTTGCAATGAGAGACTATCCATTGAGCCATGGGTATTAAGTGAATATGGCGTAGGCTGATCATTGTCCTAACATCCTTTGGATTGTGGATGAAATCACTTAGAATCAAGGATGGGTCTATTGCTTCCACCGTATGACACACTTGATCTTCATCTCCAACTTTTGTCTTAGGGTAGGCTAGGTAAGTTTCTACCTCCTCTAATAGGAATGTGGCTTCAAAGGAAGGGAAGAGGAACGTGTGCGTTTATGGGTGCCAAAGCTCTATGAGGGCTGAAATGCTTGCCCAATCCAAGGATAATTTATAGAAATTCTTGGCCAAGACTAATAGAGGTTGGAGATGCCATGCCCTAAGGATTGAGGTCACTTCTAAAGGGAGCTCTTTTATCATTGGAGGCACCCACTTCAGGGTAGAATAGCAACTTGGACCGGGAAGAAGCTAAGGAAAAACAAAAGAAGAGGAGAAAATAAGAAGAAGGATCATGAGAAGGAAAGTGCAGAAATTTATGGTTTGAATTAGAGTTGCCACTTACCTCTCTTGTAGAACATGAGCTTATGTGCTTGGGGATGGAGGTTAGCTTCTACAGCTCCCCATGCTCCTTCCTAGCTGCCTTAGGGCCGGTATAAACCCTCTCCTCCATGGAAATAGCTCCAAAGCTTCTCTTCATAGTGTTCTTTGATGAATAGATGGAGTTTCTGAACTTATGGCAGAAAATTGGATAGAGCTGTGAATTTGGGGTTTGATCCTACTTATAAAGGTTTGATTTTGATATTGGAGTGTTAGGATTTAGGCTAGGAAGCCTTATCCTAGAGCCGGATGAGTTCTAGTACAGCTTAAGCCTCCTTTGCCTTGAGTTCAGGCTCTCACGGTAGAATCCATCTCGGATTGCATAGTTTTCCTCTGACGGTTCATCATAGGACCGCCACAGCTCTCTGACGCTCCAACATTGGACCGTCACGTTCATTCCTACACTGCCTTCGCTCTGTCGGTTCTGACGGCTTAATCTTGGACCGTTACACAATCCTGACGCTCCAACATTAGACCGTTACACCCTCTGCTGCAGGTTTTTAATTCGCTCTTCCATCCCTCTTTGGTCAAACCTGCCAATCCCCTGTCTCTCACTCTGTCTCTATCTAGCCTGTTCATCCATGCACCCAGTCACACACACATCCACGTAATAAAAACAATAACAAAAACACAAAAAAGATTTTCATTTCTTTTTTTATTCCATTCATTATTTACATAGTCATGTACAAGTGTGGCTCAAAGAAAAGGAAGAAAAGAAGAGTACAAAGTCACTCGGCCGGTTTATCTCCCGGGCCGTCGCTGTCACCGGTACCCTCGTGCCGCTTCGCTGGCGGCTCCATAACGCTGCTCTCCTCTCCCCGCTGCCATCTCTACTCCGCCTCCTCAGTCCTCCGCTGGCCGGAAGAACTGGCAAGAAAATTCGCAACTGATCCACTAGGGGCGACGCTCCGAACAGCACTCTGTGCTCCACTCTGGGAGGTGCTCCTCTCTGGTCCGCGGCCCATCATCCGCACGGTCCTCTCCATCGTCCGCAGCTTGATCTTCAACTCGAAGATCTGACGCCGTGACTCCCTGGCCTCGGTCCGATAGCGCTCTAGGTCTGATGTCCCAGTCCGAAGTCTCTCTGCCTCGGCCCGTGCCTGTGCCAACTCCGCTCGGAGTCTCTCTGTCTCCGACCATCCTCGCTCTACCTCGGCCACAACTGCGGTCAGCTCTCTCGCCTGCATTAGCATTCAGTATAGTCAGTCAATTAGGCATTTTTGCATAATCATAAGCATTTAAGTCTAAGGGAACTCATTGATTTCTTACCCGCTCCGCGAGGGTAGCCTCGGCATCCTCGGCCCGAGCAACCACCCGAGCGAACTCCGCATCCCGATCAGCTCTGCCACCCGCGGGCTGTGAAGAGGAGGATGGAGCATCTGGTCCCGCTCTCGGTGCTCCCTCGGCCAGCTGCATTTAGAAGTCAAAGTCAGGTATTTGCATGATCATAAGCATAAGCATTTAAGTCTAAAATTAAGAAAACTCACAAGGAGCTCCAAAGCCGTCCGGTACTCATCCCGCTACTGGATAGTGGCGTGGAGGAGAGCCCCTCGGGCTCGGCGATCCATCCCTGTGGGTCTAGATACATGTAGAAACAAAGTGTCAGTGCATATAATTCAATTAAATTAAATAGATAAGAGTTTGAGTTTAGAAGTTCATACCGATCGTCGGGAGCCTCTGAACACCTGGTCGCCGTATCGCTGGGAGTAGGCCTTGAGGTAGGCCTCGTCACTGTCGGCTCGCTCTTTCACGGCTTGGCCCATCTTGTTCCAATCATGCACATACTTCACCTGTCGGGCGCACCAGTTGATATCCCCACTTATGCCCTTTGAAGACTTCCTGGGGCGCTCGTCGTTCCTGTGAGGGAATGTTACCTCCGGCTGGTGAACTCCCCGTGTCCTCAAGATCAGGCGGTAGTGCAAGGGCTCAATGACGTTGATGCAATGCAGCCAGATGTCTCACCTGTTGGATTTTTGTGACTTCCCTAGTGTTTTGATGATGAGCATCACTATGTTAAATATTGTCATTTTAATCAGATATCTTGCGTAATGTTATGCATTTGAAATTTCCATGATTAACAGGAAAACTGCTATGAGGTAGTACCTTGCATGTCCGTACTATTCCTTTCATACTTCGTGTTGTTTGTGTTTACTACACTTCGTGTTGTCCTTTTGTACGTCGTGTTGTTCCAACTATGTTTGTTGATTGTCTTCGTGCTGTTTACTGAAGCAGCTCGATTTGTTCTGATGAACTTCGTGTCGTTATTTGTTCCATCGCGTGCTGAACACTGCAGCACCTCGTGCTACTTTATGTGAACCTCGTGTCATTTCTTCAGTATTTAGTTGCTCATCTCGAGTCATCCTTTTTATTTCTGCTCTTGTGTTTTCATGTCATTTACTATAGTTACTCGAGTCATTTTTCATGCTTTCACTGTTTTATCACGTGTCGTTGTAGCCGTTTATGCCGTCTGTCTTCGTGTTGTTTTTTCTAGACCCCGTGTCCTTTATTGCTTTGTGACCACACTTCGTGTAGGGTTCTGTTTTCGTCTTCGAGTTGGTTTCAGTCTGTGTCGTCCTCGTCTCCGAGTCATTCGTAAGTTCGAGCAATTTTGTATTCGAGTCGTTTTTTAATGTCTTCATGTTGTTTCTGTGTTTGTGTCTTCGTGTTGTTGTTTTTGTGTCTTCATGTTGTTTTTGTATTTGTGACTTCGTGTTGCTTCTTTCTATCTTCGTCCAAGGTTCCTATGATCGTGTGTTTCTATCGTTTCACTCCGTGTTATTTCCTTCTCACCTCGTGCTGTTCTCATCTGACCTCGTGTCATTCTCTCTTTATTTCGTGCTGTAGTCATCTTGTGTATCTCGTGTCGTTCTCAGTATAGTGCATCTCGTATTGCTATCACATACCTCATGCAGTTTTAGTTTTTGTGGCCCTGAGTTTTAATGATTTTAATTTCTTTACAGGAGAAGAAGAAAAACAAAAAGAAGAAGGTGGTCCGAGTAAGAATATTCCCCGGTGTTTGGCTGCACGTGATCCAATACTAAAGGAACCAATGCTATAAGGGCACGTGGAAAGAAGGTTCTGGATCGAGCGCGGGAAGCACACGCCTTGCATGAACCCTCCTGATCACTTATAAAAGCACTGCCTCACCATCTACGAAAAGGGCGGAGCTCCGAGGTTACAGAAAAGAAATTTGAGTGAGAGCAGAAGAGAAAGAGCCTCCCTGAGAAACTAGAATGATCCAGTTGAGAGAGAAGAGAGGGCAGAAGAGTGATCAGAAGATGGGTATTGACTTACGGATCAAATCCGAAGTCTGCTGCTCAGTTTGAGCTACATTGTTTCCAGTTTCAGAAATTTGGCTTCCGTCTTTCTTGTTTTCGTTTTTATATGTTTTTTCTTTCTTGATTGAAAGTTCTCTGTGTTACCTCCTGGTGTTCAGGGGAAGAGAGAGACGTGTTCTCTCTGGTTCACTTGCAACAGAGGTTGCAGTATTGTTTCCTCTCGTAGAAGAGGTGTTCCCTCTGGGCTTCAGAGGAAGAGAGACCTTGGTCTCTGGTTCTAGTGACTGCAGATCACTAGTGTTCCCTCCGGTTGGAGGAAGAGGAACATGTTTCCTGGTTTCTAGGGACTTGGCATCCTTAGGGTTCCCTCCGGGTGTGGAGGAAGAGGGGAGGGTGTTCCCCTGGTAAAGCTGTGAATCAACCGTTGTCGCAGACTGAGTCTGCTTTGCTAGCAGGTGCTAGTTTAAGCCTCACTTCGATTTGAAGTGAGGGGTGGACGTAGGCAGACTGGAGGTCTGACCGAACCACCTTAAAAACCTCTGGGTACTCGTGTGATTGTATGTGGTGATTTTGTGGTGTGCCTTCTATCCACTCGAGCTATTGTCCGCACTGCGTTTTTGTGGGCTCAACTCCGAGATTGCTTGTTTTAAGTGAATCATTCTTCAGTAATTTTTTAATCGGTTGAAAACAGTGATCTATTCATCCCCTCCCCTTCTAGATCACTTTATATTTCTTGTATCACTTGGTATCAGAGCGGGTATTTCCCAATATGTGGTCCAACGGCCAGGGAAACGGATCCGCTGGTTCTCGCAGCTACATTGCTGAAGGGCAGTCAATCACCCGTCCCCCTTTCTTCGATGGTAATAACTATTTCTTTTGGAAGAACATGATGGAAGTCTTAATCAGGGCCCAAAGCCACAAGCTCTGGAGAGTTATTACAGATGGTCCGTACCAACTTCCACCGAACGAAGACATGTGGACAGAGGAACAGGTTAAACTTTTCACACTGAATTGGACAGCTCTTAGCATCATATAGTGCGCCGTCCACCCGGAGGAGTACTTGAGGATTTCAGCGTGCAAGACTGTAAAGAAAATGTGGGATGAATTGCAGTTAATTTATGAGGGCACATCTCAAGTGAAAGCTACCAAGATCAATATGCTTACAACTCAGTATGAGTTGTTTAAGATGAAGCCAGAGGAGTCGATCATAGAAATGTATGCTAGATTGTCTGTGATCATCAATAGTCTGAGAGGATTTGGAAAGGAGATTCAGCAAGAAGACATTGTCAGGAAGATCCTTAGGTCCCTAACTCCCATCTGGGATACTAAGGTAATCGTCATAGACGAATCTAAAGATTTATCCACCATGTCAGTAACCCAGCTGATTGGGTCTCTCATGACCCACGAAATGAACTTCAAACAAGGGAATGATGGATATGACAGAAAGGGAAAGAATGTTGCTCTGAAAGTCTCACGACATACTAAGAAGAGCAGCAGCAGCAGCAGCAGTGGTGGTAGCAGCGAAGACTCTGACGGATTCTCAGACCTGGACAAGGGCGAGCAGGCCATGCTCACCAGGCAATTCAGAAAGTTCTTGAGGACTAAAGGAAATTCTATAGGAGAAAGAAATTTAATGCTGCAAGGAAGTCTCCTGAACGAGAACTTGAGAAGAACCGGTTTGTTAAGAAGGTTACATGCTACCATTGTCAGAAACCTGGTCACATGAAAAGTGAATGTCCAGAGCTGCAAGCTAAGGCTCTCGGATACCAGAAGAAGATGGTGCACAAAAAGAAGAAAGCCATGCTGTGCACATGGAGCGACGAGGAGGAGGATCCAGAAGCCACCTCGTCCAGTGAAGGTGAAGAGAAGACTTGCCTCATGGCCAACCATGAGGAAGAGGTAACGAACTTATTTGAGAATTTTACTTTGGACGATTGGGAGGACGCCTATGGCGACCTGTTAGCTAAATATAATTTTCTAACCAAGGAGCACAGAATGCTTGAACGAAAGTTTCACTCTGTTTCTGAGGAACACTCTATTGCTGTTACAGGTAACATGAAAACCAAGGAGATGGCCACTGAGCTAGATCAGGCTAGAAGTGAGATCGAGAAGTTTAGAATGGAAAGAGAGGAAAATCTAGCTAGGATGAATGAGCTGAAGAGTAAAACTGAAGAGAGTAAAAAAGAGTTTAGACTGATTGCAGAAAAATATGAGGCGGTTAGAAAAGTTAACCAGGAACTCCAGGACCAATGTAATGAACTTCAGAAGGAGATTGAGGACAAAGGAAAAATGCTAGAAAAATTTACAGAGGGGAGAAACAATCTGAATGCCCTTCTGGGGTCGAGGGTAAACTTCAATAGGGAGGGATTAGGATACTATCCCACAAGTAAAAAACCCTTTGAATTTAAAACTATCACGTTCTGCCCCGCCAAGGGCAAAGAAAAACTGGAAACACCATCCAGTTCCAAATCTGTCTCTACATTGAAGGTTTCGACCAGCAAATCCATTCAATCCACTGGTCAGCAAGCTAAGTCAGGAAATCCTGAGACTAGAACTGCTCCTGTGCAACAGTTGTGGAACAAAGGTTTTCACACGACCATTCCTATTGATGTCACTAGAAAGGTGAACAGTTTCGCTAAGAAAGTTCAGCATGCTAGTTATCAAGGAAAGCATGCAAAAACATGTATCATTTTCAGCACAATTTTCATTTGAATAAAAATGGTTACATGAATTATGCTCAGCACACACGTGTTTCCTCTAAGAGGCCAAACAACAATTTTTATGTTCGGAAACAACATAATTTTAATAGGAATAGGCTCATTCAACACCCACTGAGAAATGCCAAGAAGGAAGAATCAATCCACATGAAATCACTGAAAAGAACAGTAAAATAAATGTGGGTTCCTAAGTGTAATTTGCATGAATTGAAAATTGTCTTTGGACCCAATTTGAATTGGGTCCCACATTACTTTGTCTGAACTCTCACAGGTTAGCCTGGCAGCCAAGCATAACAAGTGGTATCTTGACAGCGGCTGTATCAGGCACATGACAGGAGACCGGTCCAAATTTAGCAAACTGAAAATGAAGTTTGGGGGCTTGGTCAAATTCGGTGGAAATAACAGAGGAAGAATAATTGGAATTGGTACAGTTGGTAAGTCCTCTACTAACTCCATTGAAGATGTGTATCTTGTAGAAGGACTTCAGCACAACTTGGTAAGTATAAGTCAACTCTGCGACAAAGGACACAAGGTACTCTTTGACCACAATTCCTGCACTACTTTTGAGCTGAATTCTGATAACGTCATGTTCATAGGTCATAGAGTAAACAATGTATACATCGTAGACCTGGATGATAATCCTGAAACTAACTTGTGTATGTCTGCTAACTCTGAACAGGTTGCTTTTGACTGACATAGGCGTCTAGGCCATGCTAGTTTGTCTATAATGAATAAACTGTCTAAGCATAACCTAGTTAGAGGTTTGCCCAGAATAAGATTTCAGTTGGGGTCCAAGCTATGTGATGCTTGTGCACAAGGTAAACAGACTCGTGCAGTTTTTAAGTTGAGAACTGAGAGTCTTTCATCTAAACCGCTGCAGCACTTGCACATGGATCTCTTTGGTCCTACTCGCATACAAAGTTTATCAGGTAAGAGATATGGATTAGTCATAGTTGATGACTTCACTAGATTTTCTTGGTTGTTTTGTTTAGCAAATAAAAATGATGCTTTTGTTCACTTTGAAGAACTTTTCAATAAAATCAAACTGCAAGGTGAACATAATATCATTACAATTCAGTCTGACCATGGAGGAGAGTTTGAGAACTCTTCATTTTTTGAATTTTGCTCAAGAGAGGGAGTGACTCACAAATTCTCTTCTCCCAGGACACCGGAGCAGAACGGAATTGTTGAGAGAAGAAACAGGTCAATAATTGAAATGGCCAGGACTATGCTGATTGAGAGTGGACTTCCAAGGAGATTTTGGGCTGAAGCTGCGAATACTGCATGCTACATTCTAAACCGAGCCTTAGTAAGACCTACTCATAGGAAAACTCCTTATGAACGTCTCAAGGGTAAGCAGCCAAACATTTCTTACTTTAAAGTTTTTGGCTCCAAATATTTTATTCACAATAATGGTAAGAATGGTTTGGACAAATTTGAAGCTGGATTTAATGTCGTTCTCACCTCGTGCTGTTCTCATCTGACCTCGTGTCATTCTCTCTTTATTTCGTGCTGTAGTCATCTTGTGTATCTCGTGTCGTTCTCAGTATAGTGCATCTCGTATTGCTATCACATATCTCATGCAGTTTTAGTTTTTGTGGCCCTGAGTTTTAATGGTTTTAATTTCTTTGCAGAAGAAGAAGAAAAATAAAAAGAAGAAGGTGGTCCGAGGAAGAATATTCCCCGGTGTCTGGCTGCACGTGATCCAATACTAAAGGAACCAATGCTATAAGGGCACGTGGCAAGAAGGTTCTGGATCGAGCGCAGGAAGCACACGCCTTGCATGAACCCTTCTGATCACTTATAAAAGCACTACCTCACCATCTACGAAAAGGGCGGAGCTCCGAGGTTACAGAAAAGAAATTTGAGTGAGAGCAGAAGAGAAAGAGCCTCCCTGAGAAACTAGAGTGATCCAGTTGAGAGAGAAGAGAGAGCAGACGAGTGATCAGAAGATGGGTATTGACTTACGGATCAAATCCGAAGTCTGCTGCTCAGTTTGAGCTACATTGTTTCCAGTTTCTGAAATTTGGCTTCCGTCTTTCTTGTTTTCATTTTTATCTATTTTTTCTTTCTTGATTGAAAGTTCTCTGTGTTACCTCCTGGTGTTCAGGGGAAGAGAGAGACGTGTTCTCTCTGGTTCACTTGCAACAGAGGTTGCAGTATTGTTTCCTCTCGTAGAAGAGGTGTTCCCTCTGGGCTTCAGAGGAAGAGAGACCTTGGTCTCTGGTTCTAGTGACTGCAGATCACTAGTGTTCCCTCCGGTTGGAGGAAGAGGAACTTGTTTCCTGGTTTCTAGGGACTTGGCGTCCTTAGGGTTCCCTCCGGGTGTGGAGGAAGAGGGGAGGGTGTTCCCCTGGTAAAGCTGTGAATCAGCCGTTGTCGCAGACTGAGTCTGCTTTGCTAGTAGGTGCAAGTGGAAGCCTCACTTCGATTTGAAGTGAGGGGTGGACGTAGGCAGACTGGAGGTCTGACCGAACCACCTTAAAAACCTCTGGGTACTCGTGTGATTGTATATGGTGATTTTGTGGTGTGCCTTCTATCCACTCGAGCTATTGTCCGCACTGCGTTTTTGTGGGCTCAACTCCGAGATTGCTAGTTTTAAGTGAATCATTCTTCAGTAATTTTTTAATCGGTTGAAAACAGTGATCTATTCATCCCCTCCCCTTCTAGATCACTTTATATTTCTTGTATCATCGCCCGCTGTATGCTATGGAAGCCTTGACCCATGGCTGTCCCTCGTGGCCCTCATCCCGATATGGTGTCCAGCGCACCTGAAAAGGCAATTGAGTCCATGTCAGCATTTAGAAGCATTTAGAAGCATTTAGCAGCATTTCAAGGCATTCGAGCATATAGAAGAGTTCAAGTTCAAGAGCTTACCGATGCATACGGGAACGAGTCTATGTCATCCCGAATGGCACTGGTCAGTCTACTGATCGATCCCGTGTCCCTCGCGACAATCCATCGCCTCGCGATGGGGATCCGCCCAGGATGCATCTGAGTACCCCGGCCGATTCCGGGAAGGTAGAGGAAGCTCCAGATCTGCATTTTAGAAGCCAAGTGTCAGCATATAGTAGCCAAAAGCATATAGAAACATTTTAATTTAGCATTTACCTGTAGAAAAGGCGAGAAGCCACCCAGCATCGTCTGCCGGTCGGTCGTGCTCAGAGACTCGAACAAGAAGGCGAGCACCGCCGCTCCCCATGCGTATTTACCCACTCTGCTAAGATCCTCCAGTAAGGGAAGGAGCCGGCAGCTGATCACTTTGCTCTGGACGGGAACAGAAGCTTCCCGAACAACAAGATCAATAAGCGTTGTAGTACTCTATCTCCCTCTGGTCCCGCCTCCGCTGCTACCCTCGGTCGGACCTGCTCAATCACTCTATCCAGGTGCTGCTCTGGAAGCTCCCCGACTGTGATAGCTGCTCCTCGAAGCCCCAGGCTCTCCTGGAGTCTCGATCGTGATAACTGGGACAACGGTTGCCCCGGCCTCACCAAGTCCAGCCCCAGTAGCTCCTGGGCTAGTACCCGGTAGTCGCTGTAAGTCCAGCCTGTCACTGTTGCTCCATGGACCTTTAGCCTTGTGATCCTCGCTATATCCTCCAATGTTGGGATCATATGACCCCATGGGAAGATGAACGCCCTACTGATCGGATCCCATCACTCGTGCAAAGCATATAGCAGCGGCGTGTCCATTCTTGTCACTTCTATGCTGAGGACTTCTCGGAAGCCCATCGCAGCTAGTCTCTCCCGCTAATACTCTGGCAGTGCCTGGTACACCACCCTGCTCTGAAGCCAAGAAATCATGGTTCTTATTTTCCCCTGCACACATGTAGAGCATAACTTAGTCATATAATTAGTTTAAATTCATTGCGTTTATAAAACAAAAAAATTGAATAAGCAAAAACACACAAAAAATCATTGTTGGCTCTGGTTCCTCTGACGGCCATGTTCTGGCACGTCACAGTCCACTGACGCACCATGTATGTTTGCCGCGTCAGGTACTGTGACGGTCGCTAGAATGACCGTCACGTTCTCCCCGATAGGGCGTCATCTTCTTCATTCCCCCAGCCCGTGGAAATGGCCACAATGGCCTACAATGGATCCCAATGGGTCCCCAGACCCATTTTCTTCCCCTCAATCACACATGCAAGCATGAAAAATGAAAAAAAATGAAAATTTAAGGGTTTTTAGGGTGGGAGCCTACCTCACGGTCTTGGCCTCGTTTCTTCTTCTCCGGTGCCATGGTCCCTTCTTCGCCGCCGGTGGCCTCCGCCACAACATCTTCTCCTTCTTCTCCAGCCGTGGGAGGGTCTTCCTCCGCCGTTTGCTCCGCCGCTGCCGTCGGAGGAATCTTTTCCCGGGCTATGCGATCCTGACAGTGCTTGATTGCCTTCCTCTTCTTCCCCTTCTCCCTCTCTAATGGTGGCCGGGGGAGCTCGTCGCCGGACATCGTCGCCGGTGGGTTTTGGCTCGATGTGGGTGGCGTTGATTGCATTTTGGGGCGTTTGAACGAATGAGAGTGGGAGAGACCGATCGGTTGTTTTTTTTGAATGCCCAGGAAATGTAACGGTCTATCAAAAGACCGTCACAAGCTTCTAACGCATGGTTGTTAGACCGTCAGGTGACTTCAGTCACTTATTTTGAAAAATGTGAACCGACGCGGTGTGACGGGTCATATGTGGACCGTCACATGAGTGTGGCGCTCCTTTAGTAGACCGTCAGGATCTTCGATGGATGATAATTCCCAATTTCATGCTTGAATGATCATTATGCTTCCTTGACTTATCTTATCAAGATGATTCATGCTCAGGAATGGATATGCTTTATTCATATTATTGTTGGCTAACCCTTTCTATGGATGAAATCATGAAAGCCATCATACTTCAGCCATTCGCCGCACAGGTAAGTCAGGTACAGTATCTCGATCCTATATCTCTTAATGCATTACTATATGTTATCTATGATATATTATCTCGAGAACCAGCTGGTCATTCATGTGTTCTGGGATCTGATGTTCCCCTTAAACAAAAATGATGATGATCTAGGTGCACATGTTTAATCGTTGGATAGGCCATTAGGTTGGAAAAGCTTGGGGACGATGGTCCTGTCTTGCACCCCGTGGTTGCAGATGGTGTCCTGACCCTGGTTTCTCTAGGCTAGCAATACTATTCTCGAGTATCTTATTATTTTATCTTTCTTTGCATTCGATTTAATGATTTCTTTTCCTTAGCCCAGCATGCATCATACGCATCTTTGAGCATTCACGAGCCTTCATCTGTCCTTGGTGTCTCAGTGATGGTGGATAACTGTGTCCATGATCTCGAATGAGGAGAATTATTCCACTCTGAATTGGAAAGTTTCCTTCGGTCTGTCCACTCGATATGGTTAGCTGAAGATTCCTGTCTGGAGTTTAGTTAATCGTCTCTTTCCTTTCCGTTGCTCCGGCCACTGGCCGTGTTTTCCTTTCCTTAGTTGTTAGTTCTTCCAGACATGCGTCATTTGGTTGGCTATTTCCTTGTGGCTATTTCAAAGTTTTTTAGAAAATTCCTATCACTCGTTGGTTGAGGACGGGTGTCTTTTGCTTTAATCCCCAATTTCATTCCGCTCCGCTTCAGTTCCGCTTCATCTCCATGTTCCATTTCGCTTTCGCTTCACCTCCGCTCGCTCCCCTGCAAAGAGGACGTTAAGGAGGGGCATCTGTTGACACCCATTTTATGACCAATAAGTTGGGTCATCTCCTTATTCATTTTAATGATGCTCTGAGTTGTTCATCTTTATTGAGCCATCTTGGTCAATTTGAGGTCTATTTCATGGGTCATGTCTCCTTGGTTGGGTCTGGTTCCTTGTCTTTTCCCGCTGGACGAAGCTTAGCGAACCTTCATCTTATTTGCACTCCTTTGTCTCTGATGCATCATTGCTGGCGCATCACATTTCTCCAACGCACATTCCTATGGCCGTTACATCATCTTAGAGTCCTTAAGGCTAAGGCTTTTTTCAAGCTTATCTTTTATCTGATCCGTTGAGCGTGACGGTCTATCGTGCGACCGTTATCATAACTCTGACGCACCTACTCATGGCTGTTACATCCTTGCAGAGTCCTTATGTTTGAAAACTTCGCCCGTTGATCTTATCCTTTGACGGATAAGGTTGTGTGAGGGTCCATTCCTAGGGCATTACATCAATGTGGCGGTCTATCATGCAGCCGTTACGTAAAACAGAGAGTTCTAGCAGAACTGCTCTTTCTCTGCTACTCCGTGGCCGAATTAAGAGTTTGATCTGATGATTTCTCCCTCAAATCTAATCCTCAGAACCTTCTGTTTATTTCTATGGACTCTTGGGAGTATTATCTTCAAGATTTTACTAAGAAACGTCCTACTTTCTAGCTGGATTATCCCTTACTCGACTAGAGAGTTTGAGGGTCTATAAATAGAACCCTTGACTTCATGGCTTGAGGAGGAGACATCTGGAGTTCGCGTCGAAGTGTTGCCGCATCTTGGAGCTAGAACCAACCAAGGAGATCTGCTTCCCACGTCCATCTTCTTCCAAAGTCCAGGGAGTATTGGTTTCAAGGGTTTAGCTCAGTCACATTGTCTTCTTAGTCTATTTCTCCTTCCTCCAAGCATCATAGCAACCTTCCCTCTTCTTCTCTCACGTTTTTGCACTTGCTGCACTCATTTAAACATCTTCCCATCTTTTAAAACGCCCCAGAGGGGTTAAAAAACCAACATCCCCGGTATTTCCCTCTCCTTTTGCATGCTTTTGAGTCCTTTTGGTTTATTGATACTACTCTTGCTCTAGGGCTACTTTGGGTTGTTCTCTTTGTGGTCTACACTCTTTTGCAGGTTTACAGAGTCCACAGCACGAGGCCCAAGCTTTCTGGCCGGCTGGAAGGCTTGGAGATCAAAGATTCCTAAGTTCCTCTTCTGCGGATCTCTGACGGTCTATTACAGGTGCGTTAGAGTCACGTAGCGGTTTATTGTGGGGCTGTCACATGCCTGTGGTGCATCATCATTCGATCGTTACGTTCCACAGAGCTGTAGTTATTTCTCTCTCCCGTGGGCGGGTGTTTCATCCACCTATTCTAAGGTATTTCTCACGTCTTTGGCTTGTTTATTACCTTAGTGGCGATCACATCTTTCCTTAGTATTGGGCAGTAGCTTTCTCTTTCATCATACTTCATATCTCTTTCTTTTACTTGCTTGTTCCACCTATACGGTGTGTTTTCCTTTACTTCCTTGCTCCACACCCCGGCGTGTGTTTTTATTTATTTCTTTAGTTTATTCCTGATAGAGATAGCATGCCCATGCTAGAGCTTGTGCTGAATGCCTAGGTTCATGTTGCACATGTTCATAGGTTGAGTGATTTTACTGCTTGTTCATCTTGTTCATCATAGTTGAGATCATATCCATCTTGTAAGAAAGGAACACATAATAATCAACAATATTCCCTAGCTCTCTAAAGCACCTTATCTAGAATGGCAGGGTGTTCCTCTTTCTTCCTTGACTTCACCAAGATATCATCCACGTAAGCTTCTATGTAAACATGCATCATATCATAGAATATAGCCATCATCGCCCTTTGATAAGTGGCGCGAGCATTCTTCAATCCAAACGTCATAGGTTTTCTCTTGATCTTCCGGAGCGAGATGGATTTGGTTGTATCCTGAATAACCATCCATGAATCATAGTGCCTCGTACCCGGCAGTGTTGTCCACTAATACATCTATATGAGGTAGCGGGAAATCATTATACCCCATGGTTAATAGTATATTTCTGGCCATCTGCCGAGGGGGCTAGAACCGTCCCTGTTTGCCCTTGCATCTTCAAGTTATAAATCTAGCTACTTCCACAGGAACTATCAATAAGTTTGGCCAAGAATATCAAATTCAATAGTGCCTTTAGGGCGATCGTAAGCAACGTAAGAACAGACCAATTTCATTGAAAAAGAGGTCAAGAATGAATTAAAAAGATGTTGTGCCACGGAAGGATTTCGGCAGCATAACGGCATCTTATTTAATTTCATAGTTCATTAATAACTTGATAAGTAATGTTTCAGGTTCCAGACAGTCAGAAGATCATTTAAGACTGAACATAATTAACCCTTGGGTCAGGCACTAGGGCTGGCTAACTTGATAGAACACGGTTGCAGGAAGACCGCGATAAGGAGAACGCGGTCAAGTAAGAGGCTGCGATCAAGAGTCTGTCAACTTAGGCAAAAGTTGGTCGACTTGAAAAGATAATGTGGTCGTATGCTAGCCACGATCATCAGAATGTGGTGGATGGACGAGCCGCGATCAAAGGTCTGTCGACCTGAACAAAGTCACTCGACTGAAAATGCAAGTTGAGTTGACTTGAGCAAGAATGAGTCGACTTGGAACAGGACATCAATCAATTGATAACACAGCCAACACACTGGAATGAATGCGGTCACTTGGCCAGCCGCGATCTACAGGTCGCGGTTCATTGACTGGCCGCGATCAAGATAGAGTACAGAAAAATCACGAAGTGCTCTTCTAGCATTTTGGGTTTTTAGGGTACAACCAGCTCGGCATCCTAGTGGAAATCCCAGACTCGCGGAGTCTTACGGAGGCCTTGAAACATGAAGTCCAAGTATGATAGAAGAAATATCGGACGGAGAGACATTCAATGTCCAAGAAGGTTTTCCTATCATGTGCAAGTGACTAATAGTAACATACCGGAGTACGAGCTATGAATGAATAATGGAGAAAGACAGAAGATAAGAGTGAACGTATCAAAACAAAGATCGATGTATAAGTTCATCAAAATTTGAAAATCCCTTAGTACAAAACTATAGGGTCTATTTGTGAAACTAGCATATAATGAAAATAAGTTTGAAAACTTGATATGGTAACAAAACATAAAACCCTTATAACATGATATGGCAGAAACATAACCATAACGAAATATCATGAAATATGGCATAGATAACTATACATAATAGGAAATCATAGGGCTTGATCTAGTAGCTGTTTGGCGTGAACAGTAGCCAAATCACGGTTCTCCTACGACCGCCTTCTGGAAGGTCGCGGTTGGTCGGGCGTCTGCGATTACAAGTCACGGCTCCTGGGTTGACTGCTATCATTCTGCCGTTAGACAGAGACAACAACGGCCTTGCAGGACCCTTTTCTTTTGCTAAACAACATTCAACTAGTATAAAACTGAAAGGAAAAGCATGATAGCACGTATGTAATGCATGAAAAGGCATAAGCGCATCTAAAGTTATTATCTTTTTCATTAAAGTTTCATGGCCTGCATGAACTAAAGGCCCTATTGCGCGATCATGGAAAAATTGGAAACGTGCATAACGCATGAAATCAATCAAGGATAGAGGGCTTTTAATCCTAACTTCATGTTTAAGCCGATCATGAGACAACCTACCTATGGGTTTCGTCCTAGACTTCAGATTTCTCGCTGGAAGGAAGCTCTTGTTCCTACGCTTCCTGCGTAGAAATAGCAACTTTCGCATGATTCAACTCCTGGGTTGATAGTCCTCCTAACATGAGATTTAGAGGGATGTTAGAAGATACTAAAGGGAACAAAAAGTTCTAAAGATAGAACTTGAAATGACGACGTCTTACCTCTGCTACGCACTATCCAAAACCCAGGGCTCCGTGTAGGAGGTTCTGGTTTCTATTTATAGGGAATAACCTAGGGTTAGGGTTTTAGTTCAAAAAATTAGGAGTTCTATGAGGTGTCAAGTTGATCCCCTAAGAGTCCTGGGTAGGTTTCCACTATAGATCACATTGAACCACAACCATCTCATGGGTAAAAATCTGAGCTTTCTGTGTTTTATCTCTTTCCATTTTCGGAAGCAGATCGCGGTTGAGGACTCGACCGTTACATTCAAGTTGTGGTCGCGCGATAGACCGCGACCTGGTCCATCTCTCCGAAATTTAAGTGATGGAGACATCACCCACGATTCCCTTTGGCTCGGGTCCACTTCTTCACATTCAGGAGCTGGTTGAGTTTGGGCCTCACTCTATTAAGGCCCCTTATCCATTTTGTAGCTTTCTTTTGTGTCATTTTGATGTATTTTCATTTTATTGGAGTCATTTCCCTAGGTCTAGCACTTATTTTTCTATGTTTTTGTATCATCATGCTGTCTAATGAGGCTATTGGGCCCAATTCGTTGGGCTAGGCCCATTGGCGCCCCCACCCCCCCTTGGTTATTTGTAGTTGCTTATTTTGTCAGGGACTTATTGTAAAGAGTGGGTTGCCTATAAATAGGACCCCACTCCCCCTCATTTGAAGTTAATGAATGAATGAATCCTTTTGAGTTAAGCCTACAATTTTGTTCAATTTGGAGAGATTCCACTAAGTTAGGGTGAGATACCCTAGGGAGTGATTCCCACACCCCCCCCCTCCACTCTCTCTTCTCTCTCCTCCCACTAAGGGGTTCGCCCCCTTCTCTCTCTCCTCCCTCCCCCCTTCAACTCCCAACCACCACCCACCTCATTCATTGCCCCTCCACTTCCCCAAGCCACCATTACTCTACCCCATATTCCAAGAGGGAATCTCCCCCACTCCCAACACAATCTCCTCCCTTCCAAGGCAATCCCCCTAGTTCCCATACAACCCTACACATTCCAAGACCATTTCAAAATTTGAAACCCATTCCCTCCACTTGTTTTGGCCGCCCCCATCCATTACCCTCCCCCTTGCCAAGTTCGCCCCCTTCACTCCCCATTTCCCTCTCTCACACCCTCATCTTCCTCCTCCACCTGCTAGCCCTTGCTTCCAGCCTTTCTCCCCCTCATTCCCCATCAACATTAGCTCTTTTCTCCACCCCACTAGGGCCCCCACTCACCCTTAGGTCGCCCCTACCACTTTCCTCCACCAAAGAAGCCACTTCTCCCTCTCATGTCATTTTCAGGTTGGAGCTGTGCAGACCTGCAGATCAGCCCTTAGTTGCAGCATCGACTACGGCTTCCTCCTGGGGTTCCTGAAGGCGTGGCCTACCTTTCTGGAAAGGCCTACCAGTCTACTTCGCAAGCGAGGTGGAAGCAACACGATCTGAGGTCGGAGCTGCCAGATAGAGCCAATCTCCCACCATCGCGCAAGAACGCCTTCATCCAGAATCAGAACCTAGGAGACTGCCGTCTCACGGTTTACTCAAGCTGAATCAGGCCCAAGTTCCTTCAACAAAGTTCTTCCCCGTCCAGTCCTCTTTCAAGATCAGGAAGCGGAGCTGCATTCGGCCACCGGGGGGTAGAGTTATCATTTTTTCTCTCCCCTTCTGTCCAGTCCTGCTTCGGCAGTCTTCTTCGACGAGTGAGTACTGTTCCAGGTGCCCCGCTCGCCATCGACATCGGAAGGCTGCCCCGTCACTTTCTGCTGAAAGCTACTTCGATCATGAAGACGTCGCCGCTGGTTTCGTGCTGATCAGAGATCGGGAGAGCGCACAGTGACCTATGCAAGTTGCTGTTTGAGTCCAGATCAGCCTGCGGCCAGACAGAGTGATCTCCTTCCTACTGCTGGAGTTGTCACCACCGACCAACAGAGCATCCCCAAAAATTCTACAGTCATCCCCTTCAAGTCAGGAAGCTGTAGGAGGTGGTTTCACTCAATTCGGAGTCCGGACGAGTCCGTGGCAACCTCAACCTCATCACCCTGTCCTGCAGGCCAGAACAAGGCTGATATCGCACCAGACGCCACTTAGTAATCGAGAGCTTTTCTCCCCTCCCCGCTTGGCCGGCTGAAGGCCCCATCCTGCGTGGGGTAGTTTTGGTTGTAACACTTTAACCCCCACCCCAAGATCCCCCTCCTGCGTGAGGTGTAGTTTTGTACTTCTTTGGGCTGGTCAAGCGACACCGCCGCGGCGTGTGGGGAACCACCGCCTCCCCGCTCGCCCTCGTCTCCGACCGGGACCGGTTTCTTCAAACCGGTCGAGTAAGTGTCTCATCCTTGCTCAATAGTGTTGCTCTTTCAATATTTGCTTCATGCGCCGCTGATTATGTGAGGGAGCGCCCGGTCCTCAAGTCCATGACTTAGAGTGACCGCCGTGGGGTAGTGTGAAACCGGTGCCTTTGCGCACTTTGTCGGCCCCAATTGAATTAGGCATCCAACCTTTGGGAGTCAAACCTTGGCCTTGCTGGCCCTCTACCAGCAAGGGCCCATTCCCATACTTCACACTTGGCATCGCCAAGTCACTCCGGGTATAGAGTGCGACGGGAGAGCGGTGGCCCATTAAGGCCCATTTGAATGCTATTTATGAATGCTTGCTTAAGTCCGAGGTTGTGTCACATCATTAAGATTTATCCATATTTCTCCCTTATCATCTTATCTTAATTAGGGAACCTTCCCCTATTACATGTCTAAGGGTTGGGCTTTGGCCAAAAGGTTTAGGTTTAGGTTTTATGGTCTAGTTTAAGTGGGCTTAACCATCTAGTTAATAGTTGGGCCTTTAATCAAAAGGCTTTAACTTATTTAGCCCATTAATTAAGCCATTTAACTTTTAAGCCTATTAAATGCATAAATAATTCCATTTAATTTTTGAAAATTTCTAGAAAATTACCAGGGGTGCTACATAGGCGCAATCTATTAATGCCTTATTCTCAATTTCAATCTCAATTTTGAAATCTTTCTAGTCCAAAGGACTAAAAAAAAGGAATAATGATGATCAAAAGGAAAAAAGAAGAAAAATGAAAGGAAAAATCAAAGATATATATGGCATGGCAAGAGGGCAGTACACTTTCTCCGCGGGACGTCATGAGCTCGATCGTATGCGTGCCTAAAAGGGAATTAAGATTCAGTGATATGACCAAAAGTCTCGGTGCAACATATCGAATCTCTAGTGTTGTGCTATGGAAGAAAGTTAAACTTGATATCTTCTAAACTCTTATTAGGTTTATCTCTAATTTTTCTTCTCTTATCCCTAAAAGGCTAAGTGTTTCTCAGGTATGGCTTTAGTAGGGGCACCGTTAACTAAGGGCAACTGACTATAGGGCGCCATCTTTAATGCACGCCCTGCTTTGCGCAGTTCTTAGCGAAAGGGGAAGGAATAAGGACTCCTAGCCAACGGTTTAAATTATCTCTTGGTGTTGTAATTAGTAATGTCTAAACCCAAAATCTAAAAAAATTAAATATTTTCAAAATCCAAAAAAATTGAATATTTTCCAGAATCCACAAAATCTGAATATTTTCCCAAATCCATAAAAAAGTGAATATTTTTCAAAATTCATAAAAAAACTTGAAAAACCATAAAAAATTGCATATTCTCAAAAATAAAAAAAATTACATTGTATTTCTAATAAATGTTTGTTCATCTGTTATCTTACAGGGACAATTTCTACAAAAAGGATCAAGAACATGGGATGAGTCCTCTCTTTCAATTTCATCAACTTTTCTGATTCTTCCATTTATTCCCAAACAATGTCATTCACTATCAATTTCTCTGATTATTCATGCCACTCTGGGCATCACTTCGATCCTTCAAGAACAATTCTTATGATCCACCAAGTTGTCATCCTCATGGTTTGAGCAAGAAACAATGATGCTTTCCATGATATGCTACCCATGCTATGCTATCCATGTTATGCTACCCATAATATGCTTTTCATGATATGTTTTCAGGCTATGCTTAAACTGCCTTTTATTCATTGCTTGTTATATTTCACTATATCTTGGCTAACATATTTTAACACAGGACGAAGCTTTTGGTCCCACCGTCTGGGCATCGTCCTGGTCCTACGGTGATTGCATTGCGGTGCATTTCCTAGTTCCCAACATGCTCATTGCTTTCTGATAAGTGTCCATTTTCTATGGTAATTCATCGCATGTACACCATTTTATGTGCATATAATTTGGTAATTATGCATGTTCTATTGTTAATCTCAACTTCGCATGTAGATTGGACCTTTCACACAAATTAATTAATTTGGTGATTTTATTTAATAAAATGGAGTTGAGGGTCATGAACATTAATTATCCATTGCATAAAAATGAGCAATTGAGATTCATGTGCACATTATGATAATTTTTCTGGACTAAATCATAATTATGTGTGTGTAGGACATCGAAGGTAATTGCAAAAGAAGCCAGGGGCAAAACTGTCATCACCACTTTGACCAAGTCAAATAAAGAATTCAAAATATTTTGGTTGGAGGGAAAAGAAAGTTCAAAATATTTTGAATTCAAAGTTTGAAAAGGAAGAATTCAAAGTTTAAGTTTGAAAAGGAGGAAAAGGACATTCAAAGTTTGAAAAGGAGATTCAAAGTCGGAAAGGGGGTGCCCAAAGTCCAAGAAAGGGGGTGCCCACCTCCTTTTCCTTTTCCCCATACACCATCTTCTTTCTAAATCCCAGTCATCCATCTCCTTTTGATATAATCTCCACCCTCTATTGACCCAACTTTCCCCATAATAGCCCATGACAAGGAGGAGAAGGGGACTTCTTCTTTTGGTAATTTTCAGCCTCTCCCTCTCACATCTTAGGTCGCCGATGTCACCCTCTTCTGTTCCTCTTCTCCTCCGGCTTTCTTCATATATGTTCATCAATTTTAAATGTTCTACAACTTCTTCTTCTGCATCATCTACTAATTCCTTCTAGTTTTCAAGCTATTTCATGTGTTTCACTATGCTATCATGTTCATCTGCCAACCAATATTTCTCTTTGTTCTTACTCTTATTTCTCTGCCTTCTAGTCGTTTTCTTCTCTTACTATCTTCATGAATGTTCTTTGTTTTTAAGTGTGCTACAACTTATTCTTCTACATCATCTTCTAATTCATTTTTTTTGGAAGTTATTTCCCATTTTTTAACTTGCTATCCTGTGATTTTACTGTTCATCTGAGGTTCTACCTTCTGTTATTCCTCAGTTTTGAAGCCCTTCCCCTCTTCTTTTCTCTCTGAGTTCTTCATTAAAGTTCTTCCTCTCTTGTCTATCTAGATTTTTGTCTTCTATCACTTCCTCCCATTCTTCTTAATTTACGAGTTATATTTATTTTCCACTGTTTTACTCTATCATCTTCTTCCTTCTTCATCTCCACACAAACCCTTCCACATTCCTATCTATATTTCTCTCCAAAGTTTATCCTTTACAACTCTCCTTTCATGGCGGTGTGCACATCAAGGCGGGTGACGTTCCAAGGCTCGTGACGTGTACGACAACGGCTTCTTCATCCATCTCTTTCCACGGCGATCTCTTTCAAGGCGGAGCGATCCTCTCCAAGGCTCAGCGAGGAGAAGATGATGGCGTCATCACCATTGCTACTACCATCTTCACACCTCAGGCTCCTCTTTTTGTTATTGCTTTAGTTTCATTTTACTTCATTGTAATGTCGTCACATCTTTATTGTAAGCTTGTCTTGCATTTTATGTACTTATTTCTTTATGTTAATGAAAGAAGTGTTCATTTTATCTAGATCTTGTTCATCTTTTCTCTCTTCCTCCTTCTTCTACCTCTTCTTCTCCACTTTATGCAACTATTTTCTAAAGCATAGGCTCATAGTCATAAGTGTTTTTAATTAAGTGTTTGGTTCGTTCATCATTTCATTATTTTCTTTAAGTAAAGTAAAATCACAAGTGTTTTCCAAAAGACTCCAACGTTTTTAACTCTAAAAAAATCTCTTCTTCCTTGTGGATTCGACCTTTCTCGCCACCATATTACGTCTTTCTTTCATATAGTGCGAGTTGAAATTTTTAAGATTGATACGCATGTTGTAAACGATGAACTTTCGCGTTATCAATTTTTGGCGCCGTTGTCGTGGAAGAATGATGATTTTTGACTTAAGAAATTTCTTTTCCTTATGTTTATAGTGTACTAATAAAGTTGTCTTTTCATATTTTTATAGAAAAAAAAGTGAGAAAAAGCAACTTGAAAATTAAAAAAAATCAGAGGTAAGTTCTCCACATTTTCCTTAGTCTTTTTGTCATTCATTTCAAAAAAAAAGAACGAGGAACGCTTTTCAAGTAAGTATCCAAACTTTTCCTCCTTCATTTTAATTTCATTTCTCTACATTTCATATCTTGTGGTTAGATAGGTTCACTAAATAAAAAAAAAATTCTTCACTTGAACCAAATAAAAATTCTCATTCCAAGAGTACAAATAAAAATTCTCATATAGAAAATTCTCATTCCAAGAGTAGAAATCACACTTTCATACTTTAGGTCATGCATCATGTAGGATAGAAGTTCTTCCTTCTTTATTGTTTAATTTGTGTTAATTTCATTTTAGAAGATTGCGAGGGGCAAGGTGAGTTCTTTTCTAATCTTTTTCTTAATCACATTCTCATGCATACTTGCATAGAACCCCTTGTTTGAACTTACTTTGTTGCATATCATTTCAAAATATCTTAAGGACAACACCTATAAGCAAGATAAGGTAGAGATTTCATCACCCTTCCTTAGCCCACAAACTACAATTCCCTTGCATTTTGCATCACCTAGACCTTCAATAAAATTCAATAGACGTTGGCCCTAGGTTCACACTGTGGTTCTTGTGTTATTTGGGCTTATCCTCTTGTGAAAACTGGTGCCTAAGGTAAGACGGTCGGACGGCAAACGCCTTAAGCGGACTAGTGGTTTTTAATTAGGACCTTGCGAAAGTAAGGGGAGCCTCCCACTACCCCACCCCTTACCTGGCCGGTGAAAATATTGAGGGTGAACTCAAGTTACACTTTAGCTATTTTGTGAAACCCAATATGTAGGTCTAGGTCATTAGGTAATTTGTGTGACAACTTGTTTGTGTTTGCATAAAAAAAAATAACAATAACAACAAAATAAAAAAATAAAAAAAATTTCTCATTTTCTCTCTCTTCATCCTAGTTTGTATCAAAATCAAAAAAATAAACAAACAAACAAAAATCATCATAAAAAATTATCTTTCATCTCTCTCTTCGTCTTAGTTAATGTAAGGTAGAAGATCTCAACATCCAAACCTACTAGGATCCATTCAAGAAATTGAGAGAGTCTTATATCCAGGGAACGATCTCCACCAAAATCTAATGGCCGAAAATCCTGATCCTTCAAAACAAATGAAGGATTATTTCTTGCCCAATCAATACCAACCGTCCTTCTATGTCCAAGCACCTCAGAACCAGGCGGTTCATTATGAAATCAAGTCTAGTACCATCCAAATGTTGCCATCTTTCTATGGAAATCCCAATGAAGACCCTTATAAACATCTTGATGAGTTCCTTCAGATCTGCTCAACTGTTAAAATCCAGAATTTCTCTGATGATGCTCTTAGGCTAACTCTCTTCCCATTCTCTCTCAAGGATAAATCCAAATATTGGTTAGGAGCCTTGGGTAGGACCATTGATACATGGGCGGAAATGCAAAAAGAATTTTTGAAGAAGTTCTATCCCATAGGACGAACCAATACCATGAGAAGAGCAATTACTGGATTCACACAAAACCCTGTGGAACATATCCATTAAGCGTGGGATAGACTGAAAGATTTATTGAGGAAATACCCCCACCATGGGTTATCAAGATGGTAAATTATACAGGCATTCTATGAGGGATTGACTGATAGTTACTGTCAAATGGTGGATGCATCATGTGGGGGGGGCTTTTATGAGTAAAAGCAAGGATGAGGCGTATGAGTTATTTGAGATGTTGAGTGAAAATTTGATCAGTCATGCCTCGCTATCATCTTATGAAAGAACGATTGGGCCGGCTAAGAAGGGTGGGCTTTATGAAGTGAAGAGCCAAGGTGATTGTGAGAACAAGATGGACATAAATGCCTTGACTCAGAAATTGAACAAAATGGATTTGTTGGCGCAGAAGATAGAGAAGGTTGATCTTATAGCTCAAAAGCTAGATCAGTTGTTATCTAGGCATGGACCTTCTTCTTCTTCCACCTCTCAACCTCAACCATTCTTAACTCCTAGTCATGAAGAGATCTGTGCTATTTGTTCTAGCTCCGATCATGTGGTAACTGATTGACCCACTACAGCCCACCTCCCCCCATTCATCCAAGAACAAATCTTCACTGCTTAGGGTGTCTCTAAGCCTCCTTATGATCCTTATTCCAACACCTACAATCTAGGCTGGAGAAACCACCCGAATTTTTCTTGGAAATCTCAGCAAGGTCTATCTACCCAATCTAATCCCTCTTTTCAAAAATAACCCTTTCATGCCCCAGTTCAATCTCACCAACATTATCAATCTCCTTTTCAACAAACTCAACACCCAACTCACCAAGCTCATCATAATTTTTCTCAATCCAATGCACCTTTTCCACAACAATCTCAACACCCATCACATTATTTTCAGGCCCCGTATCAGTAAGCTCAACTTTCTCAGGGCCAATACCATCAATATCCTTCTAACCGATTCAATCAAGTTCCCTTCCAACCCCCTCCTCAACCTCCACAGCCCAATTTTGATGAAAAATTCGACCAACTCCAACAACTCATTCTTTCTCAGCAACAATCCATTGCTAAGTTGGAAGGTCAGATAGGGTAATTAGCAGCAAGTAATGTGAGGAGAGAAGTGGGCCAGCTTCCTAGCCAGCCTATGGCTAATCTTAGGAACCAACCTCCGGGCTTCCCCCAAAGAGTTCCTATTCTTCCTCAACCAAACCAACCTCAGCCGCCTCCTCCTGCAGGATCACAATTTGAGAATGCTAAGGCCATCTCTTCTCTTAGGAGCGGGAAGGCTTTAGATAATCCTTATAGGACTAAAAAAGTTGGCAGTAGTTCGGGCCAAGATGTCCAAGAGGAGAGTGATGAGGAAGAGGAGCCCGTAATTGTTAAAGAAATGAAGAAGCCGGAGGGTGGAGAGAAGAGGCTAGATAAAGGAAAGGTAAAAGTTGATGAAGGATCCCAAGACTATGTGCCTAAGGCCCCTTTTCCCGATGCTCTAAAGTCAAAGGCTCACAAGAAACTATCGGTGTAACAGGAAGAATTAGTGGAATTATTTAAACATGTGAATATCAATATTCCACTCTTGGATGCAATCAAACATGTGCCGGCATATGTAAAAATTTTTAAAGAGCTTTGTACTCCAAAGAGGGAACCAAGGGCGGTGACTCAAAAGATCCGTTTGTCTGAGGATGTGAGTGCTGTTTTGATGAATCATTTGCCGAAAAAATTGAAGGACCTCGGAGCTCCGTTAATCTAATGTGATATAGGTGGAGTCACTTTTGATCGAGCATTGCTAGAGTTAGCTGCTAGCGTGAATCTTTTACCCACCTTTATCTATTAGCAGTTTGATCTGGGAGAGTTAAAACTGACTTCAATCATCCTTCAGTTGGTGGATAGGTCGGTTAAAACACCTAGGGGTCTGTTGGAAGATGTCATTGTTAAAGTGCATGAATGCTATTTTCCCGTGGATTTTCTCATTCTTGATATGGCCTCATCCCAGGATCTAAAGCACACCTATTATTTTGGGTCGTCCTTTTCTAATAACTGCTAAGGCCAAGATCAATTGTGCCACGGGAATGATGGATATTTCTTTTGGAGGTGAGAAAGTTTCTCTGAATGTTTTTAAGGCTTCTCAGTATCCGGATCAAGGAGAGGAATGCAATGTCATTGATATCTTTGAGGATGTGATTCCGGATAATATTGAGCACACCCTAGAAGAGGGTAGCATGCTTCAAGATTCTTCTCTCTCTTTTGCACCCTGGTCTAGGGTAGAGCCACTTCCTCCATTACAATTCGAACCTACTCTTCCATCTCTGGATCATCCGCCTACTCTTGAATTGAAACCTCTACCGGACTCCCTTAAACATGCATATTTGGGACCTCACCACACTCTGCCTATCATCATTGCCTCCAATTTCACTTCTGCTCAAGAATCCCAACTCTTAACTGTTCTTAAAGAGCATAGGGGGGCAATAGGTTGGTCGACGGCGGATCTCAAGGGGATCAGTCCGGATGTCTGTATGCACCATATCTATTTAGAGGACAATGCCAAGCCGAGCAGGGAGATGCAGCGTAGGCTGAATCCTAACATGAAGGAGGTGGTCAAGCAGGAGGTGGTGAAGTGGTTGGATGCCGGGATTATGTATCACATTTCTGATAGAAAGTGGGTCAGCCCCACGCAAGTAGTCCCAAAGAAATTAGGGCTGACCGTGACTCAAAATGAGAAAGGTGAGGAAGTGCCAATGAGGCTACAAACGGGGTGGAGAGTCTGTATTGATTACAGAAAATTTAACTCCATGACAAAGAAGGATCATTTCCCTCTCCCGTTTTTGGATCAGATTTTGGAGAAATTGGCTGGGCAAAGATATTTTTACTTTTTGGATGGATACTCTGGGTATAATCAAGTTGCTGTCTACCGGGAAGATCAGGAAAAGACTATATTCACGTGTCCATATGGCACGTTTGCATTTAGAAGAATGCCGTTTGGGCTTTGTAATGCCCCTGCCACTTTTCAGCGATGTATGATGGTAGTCTTTTCTGAAATGGTGGGAGAATTTTTGGAGGTTTTCATGGATGATTTCTCAATTTTCAGAGACTCATTTGATTGGTGCTTGAAGAATTTGCAAAAAGTGTTGGCAGGATGCATTGAATCTAATTTGGTGCTTAGCTGGGAGAAAAGTCACTTTATGGTAAGAGAAGGCATTGTGTTAGGCCATGTTATTTCCGAGAGGGGAATAGATGTAGACAAGGCTAAGGTTGATCTGATTTCCAATCTTCCTCCCCCTTCATCTGTCAAGCAAATCTACTCTTTTCTTAGCCATGTGGGTTTTTATAGAAGATTCATTCAGAACTTCTCTACCATTACTCGACCGCTCACTAAGCTCCTAGCCAAGGAAACTCCATTCCAGCTAGACGAGTCTTGTCTCGAGGCTTTCCACTCTCTTAAAGTGGCCCTCACTCAAGCCCCAATCATGCAGTCTCCTGATTGATCGCTCCCATTTGAAATCATGTGTGATGCCTCTGACTATGCCATAGGAGCTGTCCTAGGCCAGAGAAGTGATAAGAAACCTGTGGTAATTTATTATGCGAGTCGCACTCTCGCCGATGTTCAAATGAATTATACCACCACAGAGAAAGAACTTCTGGCTGTTGTGTTTGCCCTAGAAAATTTTTGCTCATATCTTTTGGGGGCCAAAGTCATTGTTTATTCAGATCACGCTACCTTGAAATACTTGTTCACTAAGAAAGATCCTAAACCCCGTTTAATTAGATGGATTCTCTTGCTACAAGAATTTGATCTTGAGATCAAGGACAAGAAGGGGTTAGAGAATGTTGTGGCTGATCACTTGTCTAGGATTGTGATTCATGAAAGTGCTCCTATGTACGATTCCTTCCCTGATGAGCAAATTCTTTCCATCTCTCACACCTCAACCCCCTGGTACGCTCACATAGTCAATTACTTGACAGTCGGACAGATTCCAGGAGGGTAGTCTAGGCAGGAGAAGGATCGATTCTTTTCAAAGTTAAGCACTACTTTTGGATGGACCCCGAGCTATTTCACATGGGTCACGATCAAATAATAAGAAGATGTGTCCCTGAGGAGGAGCAATAATCTGTTTTGAACTTCTATCATAGTCTTGCCCGTGGGGGACATTTTTTAGGAAAGAAAACAGCGGCGAAAGTTTTGCAGAGTGGATTCTATTGGCCCACCTTATTCAAAGATGCTTATAAATTTTCTAAAACTTATTTAAGGTGCCAAGTTATGGGCAATAATTCAAAAAAGGATATGATGCCTCTAAACCCCATTCTGGTTGTAGAATTTTTTTATGTTTGGGGTATTGATTTCATAGGACCATTTCCACCATCCTTTGGCAATGAGTACATCTTGGTGGCGGTGGACTATGTTTCGAAATAGATAAAGGCTGTTGCTACTAGGACCAATGATCATAAGGTGGTCATGAAATTTGTCAAGAAGAACATCTTTTCTAGATTTGGGTGTCCTAGGGCTATGATTAGTGATGGGGGGTCCCATTTCACGAACTTTCAATTCCGAGCTTTGCTTCGCAAATATGGCATCACTCACAAACTCGATACCCCCTACCATCCGCAAACCAGTGGCCAGGTAGATGTGTCCAATAGAGAGACAAAAACCATTCTGCATAAGACAGTTCGGTCGGATAGAAAAGACTGGTCCGAGAGACTAGATGATGCACTCTGGACCTACAGAACTGCATTTAAGACTCCCATTGGCATGTCACCTTACCGCCTCATTTTTGGAAAAGTCTACCACTTGTCCGTAGAGCTTGAACATAGAGCATATTGGGCCATCAAACAAGTCAACTTCGATCTCAGTCAAGCTGGGGCCTAAAGAGCTTTGCAACATAATGAACTGGAGGAACTAACAAATGAAGCCTATGAAAATTCAAAGATTTATAAAGCTAAAATCAAAGCATTCAATGACAAGCATATTCATAGGAAAACTTTTTATGAGAATCAAAAGCTTTGGCTTTTTAATTCTAGGCTACACTTGTTCCCTGGTAAGCTCAAATCTAGATGGGACGGACCATTTGTAGTTGTTAAGGCTTTTGACCACGGTGCCGTTAAAATTTTGAATCCTAAAAATGGTCACATTTTCACTGTCAATGGTCAAAGATTGAAACCTTATTTGGAAAATGATCAGTTGCAAAAAGAATCCATTGTTCTAAGTGGTCTGGAATAAAATCTTTGTGAGCTCTCATGCATCTGGCTGAAGACGAAAAACTTAGCGCTTCTGGGAGGTAACCCAAGGTTTTTATTGTTTGACATTTTTATTTGAGTGTGTTTTAGTAGTCCGGTCAAGGCCAAGGAGAGGAAGTCATCGCCGTCCATGACATTGATGGAGGTTTCGTCCCACATATCCGGTTGTCTCTTTCCTACTCAAAAGTATTTATTGATACATTGTTCTATTACTTTCAATTCTATATGCCATTGGGGACAATGTCATTCAAGTTGGGGGGAGAGAAAATTTTTCATGATGCATATAGTACAAGCTGATAGGAGTTCTGTCTTGCATGTCATCGTAGAAAGATGTAAACACCATTTTGAGTTTCATGAGTCATGCTTAAATTAAAAGTAATTTTAGAATAGAAAAGACTAGGGAGAAGGATGATGAAAAATTTAGTCAATCTAGCCATGGAAAATTGATATAAGAATCCCTTTAAAGTTCATGTGAACTTTAGAAAAAAGAAATTCATGTTACATACTAATGAAATAAGCAAGACAAGCCCTCTGTTATTTTTAGTATGTTGTTTGATATTCTGCACTTCTTAAGAAAAGAGATCTTTTTACAAAAGTTTTCTGCCAAAATTATCTATCAAATAAGTGTAAAAAAAAGAAAGAAAAAAAATAGCATGAAAAATATCTCTAGTCTTAGTAACCGGGCCTACTTCACCTAAGACGTGTTGAGGTTCGCGTAAAACGGAAAAGGGAACCTTGATCTGTGAAACCGGACCTACTTCTCCTAAGACAAGAGTCGAGGTTCACGTTGAGCAGTGAAGGGTAGTGCAGCATCATGTGTGATATAAAAGATCCCAAAGGGACAAAGCAATGAGGCAGACAAAAGGTTAATATACTTAATGCTCTGATCTAAGAGGTGCAGAGTTGAAAGGTATTTGCTTGGAATAGCGAATGGGGGATGCAATGGTCTAAGCTATGGATTTAGTAGTTATATATGCACAAGTGCTATTGAGCTTTGCTTTTAATTCTTGATCATGTACTATTAAGTTCCTACATAAGGCTAGTGTGCATTAATGATTCCAGATTCCTAATCTTTGGTTGATTCTAAGCTACTAGATATGAGAGTATGAATTTTACAAACTCATGTTAGTCCTAAATTTTAATTTATTTGCATTGTTAAGGGACTAGCAATGAGTAAGTTGGGGGATGTGATAAATGACCATTTTCTATGCTAATTCATCGCATGTACACCATTTTATGTGCATATAATTTGGTAATTATGCATGTTCTATCGTTAATCTCAACTTCGCATGTAGATTGGACCTTTCATGCAAATTAATGAATTTGGTGATTTTATTTAATAAAATGGAGTTGAGAGTCATGAACATTAATTATCCATTGCATAAAAATGAGCAATTGAGATTCATGTGCACATTATGATAATTTTTCTGGAATAAATCATAATTATGTGTGTGCAGGACACCGAAGGTAATTGCAAAAAAAGATAGGGGCAAAACTGTCATCACCACTTTGACCAAGTCAAATAAAGAATTCAAAATATTTTGGTTGAAGGGAAAAGAAAGTTTAAAATATTGAATTCAAAGTTTGAAAAGGAAGAATTCAAAGTTTAAGTTTGAAAAGGAGGAAAATGACATTCAAAGTTTGAAAAGGAGATTCAAAGTTAGAAAGGTGGTGCCCAAAGTCCAAGAAAGGGGGTGCCCACCTCCTTTTCCTTTTCCCCATACACCATCTTCTATCTAAATCCCAGACATCCATCTCCTTTTGATATAATCTTCACCCTCCATTGACCCAACTTTGCCTATAAATAGCCCATGACAAGGAGGAGAAGGAGACTTCTTCTTTTTGGCAAGTTTCACCCTCACCCTCTCACATATTAGGTTACCGATTTCACCCTCTTTTGTTCCTCTTCTCCTCTTGCTTTCTTCATATAAGTTCTTTAATTTTAAATGTTCTACAACTTCTTCTTCTGCATCATCTTCTAATTCCTTATAGTTTTCAAGCTATTTCATATTTTTCACTGTGCTACCTTGTTCATCTGCCAACTAGTATTTCTCTCTGTTCTTACTCTTATTTCTCCACCTTCTAGTCATTTTATTCTCTTACTGACTTCATGAAAGTTCTTTATTTTTAAGTGTGCTACAACTTCTTCTTCTGTATCATCTTCTAATTCGTTCCTGTTTGGACGTTATTTCTCATTTTTTCAACTTACTATCCTATGATTTTACTATTCATCCGAGGTTCTAGCTTCTATTATTCCTCAGTTTTTAAGCCCTTCTCCTCTTCTTTTCTCTCTGAGTTTTTCATTAAAGTTCTTCCTCTCTTGCCGAGCTAGATTTTCTTCTTCTATCACTTCCTCCAATTCTTCTTAGTTTACGAGTTATATTTGTTTTCCCACTATTTTACTCTCTCATCTTCTTCCTTCTTCATCTCCACACAAACCCTTCCACATTCCTATCTATATTTCTCTCCAAAGTTTATCCTCCACAACTCTCCTTTCATGGCGGTGTGCACATCAAGGTGGGCGACGTTCCAAGGCTCGTGACGTGGACGACGATGGCTTCTTCATCCATCTCTTTCCACGGTGATCTCTTTCAAGGCGGAGTGATCCTCTCCAAGGCTCGGCGAGGAGGAGACGACGGCGTCATCACCATTGCTACTACCATCTTCACACCTCATGCTCCTCTTTTTGTTATTGCTTTAGTTTCATTTTACTTCATTGTAATCTCGTCACATCTTTATTGTAAACTTATCTTACATTTTATGTACTTATTTCTTTATGTTAATGAAAGAAGTGTTCATTTTATCTAGATCTTGTTCATCTTTCCTCTCTTCCTCCTTCTTCTACATCTTCTTCTCCACTTTATGCAACTATTTCTAAAGCATAGGCTCATAGTCATAAATGTTTTTAATTAAGTGTTTGGTTCGTTCATCATTTCATTATTTTCGTTAAGTAAAATAAAATCACAAGTGTTTTCCAATTGACTCCAAGGTTTTTAACTCTAAAAAAATATCTTCTTCCCTGTGAATTCGACCCTTCTCGCTATCATATTACGTCTTTCTTTCATATAGTGCGAGTTGGAATTTTTAAGAATGATACGCATATTTTAAATGACGAACTTTCGCGTAATCACTTTCACCATCTTCCTTGTATGCATTTTTACTTCATGCTTTCTACGTTATTAGATTATATCAAAGACCTTCTCGCTTACCAACAAGAACTAAAAGTTCTCTCTCCTCAACCCGTCTCCCCCCTCTCGTTCCTACCCACTCTTGTTGTTCCCCCCCTCGCGGTGGTAAGCCCCTATCAATGCTGTTGCTTCTTCTACGACGATGGCCGGCGGGGGGGAGGCATTGTGCCTCCCCCATCCCCCTCTGGTCTCTCCCTGCCCACTACCGCCAGTGGCACCGCCTCGCTCCCCACCGCTTCCTTCGTTCATGGCACCAACTGTATGGACATGAGCGATCGTCTGCCTCCAGCTCCTTCAGGCGGTGCTAGGGCTGCGTCGTCAGGGAGTCCCTCTGTGATGCCCTACAAATTTATAATATTTTATTTGTTTAAAAAAATTGATTATGCCTAAATATATAAATGAGTAGTCTTATTAAATTTATTTAAGTCATGGTAAAAAAAAGGAATGAAAATAAATAGATTCAAAAATTAAGAAGGAAGAAAGAAACAGATTTAAAGGTTAAGTGAAAAATATTGAAGAGGTTAAATGAAGAAAAAAAAGAAGAAGGGGTCTAATTGTTAAAAAAGTATGAAAAAATGGATAAATGTAAAATATATTAAAAAAGAAGGTTAAAAAGTATATATATATATATATATATTATATATTAAAAAAAGTCAGCCGCCCACGCACGCACGCGCGCGCGGGCCCCCCCCTCCCGAACGACTTCAGCTATTTTTTTTTAAAAATTATTATTAATTTATTTAAGCTCTTACCGTTAGTTTAAACCCAATTCTCTTCTTATTTAGTCAATCTCCACATGCCTTATATATAAAAGAAAAAGAAAAATGTGAGTTAGTCTAAATAAAGGACTGAGTGAGTTGGCGAAGGTTTGAAGGTCAGATTTTTAATTAAATAATATTAAATTAACAATTTAATCTCCACCCTTGATTTAAATGAATGGTTAAGATTGATTAGTGTAAATCTCCTATAAATAGCTAGATAGAGAGCCTCATTTATTTCCTTTGGGGTTGGCTACGTAAAGAGAATAAGGAGAGGATAGAAGACTTCTTAAGGAGGTGTTAAAGCATCATTAAGGTAATGGATTTAGCATTTAATCCTCTAGATTAGCATGATTAGTATATTTAGAATGATTTTAGGTGTATTAATTAGCATCTCTATAAATAGTTAAGTCTAAAGATCTTTGTTTCACTATGTGTGATCATATCTTAGTCGATTAGTACGAGATCGTTAATATTAAGGCATGTGATTAAGAGAAAATCAAGTGTTTAATACACTATAATTATTATCGGTGCATGATAAATTTACAAACTTTCCAGAATCATGGGATCTGATGTTCTAAGACCTCTATAAAAAGTTTCATGTTTGATTCAAATTATCTTCACATTTATGAATATTTTAATATTATCTTAAAGGTGTTTAATTATACAACAGGGTTAATGGGGTGATATAAAATCACCACGAATTTTAAAAATGCATGTTACTGTAATATCCATATATAGGAAAAATTTTATCATTTTTGGATCACGATAATTTTGTTAATGAATTTTTAATACATGAGAGAAAAATAGATAATTATATAGAAATTAGATATCCCATTCCTAAAAATCTTACAATTTCACAGTATGGTTATTCCATTGAGTGTAATATGTTCTGTAAATATAGGTAATTGTAGATGTCGGTGAATGGAATTACAGAATTTTTAATATTTTATTTGAAGAATAAGATTATGGGATAAATAGACATAAAACATAGAAAATTGTGAAACTTTATCAGAAGACGTACATGCATGTTATAACTTATTGGTTAAATTTGCATCTTATTTTGATCACTAAGTCCTGACTTATATAATTTTCAAGGTTTGAACAAATAAATAAAAAATTTGAATAAATGTTAATATTCTGTGAAAAAATCTAAGAAAGTTTCAGAACTGATATTTGATGTTTATAAGTTAATTGGTAGTATATGTTATTCATTATAAGTATTCTGAATACTTTTCTCTATTTAGAAGCTATTATTGTAAATCTTAGAAACTGAAATTTTTTTATAGAAATTCGAAATACTGAATGAAAAATAGTGAATGTTCTCCTATATGATACTTCTGTCTTAGGCAACGTTCTGCAAATTTTTAGTAATTTTATGATCATTGTGGATATATTTAGTTAATTTTTCATGTATAGGAAAATTTAAATATTTCTGGAAAACTTTGAATTACTGCATGAAAAATAATGAAAAGTTTCAAAAATGATATTTAGATTATAAATGATGGTTGGAAAAATTATTGTGATTTTTATAATACTATCGTTAAATTTAGTTAATTTTTCATGCATAAGAGAATTTAAATGATTATGTAAATATCTGAATTCCTTCGTGAAAAATTATGAAAACTTTTCTGTGTAGTGTTACATACAAATGTAATTTTCAGTAAAAGTTAAAGGGTCTTCTGAAATTAGTAGCTAAATTTAGTTAATTTATGATGCATGTTGGAGTATAAGTAATTCTGGAAAAATTATAATTACTGTCTGACAAATGATGGAAAATTTCTGTTCTGATCTTTCCTGTACATGCATTAGTTTCCTAAAATTGCATTGTATTCTGAGTTCGAAGAATAGAATTAGAAATTTTTGATGTATAAATGGAATATAAATAATCCTAAAAAAATTATAAATACTCTCTGGAAAATTGTGTTAATTTTTTGTTTTGATCTTTCCTATAAATGTATTGATTCCCTAAAATTTCACTGCATTCTGATCTCTGTAAACAGGATTAGTAATTTTTGATATATATATATATATATATGTCATTATATTTGAATAAGTTGAAAATTTTAGAAAAAAAAAGAGATTTTTGGTAATGGCATATTTCATACTTAATATTCACAGCATGATATTTGAGTGGCATGTGTCCATTGGATGTGAGTTTTATATATAATTACCGTATTGTTATTACTGCCAAATGGACACTGTCACCATAGGGGGAGACTTGAAGCAAGCCATAGAAATGTCCCTTTGGAGAGGTTCACACTGTACTGGCCCCGAGGGTAACGGGGATTGAAATCCTGGAGGTGGACAAGTATCACAAGTTAAGGTGGAGAGGACATCTCCCGGTTCTGCGCAGTAACCAAGACTCATCACTATTTACCTAGGTGATCGAGTACCGACTGACTGTCCTTCTAGTGGTGGTTTAGGCACTGTGTCTTGGCTATTTACCACTGTTACTACTCATTGAACTAAAATTGAAACTACTGTTACTGCTTACTAAATTGATATTGAAACTACTGCTACTGTTCACTGAGTCATTATTAAAATGACTATTACTGCTCACTGAATTGATATTGGAACTGTTATTACTGTCACTGAATCGATACTGAAACTACTGTTATTGCTTATTGAAACTACTGCTACTGTTCACTGAGTCGTTATTTATACGACTATTATTGCTCACTGAATCGATATTGGAACTGATATTACTGTTCACTGAAATATCTTTTATTTCTCATTGAACTGATATCGAAATTAGTGTTATTGCTTACTAAACTGTTATTGCATTTTACTGTTATTACATTGTAAATGTTTACTATTAATGAATCTCCAGTATATCAAATGGTGATTTGAAAAAGGGCAGATTAAGTCTGTTAGGATCCTTTCACTATGCGTGAGGCTATACTCCGCCTTGTACTAATATCATTCTATTGATAAAAGAGTCAAATTATATTATATGTTAATGTTTGCAAATGTTGAATTCTCATTGATAGAATAAAGTTTTAATGTACATGCTTTATGTGTAAAATATTAATAGCATGACTTATGATCGTAAATTTGAAATTGGGTTATAATGTGTTAATCTCAGGTTATCTATTTGAAATTATGCCTAAGAATGATTTATAAAAGGAAATATCGTAAATCACATTGGATATGTTTATCCATGCTATGACTGGGGACTATGCTTAGTCTCTTACTGGGTCTATTCGTAGACTCACCCCATTGAATATTTTCAGGAGAAGCGGTTGAAGAAAGCGAGGAGTGATATCGCGGTGTTCAGACCATGGCTCAGGTTTTACTACGAGTCATTATCTTAGGTAGTCATGTTAGAAAAAAATGTGTGTGAAATTTGGTTATGTAATAAATGACTTGTTAAATTATTACTTTCTATTTCGATCTATGTGGATGAAGTCTTATGACTGTAAGCTGAATGATTTGAGTAATTTCATTTTCACTGTAATGATATCTCAATGTTTATGTAAAATTCTCTACCGTAATTGTACCGTTTGGGTTGTCCCATTGTGATGTTCCGATCGAAATTCGACGTGAGTCTTTACGATTGGACCGGGTTTACGAGTCGGGGCGTTACAGAGAGTGGTATCGGAGACTACGGTTGAGAATTTACATAAATAGTCATCAGCTTAATCCACATTCCTAAAAGACATGAACTAGTAGGTTGTTGTGACGAAAATTTAGTCGTATAATTATATTTTTAGACCATGGTAGGAGGGGTGACCATAATGGAGAGATTTCGACGGATGCCTCCATCTTCTTTTAAGGGAGAGAGTCAGTTAATCATGACTAAAAATTGGCTCCGCGAGATCGAAATGATTTGTTGGGTCATCCAGTGCGCGGATGAGGAGAAGACTAGTCTGGCGGCATACATGTTACAAGAGAGAGCTGACGTATGGTGGGCGTCTGTGCTAAGGAATCGACCTGACAGGCTAGAGCATGAAATTACTTGGGAAGAATTTAAGCGACTATTCACAACAAAGTACATACTGGAGCATGTGCAAGATAAGATGGAGTAAGACTTTTTGGCCCTAACTCAAGGGTCGATGATCGAACTCGAGTATGAGGCTAAGTTGGCGGAATTATCAAAGTATGCACCGCACATTGTTACAGATGAAAGAAGGAAGGTGAAGAAGTTTATGGCGGGACTATGACTATCGCTTCGGACCCGCCTAGTTGCATTGGATCTTACTACGATGGAGGTGGCCCTTGACGAGACATGTCGTCAAGAGAGCGACATGGAACTATATCAAGAGGAGAAGATAACTTCGACAAAGAGATCATCGGCACCATTTCACCGGAATGACAATGGCAAAAGAGTGATGGATAAACTGTCGCGATCATTCATGATAGGGAAGATCACACCACCTACAAGAGACAACGACAAACCAGAATGTAAACACTGCGGCAAGCGACATGGCGTTGAAGTTTGCTGGATCGCCACCGGCAGGTGTCTTCGTTGTGGCGAGAAGAGCCACATGATCCAAGATTGTCCGAAGATGATGCAGCATGTAGCAGCTCGGCCAGTAGCAGCATTAGCAGCTCTAGTAGCAGCTAGACCAGTAGTAGCGGGACCTACAGGGAGACCCCGAGCGTCAGCTCGGGTGTTTGCATTAGCTAGAGAGGATGCTGAGCAGGCAGGGGACCTCACAGAATATACTATGCAGGAACTTTTCGTATGAGGAGGCCACGTGGGACCAGAGAAAGTGATGAAGTAGAAGTACCCTCGATTGTTCGGTATGTGATATAACCCCAAACTTCGAAGATGAAGTTTCTTTTAAGGGGGAGAGGGTGTGATGCCCTACAAATTTATAGTATTTTATTTTTTAAAAAATAATTGATTATGCCTAAATATATAAATGAGTAGTCTTATTAAATTTATTTAAGTCATGGTAAAAAAAAGGAATGAAAATAAATACATTCAAAAATTAAGAAGGAAGAAACAAACAGATTTAAAGGTTTTAAGTGAAAAAAAATGAAAAAAAATATTGAAGAGGTTAAATGAAGAAAAAGAAGAAGAAGGGGTTTAATTGTTAAAAAAATATGAAAAAAGGGATAAATGTAAAATATATAAAAAAGAAGGATAAAAAGTTAAAAAATACATATATATATAATTTAAAAAAAGTAAGTCTCCCACTCATGCAAGCGCACGTGCGCGGGCGCCCCAATCTCGGCCGACTTCAGCTTTTTTTTAAAAAAAAATTTTTTATTAATTTATTTAAGCTCTTACCGTTAGTTTAAACCCAATTCTCTTCTTATTTAGTCAATCTCCACATGCCTTATATATATAAAAAAAAGAAAAATGTGAGTTAGTCTAAAGAAAGGATTGAGTGGGTTGGTGAAGGTTTGAAGGTCAGATTTTTAATTAAATAATATTAAATTAATGATTTAATCTCGACCCTTGATTTGTTGTGCCCCTGTCGTCATTTGAGTCATTTGACATTCATGGTTTTGATAATGGCTCGGTTTTGATAATGGCGAAACACTATAAGTCATTGATGTTTCCCACTCTTATATGACTGAACTACTCAATGTTATTTCATGACAGATATGCCAAGGAATGGAGTGGAGATGGAAAATGTGAAAGCCTAATGATCGCGCCCAAGCAAGGATGGAAATCCTTTCAAATTATGATCAATCAAACGATCAAACTCATGGCAATCGCCTGGCAAACTAAACGTGTGGATAAGCATCTTGCCTCTCTACCATTCAATACAGGTGGTATATGTCATTTACTGTCAAGCACCATTGGTAAGATTCTTACCTTGTCATAGCCATCAATCTCACCATGGGTATTCCATATACCTCTCATTTCTAAACTTCATTCATGATAATTTAGGTTCACATGATAAGTTGGATTGATAACTTACAAGTTCACTCTTCAAATGCATTAGTTCCTCATTCCAATCATGGTAACATGCTCAAATGGTCTTGATGTTTCTAATGCATAAACCAAGTGAAATCCAACCCCCAAATGTATGAAATAAACATCTACTTAAAGTCATTGTTATTTGGATGTATTTCATTGGGCTAACACTTGAACTTTACACGACTAGGTCATTTCGGTCGACAAGAATCGCTAAACGTGAAAAGTCTCACACTGCAGAACTGGCGGTCGACCGCCCAAGAAGGACCGATCGACCAGCAGCCAGCGATCGACCGCTCCCATCCTGGCGGTCAACTGATTTTCCCAGCAACGCAAGGACTTCAACCTGTAAACATTTCGGTCGACCGACCCATAAGTCCGGTCGACCGGCAGCCCCGAGGCAGCCATATTTGACTTCATTTTCCACCTCATGGGCAGCCCCATTTCTTAGATTTGTTTAGTCCTAAAGTCACCCAATCCCCCATGATTTGTGGATCTGGTCTGGGGCTTGTCTATGGACCATTCAAAAGATATAAAACCAACACAAGAGGGTTAGAAACCCTAATAAAGAAAGAAGGATCAAGGGAGATCAAAGGAGGCTTGGAAGAAGGGGTACTGTAGCCGTGAACAGTACTTCGTGCAGAAGTTCTTCATCCATTCCAAGGTGATTCAAGGTGGTTATATCTCAAGCAAGCAACCTCCAAGAAAACTAGAAGCAAGCAAGGTTCTCAAGGGTGATCAAAGCTACATCCATAGTCTTCTTCATCAACTAGAGGAGATTGATGGAAGATCATTTCACAAGGAAGAAGAAGCCATTGTTGCTGAATCAAGAGGAGAGCTTTGTGAAGAAGAAAGAAGCCTCTGTTGGTGATCTACATCGATTGAAGAATCAGATTCAAGCTCCAGTAATCTTAGACAAGATCTGTTCTCTTTGAGCATATTCCATATCTTGTTTGAGTATTTTCATATTTGTTCTCTTTCCATTTTGTTCAAACTATTGAAACTGAAGATCGTCCCTACCGCGGTTAGTAGGAAGGCAGTTGGAAGGTGATCCGATCTGCGATGTTGACGTCCCTACCGGTGGTTAGTAGGAAGGCAATCGGAAGTTCTCCGATCTGCGGTGTTGTCGTCCCTACCGGTGGTTAGTAGGAAGGCAATAAGATATTTTTCCAATCTGCGGTTTGGTGCGCTGCACTTGTGGAGCTTCACCTGGTTTGGTGAGGGGTGGATGTAGGACTGGAGATTCAGTCCGAACCACCTTAAAATCTCGTGTGTTGTGGTTTGATTGTGCGATTGGTTTGTGCTAGATGCATGCTTAGGTTTAATCTCTACATTACTTGTTCATCTTGCTAAGCAAATAGTTCTGTCCTTCGCCAAGCTAGTTGTATTCCACTGCTATTCTCTTTTTCTAGCTTTAAAGAGGGGTGTTCTGCGAAAAGAGGGGCAGATCTATTCACCCCTCCCCTCTAGATCTGTCATCAACTACTCAACAAATGGTATCAGAGACTGGCTCTGCCATTCCCAGATCCTACGATCTGCAGGGAAAGATCCCGGTGTATTTTATTTAAATGGCTTCATATGCTACACATACTTCGATGGTTTCTCTGCCCATTTATGATGGTTCAGATTTTTCTACATGGGTAGGGAGATTGTTCATCTATGTTAGCTCCATAGATCCACAATTGTGGACTCTTATATATAATGGTCCTCATGAGCTGCCATCAAATTCAATTGATTGGTCAGCCGAACATGAGACCAAACACAATGATAATCTTGCTGCATATAACTTAATTACAGCTGCAGTTGATCTCAGACTAACTCATCTTGTGTCCTCTTGCAGCACAGGCAAGCAAGTACTGGACAGGTTGGTGAAAATCAATGAAGGGAAGGAACAAGAACAAGAATGCTTCATGGCCGACCGTGCAGAACAGTCTAGTAATACATCATCATCACAGGTAAACTCTGACTCTGAGGAATTCACTTTTGAAGAGCTTATGGAAGCCTATGATGAGTTGATTACACAATACAAAAAGGTAAAATCAGAAAACAAAAATTTAAAAAAGGATCTCAAGAAATGTAACCAAAATGAAAGCTCTTTTTGTAAAAACTGTTTTACTTTTGAATAGCTTAACGACACTCTTTCTTTTGATCTAGATACGCATAAACAAAGCATTGCATGTCTAAGGGATGAAAATGAAAATCTTCATGATGAAATCACTAGGTTGGAAGAAATTATAATAAAACTTCAAAACCAACCTAAGTCAATCTCTAAGGATCAAACTATGGCTGATGGGCTAATTCATGATGAGAGGTTGATTGAAGAAAGTAAAACTTCTGAAACTCAAAGTAAAAAGGTCCTAAAAGAAACTGAAGTTTCATGCTCTGCTAATTTTGCATGCGAAGAATGCTTGTTCTTGAAAAAGATAAATATGGGTCTCTATGATGATCTTGAATGGCAACAAAATCTGATTGATTCTCTGAAAGAAGAGAATAGAGAATTGTTGAAAAAGAAAATTGAACTTGAACAAGATGAATAAGAACAGAATGAAAAACTGGTTGCACATGAAAAAAGCAAGACTGTCATTGATGATTGCTATGAAACATTGCATACTTTAGAACAAGAAAATCAAAATCTTAAAGCGGTAAATGCCATGCTCAATGAGCAATTAGCAGCATGCGAAGAGGGTCTTGATGAATCTAAACAGCATATTTCCTCACTTGAAAATAAAATTCAAGGTTTGAATGATTTTCTGTCAATGTTTGCCCAAGACCAAGATTCTGGCTCATCAGAAGCCACCACTTCCTGTGGTCACCAAAAAGGGCATATTGCTCGAAAGAAAAGTAAAATTCAGCATGCTCATCCAAACATGCACCACAACATGCCCAATATTAAATACCATGTTTCCACAAAACGAATGTCCATTTTTATTATTATGGTAGACGTGGTCACACTGTGCATGATTGTTTCATCCTGAGAAATGATGAGCTTAGAGCAGGACAGCAAGCGAAAGGGCAAGAAAAGAAACATGTCAACACTAGCAGAGGGCCTGCTCAACAGAACTCTACACAGAATTACATGGAGAATCAGAAGTGTCGACATTCCTATCCAGACAGGTCGACACTCCCCATGGCCTTCAACAAAAATACTTCTCTTTGCTACTTTCATTGTGGTAAGACTGGTCACACTGACCAGGAATGCTGGCATCTTAAAGAAAGACACCACCCTCATACCATAAAAGTCAAGAATCATGCTCGCCCATAAAAGCATAGTCCACATGCACATGCACATGCACATGAACATAAAAAGAATAAGCAACCTTCTGTGCGTTGTTTCTATTATGGAAAAAATGGGCATGAGATACATGATTGTCACACAATGAGGGAGGATGATGTGATTGCCCTGAAAAAGATGAGCCAAGATGCTAAACATGTTGCTAACTCACAAGGACCCAAGCAAGCTTGGGTACCTAAAAATTTCAAATGAGAATTTTGGGTGCAGGATGCCTTGGAGCTGATAAATGAATGGTCAGGTAAATAAAAGCTCAAGGCACAAGTATGTAAATAATTTTTTTTTATTTCCTATCATTTTGCATGTTTAGTCTTGACATGTAGATAGTGCATCATAAGTTTGTCCATTTTATTCAATAAAATTCAGCAAACTGAATTGCTTGTTTAAAATGATGATTTATCCCCGACTCAATAGTTCATTGCGTCAACTCATCAGTTCACCGCGTCAACTCATCAGTTCGCCGCGTCAACGCGATGAACTGGCAGGGTCGACTCATCAGTTCATTTTCACAGGCAGGGTCAACTCATCAGTTCATTTTCATTGGCAGGGTCGACTCATTAGTTCAAATCTGTTGGCAGGGTCGACTCATCAGTTCATTTTCATAGGCAGGGTCGACTCACCAGTTCATTTTCATAGGCAGGGTCGACTCATCAGTTCATATGAACAGTACTGCGTCAACTCATCCATCAGGCTGCGTCGACTCATCAGTTCAATTTCCAGCTCACAGGGTTGACTCATCAGTTCATATGAACAGTACTGCGTCAACTCATCCATCAGGCTGCGTCGACTCATCAGTTTAATTTCCAGCTCACAGGGTTGACTCATCAGTTCATATGAACAGTACTGCGTCAACTCAGCCATCAGGCTGCGTCGACTCATCAGTTCAATTTCCAGCTCACAAGGTTGACTCATCAGTTCATATGAACAGTACTGTGTCAACTCATCCATCAGGCTGCGTCAACTCATCAGTTCAATTTCCAGCTCACAGGGTTGACTCATCAGTTCATATGAACAGTACTGCGTCAACTCATCCATCAGGCTGCCTCGACTCATCAGTTCAATTTCCAGCTCACAGGGTTGACTCATCAGTTCATATGAACAGTACTGCGTCAACTCATCCATCAGGCAGAGTCGACTCATCAGTTTTGTTCCCTAGCTTTCATGCCCTTCCAATCCTCCTTTCACTCTGAGTTCTTCACAAAAGTTCTTCCCCTCTTGTAGATACAGATTTTCTTATTTTACCATATCCTCCAATTCTTCTTAGTTTTCAAGTTATAATTAACTTTCTACGGTTCTGATTTTTTACTCAGTAACTGTTCACCTACGCCTATAGATCTCATTTTTTCACATTTTTCACCTTCTTCCTCTCATTTTCTCTCTCTGCACTCTTCATGAAACTTCTTCCTAACCTTCCAATCTACGACTTTCTCTTCTTGCACATATTCTCATTCTCTCTAGATTTTTCATTATTCTCCTTCTTATAACCCTATATTTTCAATATCATTTCATTGTGCTTTCAACTGGGTCCTTTTCCACTTGGCCTCTTTCAACTTGGTCTTTTTCCACATTTTTCATCCTCTTGACTACAATTTCTTCTTTCACTATTTTCAGACTTTAGTTTCTCTTATATAACATTTTTAACATGGTGGTTTTAGTTTCACAGAAATTGACAAATGACAGGCCCTTTACTAAAGCATGAACTATATCAAATATAGATATTAGTTCATCCTAGATTTAAGCTAACACATGCTAATTATTCTAGGTATGAGACTAATACTTACTAATACTTGTTAATACTTGCTAATACTTGCTAATTATTTTAGATATAAAACTGATACATACTAATCATTTCAAGTATGAAGCTAATGCATGCTAATCATCCTAGATTTAAGCCAACACATGTTAATCATTCTAGATATGAGACTAATACTTGCTAATACTTGCTAATTATTCTGGGTATAAAGTTAATACGTGCTAATTATCTTATGTGTGAAGCTAAGGCATACTAATTGGAGAGGGGGATTTCCGTAGCCCACCACAAAGGCAGCCCAACAAGACCCACAAGGTCCAACCAGGCGAGCCCGCCCGAGTGATAGCCCACATGGCCCACTTAGGGAAGAAAAGCCTAATAAATAAGACTCGAGGAACTAACTCTCCCCGGTGGCCTTCTAGGCTCGGAGGGCCCGAGACAACGGTCAGGTCCCAAGGAAGGTCCGGCCTAAAGCCCTCTCCCCGTCCGAGAGAGATAGGCTCCAGCCGACCTATCCGACCCCACCCTCGCCGGGCTATGCCTATCGCTCGGACATGAGCTAGCATCCCCGAGGCTCGGTAAGGCCGGTTGATTATCCACATGTGCAGCCGTTCAGAGTCCCCCGCCAGCGGGAGAGTCAGGGGAGCCGCCGGACTCCGAGGGGATAACGTTCCCACGATCAGGCCATGAAAGCCCCCGTTAAAGACGTAACTCCCGCCGGGAACCCCTCAGCTTACAGGACTCTTGAAGGCGGCGCACTATTTAAGCAAGGGATACCCTCCGGAAGAAGGTAAGAGAAACAAGGCATTCACACACCCTTAGCTCCTGAGCACGATTCGCTTCACCCTCTGGTGGAGAGGATTCTCGCGCATCAGCTCTCTCCTCCCCCCCATTATCGCTTCCACCATAGCTCTACTGACTTAGCCATCGGAGGGTTTTGCCCCAGGGAGATCCCCTGGGCCCTCTGATACGTTTACCTCTCTTGCAGATTCATCGTCTGGTGATCCACAGCCCGCTCAGGACTCAGCGCGAGATCTCGCCTCTTCATCTGGCGCCGTCTGTGGGAAACGCACGAAGAGCCAAGATTGTGAGAAGAAGCTCAGGGAGGAGATCCGTCGGTGGGGCAGGTAAGGCTGTGGCGGCGGCGGGAGGCTCCCCCTCTAGGGTCTCGCAGAGCCCCCCCTCCAACGCCAGCATCCCCACCAACAGGCCACCTGTAGCAACCCTGATAAATGAATATTGAAAAAAAAAATTAAAAACATACATATTACAGAAGTAATACAGACAAAATAAAACAAATTAAAGATAACGCCTCTGAGTAAGGCGTTAATTTAAAAAGAAACGCCTCTACATACGGCGTGACTAAAGAAAGGACGCCCACGAGTGTGGTCGTCAACTCTCACGCGACCAAATAGGCAAGTAAAATAAACGCCCATGTCTTAGGCGTGTTTAAAAACAAGGAACGCCCTTATACAAGACGTTTCTTAAGAAACGACCTGAACAAGGTCGTTAATTTAAGAATAAACGCCATGACCAAAGGCGTTAATTCAGTTCGTGACCCGTTCGAACCCAGAGTTTATCCAGGGAAAGATTAACCTAATCTAGTAAGTGTCTATTAGAGTAAGGACTCTATTAGGGATATGTTACCCTCAATCAAACACTACTTTTGTTAGGACTCCAAAATCCTATAAATAGTCTTGATCGAACAACCCTAAACCTATTTGGACGATCGAACTGCACAGGTACGTGAAGAACATATGTTCTTCTCTTTTCTTCTTCTGTTCCTTTCTTATGAACGTAGCATGAGAAGAATTAATATTCTTCGTTTCCTCTCCAGGTTGACGGAAGAACGATTGTTCTTCTTCTATTAAGTTGCAGTTGAAGCTTCAAAGCCCTTTCATCTCCTTCATCCAGATCATAAGGTAGGATTTTCTCAAGTCTCGTAGCCCAAACTAAAAATAAATATAAGAAGCACCATGCATGATATATTTATACAGTTTGCATGTAGTTTTAATACGTTTTCTGTAAATTTTTCAAGAAACGCCCTTGAATAGGGCGCTACTTTAAAAGAAACGACCATCACAGTGGTCGTTAATTAAAAGTATACGCCTTGTATACAGGCGTTAATTTCATGAACAATCGCATGTAATCAATAATTGATCCTGTTTAAAATTCAATAAATATGAAATATCGATTCTAATATCTTGCATGACTCTACCTGTAAATTCCTGCTAATTTTCTTGTCATGATCATGTCTCCTGTCTTGGAAATTTATTTGTTGAAATATTGTAAATTCCTTGAATTCACGACCTTGACAACGTCGTTTTACACCTGTTAACGCCCCATCAAAGGGCGTAAATTGAAAAGAAACGCCCCTTTCTAGGGCGCGTTTTCTGTAAATTCTTGAACTATGTATATCCTGTAAAATAAAATTAAACAGTAACGCCACTTTCCAGGGCGTGTTTTAAATAAATCCTGAAAATTATTTATATTCTGTCAAATATTTAAATAATGAGACGCCTACTTATATAGTCGTCAACTCTGAAGAAACGCCCATGTCCAGGGCGCGTTTTATATAAATTATTGAAATAATGAAATTCTGCAAAAACGGAACATATGTAAACGCCCTTATGTTAGGCGTTACTTACCTGACTAACGCCTCTGACTAGGGCGTGTTTTTCATGAATTAATAAAATTATTGAAAATTCTGTAAAATAGAAATATGTAAACGCCCTTCTGTTAGGCGTTAATTACTTGAGAAACGACTTGACCTAAGTCGTTATTTTACTGTAAAACTGATTTTTCCCTGTTTTTGTTAACCGATTATTTCATATGTTATATAATATATATATAGGCACTATTCTCCACTCCGTGAGTATAGTCCCACGTTTCACGTTGTTTCATCGATCACACTCAACTCTCATTGACATACAAGCTCTCCATTGGACATTCCGTTCCTTTGGACTAGCGAGTTAGTCATAGAGACCTCCGTAAGACTCCTCGTAGCCTTGGATTCCCTCAAGGCCGACTGAGCTGGTTGTACCCTAAAAACCCATTACACGATCCTTGCCATGTCAATCTAAAGAAACATGGTATACCGGCCCTTATGATTATACAAAGAGTATATCATAAGAAATTCTTAATGGGATGATGATATCATGCCATATCATGTCGTTCTTGTAAACCTCAATTCTATGATAAGAATGAGGGTATCTTGCATGATCTAATGTTTATGTGGACCTCAATTCTATATAAATAATGTCCATATTGATTTGTCATGGGACCTAAGTTAAGGGAACCATATTCTACCTAGTTTTATTGATATCATGATTTTACCGTTATTATCGCCAATCTATGTCCTTTGTCATATTTTTAGACTCTATTCTGTCAAAGTTGTCATACATGTCTACAAGCTTGAATATTGAAACTCTATATTGGCTATATAAACAAGAGTGGATGTCAAAAATACATGATAAATGCCTGTGCATATAGGGCCCGATCTGGTCCTGGGAGGAGCACCCGAAAGTACTTGTGCCCATGGGAGTTAAAATGATAAGGTATCTGGCATTATACCGAGTACTTGACTTGCTTGATTGGACATTCCACACACATCTTGTACTTGAATCGTACTTGACTTTACATGAAATGCGTGGCCCGAAAAAGGGTAATTTACTTGCTTGATACATGATAGCCAAAGTTCTTGACATGACTTGTTAAACGTGCTTGCTTGAATACCTTGAATACACTTGTCATCTTGTTGGAAGTTCATGATTAAGTTCATCTTATTTCTTGATATTACATTCTCTCTATCTTGTCGTTTTATGCGAGCATGCATAGCTTTATTGCATTCATGAAAGATGTAATTACTTAAACCCCTTGCTAGTACTTGAGATATAATTTCCTACTGAGCGTTCACTCATTCCGTTTGTCCCTTTGTACTTTTCAGGTAAGTCCGACGACGATGGAAGTCAATCGGATGGGAATGTTCAAGAGTGAAAGTGATAGAGCTGCTCAAGTGTCGTCTAGTCTTTCCTATAGTTTCTTGAGTCAAATATGTATTCTTTTCCTTTTTATTAAACAGAGTATTGGATTTGTAATAGTCTATCCATTATGAAATAAAGGATTGGGTTATCTTGCTATTTTGCGCATCTCTGTCTTTGCGTCGAATACACGACCACTCTGATTGATATGATTGATATAGACACGTCGCGCATCTCCGGGTATCTTCCGCGCTCGGGGCGTGACAGTCTTTGTGGTATCAGAGCCTAAGGTATTCAATTCCTAGGAAAAACCCAAGTCCAAGGATAAGTTGAACCTTTAAACCAGTGAGATTGGGTAGAACCAAGGGTTAGATTTAACATAGTATACGAGTCTTTAAATACGATCACGTACTAATATAATTATTGTAATTGTAGGATAATGGCTGTCGAACGTGCTCAATGGCGCAACATGCAGCGTACCCTTCAAGGGATGACCCAAGTGCTACAACAGGTAGCACAAGGTGGTGCTCCACGAGCTGGAAGCTTACACCAAGCCTTTAAGAATATGAATCCCCCGAAGTTTATGGGATCGACCGATCCGGACGATGCCGAGCATTGGGTTCGGGAAACCGAACGCATATTCCGTGTCATGCAATGCACGGACCAGGACAAAGTGCTATTAGCTACATTCCAGTTAGAGAAAGATGCTAGATGCTGGTGGGAGTCTATTGAAGCAACCATCGATCCTACTCAAGTAACATGGGAAGAATTCGTGGAATACTTCAATGCTAAATATTTCTCGGACCGAGTCCAAGAAAAGAAGGCTGCCGAATTCGCTGCATTAAAGCAACGATCCTTATCATTAGCAGATTATGAAGCTCAGTTCTCCAGGTTATCTAGATATGCTAAGCATCTTATTAGCACGGAGAAGATGAAAGCCCGTAGATTTCTTAATGGGCTTAGGCCCCACTATATTACTCAATTGGCGCCTATGGACATCCAAATTTATTCTGAAATAGTGCGCCGAGCTCAATTACTTGAAGATGCCACGGAACTATCTGATAGGATCCGTGGAAAAGACAAGAAGGAACAAGTCACGGATTCGGGTTCTTTCAAACCCAACTTTAAGAAGAGACCCAATAATGGAGGTTCTTCCTCTCAAGATCAGAAATTCAAGAAGACCAAGCCTTTCTCTATCACCACTACCCCTTCGAATACAGTCTACAAGCATTGTGACAAGGCTGGTCACAAGACGGAAGAATGCTGGAGGAAATTAGGAGCTTGTCTCCGTTGTGGAAGCCGTGAGCATCGGATTCCCGAGTGTCCATTAATGAACGACCAAGCCGGCGATGGTAAACGCCCGGTGACAAAGAATGCTCGTCTTCATGCAATACAGGAGACCGAACCTGAAGAAGAAGGCGGATTAGTGGAAGGTACATTGAAAATTTGTTCCAAATATGCACATGTCTTATTTGATACGGGTGCATCGCATTCTATTGTTTCTAAGAAGTTTGCTGACCCGTTACCTCTAGAACCGGAATGGATGAAAATAGTGTTGTCTACTCCTCTCGGAAACGAGACGGATATCACGCATCATTACCAAAACTGTGAGGTATTGATTCGAGGAAAGAATTTTCCTATTGATCTTATCTGTTTAGATCTAAAAGAATATGATGTTATACTAGGAGCAGATTGGTTATCTAAGTACCAGGCAATGGTTGATTGCCGTAATAGCAAGATCGTTTTCAAAGAATTTCCAGAACTGACTTATACTAGTCCTAAGAGTCGAAGCAAATCCCCTCTTATTTCGGCTCTTCGAGCAAGCAAGCTCGTCAGGAAGGGATGTGTATCCTTCCTTGCTTTTGTCACTGTTAAAGAAGCTAAGAAAACCAAGATAGAAGACGTTCAGGTAGTGCGAGAATTCCCAGACGTATTTCCAGAAGATTTGTCGGGATTACCCCCTCAAAGAGAAGTAGCCTTCACCATTGACCTAGTCCCTGGTGCTGGTCCTATTTCAAAGGCACCATATAGAATGTCCCCTGCTGAACTCAAGGAGTTGAAGGAGCAGTTGATGGAACTAATCCAAAAAGGGTTTATTAGACCAAGTACTTCCCCGTGGGGAGCACCAGTCTTATTTGTAAAGAAGAAGGATGGATCCATGAGATTGTGTATCGACTATCGACAGTTGAATCATCTTACTATCAAGAACAAGTATCCACTGCCGAGAATCGATGAATTATTTGATCAGATTTCAGGATCCAAATATTTTTCCAAGATTGATCTCAGGTCGGGATATCATCAGTTAAGAATCAAGGATGATGACATTCACAAGACCGCATTCAGAAGCAGGTATGGCCATTACGAATTTGTTGTTATGCCTTTTGGACGAACAAATGCCCCTGCTGCCTTTATGCAGTTAATGAATAGCATATTCAGGCCTTACTTGGATCAATTCATAGTAGTCTTCATTGATGATATATTGATATATTCTAAGACTAAGGAAGAACATGAAGAGCATTTGAGGATTGCATTGCAAGTCTTGAGGACAAATCAATTAAATGCTAAACTCAGCAAATGCGAGTTCTGGCTTGAAGAAGTGGCTTTTCTCGGACATGTCATATCCAAGGACGGTTTATCTGTAGATCCGTCAAAGGTTGAAGCTGTAAGAAACTGGGAAAGACCCACTAATGCAAGCGAGATCAGAAGTTTCTTAGGTCTTGCAGGCTATTATCGGCGATTCATCAAAGATTTCTCTAAGATCGCTGTGCCCCTTACAAGGTTAACTCGTAAGGAGATCCGATATGAATGGAGTGAGGAATGTGAAAGAAGTTTCCAAACTCTTAAGGATCATCTCACTACTGCTCCGGTGTTAGCTCTACCAATAGAAGGAGAGAAATTCGAGGTCTACACTGATGCTTCTGGCATTGGCCTCGGATGTGTCCTAATGCAACAAGGAAAGGTCATAGCATACTCTTCACGTCAACTGAAGAAGCATGAGGAGAATTACCCCGTCCATGACTTAGAACTGGCTGCGGTAGTATTTGCCCTAAAGATATGGAGACACTATCTCTATGGAGTACAGTTCACTGTCTACTCCGATCACAAGAGTCTCAAATATCTATTCTCACAAAAGGAGCTAAACATGAGACAAAGACGCTGGCTAGAATATCTCAAGGACTTCGACTTCAATATACAATACCATCCCGGAAAGGGTAATTATGTTGCTGATGCCCTTAGTCGAAAGCCGAGAGCAATAATAGCCAATTGTATGATACAAGAATGGAGGTTACTTGAACAATTCTCCGAGCTCAATATAAGCTTGGACACGGAATCCAAATTTGTTACATTATCTCATGTAAGCATACAGTCAGATTTATTATCTGAGATACAAGCACTTCAGGGTGATGATCCTATATTAGTGGAAATCAAGGGCAGATTAGAAGGACAATCTGATTTTCAACTAACTTCTGATGGAAGATTATTATTCAAAGGTAGAACTTGTATACCTGATTGTCCGGAATTAAAGAAGAAGATCTTAGATGAAGCTCACCGATCAAGGTACACTATTCATCCTGGATCAACTAAAATGTACCAAGATGTAAAGAGGAACTTTTGGTGGCCCAATATGAAAAGAGAAATAGCGGACTATGTATCACGCTGTCTTACATGCCAACAGGTCAAGGCGAAACACCAAAAGCCTGCTGGAAAACTACACCCTCTAGATATTCCTAAGTGGAAGTGGGAGGATATTGGTATGGACTTCATCATGGGTTTGTCTAAATCTAAAGGAGGACATGATGGAATCTGGGTTATCATTGACCGATTAACTAAATCGGCGCATTTCTTGCCAATAAAAAGCCGATGGTCAATTGATGTGCTAGCTGCACTGTACATCAAGGAAATAGTCAGGATACATGGAATTCCTGTCTCAATCGTGTCTGACAGAGATCCCCGTTTTACTTCTCATTTTTGGAAGGGATTACAACATTCGTTAGGAACAAGGCTCAACTTTAGTACTGCTTTCCACCCACAAACGGATGATCAGACCGAGAGAACTAACCAGGTTGTTGAGGATATGCTTAGAGCATGCATCATTGACTTTGGAGGATGCTGGCACGATCATTTACCACTAGTGGAATTTGCATATAATAATAGCTACCAAGCTAGTATCCAAATGGCACCTTTCGAAGCCTTATACGGAAGGAGTTGCAGATCACCCATATACTGGAACGAAGTTGGAGAAAAACAACTGCTAGGTCCAGACATGGTAAGGGATACAACTGAGAAGATACAAGTAATCAGAGAAAGATTGCAAGTTGCTCAGACGAGACAAAAAGCTTATGCTGATACAAGAAGGAGAGATCTTGAATTCCAAATCGGAGATCATGTATTTCTCAAGATATCGCCTGGACGTGGCATACGAAGATTTGGTGTTAAGGGCAAGCTTACGCTAAGATTCATCGGACCATTTGAGGTACTTGAAAGAGTTGGCGAGGTTGAAGGCGCCATGAGCCTATAGCGCGACTTCGGGCAAAAGGTAGAAGAAGGCCACCCCCTCTCAATTTTGTTTCACATCAAGTGGTATCAGAGCCTAGGGAACCAGCCTGTTCTCACAGACTGGGATCTTGAGCTTCTAGGTTCGAGGATGAACCTTCCAAAGTGGAGGGGTTTGATGGAAATCAAGCAAGCTGCCAGGCCAAAGTCGATCGATGAAGCTGCTGGGCTGAAGATTAACGCGCTACCTTTGGGTAGCGCGACCTGAAGAAGGCGCTAGGTTTCCCTAGCGCGATCTCAGGCAGAAAGTCGACTGCAGACGCCCCAACTACCCAGCACTTGGAACTCCCAATGACTTCAATGTTCGCTATTTCCCACTGTTGTAATTAATGTTCTAGTGTCGTTTAGGCTTCCCCTTCCCCCTATATATGTACCCCATCTCGTTTGATTAAGTAATGAAATGAATTGAGAAAAAATGAGTGTTTGAAAGAGTTGAGTATAGCATGGCTATATTCCCCCCCCCCAATCTTTGGAATCCCCTCCCTCCTCCCCTCTTCGGGTGCGATGCCCACGTTCTTCTTCTAATCCTCCCCTTTTCCCCTTCACGGAGGACGTTCGAAGTTCCGGGTGCATCGGCCTTGAGAAGAGGTCGGGTGTGAGGCCCCATTTGGGCTCCGTTCTTCCTCCACCGACGATCGATGCCCTCCACCATCGCCAACGACGTTGCTATGATCAAGACGGAGCTTGGTTGCACCGGTCCTGCGATGGGATCGGGTGTGATGCCCCAGCCAAAACCCTACGTGGTCCTAGCTCGCCCTGCCATGCCCCTTTCTCCCTCGTCGCCAACCCCCGCTCCCACCTTCACCAAGTTATCCTAGATAGTAATAGGTTAGTTTAATCGATGTTTAGGGCCCTCATGTGTTTGTTTAAGATCCCCCGTGTCATACCCACCCTCCTACGTGTTCCCCCGTGTGAATCACTTCCCCGTCGTCGTCCATGGGAGCCCCAATGCCCAACTTCTTCGTCCGGCGGCTGTCTGAGAACGCGCTATATCGTCCTAGCGCGTTCTTCATGAAGGCGCCATGAGCCTATAGCGCGACTTCGGGCAGAAGGTAGAAGAAGGCCACCCCCTCCCAATTTCGTTTCACATCACTCTCTCTACCAATAGAGTCATTTCTCTAAGTACATGGCACATATTCCGATATGATTTCCATTAGTTCACTTTACAATATAGGAACATTATTCTTGGACATGAGGACCTCTCTATTGGATATTCCTTCCAATAGACTAGGAAATCTTGTTGCAAGGTCTCCGTAATTCTCTGCGAGCCTGGGATTCTCAATAGGACGCCGAGTTGGTTTTACCATTAAAACCCAAGTGATTAGATTACACTCGATGTTTCTGGTTATTAGTAGTGTAACATATCTATATTGGACCGTCAGGTACATGTAACGGCCCAATATACGACCGTCACATTCAACTAAGTCTGATTTCTTGGTTTGGGATTCAGACTAATGTAACGGGCCAATACTGGAGCGTCACATCATGTAACGGCCCAGTACACGACCGTCACAATGCTTGAGTATTTTAACTTGAGGTTTGACCAAGGGTTGATATTCCAAGGTTTCTAGATGGACTCTTGATGATCTAGAACTTATCATATTGATCAAGAAACCTAATATAATGAATGAAAGATAAAGAATGTACCGTTATGCTGCCAATTTATTTCCATAAGCATAACATAGTATAAGTCATTCTTGATTTCTCATGATTCTGATTGAAGCATTCATTCATTGAGTTATTGTTATCAAGAGCTTGTTGGAATTGTATATTCGTGGCCATACTTTATTGTTACATGAGTGGAAAAGTTTGATTTATATTTGAAGATGCGATCGAGTACTGATTGTGTTCAAGGGCTCTATGCTAGTCCCCTCGGCTGATTGTCGGAAACATACTATTATAAACCATGGGGTATGATGCTACTGGCGTCGCATTGCGCTGGGAGTACTTTCTTTATAAATAAGTGAAAATCCACAACACAATACAGCATGATTGATACTTGACTTTCTTGATATTCCAAAGAAATTCACGAAGTACTTGCTTATAAGCAAAAGATACTGGAGTGATGATTATGTGGCTTGCTAGTACATTCTCATTACATTCTTGTTCATGAAAGGCCATATTATGTTCTTCTAACATTCTTGCTAGTTCGTACTTCCTCTCATTCTATCTTACATACTTTGGTTTAATCGGATGATTGATCGCATTCGCATGATTTTACCTTATTGCTCTAGAGCTAAAATGTTAATTACTTTAATGATGCCTTCATGTTGATGCGAAGATACCTACTGGGCAAGTGTGCTCATTACCTATTTCCATTCTTTTTTAGGAAATGGAAGTGAGTCGGGTTCGGATTTAGAATGTTCAAGTAGCGGATCCGAGAGTGAATAACGAATGAGCGAGGACTTAGGAAGTTTACATTGTTTAGATCGAGTCTATGTAATTTCTTATTTCTTAAGTCTAGCATGATGGAAGCTGAATTAGTGGTTGTATTCGAATATTGGATTTGATTATTAATGAAAGTTGAAGTTGAGTAAATACTGTGTGATTACATTCTTATGTGTGATTACCTTGCGCTCTGATCGTTCTTGCTTGCAAGAGGCTTACCATGCCGGATATTCGCGTTCCTCGAGTGAGTCTTCCGCTGTAATAAAGGCTCGGGGCGTGACATGCATCCATTCATACATTCATTCTCAAAATCATAACAAAAACATATCATATCACTATCATACCCATATGTACAAAAGTCAGGCATGTCCCTCTCCCTGGCCCTCACCGTTGTCACCTAAGCCCTCGTGCCTCTTCATTGGTGGAGGCATCGCTGAGGTCGCCTCCTCGTGGTGTCGTCGACGCCACTCCTCCTCCTCGTTCCTCGGGCGATGGGAGGAACCCGTGAAGTGACTCCTCAGGGAGCCGTGAGTGCTGCCGCTCGGAGTCCCGCTGCGGGCTGGCCATCGCCTCATCTCCTTGTAGGCCCGTAGCTCCCCACTCAACCCAGACACCTCGATCAGTGCGCGGTCCCATTCCGACCGGTAGCACTCTGCCTCGGCTCGAGCTCGGACCAGACCATCGGCTTCAGCCCGAAGATGCTCTAACTCTGCACGGAGGAGCGCTGTCTCGATCGGGTCTACTGGTTGACCCCGCTCCATCTCCTGTCGGAGGCGGGCTGCCTCCTCCCGAGCTGCTGCACGGCTCTGCTCCAGCTCCGCCCTCAGTCGGGTACTCTCACCCAAGACTGATGTCAGCTCGATCGTCTGCTTACACATTTCATGATTAGTCAATTGCATTTCATAATCATAAGCATCAAGGGAAAGTGTAGTGGTTATGTACCCTCTCGGAGAGTGCTACCTTGGTTGTCTCGGCTCGTGCCACCATCCGTGCAAACTCGGCGTCCCGCTCGGCTCGGTCTGCAGGGGTCTGTGAGGAGGAAGAAGGTGTGTTTGCCCCCTGGCGCTGGGCTCCCTCGGCTCGCTGCATCCAAAACTCCAGGCCAGTCACATGCATAATCATAATCATTTGCATAATTTAAGAGTTTAGGGTTTAAGGAAACTCACCAGAAGGCTCAGGGCCTGTCATGCCTCATCCCGCTCCTGGATGGTTGAGTGGAGAGGTCTCTGTAGCTCTACAATCCTCCCCTCCGGGTCAAACTGCATTTAAGAAGTTCGGGCATCAGTGCATAATCATATAGAAGCATGATAGAAAGCATTTAGGGTCTAGAAGTCATATCGGTCGGCGAGCACCACGGAACACCTGGTCCCTATAGTGACATGCATAGGCCATGTAGTAGGCCTCCTCACTATCAGCCTGGGCAGTCACCACTCGTCCTCGTGCTGCCCAGTCTGCTATCTGATCTGCTGCCCGCACTCTCTAGTCCAGCTCTGTGGCTATCCCTCGGGGGTGTCGTCCGACGCGCTCCTCCGGCTTTTCTGGTGCTGAAAACTCAACCGCTGGCTGATGGACGCCGGTTGTCCTCATCACTAGGTGGTAGTGGAGTGGCTCCACTACGTTCATGTAGTGAAGCCACACATCTCGGCCGGAGTAGGCGAGGGCCGCCACTACCCACGGCTGACCCTCGTGCCCCTCGCTTGTGTATGGTGTCCATCGAACCTGTCAAATAGAAAAGAACTGCATCAGTATCATAAGCATATAGATTGCATTTAATTAAAGAGTTTGAATTTAGAGTCGTACTGAGGCAAAGGGTAGGGTGTCTTGGTCATCTTGGATCTCCTGGACCTGTCTCCGTAGGGGTCTAGTCTCTCATGGAGCGGTCCACCGCCTGGCGATGGGTAGCCGCTCTTGGTATATCTCATCACCTCTCCCGAGCCCACGTAGGCACACATAGGCCCACACCTGCATTGCATTTCATCAAATGTCAGCATGTAGTATGCATAGGAATCATGTAGCAAATTACATAAGAGTCAGAGTTGTACCTGGAGTAGAGGAGAAAAGCCCTCGAGCATCGTCTGCCGGCTCATAGAGCTGAGGGTATCAAACAAGAAGGCAAGGACTGCCGCTCCCCACAGGTATTCCCCTACGTGCCCTAGGTCCTCTAGAAGTGGGAGGAATCGGTAGCTGATCACGTCAGCTCTTGTCGCGAACAGAAGTCAATCAAAGAACAACATCAAGAAGCATCTCAGCACTCGATCCGCCTCAGGTCCCGCCGTAGCCACCACTCTCGGTCGTGCCAGCTCTATTAGGCACTGTAGATGCTGCTCGGGCAGCTCGCCAGTCGCTATCCTTGCGCGTCTCAATCCGAGGTTGTCCTGTAGCTTCACCCTCGTGAGTGTCATAGACTGCCGCTCCGGGTGCAGCAACTCCAAGCCCAGCAGCTCCTGGGCCAGCTCCTGGTAGTCGGGGTAAGTCACCCCGCTGACCGGAGTCCCGTGCAGGTGTAATCCGGTGATGCGCGCAACGTCCTCCAACGTGGGGACCATGTGGCCCCACGAGAAAAGGACCATCCGGCTCACCGGATCCTAGCTGTCGTGCAGAGCATAGAGGAGCGGGGTGTCTAACCTAGTCACCTCCACGCTCAGGAACTCAGCAAAGCCCATAGTCTTGAGCTTCTCCCGCTGAAAGTCCAGCAGTGCGAGATACACTGCTCGGACCTGCAGCCAGGAGATCCGAGTCCTACGGTTCCCCTGCATACATTTAAAACATTGCATTTTATTTTAGGATCATGCATTTTCATTAATAACTCACAATCTGCTCACTGAATAGTCTCATATGAGCCGTTTTACCTTTCAAATGGTTGGGTTGCAACCGCCCCAATAACCCCCCTCAAAAGCTGACGGTTCCCCATGGACCGTTCTGCCATGTCCACGGTCCTGTGAGGTCCATTCTACTGCCTGGCGCCTACCCTGGAACGGACCACCTCTGGACGTTCTACATTTCCACGGTCGCTATCTGACCATGCCCGTCCCTCTCAAGCCCCTAGTCAGTAAGGGTTGCACGGCCTATCGTGCAACCGTATGGTGATCAACGGTCTCGTGGAGGCCATTCTGTCCTCAGGTGTTCCATGTTCAGAACGGACCTAGATGGCCCATTCTGCATTTTTCACAGTTCGTTGGAAACCACTTTGTTCTTTAATGTTTCATGTTTTGAACGGACCCAGGTGCCCCGTCCTAAGTTTTCACGGCCTGGTGGAGACGGTTCTGTTTTGAGCATTTCATATTCTGAACGGACCAATGTGGGTCGTCCTAGATAGACACAGTCCTCCTCAGACCGTGTTATAATGTCGGTTTAGCACCTTTTGGACGGCCACCCATGGGCCATGTTTTGGTTGAGCGGTTCTCTATGAACCGTGGTTTGGTTGAGCGGTCACTGTAAGACTGTCTTTTGGCCGTCACCCCCCACGGCATTCAAGCCCAGCCCACCGGCGGCGAGGGCCCCATGGGGCCTCACAACCGGTCCTAATAGGGTCGTATGCCCCTTCTCTACCCCTTTTAGCTACATGCATGAAGATGGGGGAGGGTTCACGATGACCTACCTCGTCCGTCTTTGGTGCTTTCTCCGCCGACGTTGTGGTCACCTTCGGCGCCGCCCCAGCGTCTTCTTCACCTCCGGCGATGAGTGTCAGTGCTCCTTCGGCCCCCGGCGCAGGCGGTGGGCTTTCCTCCACCGGTGGTGCCGCCTCCTGCTGTAGAGCTTCCTCTACGGCCGCGACGGGTGGTGGCGGCACGTTGGAGCCTTCTCGAGCCATACGTCGGAGAAGGGATTGGTGCTTAGAGCGCATAGAAGGGAAGATGAGAAGAGAGAGGGAGATGGGAAGGTGAGATGGGAGAATGAGAGATGTGGGTGGTGTTCGTAAGTGCCTCCGTCGGTTGCAGTTGAGGGAAGAAGAGGAAGAAGAAGGGTTTTTTTTTTCAAACCACCGGTAATTACAAGGTCTATCGATAGACCGTGTAGATACTGAACGATCTCACATTTGACCGTTTCAATTCTAACGGTGCCCTTCTATGGGACGGCTAGAGGATGGCCGTCCAGTTGGTTGAACGGCCTCATAATGGGCCGTGTAGATTCATGATCATATTCAAATTACTAATGTTTGAACGGCCCTAGTTGGACCGTTTGCTTTGTGGAGTGGTTTTGTTCTCGACCGTTCATGTGCTGAATTAACGATGAAGAATGTTTTTTTTTGCTACATTATGTGATTAATTGGTTGATTTCTTTTTTGGCTTGAATGACTATTTCATGATGACATATTGCAAAAACTTTGTTCATGAATTCTTTTCAGCACCACTTCAAGTTACCGTTTCGCCTGCACAGGTTAGTCAGGTATGGCCTTCTATCCCTATATCTTTTATTGCATTACTATATGATATTATGCTATATTATCTCAAGAACCAGTTGGTTGATCACGTGTTCCCGGATCTGATGTTCCCCTTTAACAAAAATAATGATGATCGAGGTTCGTGTGTTTAATCACCAGATAGGCCGTTAGGTTGGGAAAATTAGGGGACGATGGTTCTATCTCGCACGTCGTGGTTGCGGATAGTATCTTGACCCTGATTGCCCCAATCTAGCAATATTATTCTCGAGTATTTTCTATTTTATGGCTTTATTTGCATTCGTTTTAATGATTTCTTTTATTTTCGCCCAGTATGCATCATACGCACCTTTTGAGCATTCATGACCCATGGTTTGTCTGAAAGTATTTCACTTTATGATGGATAATTGTGCGTTCATGGTTTCGAGTAAGAGGAACAATTCCACTCAGAGTTGGAAGGTTTTCTCTGATCTGTTCACTTGGTTTGGTTGACTGAAGGTCCCCGTCTGGAGTTTTTATCCGTTCCTTTACTTTTTGCTGCTTATTCCGGTCCCCTCATTGGTCCGAGGGATTGTGTCCCCCATGAGGTTGATCATGTGTTTCTTCATTTCATTTAGTTAGTTTCTCCAGACTGGGATCATTTTAGTCTTATCGATCCTTGTGTTTGGTTCGGAGTGTTCCAAAAAATTCCTATCGCTCGTCAACAATGAAATGTATGTCTTTTACCTTAACGCCCACTTTTTCAGTCCACTCCGCTTCATTTCCGCTTCATCTCCATGTTTCATTTCGCTTTCGCTTCACCTCCGCTCGCTCCCCTACAAAGAGGACGTTAAGGAGGGGCATCTGTTGACACCCGTTTTTTGCCTATGAGTTGAGTCATTCCTATTACCATCATTTGTTGATGCCTCGAGTTGTCCATCACTCATTGGGCTATTTTCAGGCATGCTTTTGGGCTTATTTTATGGGTACCTCCCTCTCTGGCTTGGTCTGCTCTTGAGTTCGGGCTTAATAGGCCTTGGTTTCACTCGATTTTGGGTTAAATGGGCTTATTTATCTCATCTTATCAAGTTCAAATGCCCAGGCTATATGCGGTCTAACGACCGATCGTTCAGTCCATGAACGGTCTTCCTTGAACCGTTTAACCATTTATTAGATATTTATTTGATTTTATGAATTTCCCCCGACAAACCTTTGCACGGTCCACATTCAACCGTCTAATACATTGAACGGCTTGTCTGTGACCGTTCAATTTCCTAGAGTCCTAAATCGGTTACTTTTTCAGATAATTATCTATTTATCCTATTTTCTTGATTTATCACTGACATGTTTAAACGGCAAAGCATTTGACCGTGCTATTCACTGAGTGGTCTACCAGTAGACCGTTTTATCCTCGAGAGTCCAACGCCGTGTTGACCGGTCTGTTCGGTGGATAAATGGATAATTTCTTAATTTATTTTATTTATCATCGACAGCATTGGACGGCCTAGCGATGGACCGTTTAATTGATTGGGCGGTCTATCGCGCGACCGCGTACATGCTCGAAACCTGTGGATTGCATGGATTTTCTTTCTCCATCTGTGGTTAAGCCCTCACCTTCCTCCACCATTTTCTCCGCGATTTCTCAACCAAATGGGATGCCGTTTGATCTGGTGGAAGATAAAAGGTTTATCTACGATTTTTGTATTATCATCTTGGATTAATATTCATTGGAAAACCCTAATTTGAGATTGGACATTCGATGGTATATAAATAGTACCCTTAGTCCAAGCTTGAAAAGGGAGAGATCCAACGTCGACGGCGAAGCTCTGCCGAACTTTTGTATGAAGTGTAGCCAAGGAGGGAGGTTTTCTACATCCTTTAAGCCTCCGGTTTCTGGGAGTAGTCGTTGTTTTGAGTCCTAGTCTTGGGCTTTTAAGTGTTTCTTCATCAATTGCATGTTCTTTTCATCATCTTCTTCCCACGTTTTTGCACTTCTCACATCATTTTTCATACCCTCCCATTTGTTTTAGCACCCTTTAGGGGTTTAAAAACCTCCCAGGTATCGCCCCTTTCATGTCGTTATGTTTATTTTCCATTCTTCTTTATAGTTACTACACTTCGTAGGGCTAATTTGGGATCTATTTGTTTTTCTTCCACGTTGTTTTGCAGGTCAGCATCATCGTAGCACGCGGCCCATCCCCTCTGGCCGGCTGGAAGGGGTGGAGGATCAAGTCCCACGACTTTGGAGTCTGGCGTTGCTGAACGGCCTACGTCCGTCCCATTGAAGACCAGAGTGGTCCATTACGAGTCGTTCAGATCTTGTGCACGGCCCTCTGCGAACCGTTCTGTTGCCAGAATCATCTTCGTCCAGCATCCTTTTCAGCACTGTGAGCGGTCTGTCGAGCGACCGTTCCATATGTTAGGCAGTTCTTCTAGGATCGTGTACTGCTGCAGCGCTGCATCTTCAGGCGAGTGCTTTCTCCCCCTTCCCAAGGTACATTCTAAAATCCAGTATTGTGTGTCTTGGTGGCGATCACGATCACACACACTTCTCCACCCTTGCTTTTCCTTTCTTCCTTCATCTCGCTTGTCTTTACACTTTGATACATTTGGAAAAAGGAAGGCAAGAGAAAGGAGAAAAAAAGGTGGGAAAATATGTCAACAACTGTGACCCTTGCATTTTTTGACTTATAATGCATTAGTGTTGCCATCAAAGCATTTCAATGTTGCCATCATCAAAAGGGGGGAGAATGTTGTGTCTCCTCTGACTTGATGTCATTCTCGTCTAGTTTTAATGATTGGCAACAATAGTTTGACCATTTGCTGACTTTTGTAACATCATCTTCTTATAAGTGAAAATATGTCACATTAGCTGTTACAGGTCGGTGCATAGTCAGATTATTGCATATCTAGGCTAATGAAGGTCGGTGCATGTTTCATCTTAAGGCAGAATAAGGTCGATGCATGCTTTATCTCTCATATAGGTCAGTGCACATCACTATTCACATGCACATTCATAGTCGAAGCTCATGCATTTTTTGTGTGCAAAGTCAGTGCACATTCTATATGTCTACATATAGATCGGTGCACCTTTTTTTCCTAGTGTATAAAAGTTTGTGCATATACTGTAGCACACTTGCAGTATGCATATCTAAGGTTGGTGCATGTTGTTAAGCAAAGAACGTCAGTGCACTATCCTGTTTCTTCGTTAGAAGGTCGGTGCACATTTTGTTGTTCAGCATACAACGTCGGTGCACATTGTGCCCTATGAACATTGAAGGTCGATGCATGATTACCCTGTGGAAAATAAGGTCGGTGCATGTTGTCCTTTGCACAAATCAAGGTCGGTGCATATCATTATTCACATGCATACATAAAGGTCGGTGCATGTTTTTACTGCAATGCATAAGGTCTGTGCACGTTTCTATGCTAGCTGTTATAAGGTCGGTGCACACTCTATTGGTCTGCATTTTAAGTTGGTGCACGTTTCTATGCTAGCTGTTATAAGGTCGGTGCACACTCTGTTGGTCTGGATTTGAAGTCAGTGCACGTTTTGCATTTTCGCATATATAAGTCGGTGCAGGTTTCTAAAATTGCATATGCAGATCGGTGCACACTCTCGCTTCATCATATGAAGGTATGTGCACGTTACTGCTTCATGTATATGGAGGTCGGTGCATACACTGTAGCCGGTTGGTGCATGTTTGCATACAAGCATATAAAGGTCAGTGCATTTTTTGCCTTCTGCATATAGGTCTGTGCATATATGTTTACTCAGGTCTATGCACATTTTAACTTGAGCGACACAAGGTCCGTGCACATTTGCCCTTGTGCGATACAAGGTCGGTGCACACTTTGCTGCATGCATATCAAGTTGGTGTAAGTTTTAGTCACCTGCATACAAGGTCAGTGCATATTTCTTATCGATCATATAAAAGGTCAGTGCACGTCTACCTTTGGCCTATATAAAGTCAATACATATTGTCTGTGCTACATATATAAGGTCTAACCGTGTTTGCACTTTTCTTCACAGGCTAAGGCATTTCCTCCAACCTGGCATACTCACGAGCATCTGAACCACGTGAGGGCAGATATCATCATCTGTCACGTGATCACTTAAAATCACACCTGAAGCATGAGCTCGTGAGGGGATAATAGAACCAATGATTGGCATGTGATCTGAGAATCTTCTGATCGTTGTCCTATCTGCACCTGACACGTGGCTTCTCTGGAAAAGGTGGAACGAGCCTTCCACACGCCGGACGCATGAGGTCATGGGAACCCAGCCTGAAGACCTATAAAAAGGCATCTTCTACGATCAAAAGGAGGAGAGTGGACAAGAGGCGGCCATAGAACAGCCACAGAGAAGAAGAAGGAGAGAGTTGAGAAGAAGGAGAGAGTTGAGAATAAGGAGAGAGTTGAGAAGAAGAAGAGAGTAAAGAGAAAGAAGTGAGTTGTGAGGGAGAAGAGAGTCTGGGCGAGGTTGACTCTTCCTGATTTCTGGATCAAATCCAGAGTCAGATTGCCCTATTTCTAAGAGCTACATTTCTATCTTCTATCTATTTTTGCTTTCCGTTGTTTTCTTTTCAAACATACTTTAAGCTGTGTATCAGCAGAGCTAAGCTGTATTGCTCAGCGGGCGAGGGTGTTCCTCGGACAACAAGCTATAAGGCTCAACGGTTGTAGGTATTTCCATCCCTAAAGCTGTGGATCAGCGATCTTCAAGCTATGTGGCAGCATGAAGCCTTACTCGATTGAGTAAGGGGTGGACGTAGATCTTTGGATAGAGATCGAACCACCTTAAAACTATCTTGTCTTGTGAATGATTTACTGTTTTATCATCAAGTAGATGAATGCTTAGGCTCGCCTGATGGTTTAGCATGTGTTTCATTGGATAGCGTTCGTCTGTCTTGTTCATCTACCTCTCTCCACCTTGCACCTTAAAATTAGTCACTACTGATGGTCGATTTCATCCGCTTGTAGGATCGCTCATCTTCTAACTTTGTGTATGAGTTTATAGCAGTTCATTTAATTTCCGCACTAGTTCTTTTTAACTGTTATTGTGTGTTTATCTTTGGGGTTAGTTCTATTCACCCCCCCTCTAGATCTGTTCCTCTCACCCATCATTATGATCTCTTTGTCACCTGTAATCTTCATATGACACTTGATTTCCTCATTAGACAGCCTGTTTTGGTCCAACAGTTCCGACGTAAGTCAAATAGTTCCGACGTATTTACGACAGAATAATATTATGTCAAAAACTATTGATAAATTTCTATCTATTACTGTTATTTAGAGATTTCTGACGGAAAAACATCAGTCGCAAATACGTCGAAAATGCCCGATGGAAATTAATTTGGTCGAAAATACGTCAGACTGTCCCAACATATTTCCGACTGAACAGTTATGTCAAAAATGTGTGACATATTTCTGACTGACAATTATTCCTGCGGAACCCAATGAAATAATTTTCCACGCTTCCTATAATTAAATAATCAAGAGTTTTCGACGGACAAATGATTAGTCAAAAATATGTTGAAAATTTACGACGTAATAAAATTGCGTCAGAAATATGTCGCAACATTTCGACGTAATTCCGACCATATTATTTTCTGTCAGAAATTGTTGATAAATTTCTTGTCCTTCTTTAGGGCTTTCCGATAAAATTTAATACGGTCGGAAATACGTCAAAACTTTGTGATATATTTCCGACTAAATTTCATTCCGTCGAAAAGTTCTGATGTATTTCTGACCGAATTAATATGTCAGAAATATGTCCGTAATTACAGAAGTTTTTTCGACATAAGTTTTTCCGTCAGAAAGTAAAATAAGTTCCGATGTATGTTCGACGAAATTTTTTTCGTCGGAAAATTCCATTGGTATTTCAGCTTTTTCTTGTAGTGCTGGAAAGGGTAATCCCGTAGCTGATGCCCTCAGTAGAAAGCCGAGAGCATTAATGGCCAACTGTATGATCCAAGAGTGAAGATGCTGGAGCAATTCTCTAAACTTCATATAAGTACAGACCAGGAGAAAAGGTGTATTACTCTATCACATATGAGGATACAACCGGATCGGCTCTCCGAGATGAAGGAACTTCAAGACGGTCACCAGGTGTTAGTAGAGATCAAGGATAAGCTTGAAGAATGACCAGACTTCAAGGTAGTATCAGATGGAATATTATTATTCAAGGAAAGAACTTGTGTATCGGATTGCCCAGAATTGAAGAAGAAAATTTTAGAGGAAGCTCACCGATCAAGGTACATAATTCATCCCGGATCTACCAAGATGTACCAAGACTTGAAACAGACCTTTTGGTGGGCCAACATGAAAAGGGAGGTAGCGGACTTTGTATCTCGCTGTCTCACCTGCCAACAAGTCAAGGTGGAACACCAAAAGCTGACCGGTAAGCTACATCCTCTAGATATTCCCAAGTGGAAGTGGGAGGATATCGGTATGGACTTTATAATGTGTCTGTCTAAATCTAAAGGAGGACATGATGGAATGTGGGTCATCATAGATCGATTGACCAAGTCAGCTCACTTCCTGCCAATAAGAGCCGATGGTCAGTTGATGTTCTTGCTGCCTTCTACATTAAAGAAGTCGTCAGACTGCATGGAGTTCCTATTTCGATCGTGTCTGACCGAGATCCGGCTTCACTTCTCATTTGTCGAAGGGTCTACAACATTCGTTGGGGACAAGGCTCAACTTTAGTATAGCTTTTTATCTTCAAACGGATGGTCAGACTGAGAGAACAAATCAAGTCGTGGAAGACATGCTACGAACTTGTATCAATGATTTTGATGGAAGCTGGCATGATCATCTACCCTTGGTCGAGTTTGCATACAACAACAGTTACCAGGAAAGTAATCAGATGACACCTTTCGAGACATTATATGGAACGAGTTGCCGCTCACCACTATGCTGGGATGAAGTTGGTGAAAAGCAACTACTAGGCCCAGACATGGTAAGGGACAGTACCAAGAAGATTTAACTCATTAGAGATAGACTCAAGATGGCTCAATCTAGACAAAAGACTTACGCCGATACTAGATGGAGAGATCTCGAATTCCAAGTCAGAAATCACGTCTTCCTTATGGTTTCTCCAGGATGAGGTATCCGAAGATTTGGTGTTACGGGCAAGCTTACACTAAGATATATCGGTCCCTTTGAAGTGTTAGAATGAGTTGGCGAGGTTGCCTATCGGATCGCCTTGCCTCTGCAACTATCCAAAGTGCACAATGTATTCCATATTTCTATGCTCAAGAAGTATGTCCATGATCCGACCCACATCATAGATCATGGCGCCCTGGTGATACAAAAAGATCTCATATATGAACAAAAGCCTTTGAAGATCCTTGATCGCGAGGTTCGTGCACTAAGGAACAAGACGATCCCCATGGTAAAGGTGCAATGAAACAAGTGCTCAGAACAAGAAGCCACCGGGGAGACTGAAGAGTCTATGAAGAAAAGATTCCCAAATTTATTCCAAAATTGTAAGTATCCTATGCGCTCTGTGTCTATATGCAATTAAATAAAACTTTCAATTAAATAAAAACTTCCAATTAAATGGGCCCAAATCAAACCAAATGGTAAAACCAAAATAAATCATTCAAAAGGACCTTAATGATATAAAAAGGGGTTTAATCTTGAAAATAACCAAATGGGCCCATGGCCCATAACCATTCTCACGTTAGGGAGAAAATGTTTTATAGATCGACATATCTAAGAAATTTGGTTTTCAAAGCCCATAACTTTCCTACGTCCAAAGGAAATGTAGGATATATTGGAATGTGGATATATATATATACATATTCCAAAAAGGCCAAACCCATCCTCACGGACGAATGCCTACACACGTTAGGGTTTTAAACCCAATTAGGATAGTGGCTGCAGATTTGGCAATAGGAAGATATGCATGGGAAAGTCTAAACCCAAAAGGAATCCATGCATGGAAATTTAAATTCTATTAGAACTCAAAACCCTATAGGTTGTCTTCCTCTATAAATAAACCTCTCCATCAAACGAGCTCCGGCTACTGTTGCTGCTCATATTAAGCCTTTGGCATCGAGGAGCTCTTCATCTTGTCTTCCTCTACGTTTCGTTGTTGCCGTGCGTGAGGGAGAAGCCCACTGCCGCTGTCGTCTTCCACTACAATCGTGCAGAAGCTTCATCCTTCGTGTTCATTGCAGCCGCCTGCTGCTAATCGAAGTGATGCGGGCTGTATCTATTGCTGCTTGTGTGAAAAGTGAAGAGGGCATCTTCTCCTCCTTCCTGTTCGTGCATAGCAGTTGCAGTCGCTGCTGTCACTTCTGTTCGAGTGTTGTTGTCACTGTTGCAGCTACTCTTATTATTATCTCATACCTTCTTTTAGTCTTCGTACACATCAAGCTACAAAAGGTAGATGTTCACAAGTTACGAAGCCCAACCTGTTAATCACAATAATTTCATACATATAGGTCATATAGCATGATACCATGATTTCTATTTCAGTGCCTGTAGTTTTTACTGCGTTTTTGTAAATAGCCACCATGGCCTGGGCACCTATTCAATAAACGCCCACGCAAACATTCGCTAATTCCTTAATGCAATTAAATAAATACGACTTGTTAAAATTTAATAACTAAGTAAACTGATGTTAAAATTAATGCATGAACATATTTTTAGATTCCAAATATTTTCCTCTACCTATTCATGTCTTCACTTTCCTGTTTTGATAAACTGAAAATACCATGTGTCTGTGATTGTACCTGCCCGATGCGTAGCATCAGACAAATAATGGGTGACAGATACATAGTCGCTATTTAAATAATGAACACCCTCACGAAAGGGCGCTAATTTGTAAATAACCAGTAAATGGAGCATATATTGAAAAATTATCAATACACGACTGAGGTCAGGGCGTCATTCAAAGAATGAACGACACTATACACCGTTGCTATTTGAAATCATAGATATTAATTTCTAGAAAAAGCTTAGAATTAACGCCCCTACACAGTGTCATTAATTTCCATTATATTCATGAAAATTCTGATATAAATTTTGATTGAGCGACTTTTCAGAAGGTCGCTATTTCATTAAATAGCGACTTCTGAACAGACGCAGATTTTCTGTCTCGCAGTTTTATCGTGTTTTTTTGGCCCATATCGTAGGTCTATTGACACTCTCATCCCACATCCACAGATGGGATTTCTGTTTTGATTTCATCGATTACATACTCAATTCTCGGTGATGTTTGAGCCCTCCATGGGATATTCCTTCCTTCGGATTGGTGATTTCATCATAGAGACCTGCGTAAGTCTACGCTAGCCTTGAATTCTGATGCGGGTCGAGTCACGGGACGGGTTCCACGCTCGCTCTCTCTCACAGTGGTGATAAACTTTTGACGAGCTAGTTATCCTATCACTCTAGTAGCGGCATTCAAAAATATACGAGTAAAGCAAATGCCAAGAGGGGAGCGGAAATGATATCTCCACGCTCTGGGCCTGGGGAAGGCGATCCCGGCCAAGACTCATACTCCCGATACATAGTAATTAAATAGTTACAGTAGTGATTTTATGGCCCACTCCACGCAGGGAGGTAAAAGGCGACAACAATAACCCGAGAATACCAAGCTTGGGTTGACGAGCAACAATTTGGAACGCTCTCGGGCCGGAGACGGGCTACTGGTCCCGCTCAGTTCTGTGGGGCCCGCGGGACAGAAGGAGGGTCTGGCTGCTGGGACGTCGGTGCCCGAGCCTCTCCTTGCTGCGGAGGCTTGCTAGGATGTTACAGGGGGGATGCCGATCGATCTCCGGGAGCGGTGGTCACCGAAGCTATCCCGGCATATTTCCACTGGAATTATCCAATGGCTGCTTTGCTGGCCTGTTCTCGGATTAGAAATGCGCGTCTCCACGAAAAAAAATTTCTGTGCCCAGATCCGGTGTCGGATCGAGGCGAAATTGGTACCGTTGGAAACTAGACTCGAAGGTTTACAACATATACTTATTTTAGATCCATCCAGCAGACGGATTAAAAATTAAAACGACTGTTCCAAAGGGTTTTTTAATGACTCGGATTACAGACAGTTAGGACAGAACAGGATCTGCCTGAGACTGAATTTTGACCGACATAAAAATCATAGATGTAGACTCTTAGAAATTTATTTGTGGAAGAGGGGGATGTGAGGAACACGTATGGTTTTTTTGAGAATTTTTAGAGATGGCTAAGGGTGCGGGAAAAATACAACAACGAGACACTATCCCGCAGATCTGCTAATTGGCAGACTGTCAGGGGTGGAAATAAAATATAGGGAAAACTACCAAACGGTGGTGGATTGACACTAAATTTATAGGGATTGAAAGCTAACACAAAGAGGAACAATCTCTCAAAATCTCAACTCTATCAAAGCTGGGCGCTGGGAGAACCGACCTATTCGTTAACTTGCTGTTATGGATCTCGGAGTTCAGGACAGCAGGGTAAAGAGATGGTTGTGGCGGCTCGTCGGCGGCACGAACGGAGGCAGCGGTGGCTTGATGTCACATCCAGCGGAGGAAGTAGAGGTGGGAATCACTCCTAGAATATGGCTTCACACCATAGATTAGGGCAACCTTCACAGCTACAAGGGCAGAGGGAGAGAAGGGTGCCCTTGGGCTTGGAGCAACAAATGGGATTTTTCTTCAATAATTGCTATGGAATTCACAAAATACATGGGTTATATAGAAATGAAAAAAAGACCTAAACTACCCTCAGATCTAGGGTTAGGGAGGGGCAATTAGGGGCTAGGAAATTCTAATTCTTTTCCCATGTGGTCAAAAGAACAAAACAAATAAAAAAAAGTGTAAAAGGGGGGCTTGGTCAAGGTATGCATGCAACATTTGACCACATGGAGGGGAGGAGGGAGGCTACGTGGGTTTTTTCCTCCAATTCAAACAAATGTCACTTTGTGGAAATGCCAAGGGAGAAAGTTGGAGAATATCAATATAAGGGGCTTTGAATGGGGGAATGTGGAAAGTGGACCAAGAATGGTCAACAATTGTAGCTATGGGAAGAGGAAATGTGGGCATGTGGCATGGGCCTTGGAATGGGCCAAGTGGGCTTGGAAGGGTCAAATGGGCTTTGGGTGACCAAGGGATAAAGTTGGCCCAATTAGGCTTCTAGTGGGTTTAAGGCCCAATATGAAAATAAACCCCTAATGGACTCTTTTAAAGAAAGAGACCCATTACTTCCTAATGACTAATCTATTGGCTTATAATACCTTACAATTGCAAACCAATTAACCCTAGGATATAAATGCTAACAAAAGGATACAAATGCAAAAATAAAATGTTAGTGCCCGGTGTTAATTCCCATCAATTCTCCCCGGGTGGGAAGAACTCGACCCCGTCGAGTAAGGGGTGTGGTTGCTTGTGTGGCTCCTGCGGATCTGTCACCGTACCAGGTAGCGCGGAGTACGCTCCACTCCAAGTATTCGTCACCTGCTCATCCCGTATACGTTCCATATGCTCACGCTGCTGTGGAATGAGGCTAGTGGTGGACACTCCGGGGTTGGGTCACTCTCAAAGAAAGGAGACGGCTCAATGACTCACTAGGAATCACCGCTGGGTCCCTTGTGTGACTAGATCTGACGTATTGAAGTAGAGCCGATCCCATATTTGCCAGGCAAGTCCACAACATACGCATGACTTCCGACATGCCTCACTCTCGAAAGGGACTAACACCGCGAGCTCGCGACTGACTCAAGTTGATGCATGCAAACTCTGAACAAACTGGACAATTAAAGGGAAAAACACACTCTATATCCGAGTCAGTCTTAATACTATGCAGACCCATGCAAAGGTGGACCAGGACACCCGAATGTGTGCCATGCATACATAAGACTCAACCGGCGGTTGGCAGAGTGGGGGACTCCTAGACGTCCTAAAGGGAACCAATCATGCACATGCTCCCTAGTGGACTTGAGAGGTTTGGGAGGGCCTGGAAAACCAAAGTCACCTTCTTCATCACGCCTATATGTATGTATCTCTGGCCATTGAACGGGCCCCTTGCGGAGTGTAGGTGGACTGGCCCGAGTGGGAGGGGTGTGACATGAGACTTCCCTGGTAAGGTGAAATGGATAAGGTGGGTCACAAGGTTCACTTGGGAAGGGGTCGAAAGGATCAAAGAAAGTGTGACCCCTCGAGATGACACGGTCCCATGTTTGGAACTCTTGAAGGTTGATGCGCTCGACACCCGTCGTTTAAAAATGCCGTGCCACACAAATTTCAAAATTTATACAACCGCACTCACTCACTTAAATAATTTTGAAAATACGAGTAAAGTGGTAAATACGGGTCGATCCCACGGGGAAGGAATATTTTCAATTAAGCATGAGTTGGAAAATACCCTTATGTTTTAGAAAACCAATTGTTTGTATCTTTTGAGTGCGATTAAAATGACATGGAATTAAATTATAACTTTGAAAACTTTAATTAAAGAATATGAGATGGGTGAAGAAGAGAAATTGGAATATGTGAAAAGATGAGAGTTTCAAAACTTGGCATGGATGAATTTTGATTCCTTTGAAAGTGAAAGAATGCAATTGAAATGAAATTACAATTCTAAATAACAAGAGATAAGTTAAGGAAATTTAGCCAATTGATGAAGAATGCTGTCGTTTCCTCGCCGAGCCTTGGATGAAGATCGTTCCGCCTTGGAAGTCGACGCCGTGAGATGATTGAAAGAAGACTACAGCTTTGGGTGTGTGTGAAGAAACCGTGAAGAGAAGGTTTGGATAGAAATCGAAACGAACACAATTTGAAAATACAACAAAATTCTATTGAAATAGAGGGTTGGAAGAAATGGAATAACATAAAATATAGAAGGAATTAGAAGAAGTGGACTAAATGAAAGTTGTAGAGAATGAAAAGATGAAGAACATTGTTGAAGAACACAAAAATAGAAAACGAAAGGAAGATAATGAAAAACATGAAAAACCAAGACATATTGGTGCGGATGAACAGTAAAATAGCAGAAATCCGAACAGTACCAAATTAATTCTAACTCATAAAATAAGAAGAATTTGAAGAAGTGGTAGAAGAAGAAAACTTAGATCTACAAGTTAGCAACAACGTTCATGAAGAACTCAGAGTAAAATTATGATTGGCAAGACTTTAAAATGAAGAAATGGCAGAAGGTATCAACTCGGATGAACAGTAATCATATAAAACAGCACTTAAGAAAATTAGCAATACCTTTCAACCTAGAAGGAATTGGAAGAAATGATAGATAGAGAAGTTGAAGAACACTTAAAGATGAACAACTTTATAGAAGACAATAAATTGAAATAAGGATCACACAAGCTTGTAAATTGATTATGAAAAGCCAAAAATGACTAAGAGTATAATGAAAGTATTCAATACAAACTTAACACAAACTTCAAAACTTAAACATAAAGCTCTCAAAATCTATCCCTACCAAAGCCACAAAGGAAGAACTTTAAGAACACTTACAAATTTGATCAATCCATAGCTTACTACTCCTAGCTAATCTCTCCTAACAACCCCCCTTTCATTACAATTGAATCCCTTTATATAGGGTACACATAACTCATTACCAAATGTGAACATTCTTTGCCAATGTGAACAACCAATTGCTGCTATTTTTGACCCAATATTGTGTGCCAACATGTGTTGCACACTTGGACATTTTTTTCTGATTTTTCTGAATTTTTCTGGCATTTTTTAGCCTCTTTTTCCTTCTTACTCTCTCATTCTTTCTCTTTCTCTCTCTTCCCTGGCGCGTGCGCCGCCCGGCCGCCCACCGCGTGAGACGCGGCCCGCGTGGGCCGCGTGTGCGCCGCCCGGCCGCCCGCGTGCCCAGTGGCCGCGTGGGCGCGCCCGGGCGGCCGACCTCTTCTTCTGCGCGTCCGTGCGCCGGCTCGCCTTGCCGCGTGCGCCGCCACCCAGTGCGCCGCACTGCATATATATATATATATATATATATATATATAGCTTAGAAAAATCTCAAAAAATAGCAGATACATTTATTTTTTTTCTATTTTTTTTCCTTTCTTTTTGCACAAGTGCAAAGTAATTTTTTTTATTTTTTTATTTTCAATATATATATATATGTATATATGTATATATTATGTATATAGCTTATTAAGGCCTTTAAAAATATCAAATAAATTTATTTTTTTTACTTTTTTTATTTTTTTCTTATTGAACAAATCCTTGAGCTTTTGGCCCATTTCATCATACATTATATTTTCTTTTTTTTATTTTTATTGTTTTGAGTGCTTGTTAAAAAAGAAAATATCTTTATTAAAATCATCTAATTCCAGAAAATTAACTATTTTATTATAAATTAAAAGTAAGTGTGATAAGTGCATATTTCTTATTATTAAAGCTCATAAAAATTATAAATGACATGAATTAAAATAGAAAAATACACACTTATCACACACCCCCCCAACTTACTCATTGCTAGTCCCTTAGCAATGCAAATAATCTCCAAATGTAAGGACTAACAAGAGTTTAAAATATTCATGCCTCATTTCCAGATCATCGTTCATAGAATCGACTAAAGTTTAGGAATCTGGAATAATTACCACAGACTAGCCTTATGTAGGAAATAGGTACATGATTAAGAATTCTAATCAAAATTCAGTAGCACTTGTGCACGTGAAATGCTAAGTCTACAGTGAAGACAATTGCGTCCCCCATTTGCTATTGCAAGCAAGTGTCTTTCAACTCTGCACTTCTTAACTAGAGCGTTAAGCATAATAGTTGTTTATCTGCCTTATTGCTATGTCCCTTTTTGGGATCTTTTGTATTCTTTTCTTCTCATTTTTTTTCTATACACACATGATGTCGCACTACTTTTCACTGTTTTATGCGAACCTCAACACGTCTTAGGTGAAGTAGGTCCGGTTACATAGATCAAAGTTCCCTTTTCCTTTTGACGCGAACCTCAACACGTCTTAGGTGAAGTAGGCCCGGTTACTCAGAATCGGAGCATTTTTCATAGTGTTTTTCTTAAAATTTTTCAATTGTGCTTTTGCAGTAATTTTGATAACTTGGCAGAAAGTTTATAAAATATCTCTTCTTCAAGAAGTGCAGAATATCAGACAACATACCCAAAACAGCAGAAGGCTTGTCTTACTTGTTTCATTAGCGTGTAAAGTGATTTTCATTTTTCTAAAGTGCACATGAACTTTAAAAAGATTCTTAAATCAGTTTTCCATGGCTAGAGTAAATAAATTATCCATCATCCTTTTCCCTAGTCTTTTCTATTCCTGAATTTCGTTCAATATAAGCATGAATCATGAAACTCAAAATGGGTTTTATTTGGTTTTCCAATTGTCAAAAAAAAATTCATAGCTAAATGAGGTTGTATATGAGGTTGTAACATGTGCAATGGCATGAATTCCGTCCCCCCAACTTAAATGACATTCTCCTCAATGGCATGAACAATAGAGAATAAAGAACAATGTAGACATAAAATGTGTGAAGGAACGGTACAACCTGACGGAAGTGAACTTTAACGGGTGACTTGTGACGGCTTGGCAGAAGTGTTGAGTTTGAAAATCTGAGCATCAGAGGAAGCAAGTATTTCTTATCCCCCCAACTTATCATTTATTCAAACCTGCCAAATAAAAACACAAACACACAAGAAAAGCTTGGGTTGCCTCCCAAGAAGCTATTTATTAGCACACAGAAATCACTTAAAACGTTGGGTTGCCTCCCAAGAAGCGCTTAATTTAACGTCGTCAGCCCGACGCATTGCAGTTCATTAACCAACGGGTGGCATTCAGAATGAGCCACCATGTGATCTTGTCCTCTTTCAAATTCTAGCCCGCATACCATTGGAAGACAAGAGTAAGTATGTTTGAATTGGGGCTAGAAATATGTTGGGTTCGCACACTATTGATTTGAACTTTGACCATTTGTGAGAGCCAATTTTCATCTTTCGGGATCATGAAAAGGTCAATGGCCAATAATCTATCAAGATTGAGGTGGAACCTTTGCATAACATCAACCCATTTGTCCCTTTTACCTGTATCATCCCTCTTGATGAACCCCTTAGAAACGACTTCCTCTATGGTAACTTGTTCAAGACCTGGTAGCTTAGGAATAAGATTATCATCCTTAGCCACTTTCCTCTCAGTAACAGTCTCATGAGCTTTAAGGGCATTGATCAACTTGTCTTCCTGAGAGGAAGTCAAATCAAAGGTGAATGTGGTTGGCACATCCCCCTCAGGTCCTAGAATGTCAATTTGGAGAGACTCAACTGCAAGCGAATCAAAGTAGAAGGAAGCACGAGCCTAGTATCTAACTCATCCATAGATTCAGACTTCATTGGATAGGCTTCAAGGGTTAGATCAAATAGGAAATGTTCCAATGAAACCCCTTCATCACACTCATCACTCATCTGAGGATTATTACCCAAATTGCCCACAAATGGGGTGGATAGAGGAAATGTAAATGATTCCAACCCGGCCCTTTCATCATAGGTCAGATCAAATGTGAATTTCTCTAAGACGGGCCCATCATCACACTCATCACTCAACTGAAAATTATCAATCGAATTTTTTAGAAATGGGGTTGGTAGATGAATTGTAAACTTCTCTAATAAGGCCCCATCATCATGTTCTTCCAGGGAAGGAGGATATTCAGAATTTTGTTTCATTAAATCAACAATATTAATACTTACAAAGTAATCCTCCTGTTCATGTATTTCCTCAAGTGAGTTGTTTGGACCATTATCCTTTACCGTAGTATTCTCAATCTCAAAACATTCAGAGAATGGGGTGATATGATCATCATTATCCTTGAAGCCACCCCCTTCTCTCTTCCCTTCCTCCATTATAGTATTACGTGCGCACACCCCCTCACTCTTAATAGTGATATCTTGAGCCAAAATGACAGGTAGAAGATCATCATCATCATCATTCACATATTTAGGGGGTTGGTGTAAGGTTGAAGGAGGGGGTTGATAAGTAGACTGAGAGTACATGATTTAAGGTTCAAAGCAATGGCCCGGTGAATCACCCCTAGTATCAATGTTGAATCCAAAATCTGGGTGAGATGAGTTGAGCTGAAGTTGAGGACACAGGGGCCGCCCGTGGCCTTCTTGGGGTGAAAGTGTAGACAAATGGGTTTGGATTGTTTGGTCCATCCAAGGAAAATTTAGGTGATTGCTCTAGCCAGATGTAGATTTATCGAAAGGGTATCACACTGGCTTGGAGAGAATCCTAGGCCATTTTGGACCTATGCTCGGATGACTGGAGAGAGTCGGGCTATAGTAGGACATTCACTCACATGGTGAGTGAGACTGGCACAGAATTCACAAGCTTTCGTGAAAGTGTGGATTGGGTTTTCAGCCTGTTTGACATGTCCTACGGATTGTTGATGAGATGAGATGGAGGCACGGTTTATCGAATTTTCACTCAAAATTTCAAACAAATCATACGCCTCATCTTCACCTTTGCTCAAAAATGCCCCTCCACAATATATGTCCACCATTTGCCTATCATAATCGGATAACCCCTCATAAAATGTAAATATAATTTGCCATTTGGGCAACCCATGGTGTGGACATTGACTTATTAGATCCTTCAATCTCTCCCAAGATTCATGAATTTGCTCTCCCGGACGTTGAGTAAATCCTATAATCGCCTTTCTCATCATGTTGGTCCGGACTATGGGGTAAATTTTTTTCAAAAATTCTAACTGCATATCTTCCCAAGTCCTGATAATCTTTCCAAAACTCCTTAACCAACATTTTGCTTTATCTTTCAATGAGAATGGAAATAATATCAACTTAAGGGCATCATCATTAAAATTCTGAATTTTTATCAGGGAGCAAACTTCTAGAAAATTATCTAGATGCCTATAAGGATTTTCATTGAGATTCCCACAAAAAGATGGGAGCATCTGGATGAGACTAGGGCGAATTTCATATTGATCAACAAGAATGTCAGGGAGTTGAATACATGTTGAGGGATTGTAAGTAGAAGGAATAAAGTGCTTCAGCATAGGCGCGGGTTTGTTATTTTATTTTTTTGAAAATTTTTTTTTATGCAAACACAAACAAATTAACACAAATTATCTAATGACCTAGATGCGACTCAGACCTACAAATAGGGTTTCACAAAGTAACTAAAGTGCAACTGAAGTTCACCCTCAATATTTCCACCGGCCAGGTAAGGGGTAGGGTAGTGGGAGGCTCCCCCTACTTTCGTAGGGACCTAATTATGTCAAACCACTAGCCCGCTTAAGGCGTTTGCCGTCCGACCGTCTTGCCTTAGGCACCGGTTTTCACAAGAGGGTAAACTCAAATCGTACTAAAATCACAGTGTGATCCTAGGGCCAATGTTTACTGACTTTTATTTAAGGCGTAGGTCATGCAAAGATGCAAGGGAAATGTGGTTTGTGGGCTAAGGAAGGGTGATGAAATCTCCACCTTATGTTATTTAAAGGTAGTGCCCTTAGAATATTTTGAAATGAAATGCTCACCACAATTTCAAACAAGGGGTTCTTATGCAATATGCATGTCATAATCGGATAAGTAGAACGTACCTTGCCTCTCGCAATCTTCCAAATGTAATGACAGGAATTAAACAAAGAAAAATTCTATGCTAAATGATACATGACCTAGAACATGTTGTGTTTGGTTTCTATTCTTGGAATGAAATTTTTTTTATATTTTGGTGCAAGTTTTTTTTATTTAATGAACCTATCTAGCCAGCACGAGAATTTCTTTTGTTTTGATATTTTTTTTGATTTTTATAGAGTTTTCAAGAATTTTACAGATTTTTGTTAAAGATTTTTCAGAAAGTGGAAAAACAGAACCTGTTCCTACGTTTCTGCCCTTTAGCTTCAGGTATGAGTTTCCTCTTTCCTTGATTTTTTTGATTTGTTTTTTTTTCCTGCAAAATACAAATAGCAAAATCAATATACAGATATGCACATCAAACACAAGAATATTCCAACATGCAAAAATTCCACTCCCCGGCAACGGCGCCAAAAATTTGATGCGCTCGACACCCGTCGTTTAAAAATGCCGTGCCACACAGATTTCAAAATTTATACAACCGCACTCACTCACTTAGATGATTTTGAAAATACGAGTAAAGTGGTAACTACGGGTCGATCCCACGGGGAAGGAATATTTTCAATTAAGCATGAGTTGGAAAATACCCTTATGTTTTAGAAAACTAATTGTTTGTATCTTTTGAGTGCGATTAAAATGACATGGAATTAAATTACAACTTTGAAAACTTTAATTAAAGAATATGAGATGGGTGAAGAAGAGAAATTGGAATAGGTGAAAAGATGAGAGTTTCAAAACTTGGCATAGATGAATTTTGATTTCTTTGAAAGTGAAAGAATGCAATTGAAATAAAATTACAATTCTAAATAACAAGAGATAAGTTAAGGAAATTTAGCCAATTGATGAAGAACGCCGTCGTTTCCTCGCCGAGCCTTGGATGAAGATCGCTCCACCTTGGAAGTCGACGTCGTGAGATGATTGAAAGAAGACTACCGCTTTGGGTGTGTGTGAAGAAACCGTGAAGAGAAGGTTTGGATAGAAATCGAAACGAACACAATTTGAAAATACAACAGAATTCTATTGAAATAGAGGGTTGGAAGAAATGGAATAACTTAAAATATAGAAGGAATTAGAAGAAGTGGACTAAATGAAAGTTGTAGAGAATGAAAAGAGGAAGAACTTTGTTGAAGAACACAGAAACAGAAAATGAAAGGAATATAGTGAAAAATATGAAAAACCAAGACATATTGGTGCGGATGAACAGTAAAATAGCGGAAATCTGAACAGTACCAAATTAATTCTAACTCATAAAATACGAAGAATTTGGAGAAGTGGTAGAAGAAGAAAACTTAGATCTACAAGTTAGGAACAACGTTCATGAAGAACTCAGAGTAAAATTATGATTGGAAAGACTTCAAAATGAAGAAATGGCAGAAGGTATCAACTCAGATGAACAGTAATCACATAAAACAGCACTTACGAAAATTAGAAATACCTTTCAAACTAGAAGGAATTGGAAGAAATGTTAGAAAGAGAAGTTGAAGAACACTTAAAGATGAACAACTTTGTAGAAGACAATAAATTGAAATAAGGATCACACAAGCTTGTAAATTGATTATGAAAAGTTAAAAATGGCTAAGAGTACAATGAAAGTATTCAATACAAACTTAACACAAACTTTAAAACTTAAACATAAAGGTCTCAAAATCTATCCCTACCAAAGTCACAAAGGAAGAACTTTAAGAACACTTACAAATTTGATCAATCCATAGCTTACTACTCCTAGCTAACCTCTCCTAACAACCCCCCTTTCATTACAATTGAATCCCTTTATATATGGTACACATAACTCATTACCAAATGTGAACAACCAATTGCTGCTATTTTTGACCCAATATTGTGTGCCAACATGTGTTGCACACTTGGACATTTTTTTCTGATTTTTCTGAATTTTCTGGCATTTTTTAGCCTCCTTTTCCTTCTTCCTCTCTCATTCTTTCTCTTTCCCTCTCTTCCCCGGCGCGTGCGCCGCCCGGCTGCCCACCGCGTGAGACGCGGCCCGCGTGGGCCGCCTGTGCGCCGCCCGGCCGCCCGCGTGCCGAGTGGCCGCGTGGGCGCGGTGCGCCCGGGCGGCCGACCTCTTCTTCTGCGCGTCTGTGCGCCGGCCGCCTTGCCGCGTGCGCCGCCCTTATATATATATATATATATATATATATATATATATATATATTGATATATATCTTATATATAGCTTAGAAAAATCCCAAAAAATAGCAGATAAATTTTTTATTCTATTTTTTCCTTTCTTTTTGCACAAGTGCAAAATAATTTTTTTTAATTTTAATTTTTTTTATTTTCATAATATATATAGATATATATATATATATGTATATATTATGTATATAGCTTATTAAGGCCTTTAAAAATATCAAATAAATTTATTTTTTTATTTTTTTTCTTTTATTTATTTTTTTCTTATTGAACAAATCCTTGGACTTTTGGCCCGTTTCATCATACATTATATTTTCTTTTTTTTTATTATTTTGAGTGCTTGTTAAATAAGAAAATATCTTTATTAAAATCATCTAATTCCAGAAAATTAACTATTTTACTACAAATTAAAAGTAAGTGTGATAAGTGCATATTTCTTATTATTAAAGCTCATAAGAATTGTAAATGACATGAATTAAGATGGAAAAATACACACTTATCAAAGGTGTAGATGGTCACCTTCATACGTTGGGATAGATAAGACAGTGAATTCATATAGGAGATATGGTTCCTCCCTTGGGATGAAGGGAATGAAGTTTGGCTCGTCCGGCATGGGGAGGAATAAGAGAATCTCTGTGGTGACACGACCGACGGTGCACACGAAGGTAATGGACCCTAAGGCGGGGTGGGTGAAGCTACGACTTGTGAGTTGATCAAAGTCTCGGGCCAACATATACGTCAACTTCATTTGCGATTCTAATCCCATAATAAGGTCATCCAATGTATCAACATGGTGACTAGATCGGAATGTGGTAGGGAATGAGTTGACCGGCACTAATGGTAGTGTAGGGTCCATTGATGGATAGCAGGGCAGTCTAGGGACCAAGCCTATCTTGAGCCAACTAAGTAGTGGCTCGGCGATGAATAGCTTTCCCGTTAGAAACACGAGTGACTCCAAATGAGGTGGCTCCGAATAAAGATCGGAAGGTGAGGGTGATGGCAATGGAGCTCTCATGGGTGGGGAAGGAATGTCCTCCCTGAGGGGAAGAGGCCCTTGGGGTGGAACCGGGTTGAGAGGCTCGGGCAGGAGCCCGTCAATTTGAGTACACATCCTATCCAATCGATCCGACATGATTTTGAAGAGTTCGGCAACGGTGGGGGTTGGAGTAGGGGCATCGTGGTGGACTCGCTCATGGTCTCTCGGCCTAGTCGTGGGTTTAGGCTCATCGACATGCGGGGCTCTTTGCCTCCGACTATGACCCACTTGGTTGGAGGTGATTGGGTGGGGTCGGTTAGAGGTGACTGGGCCGGGTAGGTAGACCCTTCTAAGCTCACCCTTCATCTCTCGCCACGACTCTATAGGCCATTGCCTCCTAATTTCCCTCAAGTATTCTATGTCCCTCCATGTTTCGGAGGCTTCGTAAAAAAGTCACATTGTGGCAAAGTCGACTTACATGGCATCAGACATAATGTAACACTCAAAGTATTTGTCCATAGCGGCGTCCCACTCTAGGTAGTCGCTCGAGACTTTGGAGCCATAGAAGTCTGGGGCTTCGGGCCTACGGAGGTGGTGGTGTTGGGTTCCCCATCCTTCGGTGTGTCGCCACCATTCATATGACATGGGCTTTTGAGGATCCATGGGAGATGGGGAGCTATAGGATGGCCATGCCGACACTTGGTGTAAGACAAACCGACTAGACACGACTCGAAAATGACAATGCAAAGTTGGAATGCAGACTCGACTATAATGCTAGACTCAACCAGTATCCGGTACGTGGCAGAGGTATGATCCAAAGACCGAACTCACGCAAGTGTGCTACCTTCCCGATAGGCGTAACCTATCATTCCGGGAACACCTTTTGATATACCGAGTAAAGGAATGCAAATGTGACACCTTGGACCGACTAACCGACTACCCTAGACTCGACTTAGCTCTGATACCAATTTGATGCGGGACAAGACGCGAACCTGGGACTCTAGCTCGTGGAAGTCCCTATGCGAGGGAAGGGCGTGGATCTGCGCGGTTAAGGAACCGGCAATGAGTCTCGGGTATCGACTTTTTCGCGTGCTCTGATCGAGTGACGGGACGGGTTCCACACTCGCTCTCTCTCACAGCGGTGATAAAATTTTGACGAGCTAGTTATCCTATCACTCTAGCAGCGGCATTCAAAAACATACGAGTAAAGCAAATGCCAAGAGGGGAGCGGAAACAATACCTCCATGCTCCAGGCATGGGGAAGGCGATCCCGGCACACAGTAATTAAATAGTTACAGCATTGATTTTATGGCCTACTCCACGTAGGGAGGTAAAGGGTGACAACAATTACCTGGGAATACCAAGCTTGGGTTGACGGGCAGCAATTTGGAACGCACTCGGGCCGGAGACGGGCTGCTGGTCTGGCTCGATTCTGTGGGGCCCGCGGGAAGCAGGCGGGTCCAGCTGCTGGGACAGCGGTGCCCGGGCGTCTCCTTACTGCGGCGGCTTGCTGGGATACTACAGGGGGATGCCGATCGATCTCCGGGAGTGACGGTCGTCGAAGCTATCCCGACGGATTTCCGCTGGAATTATCCGGTGGCTGCTTTGCCCGCCTGTTCTCAGATCAAAAATGCGCGCCTACGCAGAAAGAATTTCTGCATCCAGATCCGGTGTCGGATCGAGGTGAAATTGGTACCATTGGAAACTAGACTCGAAGCGCTACAATATATAATTATTTCAGATCCATCCAGTAGACGGATTAGAAATGAAAATGACTATTCCAAAGGTTTTTTTACTGACTCGGATTACAGACAGTCAGGATAGAACATGATCTGCCTGAGACTGAATTTTGACCGACATAAAAATCGTAGATGTAGACTCTTAGAAAATTATTGGTGGAAGAGGGGTATGTGAGGAACACGTATGGTTTTTTTGGGAATTTTTAAAGATGGCTAAGGGTGCGGGAAAAATACAACAACGAGACACTATCCCGCAGATCTGCTGATTGGCAGACTGTCAAGGGTAGAAATAAAATATAGGTAAAAATACCAAACGGTGGCGGTTTGACACAAAATTTATATGGATGGAAAGCTAACACAAAGTGAAACAATCCCTCAAAATATCAGCTCTATCAGAGCTGGGATTTGGGAGAACCGACCTATTCGTTAACTTGCTGTTATGGATCTCGGAGTTCAGGACAGCAGGGTAAAGAGATGGTTGTGACGGCACGTCGGTGGCACGAACGGAGGCGTCGGCGGCGGTGGCTGGAAGTCGCATCCAGCGGAGGTGGTAGAGGTGAGAATCACTCCCAGAATATGACTTCACACCATAGATTACGGCAACCTTCATAGCTGCAAGGGGAGAGGGAGAGAGGGGTGCCCTTGGGCTTGGAGCAACAAATGGGATTTTTCTTCATTAATTGCTATGGAATTCACAAAATATATGGGTTATATAGAAATAAAAAAAAGCCCTAAACTACCCTCAGATCTAGGGTTAGGGAGGGGCAATTAGGGGCTAGGAAATTTCAATTCTTCTCCCATGTGGTCAAAAAAACAAAACAAATAAAAAAAAGTGTAAAAGGGGGGCTAGGTCAAGGTATGCATGCAACATTTGACCACATGGATGGCCAACCATGGAGGAGAGGAGGGAGGCTACGTGGGTTTTTTCCTCCAATTCAAATAAATGTCACTTTGTGGAAATGCCAAGGGAGAAAGTTGGAGAATGTCAATATAAGGCGCTTTGAATGTGAATGTCAATATAAGGGGCTTTGTGTAATGCCTCGGATTTTTCGGATCCTTGTTCATGGATCCTGGATCTGATTTCTAGGAGTGTCCGACTCCATTGTGTCTAAAATTTCGTTTCGGACATCTTTCGTGTTCAGGTCGGCGCGATCCGGAGTCGTTTTGGAGGCCCGGAGTGCGTCCGCGGCTTTTCCACGTGTGTTTTCCGATTCCCGATGTGTGTTTCGGCTTTTTATTCGGAACCTCGTTGCGGGTGAACCGGGCCGTTCACCTGGGCGCGGGTGGTACCGTTGCGATCAGCGCGTCGTGAGGATTGAGGAGGTGTATTCTTCTATTTTTTGGGATTTTTCCGAATTTTTGGATTTTCCCTATATCTAACCTTTTCTCTCTCTCCCCTCTCATTCCTCTCTTCCCTCCCTCTCTCTTCTCTCACGTTCTCTCCTCTCCCCCTCTCACTCTGGGCGACCGACGGAGGCGGCGAGGGCGGGGCGGCGTAGTTCGTGGGATGTGGGGCGACGGGCTCGGGACGAGGATCGTGATGGTGGAGGCGGTTTGTGGGATCGTGAACCGGCGAGGGTTTAAACGGCGTTTTCTTCGTGGATCGGCGTCCGCGGTGCGTCGAATCTTCGGTGGAGGTAAGGAGATGGACCCTCAACCCGCGTACTTCATTTCTCGCGAGTTTTGTAGGCCGTGGTGAGCCGAGCGGGCTAAACGGGGTGATTTTGGGAAAACGCACGTTTTTGAGGTGTGAGCCTGCTCTCTCGTTTTACCAAGTTTTTAGGCAATCCAGGGGTTTAGATGCATGACTAGGGGCTTGGGGAAGGTTTCCCCTTTTGTTTCCCCTTCACCTGGGGGTGAACGGGGCATGGAATGGTTTTTCCCGAGGTTTCCACCATTTTCGGGCGCGGACTGAGAACGCGCTAGCCTCGGATAGCGCGTTCTTGATGGTCGCGCTGTCCCGATAGGGCGCGTTCATCGAAGAAGATGAACAGTAAGGCGGTTGCTGTCGCACTATGGGGTCCTAGCGCGTTCTTCTTGGTCGCGATAGGGGTCCCTAGCGCGTTCTGTTTTGTCGCGCTAGGTGGCCCTAGCGCGATTTGTGCAGTCGCGTTGTGGGCCTATAGCGCGATCTGACTTGTCGCGCTATAGGTGTATAGCGCGTTCTGTTTGAACGCGCTATGGACCTATAGCACGTTCATGGAGGTGAGCAGCCGGGCTACCCGGGGCGGGTGGTTTACGGCTGATCGTGCTCCCCTTGGGCCGTGTGTGTCCCGGACACCCCGTGGGTTTCGTGTCCGTGTTTAGGGGTGTCTGGAGGTGCCGTGTTACCTCGATAAGTGTGCCCGTGGGCTTGGTGCCTCCGGGTGACCCCAGGCATTTCGGGTTTCCGTGTTCTCGCTCGATCGAGTCACCATGTATCGATGTGTGTGCGGTGGAGTTCCCCCGCATGTCGTCAGTCTTCCTGGAAGATGATGCCCGAGTGGGTCATGTGTTTGGCCGTGGGCGGTGCGTCCGTTTCTTCTCCGACCGTGGTCACCGTGCGATGGTGCTGGTACGTGGGATGGTCCCCGTACTTCGTCAGGTTCGGACTGTTTTTTCCGTTGTCTTGAGAGTCTACTCTCTCAGTGATCCTCCACTAGTCGTAGCTTCCTGCGCACGCGTGTGCGGACCCACCTGGGAGTGGTGGAGAGCGCGACCCGGTGAGACGCGATTTTTAGGCTGGTTTCCGTCGGCCCCTTGCCTTTGCCACCAGAGTCCGGTGGGGGGGAAAACCAGCTAGAGGACCCCACCTAGAGCAGATGGTCTGTGTGTGCACATGTAGTTGGGGGCTTAGGACACGCGCTGACGAGCGTGACCCCAGCTAGTCCTTGTTATGGTACTGGTTACTGTGTGTGTCTGAGTCTCACGCCTAGGGCGTCGTAGCTAGACACTTGTGACGCGGTGTAAGACGTCAGGGGACGCATCCGGTCGTTCTTCTAGTAGGAGGTACTCCTGTTCTGGACAGAGAGTGACAGACTGTCAGTCGCGTGACTTCGACCTTCGGGTTTTTGGTCGCGTTGACCGTTGAGTTTCGGTTGTCTCGCCGTGGCACGTGTGTCAATTTTTGTACCGTGTGATTGGTTCTAGTGTAGTTTGGTAGCCCTTGGCCGTGAGTCCGGGGTGTGTTCTGGTACAGTAGGAGTACCTGTAGTGCCGAGGTTTTGCCGACCACCGTAGTTACTTTTCTGCTTTCGTAGTTACTTCTTTCCGTTGCTGTCTTTCTAGCGTAGCTTTCCTTCTGCCGTTGTTTCTCAGTTGGGGTTCCGCGGGATCCCTACTGGGCCAGTGACAGGAGGCTCACCCCTGCGTTACAGGTGCGGCGGTTCTACCTCGAGGTTCGAGGGTGCTGTGGGGAGGTTCTTAGATGCCAGCTTACCGGGCCGAGTGTTCACTTGGCATGTGGTACATTTTTACTGCTTTAGACTGTACTTTCTGTTGAACTGGACTCTGTTGCAGCTGTAGTTATTTAACTCTGTTAATTGTTGAATTGTCCTGCTTTATTTTCTATTTCTTTGTACCTCCACACTCCTTTTTAGCCCTTCCGAGCCCTCCCGGCTCGTGGGCGGCGGTCCGAGCCTCGGGTTATCGGGCCTTCCCGGTAACCGGATTCTCGGGTCGTCACAGTTGGTATCAGAGCGTGGTTGTGGACGTACATGGGAATTCGAGATATTGCAGTGATCAGAGTCCGTAAGGTCCAGTACAGTCGGCAGCTGGCATAGGGTTTCGTGCATGTTTTCTGCTTTGTTTCTCGCTTGAGAGCTTGAGTGCGCTGTGCGGCGCTGTGAAGGTGGTTGTTGTTCACGGCTTTCGTGCTGGCGTGGGGTCTGCGGATCGAGGTTGAGAGCTTTCTCCCTTGGGTGGTGGCCCTGGTTGTGTTGCATTGGGCAGAGGTTTCCGGCGGGTGTGTTGCTGTGGTGCTGCGTTTAGGGAATTGCAGCGATGGTGCATCGAGAGATGTTGTGATCATGGTCCGACGGGACACTTGCCGAGTGTGTCGGAGGCGCTGACCTGATGGAAGCGATGGTTTTCCTTGGTGCTGGATGGTGCTGTTTCCAGCATGTGCGAGGTGCGAGGTTAGGTCGAGCATGGAGTTCTTCCGTTGGTCGGAAGTGCGTTTGGCTTCTCCTTTGGTTGGAGAGATTGCGTTGGGCTAGGGTTCGTCGTCTTGCATGCTATGTTCGGATTGGTTGGCCTTCGTGCGCCATGAAGTCCGTGCAAGACGCGTCCCGCATTTTGGCAAGGTGGTTGCCTGTGAGAAGTGTTGCCCGTTCCCTGATGTGTAAGGGTGTTGGCGCTATTCCAGAAGGACGAGTGCCGGCTGGGCGGTGTTTTGAGATTTGTGGTTGGTGTTGTGGTTCCCGAGGTGCGGAGGATCAGAGTCTGCGGGGTTGCAGATGGTTGTCGAGTTGGTGGATCCCGAGTTGGCGTTGTGGTTGTCTGTGCGAGAGTCAACGGATGGCTTGCCGAGGTTTGGAATGTTCCCTTCGGATCTGGTGGAGGACCAGGAAAGAAGGAAGAACCTGAGCAAGCGGAGGTTTCATGTTGACAAATGTCTGGTGACCAGCGGATGGTCTTTTCAGAGATAGAAGATGCTGGTTGTTGGGGCTCGAGCGTGGCGACAGCCGTGTGCTAACGAGACCTAGGGTGGCTGTTTCCGAGATGTGCCTTTCCGGACGGGATCTGGGTTGAGGTGACTCTCAGCGCTAAGGTGACTCTCGGTGCTGAGCTGTTGTTCTGGTTGCAGTCTGCTGAGATGGCTGCGTGAGCTGGTGGAGGCTCTGTTCTGGTTGTTCCCTTGAGAAGGGTGTGCGACCGGTCAGTTGGTTGTGAAGTTGATGTGTGTTTTGTCTGCCGACCATTGGATGGATCGGTAGTTGTTTCTCGTGTCGAGGGTGTGTTTTCTCGATGGGCGAGATGGTGGCAGCGGTGCATGTTGGTTTTCGAGGTGTCTGAGGTGATGCTGGACCGTGTCCTCTGGTATATGCCTGCTCTGTTGGCCGGTGTGCATGACGCGCGGAGCGAGGTGTTGGTTGTGATTGTAAGTCTGGCTGTGTCCCTCAGGATCGGTGGTTTCGTGAGAATCGAGATTTTCTGTGCTGGGGCTCTGACAGCGTTGTCAGTTGGTTCAGTGTTCTTCCCCTGTGACTTTGTGCTAGGTCCTGAATTTCGAGGATGAAATTCCTTTAAGGGGGAGGGCTGTAATGCCCCGGATTTTTTGGATCCTTGTTCATGGATCCCGGATCTGATTTCTCGGAGTGTTCAACTTCGTTGTGTCTGAAATTTTGTTTCGGACATCTTTCGTGTTCGGATCGGCGCGATCCGGAGTCGTTTCGGAGGCCCGGAGTGCGTCCGCGACTTTTCCGCGTGTGTTTTCCGATTCCTGGTGTGTGTTTCAGCTTTTTTTTTTCGGAACCTCGTTGCGGGTGAACCGGGCCGTTCACCTGGGTGCGGTTGGTACCGTTGCGATCAGCGCGTCGTGAGGATTGAGAAAGTGTATTCTTCTATTTTTCAGGATTTTTCTGAATTTTTGGATTTTCCCTATATCTAACCTTTTCTCTCTCTCCCCTCTCATTTCTCTCTTCCCTCCCTCTCTCTTCTCTCACGTTCTCTCCTCTCCCCCTCTCACTCCGGGCGGCCGACGGAGGCAGCGAGGGCGGGGCGGCGTAGTTCGTGGGATGTGGGGCGACGGGCTCGGGACGAGGATCGTGATGGTGGAGGCGGTTTGTGGGATCGTGAACCGGTGAGGGTTTAAACGACGTTTTCTTCGTGGATCGGCGTCTGCGGTGCGTCGAATCTTCGGTGGAGGTAGGGAGATGGACCCTCAACCCGCGTACTTCATTTCCCGTGAGTTTTGTAGGCCGTGGTGAGCCGAGCGGGCTAAACGTGACGATTTGGGGAAAATGCACGTTTTTGAGGTGTGAGCCGGATCTCTCGTTTTGCCGTGTTTTTGGGCGATCCAGGGGTTTAGATGCATGACTAGGGGCTTGGGGAAGGTTTCCCCTTTTGTTTCCCCTTCACCTGGGGGTGAACGGGGCGTGGAATGGTTTTTTCCCGCGGTTTCCACCGTTTTCGGGCGCGGACTGAGATCGCGCTAGCCTCGGCTAGCGCATTCTTGATGGTCGCGCTGCCCCAACGGGGTGCGTTCATCGGAGAAGATGAATAGTAAGGCGGTTGCTGTCGTGCTATGGGGTCCTAGCGCGTTCTTCTTGGTCGCGCTAGGGGTCCCTAGCGCGTTCTATTTTGTCGCGCTAGGTGGCCCTAGCGCGATTTGTGCAGTCGCGCTGTGGGCCTATAGCGTGATCTGACTTGTCGCGCTATAGGTGTATAGCGCGTTCTGTTTGAACGCGCTATGGACCTATAGCACGTTCATGGAGGTGAGCAGCCGGGCTACCCGGGGCGGGTGGTTTGCGGTTGATCGTGCTCCCCTTGGGCCGTGTGTGTCCCGGACACCCCGTGGGTTTCGTGTCCGTGTTTAGGGGTGTCTGGAGGTGCCGTGTTACCTCGATAAGTGTGCCCGTGGGCTTGGTGCCTCCGGGTGACCCCAGGCATTTCGGGTTTCCGTGTTCTCGCTCGATCGAGTCACCATGTATCGGTGTGTGTGCGGTGGAGTTCCCCCGCATGTCGTGAGTCTTCCTGGAAGATGATGCCCGAGTGGGTCATGTGTTTGGCCGTGGGCGGTGCGTCCGTTTCTTCTCCGACCGTGGTCACCGTGCGATGGTGCTGGTACGTGGGATGGTCCCCGTACTTCGTCAGGTTCAGACGTTGTTTTCCGTTGTCTTGAGAGTCTACTCTCTCAGTGATCCTCCACTAGTCGTAGATTCCTGCGCACGCGTGTGCGGACCCACCTTGGAGTGGTGGAGAGCGCGACCCGGTGAGACGCGATTTTTAGGCTGGTTTCCGTCGGCCCCTTGCCTTTGCCACCAGAGTCCGGTGGGGGGGAAAACCAGCTAGAAGACCCGACCTAGAGCAGATGGTCTGTGTGTGCACACGTAGTTGGGGGCTTAGGACACGCGCTGACGAGCGTGACCCCAGCTAGTCCTTGTTGTGGTACTGGTTACTATGTGTGTCTAAGTCTCACGCCTAGGGCGTCGTAGCTAGACACTTGTGACGTGGTGTAAGATGTCAGGGGACGCATCCGATCGTTCTTCTAGTGGGAGGTACTCCTGTTCTGGACAGAGAGTGACAGACTGTCAGTCGCGTGACTTCGACCTTCGGGTTTTTGGTCGCGTTGACCGTTGAGTTTCGGTTGTCTCGCCGTGGCACGTGTGTCAATTTTTGTACCGTGTGACTGGTTCTAGTGTAGTTTGGTAGCCCTTGGCCGTGAGTCCGGTGTGTGTTCTGGTACAGTAGGAGTAGCTGTAGTGCCGAGGTTTTGCCGGCCACCGTAGTTACTTTCCTGCTTTCGTAGTTACGTCTTTCCGTTGCTGTCTTGCAAGCGTAGCTTTCCTTCTGCCGTTGTTTCTCAGTTGGGGTTCCGCGGGATCCCTACTGGGCCAGTGACAGGAGGCTCACCCCTGCATTACAGGTGCGGCGGTTCTGCCTCGAGGTTCGAGGGTGCTGTGCGGAGGTTCTTAGTTGCCAGCTTGTCGGGCCGAGTGTTCACTTGGCATGTGGTACGTTTTTATTGCTTTAGACTGTACTTTCTGTTGGACTGGACTCTGTTGCAGTTGTAGTTGTTTAATTCTGTTAATTATTGAATTGTCCTGCTTTATTTCCTATTTCTTTGTACCTCCACACTCCTTTTTTGCCCTTCCGAGCCCTCCCGGCTCGTGGGCGGCGGTCCGAGCCTCGGGTTATCGGGCCTTCCCGGTAACCGGATTCTCGGGTCGTCACACTTTGATTGTGAATGTCAATATAATAATTGTAGCTATGGTAAGGGGAAATGTGGGCATGTGGCATGGACCTTGGAATGGGCCAAGTGGGCTTGCAAGGGTCAAATGGGCTTCGGGTGACCAAGGGATAAAGTTGGCCCAATTGGGCTTCTAGTGGGTTTAAGGCCCAATATGAAAATAAACCCCTAATGGACTCTTTTAAGAAAAGAGACCCATTACTTCCTAATGACTAATCCATTGGCTTATAATGCCTTACAATTGCAAACCAATTAACCCTAGGATATAAATACAAATAAAAGGATACAAATGTAAAAATAAAATGTTAGTGCCTGGTGTTAATTCCCATCAGATTCTCTCAAGGCAACCGAGTAGGTTGTACCCTAAAAACCCATGACATCGTGTCTTGTCACGTCACTCTGAAGAAACGTGATGCTTTATGTCACGCCCCGACGTGGAATATCGAGGGCGCGACGAGTCGTAAACAATCGTGTCAATCAGAGCATGTACAATTTTATTTCTAAAGATAGAAATGAATGGGAAAATGGTACCTTTATTCCATTAAAATGAAGTTTACAACACTAATTGATAAGCCATAAAGGCAATTACAAACTTTCAATCCCAAAGTACATCATTCTTGTAAAAACACTAATGATCTACATAAACATCGGTAAAAAGGAAAATCACTTTCTCACTCTTGTCCATTCCCTTGTTCATTTTCATTTCCTACAACAATTAACCAAAACGTAGGGTGAGCTAAAAGCTCAGTAGGATTTTATATCTCTAAGAACCAGGCATGCTTTAAGTATTAACAATTTAAACAATTTTCTAACTTGTATCGGAAAGTGTATAAACATGAATGGAATTTCCAAGTAATTGAGATAACATGATATCAAGATGAATTTCCAAGTACTGACTTTGAATAAGTAAAGAATTTCATGTAATTGGCCATTTCACTTAAGTCGGATAATTCATGTAACTTCTCAAGTAATCATGTAAACAAGTAAACAAGTACGAATAGTGGAGTGTCGTATCAAGTAAATCTATCATGCACTTCGGTGCAATGCCACACCGTTTGTCAATCAACTCCCATGGGCACAAGTACTTTCGGGCACTCCCCCTGGGACCAGACCGGGCCCCATTAATGCCAGGCATTGAGTCATAAAGATCCGAAGATCCCAAGTACGTTTAGACATCCACTTTAATGTATATGGCCAATGATTTTCAAGAATATGTTGTATGTAATAAGCACAGATTTGACAAAATTTCAGAAGTTGCAAGAAAACTAGATAACAATTTAAGGCATCATGTTTAACGACATTAAGTCGTGGAGTTCAAAAATGAATGGTAAGTAGGAAGAAAAATTAAGATAGAAATTTTATTTTTAAATATCTTAGCTTAATCTCAAAATCATAAAACATCATGTTTTAGTTATGGAAATATATGCTTATGAATTAAAATCATGAGTTTAGATATGAGTATTTAATCATACATTAATTAACCATATGATAAGAAAATAGATTTAACATGCTGAAAGTAGTTTTTTATACATCAATATGATAGAAAATACTTGTTTTACATTCTAAAATAATTTTCGTACGTCACTATGATAAAAAATATAATAGTTATAGGCTGAAAAGATGTTACTGTCTGTGAACGCGCTATAGCTCAGGGTCGCGTTCATGCAGCATATATAAATACAGTATATATATATTTAAAATATTATATTTTTGATCACCAAAATTTTTGGAAAAATTTTTATGAGCGCGCTAGCCGAGACTAGCGCGTTCATGAAGAACACGTTAGTCAAGAGTGGCGCGTTCAGGAACATATATATATATATATATATTTAAAATTTTTGAAAACTAAAGGAAAGAGATAGGTTCTGTAGAAACCATAATAGAAATAGACTCCTGATATATGTATAAACACTTTAGGTATTATATATATATATATTAGAAATAT